>CM075291.1:14519370-15142842 GCA_037672795.1 Lagerstroemia speciosa
GGATCATCTCATGGGTAGCTGTGCAGGGTGGCAATTCCACCTTAATGTTGCCTCCGACCTACTTCTTCTGTAAAACCTTACCAACTCCTTTAACCTTAAAGCTCACAATCTCGTACATATTCTTGGGTTTCTTGAGTGCGGCTGACAATCTCATGTATGCTTATGCATATGCCTATCTCCCCGCCTCCACGGCTCTCTCCTTGCATCTTCATCCCTGGTTTTCTCAGCCCTGTTCGGGTACTTCATTGCCAACAACAGGCTAAATGCATCGATGATAAATGGGATCGCTACAATAACAGCAGCAATGGCTATAATTGCACTGGATTCAAGCTCTGATCGATACGGAAATGTAACTTCCAGTCAGTACATCCTAGGTTTTTTCTGGGACATTATGGGTTCCGCCCTACATGGGCTAATATTTGCACTCTCAGAGCTTGTCTTTACTCAAGCTCGTTGGTCGGCTGTCCTTCCATGTCGTGCTAGAGCAGCAAGCCATGGTCTCTCTTCTTCGCCTTCATATTTACAACAATTGGGGGTCCTTATCAACAAGGATTTCCAGGGGATGGCCCGTGAAGCAGAGACCTTCAAGGGCGGGAAGAGCTCATACCAACAAGTGCTAGTATTGGGCGCCATAACATTTCAACTAGGGGTCCTCGGGGGACGGCTGTCCTGTTCTGTCCTCGACAGTTCTGGCTGGAGTTCTAAATGCAGTCAGGGTTCCTCTCACAAGCATAGCAGCTGTTATATTGTTGCACGACCCAATGAGCGTTTTCAAGATCCTCTCATTGGTAATCACCTCTGGGGCTTCGGTTCCTACATTTATGGCAACGCCAATGCAAGTAAAAGGGCTCTTCATGATCATGTCTTTACCTGATAACATATAATTATATTTGGAGACAGTACAGATTCTTGGCATATAAGCTGCAATGGTCCAACCAAACGGCTTGCTGTACGAATAACACATTGTGTTTTAGTTGTAAAACATAGATTTTTTGCGTGTAACGTAGAAAAAGATCTGCAGGCTTCTGTCAAGGAACATAGATTGTCTTCATTGCACTGCCCTGTTTTATGGAATGTTTCATTTACTGGGGCATCCTTACAGGCCCTTTCTACAATTATTCCGTATTGATCGTAGAGTCCCTTGTTCAACATATTGGAGTTGTCTAGTAACAGGTAGATATTATTCCATTCTATGAGAGACCAAGTTTCGCAATAGCAGGATCAAAGTCTACATATTCAGAGAGTTTGATCTCCTCCTCTAGATACAGGATGGATCCCTCTTCAAGAGGATAGGAAACTTCCTCTATCATTTAACTGCATTCCAAATTTGAGGAGTACCAGAGAAACTAAGCCTATTACAGTTGCACGGCCACTCATACTTCGACTCCATAGCAATACATTACTAGTTCTTAGGACCAATATCCTTCAGAGAACAAAATCTGCTCTTCCCCCATTGCTGACATAACTGTGACCACAAGATCCTTTCCTTCAGCAAACCCCATTTTAATCTGAGCACGGCAAAAGGAAAGGTTACTGTATTATACGATCCAAGCAGTAAAGGGAAAAGGAATAATATCGGAAATGGGGGAAGGAAAACAAAAACTTGATCACGAGAATCAGAAAGGAGAGGGAGGTCACCTGGCTAAGCAGATTTTCATCAGTTGGAAGCCTCAGGTCATCCTTCGTGTTCCCATTCTCAGTTAAAAGACTCACCTATAGGAGAAAGGAAATCGTGATTGAATTGCCTGATTGATCATAAACCTTCTTTGTATATAGATTGTGAACTTGCAACTCGGACCAAGAGTGCTTCATATCTTTTTGATTATGGATTAGAAAAAAGCATCTCATATGGAATGTAAACTGAATTCAGATATATAATATTTAGGCACTTACAAAGCCGTCCTCAGAGATATCAATGAGCTGATAATCAGTGCGATTAACATGGGGAACCTGGTGAGTGAGAGCACTTAAATCAGCCTTGTGATGAAGAACATCATTGCAGAAAAATAATTTGAGGAAGTTTTTCCGGAAAACGCAAACAAGAGAACTTCCCCAACAACCAACTACACCAAATAAACTATAGGAAAAACCAGATAAGTTAAGAGTCGAAGTGCAGTACATCACAGTTGTGGGATGAAGGAACAATATCTTCGAGTTTCTTCCCAGTGAATATATCAATTCCCACAAAGTGGCACTTTGCATGTCCATGCTTGCCAGTTTTTGAAGTGGAGACTTCAACAACCTGCTCCATTACCAGAAAGAAGGCATTTTCTTTTGAGATACTCCTGTCAACTAGGTGAAGGTTACAAAATCTTTCAGGATGAACACTACAAAGAGGGAATTATCCACAAATACTGTATTAATTTCTCTGGGAATAAATATGAGGAAAGGAGCTGCACCCAGTAACATTCAAGGCACAATCTTCATCAATGATAACAAGGGAAGATGTTTTTGCTTTCTGGGAAACAGAAAGAATCAAAGATTCCAAAGCATTAACCCTTATAAGCAGAAAGTTAGAACTTCGATCGCGTTTTACTTTGTAGAGTCATTCCTTTCAAAGATCAAAAAGGGTTGCTATTGTTTGTCGATCAGGAGGTTTGCTAAACAGGTAACTTGGAAGAGAATTCACAAAGACATCTATGAAATATTTATCTACTCTACTCTGTAATTCTTGTAATATACCACACAATAAGCAAGAAAATAGCGTAAGATCTCTCCAGCCAAAGGGTTATACATTCAGTACTCATCCTTCAGCAGATCTAACCACATAAATATCTCGACCAAACATAACATGTGAACGCTACAAAGATTACTCTTTGCAGGCACACAAGGGATGAATTGCCATTGTAATAACCATAGGATGTGCGTAATTGCTTCCTGCAAACTATGATAGCAAATTATTTTATTAGCGTTTTGGTTTCTTCACGGAAGAGTTCTAATCAACGCCCATTTTGCTAATTTCCAATAAAATTTAAAAAAAAAATGGAAAATTGGGTTTTTCAAGTTTTCCGCAATCCAACGGGCTTCGATCGCCATCTTTCTGTGCTGTGGTATTCTAATATATGACATCAACCGGAGCAAGTCATCACCCCAATCATGGCTTTTATCCCTGGAAAGATACGATGGAGCAAAGTCTCATCCTGAAAATACTGAAAGCTAAATACCTGAAGTGAAATAAAAGGTGAGATTTCTGCATAAACTAAAGATCAGGGGGAGAATTGAGAAGAGCTGGGGAGGGGAACCTTGCAGGGACGATTCTTAATGACGACATAGCCATTCTTGCGGATGGTTCCCGCTTGCTGCGGATACGTCTTCGATGCCCCTGCATCCGCCTTGGAATCGAAGTGGTGCTCTTCGTCCGACATCTGTGTCTCACTGTCCCTCCGCGGCACTCGGTAGAGAAGAGAAAGAAGAAGAAATAATGAGGGAAGAGGCGGACTTCGGTAGGCGATGACCGGTTCTTCAAAAACAAAAGTACGAGAGAATCCAGAACTGCTTAATTATTATTTGATAATACATAAATAAATATATATATATCATATTTTTTAAAAAAATGAATTTCTAATAAAAAAATATTTTTTTAACGGATAAAAGTGACAAATTTTTCTACTAAAACTATAAATATGAATTGAGAAATGAAAATATAAAAGATTTTTATTATTAAAATTGTTGATATAAAGTGAGAAAATTTATTAAAATTACTATTTTATCATTAATATATGGGAGTTTATAAAACACATACATATTATAAATTTTAATATTTAAATTAAATCAGGAAAAATTGAAAAATAAAAAAATATTAAACTTCACAAATGTTTGCATATAATAACACATAGATAGGTAAGAAAGAGTGCTATTATCACTTTAAAATTTTAACGTATTTATCCATATTTTTAACTTATCAAGATTCTCTTAAACATTTATGTGATTCTCTAACTAATCCATAAGAGTCTCCTGACCGTTGGACTCTCTTGTCCATTTTAACGACTCTCCTCCCCTTCCTGTCTATTCTCACTCATTTAAATCACAGTCCCCTCTGTGTCCAAACTAACCTCAGCGGCTTCGTTCATAAGATGTCTCACAAATACTGTCGCGTTCTGATTAACGGAGGCTATTAAGGTAAATGTAATAGGCTTCAAAAGTGTGAAATACGGATTAAATTCTCTCCAAAATTCTTAATTTCCTTCTCCTTTTTTTCCTCCGTGCTCCTAAGTTTTGTTGCTCGACTAAAAATAATAACACGTGGATTTCTAAGATTAATTTCGGACTAACAACTTAATTGTATCTGCATTTTGACCAAATTCTCACTCTTAGTACGAACTTTTTTCCATGACCTAAGAAATTATGAACTTTAAAACGTTTGTCCTGCTTAGCACGCCGTCTATTTTTCTGTCAATTGTCCTACGTGGAACTTTAAATGCGCTGACCTAGCAAATGACTGCTGATGTGGCCCCGCCAAAGTCAAAGGCGTAAAGAAAATATCAAGTTTACTCTTAGATACTCTTCATTAATTTAAAGTAATCGATGATACTTTTATAATTTTATCTTCTTCTTCCCCTAAACGTGCCTGGAGCTTTTCAGAACCTGTATTATACCACAGGTTTCGAGTACCTAGTTCGAACATATTCTTCTGTTAATTAATATATTTTAAAACTTTAAATCTACTAAATCGAGTAATTAACATGCATTTAAATTAATGAAGAGTATTAAGGGGTAAACTCGACATTTTCTTAAATGTATTTGATGTGGCAATATCATTTGCCACATCAGCCACCGTTGTTCAATGTGAGATTCATTTCTCAACACACAAGCTTCCCTTTACACCTCACAACAGTAATTGTAATCATAATAATTTGATATTCAGTTGATTGAGATGGTTCGATATCTCTTCTCATTAGATAAGTGAGTGTTTTAACTCTTAGAGGGGACTGACTACCAACAAAAGGCTCCGAGCATACAATGGAGATAATCGCAGACAATGTGTTAAGGGCCATCTCATCCCGACCTTGCCACGATGCTAGCGTGTTATGAGCGGGCTTAGAGGAGACTACCATACTGTATCATCGTTAGCAGATGTTACAACAAATGGAGTTTGTTTTCAGCCAAAAATCTAAATTATTATGTGATTTTAACACAATTCTTTTACAAAATCGGGATTTATACCTTATATGATAGATGTGTATTTAATACCATTAAAATTTTAAAGACTAGAGGGTGACTCGTGCTACGAACGAAATTGTTAATTATTCGTTATATTATAAAAATAAAAATCAAAGGTAATAAATAAATAGCTGATTAAAGAAAATAAAATTTAACATTATAGCGGATAAAAAAGTGAGCAGTTCAAATCGAATAAAAATAAAATAAAACCCGATGAATCGACAGAGCTTTTAAATAAATTAGATTTTTGTGGAAGTCGTGAACATGGAAAGGAGTTGAAAAATTTTAAAAGAATGAAAGCGAGATTGTATGATTAAGAGAATCGTGTGAAACTATTAAGAAAATCACGAAAAGAGTTATCAATATACGATGAATTGATAAAATGGATAAGAATACTGGAATTATGAAAGTGTTAAAAACTAAATTTGATTGATTGAATTTTTAAAACTCGAAAAAGGGACCAGAAATTATTTTGGGTTTGGTTAAATTATAGAGTGGAGAGATTTAGATTGGAAAAAATAAAATATTTCTTGATATGTACGTTTCCCGAATCATTGCTTGCCACGCTTCGTTACATTCCTTTCTAATCAATCCGATTGTATGCAATTCATATGTCTTGGTAGCAACAACTTAACCAAAAGGAATTATTTGAGATTTTCAAAACTCTCTAAACTCCTGTTCGAGTCTCGCGAACGAAGAGAGTGCACTATTTAAAATAATTTACGTCTTAATAAATCGGTCGTATTCAAACCCGCACTAATCCGAGCCCATTAAGTTTATAGATAACATAACCGATCTAATCTCCCAGAAGTCTTGACATTTTGAGCTTAAAACAGATTTCGAAATTCCTTCGAATTTTCTGAGCGGGATAAGTTCGAATGCGGGCCCAGGTGTCTTGGATTCTGTTTCTGGTTTCCCAGTCTCAGTCCAATGCCCCGAAGCATCGGGTGCTTGCTTCGTCGATTGATTTGAGTGTGAAACATTTCGATAGAATCTTATTCCTTTACCATACAAAAATGGATCCATACTCTGGAATATTCTTTTTTTTTTTTTAATGTTATCCATGTTTTCTCCAATTTTTTTTTAATTTTCTTTTAGATGCATAAAAAAATTACATGCTAATAAGACATTTTTGGTAGTGTGTACCTGACGGTTGCTCTAGGTCTGTGTAATTGAGGATGCAGCAAAGTTGTAAATTGGAATTGGAAATTACGAAAAATGCAAAAAGCAGTCTTTAAATCACATATAAAATTAAAGATAATATAAAGTTCAATTCCCTAAATTTATTAGTTTTTCCCTCGTAGTAAAAATGTTCCGATATTCACCTAATACGTGCTTGATAACAAGAGGACGACACCCTAGTGACAAGCTATGAAGTTGGAGAACGTTGTGCATGTCATCGGTACTGCTCGATGGTATTATAAGACAGTATGAATCAGTCATACCCATCAATTCATAAAAGAGTATTTAGATACTAAAATATAAATAAAAATCCTAAAAACCATAAGAAAATCCCTAAAAAAAACTTAAAAATCTTAAACTCGCTAATTGATGTCGATGTTTTTTTTAGATTGGAAAAAGACACTTTTGGTTCTTAACCTTTTATATTTTTATCATTTTCGTTCCAAATCTTTATTTTTTATTATTTGCGTCATCAACCTTTTGAGTTTTTATTACTTTAGTCCTACCGTTACTTTTTCCAATCCAAAAAAACATGTTCAATCCAAAAAAATATTACATCCAAAAATTATTTTTCAACAAAAATATTTTTCAAAAAAGCATATTTCATCGTTTATTAAGAAAATATTGGTTATTAACAAGTGTTCCTTCTAAAATTAGAACTCATTTTTTCTTAGAATGAGTTACGATTTTATAATAATAATAACTATCAATTAATTTTGTATTAGGAATGTGTTTTAATTTTGAAAATATAGCGATCAGTAGAACTCTATCGATACTTTTCATTTTCATTTATTTTTTTCCCTTTTTTCTTTATTTTAAAAAACATTTTTTGTTAAAAAATAATTTCTAGATAAAATATTCTTTTTAGATAGCATGTGCTTTTTAGATGAAAAAAAGTAATAATAAGACTAAAGTGGTAAAAATTCAAAAGTTTGAGGACGTAAACAATAAAAAATAAAGGTTTACATTGAAAATAATAGAAATGCGAAAAGTCAATAACTAAAAGTGTTATTTACCCTTTTAGATTTCTAAAGATTTATTTAGGTCCTTATGAATTTTTTTTATTTTTTAAAAGAGTTCAATTTTATATGAATATGATGATGTGACTAATTCCTATTGTCTTGTGACACTACGGATGGATGCTAGAGGCTTTCAGAGATTCAACAGAATGGTGTCTGGGAGCTTAGCCGCGTGACAGAAGTCCAGACGATGACACACACAACCTCCAGATTGATGAGGGGCACAGAAAACCTTAGTGATGGTAGATAAGATTAGGCCGATAAGCTTCCTTTATGGCCAAAATCTATCAAGAACTCCCAAAGTTAATAGCTCAGCATAGTAAGCAGACAGTTCTATATGTACACATATATAAGTTTACAAAATTTTGATGCTGAAATACCAAGTCCAGTTGCACAATTCTCAGAAAGAATAATAATCACTTCATTTTTCGTAAGTTCTCCACGGCTCACTTCATTCTCCTCTACTACACTAGCACAGCCAAACAAAAAAGTGAAAAAAAAACACATAAATGTTCATTCAAAAGACACCAAAACTGCCTGGTACAAACAGGAAGAAGCAACATACAATTGCGAATGTCTTTTTTTATTAAGAACCTCTTTTTTTTTTTTCCTTTTACCTCATATCCTCATCGGTTGGTTCCCAGCAAATGCTCGGTCGAGTCCTGCCTTCTTCTCCTTTATTTTCCGTGATGCGACTTCCTGGAAATGGTTCGGGCCACCAAAATCGTGCTTGGAGTGCTTAACCTTCTTCCTCTTTCCACGGTCGTATTCTTCATCCCTGTAGAGGGAAGCAGATATCTATGACGCGATCTGAAAATAAACTTTGTTCCACAAAGACCTAGTTAAACTCAACCGCCCTCCACAAATTACCACTAGTTTATCAGTTTCAAGTAATGACTTCGACACTGAGGGAATTTTAAGGCTCAAACAGCAAGCTCCAAAGACTTGGTTGCGACTTACCATTCGTCTAATACATAACCAATAGTAGTCCCTTCACCATGCGATTCTATGGCCGAAGATGAAGGCAGATCTACTCCATCCCAATGTGCAACTGTAGTCACAAAAAAGAAGAAAAATGAGGATGAGAAGTAAATAAAAAATAAAAGCTCAGCTCATAGGAGATTTCACTTCTACGAAGAGCATTGAGTTGAGAAGTCCATTTTGTGAACACGCCACCCATTAAAACTCATTAACAGGTACGACACTTGACACACTGTTCTATTTTCCCTCGTTTCGCCAAGCATTTAAGTGGAGTGAAGTGAAACATAGAACTCAGAGAACCCAAAAATAGTTCTTTTTCCTTGCTTCCTACCACAACTAGAAAGCAATGAAATTTGACATCTTTGTGCCCTAGCTTTCACCGCCAATTGGATATATAACATATAATATATATATATACACACACATATATACATGAACAAGTCATCCCGCAATATACCATGACCTGTTTGAGGAAAGATCGCATAATAAAAAGGTACGGACTCACCAAGCGTCTCTGCCAATCCTCGTGTAAGCATACTCATCAACCCACTCTCCATTGTGTCATTCTTACAATCCTTCAACTTCTCAGTCACTTTCACGCCGACATCTACAGTATCAACCGATGAACCTCCATCAGAATTCTTCTCCTTTATTTTAGCTCTCTTATATACTCCTTTCTCTGTAGAAGATTTAACCCTCCTCCTTTTAACTGAGGAAACAGATTCACGTGCTTCTGATGTTGACGGGCCCAAATCACATGTGACAGAGTCTTTCTTGATAACACGATGTTTTCTCTTCATGCGCTTCCTGTGCAGCCCAAGAGATGCCCTAAGGAGTATGTTTGATCCAAGATGGACACTTGTAAGTTGATACTTTATGTGCTTCTTTTTCAACTTCTTGCTTCCCTGGCTATCCATTGCTTCAACTTGTAGAGATCCACTTGACGGAGTTGATGAGCCATTAAGCATATGAGAGTCATGTTGAAACACAACAGCAGTCTCTTTGACCACTGGAGCACTAGTGTTCGCCTCCTTGAGAAACAAAAATATAATATATAATTTTAACAAAATAATGAAATACTCCTCCATTGCTCAACTAAAAAATGAAAGTGAGACTGAGTGCCAACCTCGCTGCTTTTATGATTCAAACTATTTGCTGAACTTGAAGAGACAACCTTATCAGACATATGCTGGGTAAAAACCTAACAAAAGCAATGTGCAGACAAACACAGTAATTGCATCACATAGTTAGCCACTTTTTCTTCAAAGGTTATTTCTTAATCAGCATAATACTACAATATAGCTAAGTTACCTTTCCAGCAGTTTCATGCCCAAACACCGGTCCCGCAAAGGTCCGTCCACGGCCATTCGAGATAGTCAATTCCTTAATAGAATCTCCACTTGCATCATTCTTAAACATCATATTTTCAAGATTTGCATTTAGTGCAGCACCCAATTTTCCCGAATCCTTGGGAACAGATTCTGAAACTTCCAACTTCTTTACAGAATTAACACTCGTTGCCTCCTCTGTAATCACCAAGGAAGAGGATGATAATGTGGCACTGCATTTATCTGTGAGCTGACTCACTAGGACAGCAGATGATATGCTCTTGCTGAAGGCAAAAGATGATGCCCTATTCCAGCTGCAGTTAATCGCTCTCAAATTTTCCTCTTGAGAAGTTTCAACGAGTTTTCTAGGGGCCGAGTTTCGACTGCGGACATAAAACAACATGTATGCCTTTTGTTGCAGAACTGTCGACTCATTGACCTGCCGAACCTGTAACATGGAAATGAAATAAATCAACAGCCAACACACAAAAATCGACATATCACCTGCATAGGATGCCTCTGATCCCTCCATTGCAGTACCCTAAACTTCCCATCCAATTTTTCTAACACCTATCACTTCCAACCACCAAGCCCATCTCTGACCAGTGACCACTGGGCATAAGCATGTCCATTTATTTTGTGCATCTACTGCAAAATAATCAGAGCTATCCGGACCATTGATCCTGTCCCATTTTAATCATTCTAGCAGAAACACGAATTAGTTCGTATCCAGACCTATCATGTTCACATCCCAACCTAATAGACTGCCAAATGGAGCCGCCCCCAAGATTTTATCCAACAATGGAAGTTTCCTTTACCTGATTGTCATCCAGGGAGTACCACATATTGGTCGAAGTCCGGACATAACAGTAATAGTGGCCGGAGTGGGTACTCCAGCCATGATGTACTAAAACCCCATAAAGCGAATATTTCAGATCTCCTTCCTGCCCAAGTAGGTATGGAGAAAGCTTTCATCGTCACTGATGATTATTTACAGCATCAACTCAATTTAAAAAAAAAAAAAAGAAACAAATTCAGGCAACCTTTTCAAATATAAGAAAGAGGCTTCTTGTATAGGTCATTTGCAGTACAAAGTGGCATCTCAAGAAACAAAGATAACCAGCTAGCATAAGATTAACAAATCTTCATCATCACTATATTTTCAGCATAACCATCAATATTCACATAATAGCTACAGCAGCTGTGGTAGTCTAGCCTGCATTGCTAATAAAGTCCTTTTTCCCCCCTTAATACCTTTCAAACTGTTTATTGGCAATTTTCATCTCAGTTGTTTGTTATATCATTTAAAAAATGAGTTAGTGATAAGATGCAAAAACATTACTCACATAAGGACCAGAGACGAATGGCTTGAGATCTAGAGTGGTATCAAAATTGACATTCTTGTTGATCTTCTGGCCTGGATCGTGGGAGTGAAACCGCTTCAGGTGGACTGTGAGGACATATGGCGCCTTATGAATGGTCAGTTGCTTCAGGGCCCTGACTTTCTGCTTGCACTTCTGGCACTGGTACTGCCTCTCCCCTCCATCTAATTGCTCGGGTGCAGTAAAATGTCTCATAGCTTTTTGTAATGAGTCCGCCTTTGCAATCTCAAAGCTCAAATCAAGGAATGGATCAAACTTGTTGGAACAGTTGTTGCACTGCAAGCACTTAACCTGCAATTTGAATTGAGAAGTTTTTTAAGAAAAGTCACAAAATCTTGCACAACCATCCAAATTAAATTGAAGTATACCATAAAATAGTTTCATCTGGCTGTCAAGGGAAACGGGCCAGTAATTCCACATAGCCTACTCATTTTCTCTCAGCAATTTCATGTATGAGTACATTTTTTGTGTACTTTTAGAAGGGGGAGAGTGTAGGGTTCTTTCTATTAAGAATCTTCAGTTATTCCAGCTAAATGGATGGTATTTTTGATGATGCAAATAGGAAACTGTAACAAACCAATCAATATTGTATGACAATCTGTAGAGCTCCTCTTGTGCAATTTGGCTATCATTTATATTCAGTATGGACCAGTGAAACTGCACTGATGAAACACATATTTAAGGCTTAAAGCCTGTGGAATTCCGTCTGTCCATTAAATAAATATCCAACCAGTAAAACAGAGAAGGCATATAACTAAATGGGAAATGCATGCAGAGAAGTATATACAAGACTAAATACATATGAGACATAGGATGCACCTGACTTCTTAGGCGACCACCAAATATCTTGTGCACCAAACTCTTCTCATAAGCACCAGGGGATTCGCTAGGCACTCCAGATGGCAAGCAACATTTGTGCATTGATTCAAGTAAATTTACCAAGTACTCGTGTGCATCCTCCTGTCTGGCATTTCTGAAATTCCGGGATATGCCTAATTATGTGTCAAGGGAAAACTCCAACTAGTGCACGGCAAAATAAATTTTTGCATCTTGAATGATCAACCAGAGATAATTGAGTCTTAAACAGAGCATAAAAAATATTATTTAAAAAAAAAGGGCTTTCTTTTCTATTAGCTGCACATAAACAAAAAGCAATTATTCTTTTTTGTTTTCCCTTCTCCATAGAACAATAGTTTTGATAAGAAACTGAACATTCATACATGGTCCCAAAAATGAACAGTGACAGAACAACATAGAACAAACACAAAAAAATATTAGGATACACCGCAAGTTGGCAACGAGATCCTTGGGTGCCAATATTCGACCTGTTGCGTTTAAGGTACGACTGACGTGTTTCTGAATGGCACATAGGGCGCAAAACCCATTTATGCGACCTACACAAACCAGAAGAAGCACATAATAAGCTACAACAAGGAGAGACCGCTTGTAAAAGCAAAAGAATAACACAAGTAGACACCAACTAAAGCAAATTACAGTGTTGGAGAACACTATTCTCTACCCTTTAAAATTTGTCATAGGAAGAATAGTGATTTACCATGTAAATCTCTAATAAAAAGACCTAGAATCAAATAAGAAAAAGTACATTATAAATCTTTTCAGGGTGGGTGGGTAAGTTTTCCATTAGAAAGATATGGCTTAGTGCCAATTGCTGTCGAGAAGACTTTATGAGTAGCGGATCACAAAGATGATAACTCACAAGAACTTTGATGCTTCCCAGACTGCAAGTATGCTGCTAGAGGCTCTGTGTAAGTTAGACACTGAAGTACAGAATTAAGAAAGCAAGTATTCCCGAGGTTCTGCAATCCAGCACCCTGAAAACAATCCAGCACACCCACATCAGTTCACTGTACTGGTATGAAAACCCCAGTAACCAGAACCGTGTAAGCTCAAAAGGCAGTTATTATTCAATGGTGAACGTCTATACGAACTACTCAAACTTGGCACAAAATAAAAAGTGTTGCAGCAACAGCAGAACAGAAAATTAAATTTCTCTAGCAGATAAAGCAGGATCAGAAAAGCTTAACCTCTTTATCATGAACTAAGATAGAAAGAGCCCTTAAGCTTTGTTATGAAACAAAACATGATTACGACCATAATCTTAACCAGAAAATACTCAAAATGCTCAGCAAAATTGCGTCTCAAAACTTGGGCATTCCAAATAATCTGATTCATACGCATCGAAAAATTATCGATAACACGAGATATTTAACCCAATGGAAAGTAAACAGGAGCACATATCTCAAATTGTGAGTAATGAATCAGATGAGCTAACATTCAACGAGAAAAAGGATAAAACTGTAATAATCAATGGGCTGTTTTTGTAGCTCAGAGGTCTCACTATTCTCTTAAAGGAAACTCCAAGACTGAGCTCCGGATCCAACCAAGCGTCGAACACCTCCGAGACGTGTCCCTTCTTCACCTTACCGTTCACCGCCTCCTTGACTGATCCGAGCCCGCCATTTGGGTCGGCGCAGCCCGGATTCAGAGTCTCAATCTTGAAATCTCCGCCACTATACATCAGCCCGCTGAAGGGTTTCCTAGCTGGGACGAACTCGATGTTCTTCTCGAAGTACTTGATGGAAGATCCTCCCTGAAACGAGGACCTGGGGTCCGCATTCAAACCGGATCTAGTAACGGCCTCCCGAGCATCTTCGGCCATTTAATACACTACCAAGAGATGGGCTTCTCTGTCGATTTATGTCCAGAACTTCTGGATCACCTCCCGGCTGCTCCGCTCGGTTCGGTGAGGGCGCGGGGGTGCGAGGCCGTTGGGCATAAACCTTTTTCGGCTTCTCCGAGAGAGGGATGCGGCAGTGTGTGAGAGACACGGTATAAAACCCTACAAAGACCCACGAGGGTATTTTGGTCAATCCAATCATTCGGTCAACGGTCCAGTTAAATCGCCCAAAAAATAAAAATCATCAATTTTGCCCCATTTTAAGGTAGGATTTTTGAAACGGTTTTCAAACTGGGCAAATTAATAAGGACAGAACACCTGACCTGATTACAAAGGTTCAAGAAATAGTAACTGGTTTTGTTTAATCATTCAAACTGAGCTCACGACCCTTTAAATTGATATTATAAATCTTTGAAAGTATGTCATAAACTGATAGAAATTTTTTTTTAATAATTCTATCTCACAGTAACATGATAAAAAAGCTAATTAAATTACTCAAATGATCAATAATTAAGATATTTGTTGTGTAATTAACACTAATTTATTTGTATGATAAGATTGTTTTACCTTACACTGTGAGATAGGACCATTTAAGAATTTCTCAAACCGATGGTATCGTGTCGTTAAGGTCCGCAGAGTCTCACAATGAAATCGAAGAGCTGTCATGCTTACATTAGGGAGATGACCTCGAAACTAAATATTCAGTACATAATATACGTCCACAGTGGATGTATACGATCCAATCAAAATAAATTTAAATAAGAAATTGATCTCAGTATAATCTCACGTATGAAGTTAAATTAATTTTGATTGACTATTGTCCCTTTTTGAAGAGGAAGAAAGCCTGCGGAGTGGGCTGGCTTTAAATGGGAGACCGTTCTCTCGGAGCCAATCTCCATAGTCTGAATCCGACATCTTCCTGGGCCCCTGGCTCCAATATTACATTTTATACGCACTGCAATCTAGGGCTGTGCATGGTTCGATTCTGTTCGATTCACAAAATTGTTTCGAACCGACCGAACCAATTATTCGGTTTGATTCAATTTGATATATTAACTTCAAACTGTATTCCTTTTACGTCAAAATAATCGAACCATACATAATGTATTTTATCCGGTCGAATTAACCTTTAACCACATTTCATATATTAACTTAACAAGTGTAATTGAAATTAACCAAATTATGGTCCAAAAAAAATCATAATTTGTAAATTTTAGTTTAAAATTCATCTTTTTTTTATTTAATTGTCTATTTAACGGGCTTGATTCGGTTAACCTCAATTAACGGAACCGATCACATCAAATAATTAACGAAGCATCTCCTTGGCGAAAAACTGAACCACTGATGAATAAGTTCGAGCACACTTAAAAGGATAAAAGGTGCACAACAAGTCCTACAAGTAAGATCGAACCCAAAACTTCTAATTTATAGGATGAGAGCGACACCGACTGCATTAAATTATCTTTTTCTATCTGTAAAAGAATTTTTCCGGTAATATGTGAGGCACATACAACTAGTACAAAGATAGGAGATAAAGAGAATAAAATGGACGTATAATTCTGACAGTAAGGATCGAATTTAGAACTTTTAGAAGGTTTAGATGGTGGAAGAATTTTGAAAACATGGAGCACGACTGAGCGTCAAAGGCAGCGAGTTGCCGCGTTGGACGCGCCGCGCCGGCTGTGACCAGCTATCACGACTTCCCTTGGTGGCGCTTCCTAGAAAATGGTCAAACGATGAAGTTTTTTTTTTTTTGCATTCCCCCTCCCCCAATCTTATCTCTTTCAGTTTAGCCCCTGAAGTTCTCTCTTCCCCAGATATGCTCGTAGTCTCACGTGCGCTGAATATATCATATGATAGCATTAAATAATGCATATACTTAATAATTTTTGTATTTATTTAATATTATTTTAAGATTTAATAATTATAACTATATAAGTATTGATTACATGTTCAATTCTAATTGAATAGATATATCATACCAGCTTTGATACGTGATAAATTCAATGCAATTTTATCTTTGTAGTCTACTTGGGATCTTTAATTAACTTTTTTAACAAATGTAATAGGTTAACTGAATAAGTCTGTCGTACCAAAGGCAATTTATTAATCATTAATTCATATTTTTTCCAGCCGTGCAGGTGAATAGTAATTGCTCGACAAGGCAAGACTTTAGTGAGTCCGACCCAATGTCGATATCGCCTCCATCCATGCATACTGTGTCGTTTTGTATTTAAACGTGTTTGGATTAGAAACTCGGATGATCTAAACATGACACATTTATTTTTCGTATCTAAATAGATTCATGTCTAAACATTCGTTTTAAACTGGATTGATCGATTTAATGTGAAATATTAATAATATATAATTATACTCTAATAATATATTATATGATTACTAAAATAGTAATATTTATAAATAAATAAGTAAGAATAATGGATTATTGATCATCTAATATCATTTTTAACAATAATAATGCATGCAATGCATGTGATATTTTATATATTATAAAATTTTCATATATAAATGTATTAAATTAGTCAATATATAAATAGTGAATATATTTAATAAATATATTTAAATATGTCGTATCGTGTTATATATATTCAAACTTTATTAAACACATTTATTTATCGTATCTTTATAAATTCGTATCTAAACGGGTTCGTGTTTAAATAGACTTGACCAAAACCCGTCTAACTCCGTATCGTATCGTGTGGTGTTAAAAATTATAAAACTTACGAGAGATAAGTGAAATTTCGCCGCACAATCGCTGGATTATCAAGTTGATGAAAAAATAATGATTAATTGTCGAATTGTTTTTAAATATTTAAATCGATAATTGTGAGCTATATAGCCAATTTGTAGATAAGCTACCGAATGATCCAGAATACAAAAGCTTTGTCTAATGAATGGTTACCCTTTTTATGCCTGTCCCAGTAGTAATTGCCAGAGGATGTGTCTTTTCTTTGGCAAAATGGGATTGGATTTGACTGTCTCTCCCTCTTTTTCAATAATAAGTTTCAATGTCATTCACATACCTACTATCAATAAAATTAATACATTTTAGGATCCTTTTTCTTTTAGAATTTATAAAAAGAGTCCTAAACATCTAATTTGATTTCACTGACACTGTCACACGCAAGAGTCTCTTTTATGGAATGATTTCAACCAATTCGAATTAGCATAAATTCTTCTATAAAGTGCTGATACGAGTCCTTCTGTGGTTTTATGAGGGCCCTTCCTTCTCAAGACAGCCTTCCTCATCATCCGCATTAGCCCCCGCTTCCTCCAAAAGGTATTATGAGAGGGATGCTGCGAGGTCTTAATAAAAAGGAAAGCAATGGCGGCCGCTGCCATAATTATCGCCCAATAAGACGTGTCATTGTTAATTTTTTCCTTTTTTTAACAGAATCGTTTAAGAAAATGATGAGAAACGGAATAGTTAGGACATATAAATTAAGTTTTTATGGTTTGTTTGGTTCAAGAGAGGAGGACTAGACAAAAAAAATGTAAGAATGATAAGAGATTAAAATTATCTATAATGACTAACTTGGGGTTGGCATAATGGTTCCCTCACTAGACCCCCAAATGAGTGATCCTAGGATCGAATCCCAGGTTGGGAGAGTCGACGGGAATTTTCCCAGAGATCCCGACCCGATTGCAGATTAGTCTCGAGGTGCACTTCAGCTGGCCCGGAAATACCACGTGATGCAAACAAAAAAAAATATCTATGATGTAAAAATATTTTTAAGATTGAGTCTAAAAAAAAATAGTGAAAATCACTCAACCATAACTGTTTTTACTCATAATTTTTATTCTCCGCCTTGCCCATATGTCCTTTTTATACACAAAAAAAAAGTCGTTTATTTTTCAAGTAAAAGATGATGTTATTGCACCAAATGCCATTATCATTGTTATTCATTTCTTTAATCACTGTTGATTTCTTTAGCCACTCGCGAAATGAACGTCTGCCTGCCCGTAGCCATTGTTTAGGTTCTAATTTCTTGCAATTATGTATAGCGTGACTGTTGGGTTCCTAAATTGGTAGGGCGATGTAAGGGTATATATAGAACATTGAAGTCTCTGCCCTTCATTTGAGTACACTGATTACTTATATACAAGATGGCAAAACAGTAGTTACAAGTCGAGAAAGATGGGAGAAAGTGGGTTGATTCCTGCAATTTTGGCAATAGAAGACTTTTCCTGTGACTTGCGGTGCATGCTGGGCTTCGTCATGGGCCGGCAAGGGCTGACTTAGGAGGATGGGCCTGGGCCCGACCCAACATTTGCCCCTAAGTTTCTCACGAGACTCGACACAGGAAACTGATTCAGATTTAAAAAATTATGGCCTCCCCTAGGGGGACACATGTTCACCAATGGCGGAGAGAGAAGAGGGTCCTTCTCGATTCCTTGCTACACTGAAGCTGGGTAGAATAGGTGCAAATTTCTCACCTCAATTTCCAATCGAGGGCGAAGAACCTTCAAAACCACACCCGAGGGACTTCACGATCTTCCCCAAGCGAGTCAAGGTCGGGCTTCGTTGGCCTTTAGCAGACCCTATGATGGCGATGCTGAAGTATTACTGTCTAGCATCAGGACAGCTCTCACCTATGTCTTGGCACGTGTGGACCACCTTTTTTTTGTATTGTAGGGAGCACAAAATTGCACACAATATACTTCTCTTTAGGTTTTTCTATTTGTTGAATCAAAAGTCAGAAGAAGGCTACTTCTATTTCCTGTCACGCCGTAAGAAGCCCTATGGGCCTTTGGTGGGAAACTACGGGTCCAGCAACTCTAGGAGGAAGGATTCCTTTTTTCATATGAGGGATGCCGAGGGTTGGAAGTGGCACTGGGATCCCCAGCATGAATTCCACGATGGGGATCCGTGGGGCTCCATGAAGCAGAATGAGAGGGCTCAGATAGACAAGTTCTGCGGTGTAAAGATCGACACTCGGGAGACAATAACAGAAGAGAATTTTCTCTTACTGAATTGTAGAGAAGGTAAGGCCCAAACCGACAATTGGGAAATTATGCAGCGATTGTTTCTACGAGTCTCACAGTGGATGTGAATAAGGATATAGACTCACCTTGACCGCTGCACCTATTGATCACTAGGGCTCCCATTGACACTTCCCGTGAGGGATCGCGACTTTAAATTTCATGTACACGAGGGCTGAAACTCCGAGAACGAGCAATGAGCTGGCATATTGAACAGACGCTAAATTCAGGGGCCAAATAGAAAGAAAACAGGAAATATCAAAGGTAGGAGAGGAAAAAATGTTAGATAAATCCTAACTCATAATAATACGTGAAAAAGAACTAATAATTAATGTTAATTATAGTAAGTGTTGAATAATTAATATTAATTAATTAATTTATTTTATTTTAATAGATAATTTTTTTATGTCACATGATAAGTTAGATCATCATAATTTCTCGTCCACGAGGGAGAGAGCGTGAGACTGGGACAGGGGGATTGAAAGGAAAGGAGTCAACTTTTTGAAGTCCAGCAGCTCCATTTTTTTTTCCTTCCCCAATTCCACCAAATCCTCAGATACTATATCTTCCCATCTCCAAATTCCTTCCCTCCCCAGTTCCCAGATCTCAATTTCTCGGATAACCAATCCATTCCGCCGGCAATCCGATCGCTGCCCATTCCCCTGTTGCGCTCGATGTGCTGTTTCTTGGCAATCCCGATCCTCAAACCATCGGTTTCCGATTCGTCCGTCCTCTGATTCATCGATTCCCATCGGAAATCTGCGAATTCCCGTTCTGGGTTTTCTTGGATCCGGCCATGGGAGCCCGTCGGGACAGGATTCGATTCAACGTCGGTGGCCGAATCTTCGAGACGACCGCCACGACGCTCGCTAACGCCGGCCGGAACTCCTTCTTCGGGGCCATCTTCGACGACAACTGGGATATCCGCTTCGATGGGGGCGCCACGCCGGAGATGTTCATCGACCGGAACCCCAAATGCTTCGCCGCACTCCTCGACCTCCTCCGCACCGGCGACCTCAACATCCCCGCCAACGTCCCCGAGAAGTCCCTCTACCGGGAGGCTTCCTTCTACGGGATCCTCGACCACGTCCGGGCCGCCAAGTGGGGCCAGTTCGATGGGAACCGCCTCCGCCTCTCGAGGTCCGTCTCCGGCAGGGCTCCGGGGGACGGGACGGCCATCCGGGCCGGCCCCGACGGCGGCTGCTGCGTCGCCCATGGCAGCATCGTCCACGTTTACGACTGGATGCTCGAGGAGCACCCGCCGATGAACCTTGACCACCAAAGGGTCAACGACGTTGGGTTCATCGACTCGGAGAACATCGTGATAAGCGCCTGCGAGCGGCTTGGCACGTTCGATGGAGGGATGGGGCTGTTCAGCTCCACCACCGGCGAGCTCCGGTACAAGTTCGAGGTTACCCACGAGAACCGGCCAAAGGGATTTACCGGCGGCGCCCTCTGCTTCAACTCCGACGACTACCGGCTCTTCTCCAGCTGCAAGGGGAGGAGCAACGAGTACGGTATCGGGGTGTGGGACCAGGTGACGGGGAAGCAGATTGATTTCTTCTACGAGTCCCCTGGTTGGTCCCTCGGGGACGCGGACAAGCTCCAGTGGCTGGGAGGGTATAATTGTCTTTTAGTGGCGACCTTGTTTCCTAGGAAGGACAACTGTTACATTAGCCTGCTGGACTTTAGGGACAGGAACATGGTTTGGTCGTGGTCTGACCTCGGGGCCCCGGTCACGGTCGATGAGAAGCGGGTCCGGGACGCGGTCGCGATGGAGGAGAGCAGCTCCATCTGTGTGGTGAATGAGTTCGAGGACCTCGGGTTCATGGACCTGAGGGTGGCCGGTGGGAGCGGGATCCGGTGGAGCTCGAGGAGCCGGCTCATGAAGGGTGTGGTGCCGGACGAGCCTTGCTACCCTAAGCTGGCAGTCCACGGGGGACAGCTCTTCTCGTCAATGAACGACTGCATCTCAGTGTTCTGCGGGCCCGACTGGGTGCTCACTTCCCGGCTCAGGAGGGGGTACGGGGGATCCATCTGCGACTTCTCGATCGGCGGAGACCGGCTCTTCGCGCTCCACAGCGAGGAGAACGTGTTTGATATATGGGAGACTCCTCCTCCTCCAATCATATGATCGAAGCTCGGTCCAGTTCTGTGCTTGCCAGTGGACAACAATGTACGAGGTCATAGAGGACATGGGGATTGAATTGAAGAAGTTAACTACTTGCTTACAGACAGTTTAGTGCAGCCAAAGGGTCCCTGTTTTTTTTTTTTTTTGGTCGGGTTCTTTTTTTTTTAATGGTTTTTCTTGATTTTTGTTTACACCAATGAATCACAGTTGACAGCTCAGGAGCTCATAATGTAACTTAGAGAAACATCTTCAATGGAGTGTTGTATAGACTTTCTTTTTAATCATAATAGAGGAAGTTGGTTTCCTTCCTACCTAACGCTAGTTTCCTTTTCTTTTGATGTAAGCATAACTATATCGGGAAAAAAAATCGAATGGTACTCTCTCTATAATAAGAAAAAAATTAATTAAATCAATAAAATTAGCAATATTTGTGCTAATTATTGAATTCTCCTTGAACATGTAATTCTAGTTGGACCATTCGTAGATGTTCTTTACACATAAAGTGACCTGGATTTATAGAATTGTTAGGTATTCAAGGATATTAATAAAAATAGTTATAATAATTGTGTGAGTGATTCACACTCAACTATCCATTTTTTATATTATTAATTATTTTTCACGTAATAATATGATGAGATAAAATCAAGTAACCAATTTTACACCTGAACAAAAAAAAATCATATTATTTTCTAATGAGAAATGTCAATAGGAATTCGTTGAATGAGTTTATTATTCATTTTCGTAAAATAAGGTTTTGAATTTGGGGTTTCATGAATATAAGAAATTCATTATTAGGATAATTTTATTTTTTAGTCAGAGAACCAAACTCGAACTTAGATTTATCAGTACAGAAAATAAAAGAAGAAGACAACTACCACATCATGAAACTAAACCGGAAAGTCCCATATAAATATGAAAAAGAATATTGAAAACAAAAAAAAAAGAGCAGTTGATGGTTGAAGTTTCTTTACTTTTCTTTTTCTTTACTCTTCTTTTTAATATTTCTAATTTTTCCTTTTTGACAGACAGGCCCTTTGATTTCTTTTGACCACTTCTTTAAACAAAGTTGTCTGAGTCTGAGCTCTCAAAGAGGAGGGAGGAAGAGAGACATGGGAGTTCTCTTTCGCATGTGAGGTGCTTAGATGTTCATAAAAGTAGTTGGAGAAGATTGCTTTTCAGTTTCGGTTGTGATCATTTTCCTACTTGTTGTGCTGGATGACCCACTTTGGGTTTGATTTCAGAGGTTGAGCTAATTAATAACGAGTTTTCAAATATAGACTTATCGCTGAACCGGCTAGAAAATGAACAAACTGTATTATAAGACTATCCATCTACTGTAAGTTGACTAGGTTGCGCTAAATGTTGCCATATACTTATTCTGCGAAGCTCGGTTTCTCCAAAACGGGTCATTGAAGGTGATTTGTTGCCCCACTTATGGACCAAATAAAGTTTTAGATCCGAATTTTTTTTAATGGAACAAGATTTATATTTTGGAGAGTTTTATTCTTAGTGGGCCGACTCAGATTGACCTGAATAAGTTAGGTCTATTGGATTTCTGAATATCTGCTCGTATATTGGATTTCTAATGAGTTTGTAAAAGGAGGAATCATTGATGCACACAGACCGATGGAATGCAATTAGAACGAGTTAAAATTATCGAACCGAAGATACTTCTTGACATTGTGGGCTTCCAATTTTTGTACAAATGGTGCCCCACACCCACAAAACATCTTGCCACTACGCGCTGCAGGGTCTTGCTTTGACTGTTTCATGTTTCATGGCCACAAAACATCATGCCACAATGTTCTTACTTCATATATATATTATATATATATACACACACACCAATTACAAATGGAAGACCCATTCGTATGGTTCCTCAACTGGTTATGAGCTCTCAAGTGGGAGAGAATCTTGTTTGTAATGGGTATATCACGTGACAATATTTATATTGTGTTATAATAAATTGTATTAATATATTTTAATTTTTTAAATAAAATCTTAAAAATAAAAAAATAACATGAAAAATAGTTGAATTTTATTGGTTTGCAACATCATATAAATATTATCAAGTGATATATTTAATATATTTAAGACTTTTTCCTCGGTGGGAGCAAGTCTCCACCCACTAACATCCGAAGTGTATCTATTCAATATTCCGTCCCTTATTGACTCCCCCTTCTCTAGAATTAACAATGTTGTTAAGCTCCATTCATATGATGACTCACAAATTAACTAAAGAGAAAATCCAGCTGGGATTATATAAAATTCGATTAGATTTAGATTGCCAGCCTGTCAAGGTCAAAGCTTACAGGTTTTGTACATAAAAAAAAAAAAGGCAGGCAAATAAGAATAAGCGACTTACCTCTCGATCGGATGAATAAGCTTGTACACAGGTAAGCCTAGAACCAGGAGAAATCTATTCAATATGAAAAGTTCTGAATAATATGCAACAAAATTCAGGATATAGGTAAAAAGTTTAGGAACAAATAGAAATCGGTTCCAGATCCGGTTCCGCTAAATGGGGCATCGGGAACTAGAACCCGAACCGGTTACAAAATTTTTCTCGTATACCATGAGGCCGACGAGTCTAGCTCAGGCACTTGCATACCGTGCAATACCGGTCATCTTCTTTGGCAACCCTGCTCGGCAATGCATGGACTGTAAATGCATTTATTCATATAATTAAAATAATTAAAATAATCAAAATAAATGAAATGCAGAGAAAATGATACGATAAGTTCTAATTAGGGGTGTGCATGGGTCCATGACAACAACATGAATACACAAGGATAGTCGATGGCAATTTTGATGGACCGATTTTCAACGAGAATAGTCGAGGGTGGTGCATTTTCGGAAGGCGAAAAAGTTGTCAAAGGAGTAAAAGGGAAATGTCCCTATAGTTCAGGGGCCAAATCTGTATTTGTTAAAAAGAAGAAAAATCTTTACTTGGTTATTTATGTAATTTCAGAAAGTGGAGTTTTTGATGTACTGCAGTTTTTAAAACCGGATCGGTCCGGCCGGTTTTCATTATCGATCAAAATGCAGGGAGAATCGAACTGGCTGGCTCCAACGAATCGCCCGGTCAGACCTGGTTTTAAGCAAAACCCATACGAACCGGCAGTTAAAAGATTGAATAGCGAAAGAAGACGAGCCCTAGTTCCGTACGACAGCCGTCTCTCCGGTCCAGAGTCTCCACTCTCCAGTTCCGTACATCTTCATTCCAGCTTAGTGTATAGCGGCTCCATAGACAAGCTTGTTCCGGGCGTGCCTCTTCTAGGTTTCTTTGCTGTCCGGGCGTGTCCTCCGTTCCCTCTGCAGGGCATTCGATTCGATCTTCGCTCAGTCATAGGTACTAATTCCACCGTGCCGTGTTCCGAATGGGCTGCTTTTAGTTTAAAGCAAACGCCTACCTTCTGTACTGCAGCAAGTGTCCTTCCCCTTCCGTTCCTGCCATTTGCTATTGGGGATTGTTAAGAAAGGCTAATCAGTATTGATCTTTGTTTAGTTTGGATTAGGATAGTCGGATTTAGGGTTGGGAAGGCTATTTAATTTTTTATTGTGTATGGAGCTGGATGCGAATATAGTGGTATCTCGAATTCAATCCAACCATTGCTTCTCACATATTACATAATGATTTTGTGCAGTAGTGTTGTGATTGCTTCTTTCTCTGCATATTTACATGCATGAAGTCCAGCTGAGTTGGGCAGCGTGATCAATTAATTCATCATTTAGACATTCTTGTATGTAGAAGATTTTTTGATCTTCCAGACATGATATAGGAAACGAACTAGTTGCATAAGTTTCAACGTTTAGTCAGGTCTCCATTTAAGATTATAAAGAAACATTGGGCTTGCAACTATATATGATGTTATGCTGCACGAGTCAGAGGCATGCCCCTCCCAGTTTGTGATCTTTCTTGAATCTCTGCAACGATATCAAATAACTTCAGATTTCCATTTTAATTTAGCCAAACCCAATAATCAGAATGATGGGATAATGGCATCTTGCTGTAATGCTGTTTCTCTGTTTTAGTTTTATTTTGAAAGAAAGATTAGAAGGGTGACAATTGCATGAGTTAATCTCTTGTTCAGTCAGTGAAAAGAAATTTGAGCTGGCACTTCTTGATAAATTTTCTCAAGGTTCACCTCCTAATGTCAGAATTCGGTTCTGTTTCAAACCACATGAATGCTGGATTAGTTCATTATTAAACTATTTTGGCTTATTATTATTAATTTTATATAATACTAATTATTATTATATAAACTTGTGGTTGAACCGTTGAGCCTGCAGTGTGACTCATGAACACGTGAACTCATGTCTTGTCCAATTCCCGGTCCAGTCCAGTTTTAAAATGTTTAGTCTGACTGCCAAAACCTCCGGGCTTTTTGTGCTCTGGAGAAGAGCTGACGCTGCCATCTCTGCGCATAAAAGGTTATGGGTCCTTTGCTGTTCCTAGGGCTTTGTTTTCCGGATGAATTTGAGCTGATGGTGAGGCTGTGGGTTTGCTGTCCATGAATGCTGTATCTCTTGAGTCGTAGATTTGAGCTGTTGTTGAGGCTCTTGAACCTTTTGTTAATCAAATGGTGCTTGTTAATTGTAAAATCGTATGCATTTTTTAGAGCGTACGGTATTGGGAAGATATGAGGAGTGTCTAACGTGAAGCACAGAGAAGAAATTCAAGACGTGATTTATAGTGTTCATCATGCCCCATTAAGAGTGCCCTTAAGCTTCAGGCTTCTACTGATTCAATTCAACCCTCTAATGCATGCATGCATGCAGTCTGATTTAGGGGTCATTCTGTAAAATTTGGATGTGATTGATGATTATTTGAGTGATTTTTTTTGGCTGATTTTGAGGTTTACTTGTAGTTCTCCGAGAATTGGATGAGGCCCATGATTTCTCTTTGGAATTGTATTGATGCACCCGAGTGAAATTAAGGCTTGATAGGCTCAAAGCCCACCCACTTAATAACAGAATAGTTGGAAAACAAAGTATTTTAGGGCAAGCTTTTCTTCTTTGACTGATTCCTTCACGTCTGGAAGCTCCACCGCTGCTGCTCCTCCTGATTGTGCTCATGGCTAATCCTCATGATAGTGCTCCTCATCCTCCCTGATTCCTGGCTGCCTGTTGCTTCTTTTATTTTACCTTTTATTTCATTGGTTTCTGCTGTTTATTGGTGCCTCCCCCAATACTGCTGCTGCTAATTTATGGGCTGCCTGCTGTTTCTTTTATTCTTTTATTTTCAATTTTGGTCATTGTTGATGCATGAGTTCTAATTCTTGTCTTGCAACATCCTGTTTTTATTGTATTAGCATAGTGAAAATAATGTCTTTTTACAAGATGTGCCTTACTTCAGTCATGCAAGCACTTTTTTCCGCCTTGCATTCTCAGGCGATACGAGACCTTTTGCTCCGTGGGTTTGCCTTATGATTTTGACAACCTTGGTTTGAACAAACAGGTCTGGGCTGAGGCAACATAGTATTCTGAATGCCTGTTCGAGGACCTCCATTACCTCGTCTTATCCTCGATAATGTCTCATGCATGAGAAATGCACAGATAGTTTTGAGGAATGTCAATGTCTCAATCCACGATGGTGGTGCTCTTGTGCTGTCTGGGGCAAATGGCTCGGGCAAGACTACATTCCTCAGAATGATGGCAGGTTTCCGCCACCCATCGGCTGGTCAGATCCTCTGGAACGGTCACGACATCACGGATCCAGGAGTGTACCAACAGTACAAGCTGCAGCTCAACTGGCTCTCGCTCAAGCACGCCATCACTGATAAACTAACAGTTGTTGAAAACGTTCAATGGTAATGAGTTTAGCGGTTTTTCTTTTCCCCTGTTACTTAGCTGTTGGATTCTCTTAAGCTTTCAGCGAATATATCTTTCTCCAAAAGAAAAAATCTGTGAGGTATTCTCTAAGACCGTCACATATAACAGTTATAACTAAGTGTTTGGTGAGGAATATCCATTAGAATTGATTTAAGTGGGGATATTTGGGGCCATGTTTTAATAAGTTCCCACGTAGATCAATTTTGATAGGATGTTATTCATCCATAATGGATGAGTGATTCACCCAATATGTACTCGTCATGGATAATAAAAATAGAGAAGCATAAATATTTGCCTTCATTGTGTTTTGTTGTCCTTGTTTTAAGCATAAGTTTGTGTCGCTTTTAGATTCCTACTGTAAGATTATACCTCATAAACTTCTCGGACAGCATTGTCAACCGCAAATAGCAGAGAAAAGCTCCTTCTAGTGGAAAAAAGTTTCAAATGGTTTGGAAACAAGAAGGTTGTGAAGACCAAAACAAGTTTTCTGGGTTTTTCTCCAATTCCTTGTCATAAGAATTTAGCATTGAGCATAAAATATGTTTAAAGTGGTGTCACACTCTTTTTCATTTTAATTTCAGTGTTTGTCGATAACTCCATTATCAAATAAGGTGAGGCTGTGGTCCCGTTCTATTCTGCTTTTATTTGTACTGGAACCAGTAGATCATCTCCAAAGTCACCTACACGAGCAAAACATGGGTATTTGCAGGTTTGAGCTTCTGGAATACAAGATGGGGAAGTCACTCCCTGCCGTGGAGCTCATGGGGCTTGGGAAATTAGCGAATGAGAAGGCAAGAATGCTCTCAATGGGCCAGAGGAAGAGGCTGCAGCTTGCTAGGCTCATTGCAATTGATCGGCCCATCTGGTTGCTTGATGAGCCGTCCAATGCATTAGATGATGAGGGGCTGAAGCTGCTCGAGTACATCATCGCGGAGCACCGGAAGAGAGGTGGTATTGTGATAGTCGCAACCCATCTACCAATCAAGATGGAGGATGCCATGGTCTTGAGACTGCCTCCAAGATTCCCGAGGAGGATGACTCTTGAGGATATGCTTGACCGAGCAGACGTGGGATGAATTGCCGCCTTGGTGAGCTGCAAATTGAAAGTTTTGGCAATGTTTTGATTCCTGTACGGAGAGATTCAAAGTCTATGTTGTGATTAACTGTTGAGTCTATTTAAAGTATCTAGTTTTCTTATTTAGTCACTTAGAATTCATCATTTTTGTAATAACAAGATGATTTGTCGAACACATACCTTGTACGTAACTTTCCATCTCAGACAATTTTTGGATAAATTTGATCCAAACCTAGCTTGGTTTGGTAGGGTTGCTGTTGCCGTTGCAGTTGCCCATGGATCGGAGATACTCGAGGAGCTTGGGTTCTTAGCTGTAGTTCTTCTTATAGCTCACCAGGAAAATCGTTGGCCATCCCAGGGGCATCAACTTCCAGGCTGAGCTTGTGAGAGCATCATCTCCACGGGAGTGGTCAAGGCCCCAGGGGAACTTGTCCGTGCCGGCAGCGTGAGGTGAAACAGGACGTTCTCGCCATCATGAGATAGCAGACGGAGCGTTTTGGTCAGCGTGTGAGACTGCAGACAGTGTCAATGACGCCTTATTTCACCCCAGAACAAGTGAAATGCTGCATTTTTAGCAGCGTGAGAGGCAAATAAGATCGCAGCTTTACTACGGCACTGAAGGTAAAACTTTCACGAGTACATTTTCTAAATGTACGGTATTTGTGCCTAATAACTCGCTCAATGCGTGTAACATCCTTTCCCCAAATGACGTGGCACCTACGTAATCAACCAGCCGATATCTCACGTAGTCCTCGCCGCAGCCGATATTTGCCCGCACTTTCCCTCTCCCGATCCCCGAATTCCGGAGATCTCTTTCTTGTCAGAAAATTCACAGAGAGGGAGGAGAGAGGGAGAGCGAGATGAAGATTACGGCTCTGTTGGTGCTGAAGGTGAGCCCCGACGGATCGGATGCGGTAATCCTGTCGAACGCCTCCGATGTCAGCCACTTTGGATACTTCCAGCGATCGAGCGTGAAAGAGTTCATCGTCTTCGTCGGTCGTACCGTCGCCAAACGTACCCCGCCGGGCCAGCGCCAGTCTGTCCAGCACGAAGGTTTGTGCAATTTCTCTTTGGTTCGATGTCCTCGAATTCAGTTTTTTTTGGTTCGATTAGGGTTTTTTTCCCCTATGTCTTGTCTCGTAGCAGGTGCATGATCGGCGTGATGTTCTGAATGCTCAAAATTAAGCTTGTTCACAGTTGCCTTGTAGAATTGAATTGGGGCTTTCTTCTTTCTGTTCGTATGCTTGTCCTTGGATTCATTTGAAGCGGTTGTGTGGTGCATGTTCTTGAAATGGGAGATCGGAGCATTTTTTTTTGAGCTCATGAATCCAATTCCACATGTAGACTTCAATTATTACCTGAAAATTCACTCTTAACACATTGTTTGTCGTAAGAAACTGATTTGCGCTTGCTATTTCTGTTGCAGCGATAATAGAAGTCTGACATTGAAATCGCTTTAAATGAAGTTTCTATAAAATCAGAAAGACTTGAGGCACTGATATTATTTTCGTGTCCTAATGCTTACAGTATGGAAAAGCACAGAGTATGGGTAGCATGATAGGTTTCATCTTTTTTATGCTCATTATACGCTGTTGCAGTGGTTGTGCTGGAACTATTTATAAAATCGTATGTTTTGTACTCGTGTATTAGATGAGAAGAGATATATCTCTACTTGCAGAAGAAGCGGTTTGAGACATGATTGCATTCTGTGATACTGTATGTTTATTGATCATGGGAAATTTTTTGGTGTACTCCCTTTCGTTGCTTTGAGCACCTGAAATAATTTTGGGTACTTGTTATGGATGTAATGCTTTTCTTCTTACAATGCATTCTCCCATGACTCCCTTTCTTTGCTTTGAGCACGTGAAACATTTTTGAGTATCTGGTTACGGAGGTAATGCTTTTCTTCTTACAGTGCATTCTCCCATAGGTTGTATTGGCAAATGTTTATCTGAACTATTTGTGCTATTCTCTATTCTCTGTGTAGAGTACAAGGTTCACTCTTACAACAGAAATGGTCTCTGTGCACTGGGATTTATGGATGATCACTATCCAGTTCGAAGTGCTTTCTCTCTTTTAAACCAGGTAATGCTCCGTTATTATTGGTCCTCGAAGGCTTTGATGGGCTTGTGTATCAAATTTATGGAAACAATTGCAGAATTCTAAAATGTAACAGTGCCGTGGTGCTGAACAAACCAGCCTGATGCATTAGACTATGTTTGATGACAACTGACTGTATCATTTGCTTTCTTATGTTTGAATTTTGTTCTGCTCCGAAAGTTGATAATACTAGAGTGTTGGATCGGCAGCTTGAATCCTTGTATCTCCATTTTCTTAATTATGTGAAGCTATGATCGTCTCCTCCACTCAGACTTCACTATAACTTGTCTGAATATGCTAAGATAATTGATCTTTATTCTTGTAGGTCCTAGATGAGTATCAGAAGAATTTTGGAGATTCATGGAGATCTGCACAGGCAGATAATACTCAACCATGGCCCTACCTGAATGAAGCTCTAGCAAAATTCCAGGCAAGTTCCAGCTTCTTGTAATTTCAGCTTTTTTTTCAAAACTGTCTTCATTGATGATGAGGCCGTTGAGCATCATGTACTCTTCTGCTTTTGAATCCTCAGGACCCTGCGGAGGCTGACAAGTTGTTGAAAATTCAGAGGGAATTGGATGAAACGAAAATTATACTTGTGAGTGTTCTGCCATCTATGCTCTCTCTCTCTGTCTCTCTGTCTCTCTCTCTCTCTCTCATACTTGTGAGTGTTCTGCCATCTATGCTCTCTCTCTCACTCTCTCTCACACGTGTATGCTTGTCTTTCCCAGCACAAAACAATTGATAGTGTGCTTGCCCGTGGTGAGAAACTGGACAGTCTTGTCGAGAAGAGTTCAGATCTCAGTGCTGCCTCACAGGTATCCATCTGTAATTCTCCCAACAATTGTTTGGCGTCAAGCTGTTCTCATGGAAATGCCCATATTAGATTTTTCCTCTTTTCCTGCTTCAGTTTCAAATCTTGTAAAAATTTGAATATCCAAAGGAGACTGATGTTTCCGGATCTAAGAATTCTGTAGAGGTGTTTGTAGCTAAGAAGGCCATTCTTAGGCTGTCCTAAGATCAGCTGTAGTTTTTCAGATGCCAAGGATGACCACATTTTCCTTGGAGAATATGAGGATTTCTGTTGATATACCTTAAGTTATTCCAGACAATTCAAAAGTTAATAGATTGAAAGTTGGAAGAAGAATGTTGAGGATCGTTTCAACCTGACTCTAGACGTCTCTGCTCTCTCCCTTTCCTTTCATTCATTCATTCTTCAACAAATTCTGATGAAGAGAGGGAGGGAGGGAGCAAATTATCTTCTTATTGCTTTCTTTTCCAAACGTAGTGACTTGGTCACTAATGCAAGAACCCTCTGTTTTAACAGATGTTCTACAAGCAAGCGAAGAAAACCAATCAGTGCTGTACCATCCTTTGAGTTTCCAAGGACAAGTTTGACACGCCGGGACTGCTGCATATTGCCATTCGTGTGGTAGGAATCTGCTATCCTATGTTCATATATGATTCTACTTGGTTTATTTGTATGGATTTCTATATGGTTTTTGCACATCATGTGATGGAGGAAATTTCAAAGGAATGTTAATGCTGTTAAATCTTTCAACTTTTACATCTTCGCACATGATTGCGTAGTAGAGTGAGGACCTCCCTCAAATTATCAGACCCAAGGTCTGATAGAACTAGTTAAGTTCGACACCCATTTTAGACTTTTGGTTGTGATGAGTAAACCCGGGGTGCTTTGAGTTCATGCTTACCCTTTTTCAGTACCTGACGACAACAAAATGATGGAGGAGTCATTGTGCAGTGGCCAAGACTCCAACTCATAATCTAGAAGTTAGTATATTCAATTTTTACCATAGGTGTAGTGTGTCTCTTTAATTCTCTTTTATCTCTTATCCTTCATGTTAGACTCATAATTTCTCTTATCATCGAAAAGAATCCCAGCAAAAAAAATGCACCCATGAACGTTGATAGCCGTGGCCATTATCGAGCGGGCTCCTGCTCTTGTCGGCATCATAGAGCAAGCAAGGATCTTTAATGGCTGCAACAAAGTAGACCCACAAATGGTGACAGGCTGATAGCCACGTAATTTGGAGCGTATGATTCAAAATCTCCTCCTCTAACAAGATAATAGATTCTGTGGTGGACATCCGATCTCACAACTCGAACACACTGCTACCGAGCCATTCAATAGTTCAGCCACGTGAAAATCGATGCAGTTCATTGTCCCGACGATAGTCACACAACCTTTATTTTGGACAGACTTAAATGCAAGAACACGTGCCCACTTAATTAAAATTCATCGATTAGGACAACACAATTTTTGCAAAGGAAATTACTCGGACTCCCACAACTTCGTACAAAGAAAATTCACACCCGAAACAGAGTGCTTGCATACACGCGGCAAGACTTATGGTCCGTCAGCACCGCAGTAGACATGTCTCTCACACAAACTTTCCTTGAACACATAGAGAGGACTCCTGACTGAACATCTACACATCTCCAGGAGCACAGAGTGTGGCACTCTCCTGGATCTCACACTAGCTTGAAACTTTACTTATTCGTGGTGACATTATACTTACAGATGCTGCATATTTATTTACCGAAAATGGACTTGATCCACCAGATGCCCTTCTTGTCCTGCGGTCCATCGGATGGAGGGGGAGGGTCGCTCTGTGGAGTCTTATGGAGTTTGCTCACATCGTAGCCTTCTTCCTTTGCCTTCTCCACGAGCATGCTGTAAACTTCTTCATCCATGCGGTTCTGCCTGCACAGTATCTGCAAGAAAACCAACAAGATAGAAAATGTTCACATTTGTGTGTTGGGCTGACTACGAACAAGTTATCCTTCATCCCCTTGTATGCAGGCATCAACTTGACGGGATTGGATTCGAGGAAGTAATATTAGCAGATACCAAAGGGGAACAGAGGCATTTCAGAGGAAACAGCAGAATGCCATACAAATAAAATAAACCGATGCAGAATGCTACGTGTAGGATAAATAAGTAGTTCAGTTGGATGACATTATAGAAGGGAAGGGATACTCAATCTGCCATTTCGAAGAGAACGCGGATAACCTCGGGGACTTTCAGCTTCAAAGATGACAATTCTCGTAGACGGAGAAGAAATCCTCCAAAAGCAGACTCCCTAATATTCTAGTCAAACATAAACTAATCTTTAAAAATGGGTGTAATTGATTGAAGAAAATAGATTCCGAGAAAACATTTCAGAACCCTTTTGTTCCCTCTTTGATTGATTCATCATTAGCCAGCGTTAAATTTCCACTCTAACTTGCATGGTTTAAAAGCTTCAACTGATCAAGAGTCGGGCTTTCACTCGCATTCACTTCAGGTTTCCACAACTAACCACATCTCGAGCTTTCGAGGAACAGAGCACAAGTCAGGCCTGCGCTCCAGGCATATTGACCACGAATTCTGTACCAGAGTTTGGCTGACGGATACCTTAACATGTAATTAAGTTATCGTACCCACCCACCTTTGTTTTTTCTGAATATTTTCATTCTATTTTTCTTTTGTTGAGAACTGCAAACACAGTAAGCATCTCATGGACTTCCGCTGTTTATCCCAAACAAGAAACACTATTTTAACTATTCAGTGCGTGTGATTATTTATTATCTTTTGCGTGTTTAATCCAACTCTTCCTCAGACTCCTACAATCCAAAACAACGTTAACACAACAACGCAACAGTTCTCATCTTCCTGTAACAACCATCCCTAAAATAAAAGAACCATCTTTTACTTGAGTGCGCAAACCAAGAGCAAAGACTGCAACCAGAATCAGCTCACCATCGACGATGAATCCAAAATTAACAAGCTTTCAGCTGTATACAAAACGGAGGAGGACGACGAGACATACCCAGAGATACTTCCTCCTGGGCTCCCCGACCAGAACGTACTGGTAATCGTCGTCGATGTAGAGGACCCAGTAGTCACCGACGACGGGGATGATCGGCAGGAAAGGCGGGACGTAGAACTTGACCTTGAGCTTGGCCTCCTCGCTCTTCGGGTCGGCCTTGTAGGCGGTCCCCTCGATGCTGGCGCGCTTGCCGTCGCTCCAAGTCTCGTTGAGGACGTGGACGGTGCCGTCGCTGTTGAGGGTGTATATGGCCCGGGTGTCGGCGCCGTTCCGGGGCTGGAAGAAGGACGGGAAGGAGGCGATCTCGTACCACCTACCCATGTACCTGCTGAGGTCTATCCCCTTCACCACTTGCATCTCCTTCGCCTTCGCCATTGTTATCTTCTTCTTCTAGCCGTGTTCAAAATTCTTCCAAAGTCCCCCCCTTTTCCCCCTTTATTTGGGATTCCCAGCTTTCTCGGTTCAGCTGATTCTGGACTACAGATGAAGAGGAGAGAGGACGAGAGGGAGCGACAGAGGAGTGAGTCGTGTCTTGGTGGGTTTCTCTGGTTTTATGGATGGAGATTTGGATAGGACGATGATGTGGGAGGTTCATAGCCCGTTGGTGCCCATGGCTAATCATGTGATTCCACGGCTGTTTGCATTGAGATTAGACTCCTGAAATGGTAAATGTCTCAGACAAATTTTACAAAATTAACTCGGACTAACAACTTCCATGATGATGCTAAAAAGAACAGCAGACTTCGACCTCGGCGGTCGTGGAACAACCCGAACCGCAGAAATCTCGACTCCTCTAATCAGCTATCACCTACCACGTCGAACTAATTGGTCGTACGTTTTCGACAAAGCCGAGCATTGCAAGGATAACGGGGGCTGTGCATTCAAGGTCAGTAAGATTACATGACAAAGAGGGTGATGCTAATTAGTTTCCTATGCGCTTTTTTTTTTTTTTTTAAATTTTCAGTTTGCACCATGTAATATTTTCGAATAAGTCGAAACGTATATCGAGACTAATTCACAGTCGGACAGGGACCTTGAAAAAATTTTCGACGATCCTCATAACTCAGGAATCGATTCTGAAATCACCTATTTTATGGTCAAGTGAGGGAACCGATTTCTTGTTACAGTGAAAATTTTAGATTTTTTTAATATAAAACCCAAAATTTTACCGTATATTACGGTTAGTTGATTATAGATACTCAACAATTAACCGTAGAATCTAGGTTTTCTGTTTTTTTGATTGGATTCAGGGACAAGATTGACGGTATGTCGGAAATGGAAAATGAATCATTTTTTTAGGGCACGTGGACGCACCACAGCCTCACGTGTATGAGAAGATAAAATGGGGGGCCGGGGGGCATGGCGGCTGTCGGGTGATGCTTCCGGAGACCTCCAGGTGTTGGCTTTTTCCCCTGCCTTTTCCGAATTTACAAAAGGATTATTTATAAATATTGATACGATTTGAAGTATTTTTTCATAAATAAATTTTAATTTTATCAACGAAAAGATTGAAATGTTTATTTCATCCTCATTTAAAAACCAAAAATAATTTAAGCGCCCTTCTATTATGCTAGGTTTATCACGTTAAATAAGTATTTCGAGATCCATACCAACCGGGGTTGGATTAATAATTCCCATACTAAACATCAAAATGGGTGATTATAGGGTAGGAGGGTTGACGAGATTTTTCGTAAGAGTTCCGGTCCGATCGCAGATTAGTCTTGAGTGCGCTTTGGCTAATCGGAGAATACTGACCTTTGGACATTCTTGATCAAATAAAATAATAATAACAACAAGTGTTTGGAGATCAGGTACTATGGAGCCCAATTGGAGGTATTTGGGGTTAGAGGGTAAAATCGAACCATCACATGTAACTTTGATAACTACGTGCGATTCAGCTACGACGGTTGCTCTAGGAATCGATGGCGCACCGATCGAGCGGCAAATCGGTGCAACGTTTTCCTCTCAACTGATCATCACCTGGTATAAGAAAACTTTCGTACCCTCCCAAGTCAGATTATTTACCAATAGTGAAATTGTAAGCACTTACTTCGGGCATATGCACGGCGACGAGCCTCCGTGGTCTGACCGACTCTGTACGTCGCCCGCGAAAATCCTCCATGTTTGTTGTTCTCTCGCGGTCATACGCAATCGGTTCCGTTATACTTTCAGTTCGACTCATCGCTATTCTTACTGACGAGAATTTCATACTTTTAACTATTCTACTAATAGAACGACGACGATTCAAACTAATAGTGCAATAGAACTGCTCTCTTATGATCTGAGTTAGCTATTTAAAAAAAAAATACATATATGTATACATACATATATCTCAACTATCAGAAACGACAAATATATTAAGTCTCCCAGTGTCGTTTTCCCAAATTTCCCGAGGCTTGCAATTTTGATTTTGCAAGCGAGAAAGCTTCGTGCCGAAGAATCAGACGAGGTCGCGATCGCAATGAATGGAACGATTTGGTTGGATCTGAACGCGTTCATATTGCGAGGGAAGAGGGTCCAAAGGAAGCGTGTCATAGTCATCCACCCCCGCAAGCAATACTCCATACATCTCTACATGTATCGGAGACACACGTTCACGGGAAACAAGAATGAGAAGATCCCTTCTGTTTTCTAGGGTTCCCTTTGGTGCCATGAAAGTGTACTGATGAGGTAAGAATTGTCTACTGGATTTACTTTTAAAAAAAAAGAGGAAAAAAAAAAAGGTCATCCTATGTCACCTTCAAGAACAAACAAAATTCTAAACATATAAGTGATCGAGTTTCCATCTGACTCGAATGATCGGTAGCGCAATGTCTTCGTGTCTCATCTGACTTCGCATCCACAAGCCGTGCGAGAGAGATCTTAAGAAAAACTAGTTATCCTATGTCGGAAAAATTAGTAGATGGAGTTGACCCTATCATATGGACGCAGAGACTTTTCATCGGTTTGATTGCCACTGGTGCGAACAAAATTCAACGGCCCTAGCTAATAAGTTTCGATCTAGGTGGGTCTAGTAGGGGATAAATCTCTCGCAGGATGAACTCTGTCAATTCACGAGACTCGAATCGAAAGTCTTGACTTGGAATCACACGTTCAAAAGGTAATCGAACTTCCAATTACGTGGACTTTTTTTTTTTTTTTTTTTTACGAAACAAGGGTAAATCCTATCCAATTAAAAAGAAATTGGCATGTACCTGTCATCTATTAATTTAATGCAGGTCAATTCTACTCCATCAGCACCAAGTTGGCGAAATACCAGAAGATATTAACGGCCCAGATCTTCATGAAAAATATTTCATTAGTCATTTAAGTAAGTCAGCATTTAAGAGAGACACGGTCAGACAGGCCTTTTTGTATCGCATTTCTACGAGCAAGAGGATCGGTTTTATTGCGAGACAGCTCGTGATATTCACGGTTTCAAGCCTAACACATTCGTAAAAAGTACTTATATCACGACTCTCGAATCATTCCGTCGGTTCGATATTATGTCAATAACAATAGGACCTTCACGTCTCATCTATTTTATATGTATATGTGTATATATACATATATATATCATTTGCGACTTAGCAAGCACATCACGGTTTGCATTTTACGACATATAGGTCACAGCCATGAATTTAAATGGGTGAAATTTCAATAATCTTTCCTGTTTTACATACGTTTTGCTGATTTTATTTATATTTTTAATGAATAATCTTTTTTCGTCTTGTTAAAATCTGTCTTATTACCTTTTTTTTTTTTTTACATTTTGCTCTCTTAATTAAATTTTCTAAATTCGTGTGAATTACGATGGGAAAACTGAGTTTTAGACGAGATTCATCACACGCATTATGAAAATGAGATTTCGGAATTAATGATTTTCTACCTTTTTGTCGCATTTGGCAGGTCTATTTCCCCTTCGTGGTATGTAATGTAACACTTAATATTATAAAACAAATCCTTTAATGATCCGATCGTGAGAGAAATCAACGATATCGTCGCCATCAGCAACAAACAAAGTAATTAATTTCTCCCTTAATTCACATTTATTTGCGACCCGGTCGATGTTCTCTTGTACAAGGACTCTTCTGTACAGCGAGTGAATCGCGTGATGATATCTACGCGATATTACAAATCAATAATATTAAGAGCATTTTAAATAATCCTAAAAATAATTAAATATCATCGATTTGTGATATCATATCTGTATTGTTACGCGATATACTCATTTATTTTTCTGTCGTACAGCTAAATCCTTGACTTGGAAACCAATTATCAACAAAATTACTGGCCAATTATTTAAGCCATATCCACCCAAGAATTCCAGTCCCACAAGGTTAACCTAAGAAGTGAATGCGAATGAATTGTTCTAATCCACGTTATACGTACGCTTTGTCGCACAATTTACCAGGAAATGGCTGCTGCATATTTTTGATCGTGCAGGTACACGAACGATGACCGGTTTTAAGATAGATGCATGTGGTTTTCTCGTACGGTGTTCGGGCAAAAGCCCTGATAGAATTTTACGATGAGCAGCTCGGTCGAACTAGGAAAAAAAGAATAAACCAAACAGATACTTGGAAAGATTACAATAACACTCGGATACGTGCACATCCATACCGATCCGGTACAATGAATAACTACAACTGTAATGCTCTTGATCTGAGTACGAGGTTAATAAGGAGATGTAAACAAGACAAACAGCATGACCACAGTATTAAGGACTAAGAATTCGGTACAATGGTACAATCCTTGATCTAGAAAAATGTTAATTATGTGGGTTTAACTCTCATATCAAGAGTCTTTTGTCATAGGACAGATGTAGAAGTCTCATATAACGGGGGCAAAGGTGAAGAACTAGTTAAAGAACGAATCCCAGAGGCGAAATAATATGATCTAATAAAATATATACATAAAATCAATAAATTTTGTATAAAACTTAATCAATCGCCCCATTCACATCCCCCAAGTCCATCACTGTATTGTCCTTTAGATTCATGAATCTATTTTTAAACAAGAAAAAGCCACTTATACAGTAAATATGTTCACATTTTATATTACGTATATAATCCTAAGGTTTGGTCAATGGTGAAACTTACAATTTATGAGTAATTTACGACGTTTTAGTTTCAATCTCCCGCGAATTAATCCTCAGCAAGGCCACCCATATATGTGCTTTGTTTGTGGACTTTTGTGGGCCGTTCATGGCTCGATAATAAACTTCGCATCATCAAAGATATATTATGTATCTTCTATTATTATATGGGAGAAGTGATATTAGTTGGTCTCACTTTTGAACTTTCCAAAAAACCTTTATAAATATATTTTTAACCAATAAAAAGATAAAATGAGATGCGGTGGTAAAATCACTCATATAATAATAACTAATCAAATAACTACTCTCTTATTTTTTTATTTTTAATTATATATTATTTATTATTATACACTCATTAATTATCGATAAGAAATAATACTCAATTATCAAAAATAAAAATTTATAATCAATTACACAATAAATAATTTCATATATAACACGATTATGCTAGTCCAATAATTTCAAGAAAATAAAATTCAAAACCAGCAATAAATACAACTCAAAGGAGGAACTACAAAACAAACCATGGCTCCATTATCTCTTCTCCTTCTTGTATTCTTCCTCACCGTGTCTTCCGAATCTCTGCCAATCTTCTTCCCAAACCCAACCTCCCAGCCTTATCCATTCCTCGGACAAGCACATCTCCACCACTACCACCACTCCCACAGGAAGTCATTGAAGGCTGGCCTTCCGTTCGAGACCCGATACTTCCCTCAGATAATCGACCATTTCAGCTTTCAGCCAGGAAGCTACAAGACTTTCAACCAGAAGTATCTGATCAATGGCGAGCACTGGCAAAGAGGAGGCCCGATATTCGTGTACACGGGAAATGAAGGGAACATCGAGTGGTTCGCTGCCAATACCGGGTTCTTGCTAGACATTGCTCCCAAGTTCCGAGCGCTCCTCATCTTCATCGAAGTACTACTACTACCGCTGACTCTTGAAGACAAGATGAAACAAGACACGATTTGTCAGTGACATGTTTCCATAAGAAAGAACAGTCTAGCAAAGTTAAAAGTGATTCAATCGATCTCAGATACTGGTTCCCGGTCTCATTTTTCTGATCCTTTCCATAAACAAAATTTAACAGCGCAAATGATGAGTGTTTCACGAGAAATGAAAATGGAAAACAGGATTTATTTAACAGGAGCTTTTTTTTCGGTTTCCTTTTCAATTGTGAAGCATTGTTAGTTATGTCTGCATTTCTGCAATTTTCAGCATCGATACTATGGGGAATCAATGCCGTTTGGGAAGAAGGGATCATACAAGTCGGCGAAGAAGCTGGGGTATCTGAATTCACAGCAAGCTTTAGCTGATTATGCAGTTCTCATCAGGAGCCTAAAGCAAAATCTATCCGCTGAGGCTTCCCCAGTTGTTGTCTTTGGCGGCTCTTATGGAGGAAGTGAGTATCAGAACGATTCATTAGGTCAATGTCTTCTGTGGTGGTTATGATTCCTCGGAAATCTCCATAGAATCCCATCCATTTACCTCATGTCCGGAGTTAATACTGCAATATCTGGAGTCTGTCGGGTGCATGAACCTTACTTAGATACCAAACATTCCAGGGAATCCGAGTATTCTCAGAAATGTTACATGGCCTGAGCTCGGTCCGTTTGATGTGGTTTTATTTCGATAATCGATGCTTTGTCCTTCCATCTTCAGTGCTAGCAGCGTGGTTCCGGCTAAAGTACCCGCACATTACGATTGGGGCATTGGCTTCTTCAGCCCCAATACTGCAGTTTGACAACATTGTCCCGTGGTCTAGCTTCTACGATGCTGTCTCCGAAGATTATAAGGTCTCTATGTCTCTCTCGATACACTACTTTTCGTCTCACGTGATCGTGCTGAGGACATGTCAACAATTTTCCTTCATCAATCAGGCCGTGAGCTTGAATTGCTATGAAGTGATCAAGGGGAGCTGGGAAGAGCTGCTCGAATTCGGCAACGAGAGTCCAGGAAATGGTTTAGCTGAACTGAGCAGAATTTTCCGGTCGTGCAAGTAAGAGAACTGGACTAATTCGTCAAGAAAGTAGATGGAAAACAAAGGAAAACAGTTTTCAGAACACCCAAAAATTTGATACTCCCTAATTTTCGATTCCTTGAATAGTTGTGAAATGTTCTCTTAGAAGTTGTTCCGTTTCCTTTCTATTGCTGTGAATCTTATTTGGTGGTTTTGAGCAGAGAACTCCAGTCAGTAGATCCAGCTTGGGACTGGCTATGGACTGCATTTACTTACACAGCCATGGTGAATTACCCGACCGAGGCTGATTTCCTGATGCATCTACCGGCGTATCCGGTCACGGAGGTATGCCCCGATCTTCAGACAAACTACTGCTCCAGAAATAACTGAATTTATGGAAGCGAGAAACATGTCGTCGACTTGATCGAACTGTCGATCATTTCATGCTCTTGTTCCTTCTTCTTTCGAGTGATGAAGATGTGCAAGATCATCGATGAATTCCCTCCCGGTGTGACCAAGCTTAGCAGGGCTTTTGCAGCTGCGAGCCTGTACTACAATTATTCGGGAACCGAGAAATGCTTCAACTTGGAAGATCAGCATGATTCTCATGGAGCCGATCGTGGCTGGGGCTGGCAGGTAAATACGAAGAATTTAAGTTAAAGCTGTTCATTGATCATGTCGATGCTACAAGATCTCGACTGAGAAGTTCACCGTCGATTCTCATCACCACAGGCGTGCACGGAGATGGTTATGCCGATGAGTTGCTCGAACGAGAGCATGTTCATGTCATTCTCCTATAACTACACGGAGACTGCAGCTTATTGTTCGGGCAAGTACGGAGTCGCACCTCAACCTCATTGGATCACCACCGAATTCGGTGGTGAAGTAAGTTCCCTTAGTACTGCTTTAGCAGCTACAAAAAATTCAAATCGGCAAAAGGAATGATTTCATTTTTAGGGGAAGAAACCGATCATCGCTCAAGACCCGAACTCTTTTTTCAAATGCAGAGAATAGACAAGGTGCTCAAGAGGTTTGGTAGCAACATCATATTCTCCAGTGGGATGCAAGATCCTTGGAGCAGAGGGAGGTAACAATCTCGGTTCCTAGTTCAAATTCGAATCGAGCTTCGACATTTCCAGTTCATCCATTTCGACATATCTGTAATGCCATCAAATTTCTCCTCAGTGTGCTGAAGAACATATCGGATACCATCATCGCCCTTGTCACCGAGAAAGGTAAAAAGGAGATCTTTATCTGATATTGACTCTTCTCCCTTGACTTTCCCCGTAGTTTATGGCTATTTTCGTAATTGGATTCTCAGGGGCTCACCATGCTGATTTTCGTTCGGCGACCAAGGATGACCCGGATTGGCTTATCGAGCAGAGGAGGCAAGAAGTCGAGATCATTCGGACATGGATCGATCAGTACTATACAGATCTTAAAGATGACTGACCAATTCCGGGTTACCGGAAACCAGTGTGAACATAACCGGAAGGAGAGTGTTTCACTGGTTCGATCTGTGTTCAAACTATCATCACAACAATAAATGTAAAACTGCAATGATTTTTATTCAGCTGCCCTCAGTCATATCTACTCGGAGTAGCATCGAACTTCGAGTAAATTCATGGGATGTTAACAGAGCTCCTCAAACCTTCAAGGAGCTCCTGCAAATTGTCATACGGAGACGAACATTGTTAATGTAATTTACCTTATACTCTTCGCATCTGATGGGGCATCTAGCGGATACGGCTCCAATTATGCAATTATGAGTTTTCTCCGTTCACGTGATCCGAACTGAAAACTAACTTAAGTGATATAGAGGCAAGACTATGAATTTAAGATCATGACTTTGTTAAGTTCATGTCAAGTTGTTGCAAGAGGATCTTGTCGACATATTATCAGCTGGTCAAGATGAGACTGCCTGCATCCATCATGTTTCTCTTGATTCTTTCTAATTCTTTTGTTGAAATATTCCACTTCTTCCCTCTAAATTCATCATATTAATTTTAAATGAAGTTTCGCCATTGAAAATGATTTCTAGATCCTAATTCGGACTAATTTTTTGTTCCACTTGATGTGAGATTTAACAATTTATATTGTGGAAAGAGAAATACTAAAAGGGCTTGATTGACTAAATAATTTAAGTTGGAGGACCAAGTGGGCACAATGGAAGAAATCATTAACACGTAATAAAGGACAAGTAAAGTACTGTTAGCAATACTTAAACTCATACTCTGCACCAAACTATCTTTATCATTCTTTCTCCGACTTTTTGAACTATTGTTGTTGGTTTGTACCAAAGTTTTTTCTAAATCAGATTAATTTAGAATTAAATTTTAGTTGTGCTTTTTAACCCAAAAAAAGAGTAATATAAAGCCATTCTAGTTACAGTTTATTTATTTATCTGTAAAATTATACTAATTTTAGTAGAGCTAAATTATGTCAATTTGTCCGTACAAGGATTAATAATTTAGAATTGTCGGCACAAACCATCACCACTTCAACGCGGAGATCCAAAAAATGGACACTTGCCTGCACTTCTAAGTCCTGTCTAGTTTCACGGGAGGGGTAGATCCATGGTAAACTACGCGGAGTTCTTGAACTGTTGAGAGGATCTTTGTCGGGAAAGTGAGGGAGAATCAAGAAAACCACGGGTTCCTTGCGACGGATTTGAGACAGCGAGGGCGATGTCGAGAAGATCTGGGGCATGCCTGAGGTGTTGCCTGGTGGTGTTTGCAGTGGTTTCAGCTCTGGGCGTGTGCGGCCCCGCTCTGTATTGGAAGCTCAAGAAGGGCATGAAGCTCTCTGATTCGCAGTTCTCCTGCCCTCCCTGCGTCTGTGATTGCCCACCTCCTCTCTCTCTTCTCAAGATTGCCCCAGGTAATTGATCATTCTCTCTCCAACTTTCTCTCTGTTGATCAAAAGTCTTTATTTTGAGCTGAATCTGAGGTTACTGTACGTGGGTTTCCAGACTTATCGTTGGCTTGATGGATTTGGCTGCTTGTGGAATCTTGATCTTGTGCTGCATTTGGTATTGCTTTGTGTCGAGGTTCTGAAATGGTCACTGGGTTATAATAATATTGTTGAATCGCTATTTTTAGCTATATTTGATGTTTTAGGTCATCCTCTTGTCTAAGCTGGTCGCTCGGTTTGTTCCTGTGATGGAATGAAGTGTGTTTCAGCGAAATCTCTATTTTGTTGCTTCTTAGTTTAGGAGTTGGTTAATGGGTTTTGAATCTTTATTAGAAACTTGATAATTGAGCTGACTTTGAATTTTTTCCCCTTCTGGGATGATAAATTCCTTGCTGTTCTTCTGTGGTTTGTGGACTTTGAGCTATAATTGGAGATTATCAATCTGGGATTCCAAAGTCAGTTTGCAAGGTTTAAATGCACTGCTGCTTGCTGTTTTAGAATCTTAGATTTAGCTGAACTTGAGGTTATTGCTATGGATACTTGAGACTGAGCTTTATAATTACTATTGGTCAGTGGTTGTGTATGATTGCAGTCATCCATTTTAAGCTGTATATTCCTGTTATACACATTCCCTGGCTTTCTCGTACTTTGAGCTGATTTTTGGGAAGCTGATCTTCAGCTAAATCTCATGTTATTCTCTGTGGGTCCTTAGATAATTGGGGGTGATCTATAGATTTTTTTTGAACTGTTGTTGCATCCCCATTGTTTCTGGGTTGAATTCTTCGCTGGACTTGGCAACTCAATTTCATAGTTAGTTCTAGGAAACCTGATATTTTGTGGAAGTTGATGCTACAGTTCTGGGGTTGCAAAATTTGGTTACTGATTTTAGAGCTAATATTTGGAATGTTGATCTCGACCTTTATTAAGTGTAATTAGCTAAATGTCTTGTATTTTCATTTTTTATTATTTTCCCTTGTTTTGTGTTTGAGGCCGCTGCATTTGTCCTTCTATAGGATAGTTTATTGTAGCCATATCAAGAATCTGATCTCATCTTCTTGGTATAGGTATTAGTGTTAGTCTATATACCTTCTGTCCTCCCCCTCAATTTGAGAAAATGAGGTGCAACTTTTAGATAATTGAAGTATGGTTATAACTTAATAAAACCAAATACCCTTATCTCATTGCAAAAGTCAATTCATGAGCTGTGTTTGTTTCTTGTTTCTGTAGCAAGACCAGATTGTACCAATCAAATATCTTCAGAATCTTTGTTCTTTTGGATCTTGGATATCAGAATGGCTTCATCCCAAATATGACTCCTATTTTTCTAGTTCTTTCTTTGATGCCGACCCTAGGGTGGCAGTTGATACTTTACTTGTTGGGGGTATTGCCATTTTATTCAAGAACAGAGAGCATTTACCTTGATTATTCAGCTGTTACACGAGAGAATTTACTTCATCATTTTTATTACCCAAACACAATCGCTCCATCTTTGATCTGCTTCAAGTTCTCTGTTCTATGGTACTTAGAATCCAGAAATGATATGCACTGTGCCCCATCCATTGCTAGTAAGTTTCTAGGCAACATGTTGTCAGTATTTTCTTTTCTTCATTGAGAACTGTGATATGCACTTTCCATTCTTGATTATTATTCAAATTCATGTTTATGATGTCCATTTTCTTCCTTCTGCAGGGCTGGCCAATCTCTCTGTCACAGGTTAGTGCTCACTGAACAAATCTGCAGGACCAATTAATTTTTATTCCGAAATTTTATAGTTTTTCTCATCTCTCTCCCTTCTACTAGAACTTGTTAAAAGTTTCAAAGCATTATATTTCGAGCCTAGAACCAACATAGTTAATTTAGAAACATGAACCCGTCAGTAGATATCAACTTGGCACCTTTTTATCCTTTTTGCTTTTCATATCTTTCTTGTCACTTCGCTTCTCAAACATCGCTGCTGTCTTGCTCACCTTCGTATTGGGTTTGGAGAACATTTTCAGTCTGTTTACATTTTTCTTTCATGGAAAACACATTTTTAAGAACTGGCTATTCCTTTTGAGGCGAATTTTCATGCTTTTATGGAGAAACCCATCCTCTGGAGAGCAGTATGCATATGTTGCCTTATCTTCTAGATTTCTCAGGAGACAAAAATCTATCAAACAAAGACAACTACATTTTCATCATTTACTCCCTTTGATGTCACGATAAACCTGCTTCCAGCACTATGCAGATTGTGGGAGCAGTGATCCTGAACTTAAGCAAGAAATGGAGAAGCAATTCACGGACCTCCTTGCAGAGGAGCTGAAGCTACAAGAGGCAGTAGCCGAGGAGCACGCTCGCCATATGAACATAACTTTCGTCGAGGCCAAAAGGGTTGCCTCTCAGTATCAGAGGGAGGCCGAGAAGTGCAATGCAGCCACGGAGATCTGCGAGGAAGCTCGAGAACGGGCCGAGGCCCTTCTGATCAAGGAAAGGAAGGTGACGATAATGTGGGAGAAGCGTGCTCGACAGTTGGGTTGGGAAGGGGAATAAAGGACTGCTCATGTTCCTGACCCCTGTTTTCTCTAGCTCGAAAAGATGAGCTATCAGGAAAATTTTATAATTCTTCTTCCGTTATTGTATCTATACTATGTTTTCGTGGAATATTTAGATAAAAAAAAATTAAGATGCTGCGATTCATACAAGAATGTGGAGATTTTGTCATCAAAACATGCTGTTTCATCTATAAATGATGCTCATTAGGAAGAGCTTGTCAGTTTGATTCATGTTATGGGTCGGTAGGATCTCTGTTTTCTTTTTTTACTATGGGGATAATGTAATACTTGCATCTCCTGGCAATTTGACACAAAAATTCGTGTCCTAAGATTCAGTAAAATGTGCCTCGTATAATAATTTGTTTTACTACTACAACCACAGACTTCAACAACCTAGTTGAACATTGTGATTGCAACCACATGAAACAACTTGAATACGACCGATGCAGCCGGGAAAAATATACAGTCCACATCTCATTTGCTTACACGGTAGCTTATCAAACAATAGCCAGGTACCTATGATTGAGCAGGACAATTTGGGAGGAAGAGAAACTGAAGCAAGAAAGATGAGTTTGTGTAATTTTCTTCCCTGAGAAAATGCAGTATTTTACATCAGAGGGTGAAAGTGAAACCATTCTCAAAATTATACAAGAGAGACCTAAGGATCTCAAGAAACGACTTCTCCCCTCACTTAATACATGAAACAGCAATTTAATCGACTGAACAGCTGCACGGCCTCCATGAGTGGAAACCCGAACTGACTGGAGTTGCTGCAGTTCTCATCCACCTTATGCATCTGACAAAATCTTATGGACCCAAAGAGACCGAGCATAAAGTCGCATGTTTTTTCTCTCGTGGATTTTCCTTGTTTCCACCGACTGAACAGGGAAGGAAGCCGAATCGAGCGAGCGAGCGAAAGGGGGGAACTACTTTTTCCCGAATATGAGGCACTTGTTATGTCGGGTCTCAGTGAGGCTAGGGGTATTGGAGATCTGGGGCTTCGTCGGTTGTGTGGCAGAGAGTTTTTCCATCGCATTGATGAACTTACGCAGGTGCTTTATGTACTCTGGATATGTCTCGAGGTTGCAATGGCCCCCACCTTTTACCCACAATGGATCGTACTTCTCTTTGGAAAGCTCCCACAGTCGTTTCCCATGGGACCAGTCCACAATCTCATCATCCGTTCCCTACAACACGAAATAAGGCAAACCAACGAACAATGAAGTTCTCAGGCCACATCTTGTTTGAAGGAGAGGATGAAGAATGCAACAGAATCACCACACAGAACAGAACTGTCCATTTCTTCCACTCCTAGCATCAAATGTAATGGTTTGTCTAACTTATGTTGATCTACTCTATTTCTCCATGATAAATAGGTTAACTCCCTTGGAAAAATATATTTTTGCCCACAGAACCAAAAAACGAAGATTGGTCAGGCATATGTTATTGCCAACAACTTTACAAGCTAGCACGCTTCATCATAGAAGATCAGACAACACCAAACCTAAAATCAGCTAGAAATTTGGGAAATTGAGGAGCTGAAGAATATTAGACTCGCATTTATCAACACTGGAGCAATTGGTGGCAACTTACCAGGCTTCATTAGACTGAGACGAAAATTTAGAGTTATTAAATTACATACAATTTAAGAGATAAAGAAATAATGAGAATGGCCAATAAGTTTTTAACACCCAACAAGAGACATTCAGCAGGTTAACGAGCTAAACAACTGAGGAAGCAATAGAAGAAAGACTTACATGTATAACGAGAACAGGACAAGTGACGTTCCTTATCTTGTCTATATTCTGAAAATTGCAAAAAAATTGCATTTCATCGATCTAAAAGTGCCATAGGATCTATACAAACTTCCGAAGTTAGTGACTATGGTGCAGCGCCAAGATTTTTACCTTAAATATGTCAAACCAAAATGTCATCTTGACAGGATACAAGACCCGGATCCCTGACAAGATTGCGCTGTGAAGAACGACACCTCTTGCTCTCTGAAGTCGAGAGGCCAAGTGAAGTGTGGGCCCGCTTCCAACTGACTGGCCATAGAGTATGAGATCCTCCTGCTTAACACCGTACTCTCTCTTTAAGCAATTGTATACAGCCTCTATATCATAGTATGTGTTGAACTCAGATGGCTGTTGCAGGAGAAAGAAACAAAAGTCTATCAGAAGAACTTTTTTATCCAGCAAAAAGGAAAACGGGAGATCCGTATATATGTGGTTTACCTTCCCAGAAGATGCTCCATATCCTGAGTAGTCATAGCTACAAGGAGGAAAAAGTACCCGAGTAAGTATTCGAACCGAGAATGTCAGTTGCAGGTGATAAAAAATTGTCTTGACATAAAGGTAAATATCAGGAACAGAGGAACTTGGATTCAGATAATGCTGGCATATTATTTTGCATCGAAAATGCCCACGTCGAATATAAGAAATTCCCGAATCTGATAGTTACCTAGTACATCAAATCTGAGCATGACAAAGAAAGCATGAAGCAAACAAGTCCCTGATCAAGAAGACAGAAGAAATGTGCGGAACTCCCTCAAGCACCGAACATGCAAATTATCCACTTTGTGGAGAAAATCCATGAATCTGGAATATTGAGTCATCTTTAATGGCGTTTTGTGGTGGGTAAGGGGCAATGATGCGGAAGGTTAACATACTGTTTCCAACATCCCGACGCTTCAATTTAAAGACACCTTAGTGATAAAAACAAAATAGAAATTATAATGAAAATAATGAAACAAATTAATGAACGAAACGACATGAAAACATAGAATTATGGCAAGAAAACAGTGAATCCATGTACATGAAAATCATAAGCAGGCTATAACAGATCAAATTCCATAAGCACGTGTCTCCATGTTTTCTACAGGATTCTCCTATAGCTTAAAACTTGACAAAACACTCTGGCAGAAACTGTTCCCCCAAATCAAGACATGAACTTCAAGCTCAAGAGGACACGATACAGAATTATGAGAACGAAGCCATCAATGGAGGAGCTCGGAGATTTTTCTCCTATTGTTTGTTCCAGCTTTGGTGCAAAGAAAGAGCAAAAGGCGAATAATGAAGAATAATAATACCTCATGATATTGACCCGGAGGTGGGCTCTGAGCTCAATGAAGAGCTCCAGCATCTGCCCCAGATCGGCGGCATTGCCATGGGAGTAGAGGAGCGTGAACCTCGCAAAAGGGTGCTTCCAGAAGGTGGCGACGATCTTGTTCCCGCCCTTGGTGTCCAGCAAATGGACATCCATGTTCTTGTCCGCCGTCACTCCGGAGAACACCAACTTCCCCTCCTCCCCTCCTCTCCACCTTCCCTGTACACATCGTACGTCGGAGGCTCCGGCGGGAAGAACGCGAATTTCGCCGCCACGCTCGACGTCACATTGCCCATCAAAATCAAAACCAAAGGCGCCACAAGGTAACGGAGAGAACGAGATCAACCCAGCTCCAAAAATGGGAAACCAACACGACCCAGACGGAAAAGGTTGACTTTTTAGAGAGCGGTAAATTGTGGGTGGTGATGATTACAGCTCGGGGACGTGAGTTTTGCTGGTGGACTCGGTTCTTTGCTCTTTTTTTTTTTTTCGTTTTGGGTGAAGAAGAAAATCTTTTTTTTTTTGGCGTGTTGGGGGTGGAGAAAGGAGGGAACAGAGAGTGGGATTTCAGAGGAAATGAGAGGAATCTGGGGAGAGGGGAAGGGATCCGATTGAAGCGGAGGAGAAGAAGGATGAGCCGTGAGGTGTTGTCGTTGTCTCCTTGGAAGAAGAGGAAGAAGAGGAAGCAGAGAGGAAGAGGATCACGGAATGAAAAAGAACAGGGAAGACCTCTCCGAGCGAAAATAGAAATTGTTTATTTTATTTTATTTTATTTTATTTTCGAACTTGCTTGTCAAAATTCTTTTTCTCTTTTCATTTTCCTCTTCTTTTTACTTTTTTTCTCAACAAATGGTATTTCATGTGCAAACACAAATTATTATTTAGTCAATAAATTGGGAAACCCAAATTTTCTTATAATTTCATAATTTTTTTGGATATAAGATTATAACTCTAAAATGTTTTTCAAAAAAAAGGACAAGGGTGTTTTGGTAATCTTGTTAGCTTTAATGCAAATCAAGCGGCAACAGTCGCAGGTTGCACTTATTAACATGGATAATATTAATAGGTTTTTTAATTAACTAATGATTTGTTAATTAAATAGTTTAAAACTATAACTATGAAATGTTTGAATAATAAGTATTTCTTTGGGAGGTTTGGAATATTAAGGCCCAGCGTTTTCAAAATTCTTCAGTTTTTCTATATTGTTTTTGGAATTTTAGTATTTCGGGAATTTAGAATTCATCTATACATATTTAATAATTAGGTTTGATATAGTTTTATTCATGTTCTTTCTAAATATGATAAATTGACGGTTAATTTTATTTTTTATTTTTAAATCCTAATTTATTAAAAAGGGCCTAAATAATATTTACTAAAAAAACGAGGGAGACAGGGGAGGGGCACGATTAGAATCTTGTCGGGGGAGAGACATGGACGGCCTAGATTTGGTCAATGGCTGCTTGGATCTTCTGGACAATCAAAGTTGCAGATTAGATGCCAGGTAAGATGTCAGAGGTCAGACATTCCCTTCATATTGAGTCAAAAAATAAAAAAATAAAAAAAATTTAATGACTTTGCATTAAAAAAACCGGAAAATAAGAGAACATAAGGAAAAATGAATTATTTTTATATATAACTCACGAGGACGAATTTTAGGGGTGTGAGGTACAGTCATTTCTTTGGATTCAAAAGAAATGTTACACAAATTTAATGAATATATATATTTTTGAATTATTTTATTTTGTTGAGATTTTCTATTTTAATTTTGAGTTTCATTTTCTAAATTCATAGGGGTAGCTGCATGCTTAAAAAACTTGAGCACATACGTACATAGATAAAGGTTATATTTTTCTATAATTACGAGCGATTCTTATCATCAAGTTTCCAATATTTCATGCCAGCAAAAAAATAAAAAAAAAAAGTTTCCAAAATTTTAATATATATCTAGAGAGAGATATGGAGGGTAGTTGTGATTTAAGGTTCTTTCATATTCGAGTTTCAACAGATTACGAATCTCGGTTCTGTACAGATTATACAGCCATCCCTCGATGGCTCAGTCTTGATCGAGTGCCAGCGAGTTTCGAGAACCTGAATAATTCCGCAATCCTCTTGGATCCTCCTTTGCATAAGGAAGATGTGGTGGGAGTATGGTGAGTTTAGGGCTGGCATAGCCTGTAAACGTTCCGTTTGTAATATGGGACGAGTTCGTTATATAAATTATCTTTTAGATTTTGTCATGTGTAAGGCTGGTCTTCGAAAATTGTTAATGAATTCACACATGTTAAGCTCTTGATGATATTTTATACAACGAATTCATTATATATTACGTACAGAGTATTTATTCAGCAGGAAGATTTTTTGAGTGTTTAAAGACAATTGATTGTCACAATCTAACCTTTAAGAAAGGGTTGGGACCTCAACTGGTAGGGGGACCATCAATAAGTAACCCTCAAAAAAGAAAGGGAATTTGAGTATGCATCCATCAATTATTGCTTCATATCTCTCTATCATCCCCCAATAAAATAGTGGCTCAATCTCTCCACTTATAATGTAGAAAGAAGATTTGGATAAGGTTAGTGTTGAGAGTTGTCCTCTTTCCTCGTCAGTTGTCCCCTTGTCTGAGAGCAAGAAAAAAATGTCCGGCTTGAGAGTGGATATTGATTTCAGGTTATGTTTTAAGTGAGAAAATACGAATTCAGTTTACCGTGAATAACAGGAGAAGGTACTAGCAATTTATTATTATTTTTATTTGGGATATGAGAACGATAAAATATATGTATTTTTTTCTTAATGCTTTACTGTGGACTAAGTTTATATAAAAATCTCTCTTGTTAAGTGCAGGACACAGCATCATGCGAGGATTAGTGGTGAGAGTACAATCCTACTTACCAACTTAGGCTTGTCTAGTAGTTCCCTCGTTAGATCCCAAATGGGTGATTCCAGGATCGAATCACAGGCTGGGAGGGTTGACGGAAATTTTTTCAGGGATCTCGGCCCTACCGCATATTAGTCCCGAGGCACGCTTTGCTTGATTCAGTGATACTACGCGGTGCAGACCAAAAAGAGAGAGTACAATCCTACAGTTAATGTAGAATCAAACATACATCAAACGTTTTAAATAGTAACTGCCCACGATATGATACCGTAAGAAATGACTGGATCGAATTATTTCGATTATGTAATTTATGGAGCAAGGGCACTGCTTGTATACTAGTAAGCTCGTTCGTATGTCAATTCCAATTGCACGTATATTTCATCGTTACATGTAGGATCATTGAAGAATTTATCGATTATTCATGAAATGTCCTTTCCATAGCGTGAGGCATGAAGTTATACTGCGGTCAGCCTAAGAAAAGCAAAATAGAAAATTTTATATTTGCAGAATAGTCCCCTAACTTTGGATTCCATGCTTTTAATCCCTTTGCTTCAGGTTGTCCAGCACTCAAGCTTCCAATCTCATGAGGGAATCTAATTTTATCCATGCAAGGAATTCCATGTCTGTCAACGGCAACAAAGGTTGGAAAGCTCATGTTTTGGGTACCGTAGACGCCGGCCGTGATATCCCTATGGTATCAACCGTGGAGTTCCCTGCCCAAAAGTGTAGTTAAAGTATCATCCACGAAACGCTCTACAGTCGTCATCCATATAAAAGAAAAAAACCTCATTCCGGACGTTGGATTGCTAAGCTGGTAGATGTTTTCTGAAAGTTGGGGGATTTGATTAGATAAACTCTAAGTAGAGGGACTAAACCACAGAATTATAAAGTGCACGTACCAATTGTGATATTTGACCTATAAACGATTAATAAGTCTAGCAATCCATCGCTAAAGTCCGACCACAAAAAGTCCATAGCTAATGAGCATAGGTATAGGGAGGTACAATATAGGATTCAATTGTGATATTTGCCAAAAGCCGTATAACGTTCGCGCCATGAAAATCGTCAATATCTCAAACACATGTTTGACTTGTATCAATTTGATATGATAGGTGATGTTTTCATATAATTTAAAATTTATTCATATAAATGGTAACGTGCCGATTGCATTCATAAACCGGTTTTCCAGAGCACAAGCACAGGAGATTCCAGACTGCCTCAAGTGAACGAGCATCCACCGACTTGGGGTTTTCCTGAACAACATGTGCGACGAATCCCGAGCTAACTTAACGAATGAGCACCGGCCGACACAACTAGCAAGACAGGTGAAAAAAAAGGTTTAGTCTAAAGGGAAAATAGTGGGTCAAAAGCTCATAACTAGAATGGTGGGAGTTGGTGCCCTGCTAGCTAAAGTTGGGTCCTAGAGAACACATAGAAAGACTAAAGATGGAATCCTTAACCTTTAACAAGAGAAAAGGGGCACTAATTGCCAGCAATTAGATGAGCAATGTACTATAAAATCTTTACAGATGTGTAACCGAAGAAATCTAGGAAATGATTATGGCTTTCATGTGACTGTTGCCTTTTCCATAAGCAAATATTAATTATAGTAAGTTAAGATTAAAGTTTTCAGCAGTTAGATCAGGAATTGCAAGTGGACAAAAGACCAGACAATGCTTGGAACCTAAACATGGACGGATTCAAGGGCACGAGGAGTTTTGTCATTCTTGATCTTGGGAAAACCAGTGAATTATTATATAAAATTTATCGATTTTACCTAATTTTCTTTAATTATCTTATTGTCACGCCTTGAACCCGGTCATTTTACTCTTCCTTTGACTTTTCTTGAGTTTTTTTACGGTATCTTTTAACTGCATTCTTATTCTGTCTGAGATTAAAGTGACATGATCAGAGGATGTGGTCACAGTAGGTCTCATAATTTATCTCTTTGCCACAAGATCAGAGGGCCCATCTGCCATATCAATGATCAAAGCACATCCCAGCATTAATTTCAACAAATTTCAGGAAAAAAGATTACAACTTTGTGCTTATGGAGCTGTGAAGATATCAGATCTCCTAGAAGAGGTGTGTCGTGATTGACTGAAACCGGAGCGGTGTAATTTGAAAGTGCAGTGTCAAGTGAGAACACGACTTTGACGAGCTCAACAGGCTTGATAGGAGAAATGCGAGACTGATTACTCACACGATTTCTGCCTAGAAATGAGATGTCGGTGTAACGTCTTCAAGTCAAAACATCATCACAACAGCAGAAGACTCGGAAAAATTCCAACTGAACATGATGACAAAGAGACACATAGGACAACAACATGAACTCAAAATATGTACCGCTTTGTCTCGCGGTCACCAAGTTGCTGTAAAACATAAACAGTCACCACAGAAAGCTACGAAACAACAACGAAAAGAGCATCGTATATATACAACACAACCCATTGCAGCTTCGTTGGTTTCTACAAGATTTTGGTTGGATCGACCATGGCACCGTTGAGATATACCATGCCTAAATGCTAGTATTCTCCAAATCTCATTACTGTGCGCTAGCTTCCCATGCAGGTGATCGAATATGACCAGTGAGATTTGGAGCTTGGTTGTCTCTCTCAACCATGGAATTAAAAATCGGTCCGTCGCGGCCGTTACGGGCCGATATCGCAAACAGAAACAAAAATGCTGGTTGTCGTGCCTGTAATGGCGATAAGTAATGGCGTAACGGACCAAAAATCAGCCGTAACGGCGGCGACGGCCGTTTTCCTTCACATTTGTACCGTTATTCACATTTTTATACACATTTACATTTTTTCTTTTAAATTTATCAAAAATACGTATATTTGACACCTTATTTTATCGGAAAGCATATTGATATTATGTGTGCAAAAATACTGACATATGTCACATTTCTTTAGTGAAGATTCAATGTAATATATAAATTACCTGTATAATTTATTATTCATATCTTGTGTAAATTTGATTCTATAAAACTGTAATAAAAATTTTATACGTTTTAGAATTTGAAAGAGATTTACCCAATATAATCTTCACATATTATACATTAAATATTTACTTCACATTTATTGGATAAGAAAGTATAGAACTTGATGTGAAATTGTTTTAGATGTGATAATGAAAGTGACATTGACAATATTTTATTTTTATTTTTATTCATTTTGGATGCGTAAAAAAAATTCAGACCATGACACCCGCGACGTAGTTATGTAACGCCGCGACGACCCAAAACCGTTACAATCGCGACGGGACTGTTATGCAACCCGTGACCGCGATTTAAATCCATGCTTTCAACCGAGATAAGACCGTGGCTAAACCTGCACAAGGAAGGTGATCGTATCAAGTTCTCGAGAAGATTTCCTTCCAAATTCATGAATCGGACTCCATGTGTCAAGAATTAAGATTTCATTACCTTGCAGGCCACCATGGTCCACAGATTTCGTCACTGTTAGCTCCAAGGCCCACATGGAACTCTGGCAATTAATTCATTTAATAAATTTCTTCCCCAAATTTCCACCAAAAAAAGAAGGAAGAATTATGCACATAACCCAGTTCTTAATACTAATGACATCATCGCACCGTGGTCTTTGTCGAAGGCCAATTAGGGATGAACTTGAAAGCCAGTCCATGTCCAAGCCAGTCAATTGCTGTTGCTATGTACCAACTAAGTTTCTTTTGTGTAAAAAATTCCATGACAGTCGCGGTCATGGACAGATGCAATATCCAGTAAGAGGATTAAGGTTGCACAAATGGTAAAAAAGGGCAAGAAATAGCAGCACTTGTCAAAAATTCGAGATGTGCATCTGAGGAAGGGTCCAGACAGATACTTCAGTTTAGAGCTAACTACCAGTGGCTGGTTTTAAAGGGAAAAAATTGAGGCTATTCGAGATGAGAGTCAGCTAAAGTCCCTGATGATCAAACTATTAAAGATGACATTTCTTTGTGATCAGCAACTGAGCTACCATTGCTAAAAGGCCGTCCCAGTCTTGCTGCAGAGGATCCTTTCTCACCCCGTGAAATTGTTCGGAGTGAGCCAAGCGAGACAAAGTTCTAAGTTCGGTTTTTGTTGCAAGTTGTCAACGCAGCTTGGAAGATGCCCCATGAAAGTGGAGACAAGTCTCAAAATTTGTCTGCTGAGACTTGCCAAACTGTGTCAATTTGTCTGAATATAGAGAAAGAAACAAAGAAAAGTATACTCAGTATAACGCCAAAGAAAGTGGCACTTATTTGTAGAGTTAAGCGATATAAGAAAATTATAATGCCCTGAAAGCTTGTGCTTCTGTTATAATATTTCCAATTGAATATTTGAAGATCCAGTTTGCTTAATCAGATTCCACATTAAAAGGACAACTTCATGCCCTAATGTCACAGCAAGCGGCTTACATGACCATGATTAAAAGTTGCTTTTCAGACAATCGTTGAGTTTTCCATAAATCGTGGCTTTCCAAGGTTACTGGTTTTGCAAATTCAGGAATGCAACACTTTGGAAAAGTTCAACATTCTCGTTGCCAAAATCACCTCCACCAACCTCATAAGCAATGAGTCGGAAAAGAGAGAGGCTCGTCGAAAACGATGTCATCAAGAAACTTTGACACGTTGTACAGAAGGCATAACATCATGTTTACATCCTCTTTCTAATCTGTGGCACATCTGAAGTAAGAGCATTGATATACCATCGGTTTCATGGACAAGGAAATAAAAGGGGTTCGACATTGATTCAAGAATCCCTTTTAAACATATACAGTGAGAACGCCCAGCACCGGTACTGAATCTATCGAGTTAGCCCAAGCACCTTGACGTTCCTTCAGTCACCAAACATCTCCAGTTTTTACTAATTACACGATTTCCACCGAAAGCCTTTATCAAAGGCAGCCTGGGAAACACATTGAGGGATTCTGTGCCGATGTTCCTCCCTGCAGTAGTACTTTGAATATAGCCGGAATGCTTCGGTATCTTCTTCAAGATTTCATGGATGGTGCCTTCCATGCATGTAATTCAGTCAGCCCATGCAGCAAGCAATGCGCCTAAGTTGATCAATTTGTAGCGAACTCCTAATAAGCTCGAACAAGTTCGTAGACGGAGTGGGGAGGCAGAGCTTACAACGTCGGCAGTGCTGATATTTGAACTGATAGGGAGGAGATGCAACGGGTATTGACGAATAAAATCTCATATCGAAACATTAATGAATGAAAAATGAAATATAAGAGATTTGAAGTCGTTATAAGTTTAGAGTTTTAGATTGATAAGTGCCCTGCTCAAAAATGAAAATTCTACAACTTGGTGGGTCCATGGAGTTGAATTTCTAAAATTTTTGTTTTATTAGATTTGAAAATATTATATAAACAAGTCACTTTGCATAACTTTAAAAACTATTAACGTGGTAGCAAAAACTAATGCCATGGGAACGGGCCGGACTGTTTTTCCTTGGGAAGGAGCTGAATTATTTTTCTTTGAGCCGAGTTGGACCGTTTAATTTTGAAGAACTTAACCAAATAAAATGGTTTAGTTCGGTTCGAACCGGAATGTATTCTTTAAAAAAGGATTTGGTTGGAACAAAAATGTTCTAACTAATTAAAAATGGTTTAGTTCAAACCGGTTAGATAAATTAGTTAATTAAAAAATTAACTGAACTGATTTTCATCCAAAATTTAAGCCAAAATAGAACCGGTTCTCTTTGACCCGGTCTTCCCACATTTTTTTTACACGCTCATATAGTTAAAAGGTTTTGCACCATTTAGTAATAAAAGATGCTTCTGAAAAACTACTGTATCATCATTCTAATTTATGCTCCGTGAAATTAGGAGCATATCTAATCATACCCATGTGAAAATAAAATGTAAGTCAACAAGTCAAGCGATAATCAGTACATGAAAAAGTAAAACAAAGTCAAGTTTCTTTTACAAATATTGAATTGTCGAAATTCACCTAGTGGTTTAATGCCCTCTAGATAATTCGAGTTCTCTCCTATTTTGTTCCAGGGAGATCCTGCCTAGCCGACAATCACTAGGCGAGCTCGAATTCGTGCTGCCCCAAGTATTCGACCTACTACTCATTCGAGTTCTAGTTCAAGTTCGAGTTCGAGTTCGAGTTCGAGTTCGTGCACTGGTGGCGAGCCAGGTATTGCACTTGGTGTAAAGGTCAATGTTTTAGTATTGACTTGGTGCTACCGCCGTTGTAGTATCAACGACTTTATGATCGAACTTTTTTACTTTTAATGACACTTGCCCAAATTATAAATGCTTCCGCTTCAGACACGTTATAGTATTGAGAAAGTCTTTTATGTATCGTGTATTCTGCGTACATAGTATTACGAATTAATCCAATAAAATTATCATTGGTTTTTTTTTCTTTTTAGAATTTATTAAAAAATTTTAAAATAAATAAATTATATTAACTTATAAAATTATCAACACTATCATATGGTGTACATGTTAGTCGCTGGACTCCGTATAGCATGATCCATGGTAAAAAAAATCTTCGTCTTGTTTCTCCTTGATAAGAACTTCCTCTCAACAAGAACTTCGTCCCGATTCCAACCATGTGAAGAAATGGGAAAACCGAAAACGTCTTCCTTTCTTCCTCTACCTCTCAGCGTCTCATGGCGGAAAACCCCCATCTCCGTCTCCATCTTCTTCTTCTTCTTCCTCCTCCTCCTACTCCTCCTTTGCCACTTGCCCTCTTCGATATCCCAGCGATGGGTTCGCTCTGGGTACTACTACTCGGGCAGCGAAATCCCCATCTCCGACATAGACTCGGCTCTGTTCACCCATCTCGTCTGCTCCTTCGCTCACATCGACTCCTCCACCTTCGAGCTCTCTATCAACTCCACCAATCTCCCGAACTTCTCGAACTTTACTAGCACTGTCAGGCGCAAGAACCCCCGGATCACCACCCTTCTGTCTGTCTGGGCAGGGGAATCTGCCATTTTTGCTTCCATGGTAATGCTAATAAAAATAAGGGAACTTTGTTTGGGTTAAGGATTAAAAGTAGTATAATTTTTCATTCATCTTACACAAATGGTATCAAGTTACAACCATTTATAAAAATAGCACTGATTAATGTTAATTCCCCAATTTGCCCTTCCTTCTCACCCCATCCCTGTTCCATTCCTGCTCCGTGCCACCTCCCTTTCCTCTCTCCCCTGCAATCTGTCGGTTGGAGTCATCGAAGCATCGAGCATCGGTGCGTCCCGGGCGTCGAGGGGGCGCCGGGCCGGTCAGACCATCAAGCGTCCGAGCGTTGCGGGCGTTGGGGGGGAACGGGGGAGAGTGCGTCGAGTGTCGCGGGCATTGGGGGCGGCGACTATTGGGGGGGTCGGGGGCAGCAGGTGTTGGGGGTGTCGGGGGCGGCAGACATCGGGGGTGTCGGGGTCGGCGTCGGGGGCGGAGGGCTGGTGGAAGAGAAGGAAGGGAAGGGGCAGGCGAGAAGGTAGCAGAGAGGAGAATTATAATTAGAAATGGGGAGGGTATTGTGAAAATTTTTTAAAAAATAATTATATTCATAAGATGATGTTTTTGTTAAAATTTTATCTCCAAACAGTGCTACATATATTTTCCTCTCGTTTTATTTTCTATTAAAGTAATTGGACTGGCTGATATAGGATTGATCTAGAAAATATAAAGGGTGGGCTGGTTTGACGAAAAAATGCTTAATTTTCCAGTATTGGTTGAAATTTTCTGGAAAATGGTTGACTTCAGCTGATGTTGCTTTGACAAAAATCAATTTTTATACGTTCTTCGTTTCCTGCCGATAGGTGGGTAATTCTTCTTTGAGGCAGTCCTTCATTAAATCATCGATTCAAGTGGCTCGGAATTACGGCTTTGATGGGCTCGACATTTGTGGAGTTGTCCCTAATGAGACCACTAACATGACAAATTTGGGTGTTCTTCTGGAGGAGCTGGAAGCAGGTATCGATTCTGAGTAAAAAAAATCTCGAGAAACCCGATTGCTGCTGACAATGGCGGGTTACTGCCGAGAAGGATTGCACCCGGGGAATTACCCGATGGACTCGATGAGTCGGAGCTTGGATTGGCTGCACATTAGTGCCTATGACAACCATCTGCCCACCAAAGAGAGATTTATTTACCCGCATGCCGCTCTTTTTGACCCAAAGAGCCAACAGAACACTGATTTCTGTATAATTGTTTACATAACTAGGGGATTTCCCGCTAACAAGATGGTATTGGGCCTCCCCTACCATGGATATGCTTGGAAGCTTGAGAATGTGAATGAAAATTCGGTCGGGTCACTGGCAAATGGTCCTGCAGTTACTGCCGATGGCTCAGTGGGATATAAGATGATCAAGTTTTATATTCAGGCCGTAGGGTATGGGACAACATCTGTGTATAATTCCACCTATGTCGTGGAATTTTTCGTAAAGGATTCCACTTGGATTAATTTTGATGGGCCTGAGGCTATCAGAAGAAAGGTTGCTTATGCCCGACAAAAGGGACTTCTGGGTTACATTGTATTCCAAGTCTCAAACGATGATAATTGGGTTCTTTCTCGTACAGGTAAATACTCTGCTCTTCAGTATCTCGGAAATTCATCGAAAATATTACTCTGGAAATGAGAGCATGGCATAGATTATTCTTCGTTATTATTTTGAGGATCATGTTTACTAGTGGCTAACTTAAGAAGCCATTGTCTTGAATATGTTTCATCCATTCTCAGTAACTTACTTTTCATTCTGTTAGACTTCAATTTTTCTCAATCCATCTATCTCGATTATGAGTTGTGGAGTGTGTGATTCGGTAAATTGCACATTGCTAACGGATTACTTGTCACATTTCTATTTTTACAACTACTGAATTCTAATTTACGGATCAAACAAACGTCACAGCTAAGAAGGCAATCGAAGGTCGAGAAAAGCGCCAAATTTTTCTGCCTGTTGTCATTGCTTCAACTGCTTTTGGTATCCTCCTGTTTTCTGGTGTGATTTTTTACTTGCGAAGAAGAGGATCCTTATCAAGAGGTTAGTTTCTGAAAGCATCAATTTTGATCTTCCTTGCGTCCCACTACACTGTTTAAAATGATTGTTGTTCTCTTTTATTGGGCAAAGGATTCTCGGGAATGACGAAGAGAATAATCCAGAAACTGAAATTCGGTTTTTGGGCCCCCAAGAATCTTGAAAGTGATACTCCTAGTGTGCAAGTATTCAGCTTTGCTACCATCAGAGCAGCAACCAATAACTTCTCAGGCGAAAACAAGGTTGGAGAGGGTGGTTTTGGACCTGTTTATAAGGTAAAAATATCACAACCCTGTTACTCTATTATTCCTGTGTAAGGGGAAGGTATTAGGTATATTTATAAGGCCAAGTACCAAAATTGGTTTCTTTTTCATGATGGGCTCGTGGTAGTACAAATATTGTCAAAGTCGGTTCCTACCCACCGTGATGAGGATTGTAGGTAGGATGTGTTTGGAGCTGTCCATGACAGGGGAAGTTGTCAATTGTTTGGACCCTTCTCAGGTGCCCAGGGAGGGTGCTTGAGCTAAGTAGGAATTTTGCATGCCTGAAAAATCCCATATTGGTTGTGCATGAGAAGTCGTTGGATATATTTGTGAGTTGCAATAATCCCAAGAGTATCTAAATTACTACTTATGAACTTCAGAAGTCATCATTTGAAAGTAAAGAAAATCTGAAAAACTGAAAAAGCCTCTTCAAAATAATTCCATACCATTCTACGATTTGCTACGTGCCTACTTGGGGTTGATCTAGGGAGTGTAAACTTTTTGTCAGGTTCTTGTTTTTAGGTTACTTGTTCCTAAAGGTTAGGCACCGAAGCTCACTAATACGTATGATTAGCCTAGCATCTGCTGATTATCTGAGCATTAACTGATGCTTCTTCCAGGGTAAATTGCCCGGTGGGCAGGATATAGCAGTGAAGAGGTTGTCCAAGGACTCAAACCAAGGTGCTGAGGAGTTCAAGAACGAGGTCATGTTGACTGCAAGACTTCAACATGTGAACTTGCTTCGGGTTTTAGGATTTTGCACTGATGAGGAAGAGAAGATGCCAGGAAAAAGCTTAGACTTCTGCTTATTCGGTTCGTGATGTCTTTCACCTTCCCGAATATTATTTGCTTTCTCTTGAATTGGCTAGTGTTAGGATTTGAAAGAGAGGCTTATGTCAGCATTGAAAGCATTGTTGAAGAATAATGGCTGATGCCAGTAACCTGTGGTTTTTTGCTTGTATTTTGAGTTTCAGTTTGAAAATTTGATTTACTCCCGGTATCACTGCTTAAAACCGATACTGGACAACTGAACAGTTTGATCTAATCCTATCAAGAGTACTTGCTGGCAACTGATTTCTTTCCTTGTTTAAGTATGTCCCTTTTGTTAATGGAATGAGTTACGACCGGTGCAGATCCCATCAGGAGATATTATTTGGATTGGGAGAAACGAATGCACATCATTGAAGGGATCACACAAGGACTCCTTTACCTGCAAGAATACTCTAATTTCACGATCATTCATCGGGATCTGAAGACCAGTAACATTTTGCTTGACAATGAGATGAACCCCAAGATATCAGATTTTGGTATGGCAAGAATCTTCCCGAAGAATGAACTCGAAGCACAAACAGGACGCATTGTCGGGACTTTGTGAGAAAACTGCACTCCTTCTCTTTCTCCTTTTTAATAACTAGACACCATTAGTGTTATCTCTTACATGCAGATTCTTCCTTCTCCTCTCGATAAATGACTTAGATACCATGCGATGCAGTGGTTACGTTCCTCCTGAATACGTGAGGAAGGGCACGTATTCGATGAAGTATGATGTTTACAGCTTTGGAGTACTTCTCTTGCAAATAATTAGCGGCAAGAGGACGACTTGTTACTATGGCCCATCTGAGAACCTCAGCCTCCTCGAATATGTAAGTCAATCCAAAGAAATTCACTCATACCTCTAATCCATACCTAGTAGTTATGATATGGCGTAAATGGCTGTGGCCCCTTTGCCTCAGGTGGATCCATGTTGTCTAAGAGCTTACATATGCCCCAACGTTTTTGAGTGCAGTACTGCTTTTCAAACTCCCTGATCACTTGAGAGTCTCCAGAAGTCTGAGTTGAACAATTCGAGTTGATGAAAGCACGAACAAGGAACCTATAGTATTTTCAAATCACTAAGATTCTTGCTGCACTGCCTGCATAATAAAGGTCTTCTGCACAATTTGCCATGATGTATCTAAGTGTACATTGAGAAAAATTCACGAATTGCTGCTCAGGCATATGAGAAGTGGAATGAAGGTGATGCCATGGAGTTCGTCGACCCATCACTGGATGATTCAACCTCACCTTGTAAGCTGACGAGGTGTATGCAAATAGCACTGTTATGTGTTCAAGAAAGTCCGGCAGACCGACCTTCAATGCTGGAGATCTCTTCGATGCTAAGGAATAGCACCTTGGAAAGGCCCTCTCCGAAGAGACCTGCGTTTTCTATTAAGAAGGACATGGATGAAGATGATACGAAAGGATATATTACTCCGGAAGCGATTTATTCCGTAAATGATGTGACGGTCTCCGATCTATTTCCCCGCTGGGCTTGAGTTCTTTAGGCGTGTGTTGTGTGTATGGTCTTATATCCTGTAGAACAAAATTCTAGCGGGCTTAAGGTTGTCATTCTTGAGCTCGAGAAAACCGTAAATTATTATATAAAATTTATCGATTTTATTATCTAGTTTTCTTTAATTATCTTATTGTCACATATTAAATTCAGTCATTTTACTCTTCTTTTAACTTTTCTTGAGTTTTTTTACGGTATCTTTTAACTTGAATCTTAGTCTGTCTAAGATTAAAGCGACATGATCAGAGGATGTGGTCATAGTAGCTCTCATAATTTATCTCTTTGTCAAAAGATCAGAGGGCCCATCTGCCATATCAATGGTCAAAGCACATCCCAGAATTAATTTCAACAAATTTCAGGAAAAAAGATTACAACCTTTTGCTTATGGAGCTGTGGAGATATCAGATCTCCCAGAAGAGCATGCGTCGTGATTGACTGAAACCGGAGCGGTGAAATATGAAAGTGCAGTGTCAAGTGAGAGCACGACTTTGATGAGCTCAACAGGCTTGATGGGAGAAACACGGGATGGATTACTCACGCGATTTCTGCCTAGAAATGAGATGTCAGTGTAATGTCTTCGAGTCAAAACATCATCCCAACAGCAGAAGACTTGGAAAAAGTCCCACTGAACATGATGACAAAGAGGCGTAGTACAACAACATGAACCTAATATATGTACCGCTTTGTCTCGCGATCACCAAGTTGCTGTAAAACATAAACAGTCACCACAGAAAGCTACGAAACAACAACGAAAAGAGCATCGTATACAACACAACCCATTGCAGCTTCATTTAGAATAAGGTTTTTACAGGATTTTGGTTGGATCGACCATGACACCATTGAGATATAACATGTTGCTGGACACGAATGCTAGTGTTCTCCAAATCTCATTACCCTGTGCTAGCTTCCCGTGCAGAGGATCGAATACGACCTGTGAGATTTGAAGCTTGGCTGTCCCTTTCAACCGGGATAAGGCCATGGCTAAACCTGCACAAGTGTTACGTGCCAAACTAGAGAAATGGGAGAAAGGTAGGGAAGAACAGAAGAAGAGAGATTCAGAGAGAGTAGGAGCCAATCTTGTATTATTCAACACCCACCATACATGCTCTGTTCCTCAGATTTTATACAACACAGGGAGGTCATTATCTCTTAACTGCCTAAACGACTCCTCAACCCCTTATAGACTCTAGCAGACTTACTCTTATTACCAAACAGTACAACTAACACCCCGATACTTCCCTTGTACCATAGTTCAATCCCTTGGCACGACTCTTCAATTTGTCTTAGGTAAGTCCTCCCGTAACATTTCCCTTCCCTTCGGATGCACCTTGTCCCCAAGTTGCAGATGTGGGAAGAGTAAGAACAAGTCATGAACTCCCAAGAGTCTTCCATTGGAAAGGACGTAAACCACCAGTCCAAGGCTTCGGTGGCAGCTACACAGCCCAGTTGCACCATCTGCCAAGCTAGAATAGCAATAGGTTGTTTATATTTCAGACCTTTGACGGGACAACAGAGTGCTCGGCCACCACGCTTCTGCTCATCCTTGATGGCACATAAGACAGTTTCCTTTAGCTTCCCTTCAATCCAAAACAGCCAAAGATTTGGTCAATTCCCAACTCGCAACCTAGAACTGAGCATTGAACCTTCCTCAGTTTATATGGGTTTAAAACTTTCTTCCGATGTCCCATTCCTAGAGCTCTTCAGTTCTACTTTCATGTGTAATTGAAGTACTGGCTTAAGAACCATACCCCCTTCTGTGCTTCCAACAACTTCCAGATTTTCATGGTCGTTGAATGTATTGAAGTTGTTACGAACTCCTGGGTCAAGAAGATCCTTAGTTATTGGTTTCTTCATCCGAAGCAGGTCAGCCTCGTCCGAGTAGATACTGATAATTCTGTTCTGCCTAACCTGAACTTGAGGATGATGCTTATGGAACACGTGGAAGATCCTCGAAGAAAAGGGCAGCAGAGGGATTGGCATCCATTGCATCGGAATCCAATCATGATGACCTGGTGGCTGCAGCCGAGAAGATGAAATAAACTTCACAGCCTGAGCATGGGAAATGTTGAAAGACGAGTACTGGAATGAAGATTGACTGGAGGTGGGAAGGAGGAAAAGCGAGGAGGCGTCACTATCAAGATAAGGTTCTTCGACATTGAACTCCACTTCGGCTACGTCATGCTCCTCAATATGCTGCTCTAATTCCACCACAAACGTTGCTTGGGTTTGGTCTTTAAGCTCTAGAAATGGATCGTTAGAAGTGGTCCTACTCATGCCCTGTTCTGTTTGATCCTCTTGCTTGCTGTTTACAGATTCTTCTGGGCCTTCAATGACCGAAACATGATCATCGTCTTCCCCGTATTCTTTGTTAAGGGTGCTTGAAACCCTCACTGTCAGGATCTTCTTGGTGGAAGAGATGGCAATTTGTGCATGCTGAGGATTATCTTCATATTCAACAGCTTCCACTTGCCATGAGGTATCGAAATGATACAGATCTGGTGTTTGCTGGGTTTTTGAAATCACCCCGACAATACTGCTTAATAGTTCTGTTTGCTGCACCTGGACGCCAACCATGAGATCTTGGAGTTCGTTTAACTGCTTGTTGAAGTTACTGTGCCAATCTAGCATCTTTTGGTCATTATCTCGAATCGTGCTCTCCAGTCGCTCGAGTTCTTGAGTCTCCACTTCTGTCATTTCCATCTCTGGTCCAAGGAAATGCCAGCTCTAATACCAAATGTTAGGTGCCAAACTAGAGAAATGGGAGAAAGGTAGGGAAGAACAGAAGAAAAGAGATTCAGAGAGAGTAGGAGCCAATCTTGTATTATTCAACACGCACCATACATGCTCTGTACCTCAGATTTTATACAAGGGAGGGAGGTCATTATCTCGTAACTGCCTAAACGACTCCTCAACCCCTTAATAGACTCTAGCAGACTTACCCTTGTTCCCAAACAGTACAACTAACACCCCGATACTTCCCTTGTACCACAGTTTTGATCCCTTGGCATGACTCTTCAATTTGTCTCAGGTAAGTCCTCCCGTAACAAGAAGGAAGTTGATCATATCAAGTTCTCGAGAAGATTTCCTTCCAAATTCATGAATCGGACTCCATGTGTCAATAATTAAGATTTCATTACCTTGCACGCTGCCATGGTCCACAGATGTCATTACTGTTAGCTCCAACGCCCACATGGAACTCTGGCAACTAATTCATTTAACAAGTTTCTTCCCCAAGTTTCCACCAAAAAAAGAAGAAAAAATTATGCACATAACCCAGTTCTTAATACTAATGACATCATCGCGTCCTGATCTTTGACGAAGGCCAATTAGGATGAACTTGAAAGCCAGTCCATGTCCAAGCCAGTCAATTGCTGTTGCTATGTACCAACTAAATTTCTTCAGTGTAAAAAATTCCATGACAGTCGCGGTCATGGACATATACAATATCCAGTAAGAGGATTAAGGTTGTGATGCCAGTACAAATGGTAAAAAAGGGCAAGAAATAGCAGCGCTTGTCGAAAATTCGAGATGGGCATCTGAGGAAGGGTCCAGACTGATACTTCAGTTTAGAGCTAACTACAAGTGGCTGGTGGTTTTAAAGGGAAAAAATCGAGGCTGTTCAAGGTGAGAGTCAGCTAAAGTCCTCGATGATCAAACTATTAAAGATAACATTTCTTTGTTATCAGCAACTGAGCTACCATTGCTAAAAGTCCGTCCCGGTCTTGCTGCAGAGGATCCTTTCTCACCCCGTGAAATTGTTCGGAGTGAGCCAAGCAAGACGAAGCTCTAAGTTCGGTTTTTGTTGCAATTTGTCACTGCAGCTTGGAAGATGCCCCGTGAAAGTGGAGACGAGTCTCAAAACTTGTCTGCTGAGACTTGCCAAACTGTGTCAATTTGTCTGAATTTGGAGAAAAAAATAAAGAAAAGTATACTCAGTATAAAGCCAAAGAGAGTGGCACTTGTAGAGTGAAGCGATATAAGAAAATTATAATGCCCTGAAAGCTTGTGCTTCTGTGATAATATTTCCAAATGAATATTTGAAGATCCAGTTTGCTTAATCAGATTCCACATTAAAAAGACAACTTCATGCCCTAATGTCACAGCAAGCAGCTTTACATGACCATGAGTAAAAGTTGCTTTTCAGACAATCGTTGAGTTTTCCATAAATCGTGCCTTTCCAAGGTTACTGGTTTGCAAATTCAGGATTGCACCGCTTTGAACAGGTTCAACATTCTCGTTGCCAAAATCACCTCCACCAACCTCGTAAGCAATGAGTCGGAAAAGAGAGAGGCTCGTCGAAAACGATATCATCAAGAAACTTCGACATATTGTAGAGAAGGCATAACATCATGTTTACATCCTTTCTAATCTGCGGACATCTAAAGTAAGACCATCGATATACCATCGGTTTCATGGACAAGGAAATAGAAGGGGTTCGACATTGATTCAAGAACCCCCTTTTAAACATATACAGTGAGAAAGCCCAGCACCGGTACAGAATCTATCCAGTTAGCCCAAGCACCTTGACGTTCCTTCCAGTCACCAAACATCTCCAGTTTTTACTAATTACACCATTTCCACCGAAAGCATTTATCAAAAGGCAGCCTGGGAAACACATTTAGGGATTCTGTGCCGGTGCTCCACAAGCAAGAACTTTCCCTGCAGTAGTACTTTGAGCATAGCTGGAATGCTTCAGTATCTTCTTCAAGATTTCATGGATGGTGCCTTCCATGCATGTAATTCATTCAGCCCATGCAGCAAGCAATGCGGCTAAGTTGATCGATCTGTAGCTAACTACTAATGAGCTCGAACAGGTTCGCAGACGGAGTGGGGAGGCAGAGCTTACAATGTCGCCAGTGCTGAGATTCGAACTGAGAGGGCGGAAATGCAACCGACATTGACGAATAAAGTCTCATATTGAAACATTTATGGATGAGACATGAAATACAAGAGTTGAAATCGTTAAGTTTAGACTTTTAGATTGATAAGTGCCCAGCCCAGAAATGAAAATTCTACAACTTGGTGGGTCCATGGAGTTGAACTTCTAAAATTTTTATGTTTTATTAGATTTAAAAAATGTTATACAAATAAGTCGCTTTATGTCACTTTAAAAAATATTAACGTCAGTAACAAAAACTAATGCCATGGGAATGAGCCGAACTGTTTTTCCTTGGAAAGGAGCTGAATTATTTTTCTTTGAGCCGAGCTGGACCGTTTAATTTTGAAGAACTTAACCAAATAAAATAGTTTAGTTCGGTTTGAACCGAAATGTATTCTTTAAAAAAAGATTTGGTTGGAACAAAAATGTTCTAACTAATTAAAAATGGTTTAGTTAAGACCAGTTAGATAAATTGATTAATTTATGAATTAATTGAACTGATTTTCATCTAAAATTTAAATCAAAATAGAACCGGTTCTCTTTGATTCGGTCTTCCCACAATTTTTTGCATGCTCATATATTTAAAAGATTTTGTACCATTTAGTAATAAAAGATGCTTCTGAAAAACTGCTGTATCATCATTATAATTTATGGTTCGTGAAATTAGGAGCGTATCTAATCATTCCCACGTGAAAATAAAAAGTAAATCAACAAGTCAAGCGATAATCAGCACCTGCAAAAGTAAAACAAAGTCAAGTTTCTTTTACAAATATTGAATTGTTAAAATTCTCCTAGTAGTTTAATGCTCTCTCAATCATTCGAGTTCTCTCCTAGATTGTTCCGGGGAGATCCTGCCCAGCCGACAACCACTAGGCGAGCTAGAATTCGTGCTGCCCCAAGTATTCGACCTACTACTCGTTCGAGTTCGAGTTCGAGTTCGTGCACTGCTGGCGGACCAGGTATTGCAGCACGTGGTGTAAAGGTCAATGTTTTAATATAGACTTGGCGCTAACCACCGTTGTAGTATCAACAACTTTATTACTGAACTTTTTACTTTTAGTGACACTTGCCCAAATTAGAAATGCTTCCGCTTCGACACGTTATAGTACGAAGAAAGTCGGCCCAACCAAGGGGGTTGGGCCGAGCGGTAACCAGCTCGGTGCCGTTTAAGGAGGTCTCAGGTTCGAGATCTCACGTACGCAGACACCCCTCTTGGGAGCCTCACCGGCCATTGCCAGGCGTGCGACCCGGGGCGACCAACGGATTAGTCAAGTATGGTTGGCTGAAAGATGTCATCTCACTGCTGGTGGGGCCTGCTTGGATACCGTGGCTGGCAACAAAAAAAAAGTCTTTGTATATTTAACAAAAAAAAAGAAGAAAATCTTTGTATATGGTATTATAAATTAATCAAATGAAGTCATGATTGATTTTTTTTTCATTTTAGAATTTATAAAAAAATCTTTAAAATAAATAAATTTTATTAGCACGTGGTACTATATTAGTACTGTCATATCGTATACACGCGTACACACAAGACTCTCACTATAGCCTGGCCCATGGTCAAAAAAGTCTTCGTCCTCTTTCTCCTTGATGGGAACTTCCCTCTCAACAAGAACTTCGTCCCGATTCAAATCCTGTGAAGAGATGGGAAAACCGAAAACATCTTCCTTTCTTCCTCTACCTCTCAGCGTCTCATGGCGGCGAAAACCCCTATCTCCGTCTCCATCGACTTCTTCTTCTTCCTCCTCCTCCTACTCCTCCTTTGCCGCTTGACCTCATCGAAATCCCAGCGATGGGTTCGCTCTGGGTACTACTACTCGGGCAGCGAAATCCCCATCTCCGACATAGACTCGGCTCTGTTCACCCATCTCGTCTGCTCCTTCGCTTACATCAACTCCTCCACCTTCGAGCTCTCTATCAACTCCACGGACCTCCCGAACTTCTCGAACTTTAGTAGCACTGTCAGGCGCAAGAACCCCAGGATCACCACCCTTCTGTCTGTCTGGGCAGGGGAATCTGCCATTTTTGCTTCCATGGTAATGCTAATAAAAATAAGGGAATTTTGTTTTCTATTAAAGTAATTGCGACTGACTGATATACGGTTGCTTAGAAAATATAAAGGGTGGGCTGGTTTGAGGAAAAATTGTTTAATTTTCCAGTTTTGGTTGAAATTTTCTAGAAAATGTTTGATTTCAGCTGACGTTTCTTTGACAAAAATCAATTTTTATAAGTTCTTCGTTTCCTGCCGATAGGTGGGTAATTCTTCTTTGAGGCAGTCCTTCATTAAATCATCGATTGAAGTGGCTCGGAATTATGGCTTTGATGGGCTCGACATTTGTGGAGTTGTCCCTAATGAGACCACCAACATGACAAATTTGGGTGTTCTTCTGGAGGAGCTGAAAGCAGGTATTGATTCTGAGTCGAAAACATCTGGACAAACCCGATTGCTGCTGACAATGGCCGCTTACTGTAAAGAAGGATTGGGCTCAGGGAACTACCCAATCGACTCGATGAGTCAGAGCTTGGATTGGCTGGACATTATTGCCTTCGACTACCATCTGCCCACCAAAGAGAGACTTATTTACCCGCATGCCGCTCTTTTTGACCCAAAGAGCCAGCAGAACACTGATTTCTGTATAATTGTTTACATAACTAGGGGATTTCCCGCTAACAAGATGGTATTGGGCCTCCCCTACCATGGATATGCTTGGAAGCTTGAGAATGTGAATGAAAATTCGGTTGGGTCACCGGCAAATGGTCCTGCATTTACTGCCGATGGCTCAGTGGGATATAAGATGATCAAGTCTTATATTCAGGCCGTAGGGTATGGGACAACATCTGTGTATAATTGCACCTATGTCGTGGAATTTTTCGTAAAGGGTTCCACTTGGATTAATTTTGATGGGCCTGAGGCTATCAGAAAAAAGGTTGCTTATGCACGAGAAAAGGGACTTCTGGGTTACATTGTATTCCAAGTCTCAAACGATGATAATTGGGTTCTTTCTCGTGCAGGTAAATACTCTGCTCTTCAGTATCTCGGAAATTCATCGAAAAGGTTATTCTGGAAATGAGAGCATGATATATAGCTTATTCTTCATTATTATTTCGAGGATCAGGTTAACCAGTGGCTAACTTAACAATCCATTTTCGTGAATATGTTTCATCCATTCTCAGTAACTTACTTTTCATTTCTGTTAGACTTCAATTTTTCTCAATCCATCTATCTCGATTATGAGTTGTGGAGTGTGTGATTCGGTAAATTGCACATTGCTAACAGATTACTTGTCACATTTCTATCTTTACAACCACTGAATTCTAATTTACGGATCAAACAAACTTCGCAGCTAAGAAGGCAATCGAAGGTCGAGAAAAGCACCGAATTTTTCTGCCTGTTGTCACTGCTTCAACTGCTTTTGGTATCCTCCTGTTTTCTGGTGTGATATTTTACTTACGAAGAAGAGGATCCTTATCAAGAGGTTAGTTTCTGAAAGCGTCAATTTTGATCTTCCTTGCCTCCCACTACACTGTTTAAAATGATTGTTGTTCTCTTTTATTGGGCAAAGGATTCTCCGGAATGATGAAGAGAATAATCCAGAAACTGAAATGCGGTTTTTGGGCTCCCAAGAGTCTTGAAAGTGATACTCCTAGTCTGCAAGTATTCAGCTTTGCTACCATCAGAGCAGCAACCAATAACTTCTCAGGCGAAAATAAGGTTGGAGAGGGTGGTTTTGGACCTGTTTATAAGGTAAAACTATCACAACCTTGTTAATCTATTATTCTTGTGTAAGGGGAAGGTATTAGGTATATTTATAAGGCCAAGTACCAAAATTGGTTTCTTTTTCATGATGGGCTCGTGGTAGTGCAAATATTGTCGAAGTCGGTTCCTACCCACCATGATGAGGATTGTAGGTAGGATGTGTTTGGGGCTGTCCATGACAGGGGAAGTTGTCAATTGTTTGGACCCTTCTCAAGTGCCCAGCGAGGGTGCTTGAGCTAAGTTGGAGTTTTTCATGCCCGAAAAATCCCATATTGATTGTGCATGAAAAGTTATTGGATATATTTGTGAGTTGCAATAATCCCAAAACTATCTAAATTACTATTTTTGAACTTCAGAAGTCATCATTTGAAAGTAAAGAAAATCTGAAAAACCGAAAAAACCTCTTCAAAATAATTCCATACCATTCTACAATTCGCTACGCTCCTACTTGGGAGTGATTTAGAGAGTGTAAACTTTTTATCAGGTTCTTGTTTTTAGGTTACTTGTTCCTAAAGGTTAAGCACATAAGCTCACTAATACGTATCATTAACCTAGCATCTGTTGGTTATCTGAGCATTAATTGATGCTTCTTCCAGGGTAAATTGCCCAGTGGGCAGGATATAGCAGTGAAGAGGTTGTCCAAGGACTCCAACCAAGGTGCTGAGGAGTTCAAGAACGAGGTCATGTTGACTGCAAGACTTCAACATGTGAACTTGCTTCGGGTTTTAGGATTTTGCACCGATGAGGAAGAGAAGATGCTGATCTATGAGTACATGCCAGGAAAAAGCTTAGACTTCTGCTTATTCGGTTTGTGATGTCTTCCACCCTCCCTAGTATTATTTGCTTTCTCTTGAATTGGTTAGTGTTAGGAATTGAAATAGAGGCTTATGCCAGCATTGAAAGCATTGTTGAAGAATAATGGCTGGCGCTAGTAAACTGTGGTTTTATGCTTTTATTATGAGGTTCCGCTTGAAACTTTGATTTACTCCCAGTATCACTGCTTAAAACCGATACTTGACAACTGAACTATCAAGAGTACTTGCTGGCAACAGATTTCTTTTCTTGTTTAAGTATGCCCCTTTTTTAATGGAACAAGTTATGACCCGTGCAGATCCCATCAGGAGATATTATTTGGACTGGGAGAAACGAACGCACATCATTGAAGGGATCACGCAAGGACTCCTTTACCTGCAAGAATACTCTAATTTCACGATCATTCATCGGGATCTGAAGACCAGCAACATTTTGCTTGACAATGAGATGAACCCCAAGATATCAGATTTTGGTATGGCAAGACTCTTCCCAAAGAATGAACTCGAAGCACAAACAGGACGCATTGTCGGGACTTAGTGAGAAAACTGCACTCCTTCTCTTTCTTCTTTTTAATAACTAGACACCATTAGTGTTATCTCTTACATGTAGATTCTTCCTTCTCCTCTCGATAAATGACTGAGATACCATGCGATGCAGTGGTTATGTTCCTCCTGAATATGTGAGGAAGGGCACATATTCAATGAAGTACGATGTTTACAGCTTTGGAGTACTTCTCTTGCAAATAATTAGCAGCAAGAGGACGACTTGTTACTATGGCCCATATGAGAACCTCAACCTTCTCGAACATGTAAGTTAATCCAAAGAAATTCACTCATACTTATAATCCACACCTGGTAGTTATGATATGGCATAAATGGCTGTGGCCCCTTTGCCTCAGGTGGATCCATGTTGTCTAAGAGCTTACATATGCACCAATGTTTTTGAGTGCAGTGTTGCTTTTCAAACTTCCTGATCTCTTGAAAATCTCCAGAAGTGTGAGTTAAACAATTCGAGTTGATGAAAGCACGAAAAAGGAACCTATAGTATTTTCAAATCACTAAGATTCTTGCTGCACTGCTTGCATAATAAAGGTCTTCTGCACAATTTGCCATGATGTATCCAAGTGTACATTGAGAAAAATTCACGAATTGCTGCTCAGGCATATGAGAAGTGGAATGAAGGTGATGCCATGGAGTTCGTCGACCCATCACTGGACGATTCAACCTCACCTTGTAAGCTGACGAGGTGTATGCAAATAGCCCTGTTATGTGTTCAAGAAAGTCCAGCAGACCGACCTTCAATGCTGGAGATCTCTTCGATGCTAAGGAATAGCACCTTGGAAATGCCCTCTCCGAAAAGACCTGCATTTTCTATTAAGAAGGACATGGATGAAGATGATACGAAAGGATATATTGCTGCGGGAGCGATATATTCCGTAAATGACGTGACAATTTCCGATCTATTTCCCCGCTGAGCTCGAGTTCTTTAGGCGTGTGTTGTGTGTATAGTCTTATATCCTGTAGAACAAAATTCTAGCAGGCTTAAGTTTGTTCCTATGCAGTTGTCTGTGGACTTTCTGCAGGAAAAGGTTGTATTTTCTTTCATTAAATTTGCAATGCTAATAAAAAAAATATGTTTATATGATCAAATGAAAAATGTAAATTTATAATTATCAGAATTCCAATTTTTTATGTATGCATAATTTTCTTGTTGATTTTTAGGCGTGGATTACAATCCTCTGGAGGCCTTGAGATTCCAATGTGTTCTACACTACTGATACTGTTGAGCAGTTGCTCTTAATCATAATTTCTCGCACCGGTCTCACCGTTCGAATGAGCCAGAATTACGGACAAATTCTTAGGTGAGTTGAGTTTATGAATGACGTGGTGAACTTAGCTAATGAGTATTTGACACATAAGTAAATATTTTAAATCATAATTAAAAAATGAATATTATTAATGAATAAAAATAGGTGATGTGATACTTAATAATAATGTTATAAGTATTTAAGGTGGGTTTATGAATTGCGTGGTGAACTGAGTTGGTAGAAGAATTTCTATGATAGATTTTACAGAGGCATTTTGCGGTGGCGATATCCGTATGCCCTCTCTGGTTCTTCCACGTGCCGGCTCTTCCTCGAAGAACAACTCGACAGTAGCAGACACACGAACAGGACAGAACCAAAAGAGCCATCCATCCATGGGGTGTCCAAATGAGTCAACATGAACAACATCGAATACTAAATTCCGTAGAAGGCCAACTGCAAAGTACTTCTTTATGTTGGTTCTTTATATGCTTCAACAAATTAACATGGAATACTGAGTTTCTTCAACGTACAAAACTCCATGACAGTTCACGGTCACGGGCAGACGCAATATTCAATGGGCAGAGCTAAGTACGAATGATTGGTTTGGTTTTAAAGGGGAAATAGAGGCTGTTCCAGACAAGAATCAGCTGAAGTCGTCCACAATGATCAAATCAAGCTATTAAAGATGACATACATTTCTTTGTTATCAGCAACTGAGCTACCCATTGCTAAAAGTCTCTCCCAGTCTTGCTGCCGAGGAGGATCTCGCGAAGGTATATTAATCAGTTTAAGTTACATTTCTGTTTTCTGTTACAAAGCAGAGCAGAGTGACTTTTAATCGAGCGGTTGAATAATCAACTGAGATTTTATCTTATAAATAGCATTGTACAGAAGACAGATGTGAGATTGAACAGAAATAACACATCTTCTTCTCCATCTCCTTCTCTCTGTTGCTTCTTCTCTTCTCTTGACGAATAGAGCTCCCATTGCTCTGTTTCTTAATACTCTGGTTGAAGATCGGATAGAGGATCCTTCCGAACTCGATGGAATTGTTCGGAGTTAACCAAGCGAGGTGAAGACCTAAGTTCAGTTTTTGTTGCGGTTTCTCTCTACAGCTTGCAGGTAGTCCGGAAATGCCCATGATAGTAGAGATCAGTCTCGAAAATTCCCGAACAAAAATTTGAAGATTCGGTCAGCTAGCATAACCAGATCCTACATTAAAAAGACAACTTCATGCCCTAATGTCACAACAAGCGGCCTTACATGATAGTGAGTAAGAGTTGCTTTCCAGAAAATCGTTGAGTTCTACAGAAATGTTGTTTTTCCAAGGTTACTGGTTTTGCAAATTCAAGGTCTGCAACAATTCAAACAAGTTCAATAAACATCCTCGTTCCCAAAATCACCTGGACCAACCTCGTACGTAAATGAGCTGGAAAAGACAGAGGGGCTCAAAAACGATACCATCCAGAAAGTTGACATATTTCACAGAAGCCAGCATTAAGGTTTATATCCTCTGTCTGTTCAAATGTCTCTTCTACCTTCTAATTTTCTTCTTTCAGCTCAGCTTCGAAGCTCGGATGCTCATGGTTTAATTTTGCTAGCTGACCATTTGCTCTCAAAGTTACCAAAACATCTCCAATTTTTACAAATTGGAAGATTTCCACCGAAAACATTTATAAAAGGCAGCCTGGGAAACACATTTACGAATCTTCTGCCAGTGTTCGATCCACAATCAAAAACTTTTCCCTAGAGTAGGAGTACTTTGAGCAACTGGAATGCCTTAGTATCTTCTTCAAGATTCCATCCATTGTGCTTTTGTAATCCGAATATAATAAAATAATTTCGATGGTCACAATCACAGAAATGAATAATATAAGTAAATTCTTTTTTAATTTTCTTTCTTTGCATACGAAGTCATACTAGAAAGACTGCACATTTGAAATGAAGAATAATAGAATGAAGGAGTACAGAAGTATGAAACAATCGACTAAAAGAAAATTGTCACTGATCGTCGAGGCATGTGGTAAGGTCATGTTTATAGTGAGGTAGAGGACTGGTAACTTAAATGGCTAATATTCGGAAATTAAAGGCCCGAACCGGCCATTAAAATGGGTGAATCAAGCATTAATAATGACCTTGAACCACCCAATTGGAATCCCAAGAATCAAGGAATCCTAGGACTGGTTCATTGAAGTAGGGAAAAAAAATGCTAGAAATAGTAAAACTCAGCTTTGGGGTAACATTCGACGCGCTCACCACCTACGTACAAACAAGTTCAACCGAATTGGCCTCCGACTTGCACTCTGTTACGCAGGAGCATTAGGCGATGGTAAGTCATATAATATAACTAAGGAGGTTACCCACCATAAAAATACTACTTACTTATAAAACCTTTAAAATTGTCATCACTTATCAATGTGGGATTGAATTCTCACCAATCTACCTTGGGCTGTTATGGGCTCCTTATGAGCTTTTCTAAACACAACTCACACTACACAAATTAAGTCCATGGACTTAAACTCAATTAAAATTTCCTTCAATTTATGAGAATAATTTCTCATTCAATTCAGTGTCATTTTTTCAACAACTTCCATATAATTCTTCAGTCCTTGCAGGAAGCAATGGCAAGAAATTTTCAGCATTTACAAGAACCTTAACGGGAAATGATTGACTATCAGCTAGAAGGAAACTTCACATGGAATGGCCCGGTCGTCAATTGACGAACTCACAACAGGAGAACTCCTCTGCAGACTAATTGCGTCTTAGCTGATCGGTTTGCAACGAAACTACTAATAAGCTCGAACATGCTCGTAGGTGGAGCTGCGGAGGGAGCTGAGCATACAACGTCAGCGCTGATATTCCAAGCGAGGGAGTAGATGCCATGGGTGTTGACGAAGAAAAAAATTCATATTGAACCGTTCATGAATTAAAATATGAAATATAAGATATTTGAGGTGGTTACAAGTTTATACTCTTGGGATGATACATGTCCAATCCTGATAGATGAAAATTCTATAGTGTGATAGGCATGGGAAGTTGCGCTGAAATATTATTTTATTACATGTATTATTTAAGTTTTTAAAATTTTTATTTTTATTAGATTTAAAAATATTACATAAATAAGTCACGTCACGCCACGTCACGTCACATCGCGTAGAGAATATTAATATAGTTAGAAAAAATTAATGCCGTGGGGCATACGGAACTGTTTTTCCTTCAAGCGGAGTCAAACTCTTTTTTCTTTGAGTCGAGCTGAACCATTTAATTTCAAAGAACTTAACCAATGAATACAGAACAGAAATGTTTTATTTAAAAAGTGATTTGATTCAAACCAAAATATCTTAGTTAAAAAAGGGTTAAGTTCAGATCATTTAGATAAATTGATTAATTTTGAAATTAACTGGACTGTTTTTATCTTAAAAAATCCAAATAAAATGGAGCCGGTTCAGGGAGAGACAATTTTTCTTGTCCCCGATTGGTCTTTCCCGAGCAGTTTTTCCACACCCGAAACGTATAAAAGTTTTCATGCAAAAGTAAATCAAAGTCGAAGTTTCTTTTACAAATATTGAATGGTTTGAAATTCTCCTAGCAAGTAGTTAATGCTCTCTCGATCATTCGAGCTCTCCTAGTTTGTTCCAGGGAGATCCAGCCCAGCCGACCACTCCTAGGCGAGCTCGAATTCGTGCTGCCCCAAGCATTCGACCTACTCGTTTGAGTTTGAGTTCGAGTTCGAGTTCGAGTTCGTGCACTGCTGGCGAACCATGCGTTGCATGTGTTGTAAAGTTTGATTTTTTGTTGGGTTATCCCTACAATCTGGAGGATGATTTGGGTTCGAATGTTTTGGGTCGGTTAATTTAAGCTTTAATTATTTTAATTGTGGCACATGTATTATCTTCTTTGAGAACTTTTAATCTACAAAGAAAAATATAAAATAAGCAATAATTAGGATTGTCGTTGAGATGACCAAAATACATACCAAAGAGTGACGCCAGCCGTGGGCTGTGGATAAACAATAGAAAACAATGGGCGATATAAGGAAAATTGTAGCAAAATAGGGAAGAACAGAGCGGTTTTTTCGGGTGCGTAATGTGAAACCAAATCTCGAATGGAAGGGCAAACAAACTCCGATCTAGAAGAAATTTTGACAGCAGCCTCACGACTCGTGAGGCTAAATTATGAATAGTGGAGATCAGATTTGGAAGCTTGTAAGTGTTGTTTTCGATCAGGTTAAGGAAACAGTTTTTGAGATGATAAATTGTGATGTTCTAAGAGAGTCATTCTTAATTTGGTGGTTAGTTCAAGATTGTTCCCTTGAAGAAAAATTGTGTAATGGTTTTGGTCTGATACCATGGTTTTTTCCACATTGGAGTTTTCACATTAAATTTTTATGCCTGTTTTGGTTGTCATTTCATTATTGGATCATATCTCGATCATACAGGAAAAGACTTTATTCACTGCAATATTAATTAGTCAAACTAAGACTTTCCCAACAGTCTCAATATGTACTTGACGCTAACATCATTTTAGTCTTAAATATTTTATATTGAACTTTTTTACTTTTAACGACACTTGATCAAATTAGAAATAATTAGTCAGACTGAGACTTTTCCAAGAGTTTTAATATGGGCTCGATGCTACCTACCATCATTGTAGTCTTAACTACTTTATATCAAACTTTTTACTTTTAACGACACTTGACCAAATTAGAAATAATTAGTCAGGCTGAGGCTTTCCCAACAGTTTGAATATGGACTCGACGCTACCATCATCGGAGTCTTAACTAATTTATACTGAGCTTTTTACCTTTGACGGCATTTGGCCAAATTAGAAATGCTTTCGCTTCCGACCAGTCATGGACCCGTAGTCAAGAAGGCTCGTCTTCTTTCTCCTTGATAGGACTTCCCGGTCAACAAGAACTTCGTCCCGAGTCACCCCTGTGAAGAAATGGGGAAAACGAAAACATCTTCCTTTCTTCCTCTACATCCCAGCGTCTCATGGCGGCAAAAACCCCCATCTCCATTTCCGTCTTCTTTTTCTTCCTCCTCCTACTCCTTTGCCGCTTTTCCTTATCGAAATCCCAGCGATGGGTTCGCTCTGGGTACTACTACTCGGGCAGCGAGATCCCCATGTCCGACATAGACTCCTCTCTGTTCACCCACCTCATCTGCTCCTTCGCTCATATCAACTCCTCCACCTTCGAGCTCTCTATCAACTCCACGGACCTCCCGAACTTCTCGAGCTTCACTATCATTGTCAGACGCAGGAACCCAAGGATCATCACCCTCCTGTCTGTCTGGGCAGGGGCAGATGAATCTGCCATTTTTGCTTCCATGGTAATGCTGATAAAAAGAATAAGGGAATTTTCTTTCCTATTAAAGTAATTGCGACTGACTGATGTGGGATTGCTCTAGAACATATAAAGGGTGTGCTGGTTTGAGGAAATATTGTTTAATTTTCCAGTTTTGGCTGAAGTTTTCTCGAAAATGTTTGATTTCAGCTGATGTTTCTTGACAAAAATCAATTTTTATACGTCCTCCGTTACCTCTCAATAGGTGGGTAATTCTTCTTTGAGGCAGTCCTTCATTAAATCATCGATTGAAGCAGCTCGGAATTATGGCTTTGATGGCCTCGACCTCTGGGGACTCGTCCCTAGTGAGACCACCAACACGACAAATTTGGGCGTTCTTCTGGAGGAGCTGAAAGCAAGTATCGATTCTGAGTCAAAAACATCTCGAGAAACCCGATTGCTGCTGACAATGTCGGGTTACTGCCGAGAAGGATTGCACTCGGGGAATTACCCGATGGACTCGATGAGTCGGAGCTTGGATTGGCTGCACATTATTGCCTATGACTACCATCTGCCCACCAAAGAGAGATTTATTTACCCGAATGCCCCTCTTTTTGACCCAAACAGCCAACAGAACACTGATTTCTGTATAACTGTTTGCATAACTTGGGGATTTCCCGCTAATAAGATGGTATTGGGCCTTCCCTACCATGGATATGCTTGGCAGCTTGATAATGTGAATGAAAATTCAGTCGGGTCACCGGCAAATGGTCCTGCATTTACTGCCGATGGCTCAGTGGGATATAAGATGATCAAGTCTTATATTCAGGCCGTAGGGTATGGGACAACATCTGTGTATAATTCCACCTACGTCGCAGAATTTTTCATGAAGGTTTCCACTTGGATTAATTTTGATGGGCCTGAGGCTATCAGAAGAAAGGTTGCTTATGCACGGGAAAAGGGGCTTATGGGTTACAATGTATTCCAAGTCTCAAACGACGATAATTGGGTTCTTTCTCGTGCAGGTAAATACTCTGCTCTTCAGTATCTCCAGAGTTCATCGAAAAGATTAATCTGGAAATGAGAGCATGATATATAGCCTATTCTTCATTATTATTTGGAGGACCATGTTAACTAGTGGCTAACTTAAGAATCCATTGTCGTGAATATGTTTCATCCATTCTCAGTTAATTTATTCTTCATTCTGTTAGAATGCAATTCTTCTCGATCCATCTATCTCGATTATGAGTTGTGGAGGGTGTGATTTGGTAAATTGCGCACTACTAATGGATTACTTGTCACATTTCTATCTTTACAACTGAATTCTAATTTATGGATCAAACAAACGTCACAGCTATGAAGGCAATTGAAGGTCCAGAAAAGCACCGAGTTTTTCTGCCTGTTGTCATTGCTTCAACTGCTTTGGGTATCCTCCTGCTTTCTAGTGTGATATTCTACTTGCAAAGAAGACGATCCTTATCAAGAGGTTAGTTTCTGAAAGTATCGATTTTGATCTCCCTTGCCTCACACTACACTGTTTAAAATGATTGTTACTCTCTTTTACTGAGCAAAGGATTCTCAGGAATGATGAAGAGAATATTCCAGAAACTGAAATGCAGTTTTTGGGCTCCCAAGAATCTTGAAAGTGATACTCCTAGTCTGCAAATATTCAGCCTTGCTACCATCAAAGCAGCAACCAATAACTTCTCAGGCGAAAATAAGGTTGGAGAGGGTGGTTTTGGGCCGGTTTATAAGGTAAAAGTATCACAACCCAGTTACTCTATGATTCTTGTGTAAGGGGAAGGTTTTAGGTATATTTGTAAGGCTAAGTACCTAAACTGGTTTCTTTTTTATGATGGACTCGTGGGGGTACAAATTTTATTAAAGCCAGTCCGCCCCACAACAATGAGGGTTGTAGGTAGGATGTGTTTGGGGCTGTCCATGAGAGGGGAAGTTGTGATTTGTCTGGACCATTCTCAAGTGCCCGGCGAGCCCAGCGAGGGTGCTTGAGCTAAATAGGAGTTTGTCATGCCCGCAGATCCCACATTGGTTGTGCATGAGAAGTCATTGGACATATTTGTGAGTTGCAATAATCTCGAGTATCCAAACTACTACCTTTGAACTTCAGAAGTCATCATTTGAAAGCAAAGAAAATCTGAAAAACTGAAAAAAATCTCTCGAAAATAATTCCATACCATTCCTATGATTCGCTACAATCCTACTTGGGAGTGATATATTATTGAGAATGTAAGCATTTTATGAGGTTCTTTTTTCGGTTACTTGTTCCTCGAGGTTAAGCACGTAAGCTCACGAATGTGTGTGTCTAACCTAGCAGCTGCTGATTATTTAAGCATTAATTGATGCTTCTTCCAGGGTAAATTGCCTAATGGGCAGGATATAGCAGTGAAGAGGTTGTCCAAGGACTCGAACCAAGGTGCTGAGGAGTTCAAGAACGAGGTCTTGTTGACTGCAAGACTTCAACATGTGAACTTAGTTCGGGTTTTAGGATTTTGCACCGATCAGGAAGAGAAGATGCTGATCTATGAGTACATGCCAGGAAAAAGCTTAGACTTCTACTTATTCGGTTCAAGACATCTTTCACCCTCCCTAATATTATTTGCTTTCTCTTGAATTGGTTAGTCTTAGGATTTGAAACAGAGGCTTGTGCCAGCATTGAAAGCATTGTTGAAGAATAATGGCTGATGCAAGTAAACTTTGGTTTTATGCTTGTCTTTCCACGTTCGGTTTGAAAATTTGATTTACTCCCAGTATCGCTGCTTAAAACCGATACTGGACAACTGAACAGTTTGATCTAATCCTATGAAGAATTCTTGCTGGCAACTGATTTCTTTGCTTGTTTAAGTATGTCCCTTTTGTTAATGGAATGAGTTACGACCGGTGCAGATCCCATCAGGAGATATTATTTGGACTGGGAGAAACGAATGCACATCATTGAAGGGATCACGCAAGGACTGCTCTACCTGCAAGAATACTCTAATTTCACGGTCATTCATCGGGATCTGAAGGCCAGCAACATTTTGCTTGACAATGAGATGAACCCCAAGATATCAGATTTTGGTATGGCGAGAATCTTCCCGAAGAATGAACTCGAAGCAAAAACAGGACGCATTGTCGGGACTTAGTGAGAAAACTGCACGCTTCTCTGTCTCTCTTTTAATAACTAAACACCAGTAGTGTTATCTCGTACACGCAAATTCATTCTTTCCTCTCGATAAATGACTTAGATATCACGCAATGCAGTGGTTACGTTCCTCCTGAATACGTGAGGAAGGGTACGTATTCGATGAAGTATGATGTTTACAGCTTTGGAGTACTTATCTTGCAAATAATTAGCGGTAAGAGGACAACTTGTTACTACGGCCCATATGAGAACCTCAACCTTCTTGAACATGTAAGTTAATCCGAAGAAACCCATTCACCTTGTAGTTTTCCTTCAGGTGGATCCATGTTGTCTAAGAGCTTACATATACACCAATAATTTAGAGTGCAGTGTTGCTTTTCAAATTTCCTGATCACTTGAAAATCTCCAAAAGTCTGAGTTGAACAATTCGAGTTGATGAAGGCTCGAACAGGGAACCGATAAATATTTTTGATTCACTAAGATTCTTGCTGCACTGCCTGCATAATAATGGTCTTCTTCATAATTTGCCATGATGTGTCCGAGTGTACATTGAGAAAAATTCACGAATTGCTGTTCAGGCGTACGAGAAGTGGAATGAAGGTGATGCCATGGAGTTTGTCGACCCATCACTGGACGATTCAACCTCACCTTGTAAGCTGACGAGGTGTATGCAAATAGCCCTGTTATGTGTCCAAGAAAGTCCGGCAGACCGACCTTCCATGCTGGATATCTCTTCGATGCTAAGGAATAGCACCTTGGAAATGCCCTCTCCGAAGAGACCTGCGTTTTCTGTTAAGAAGGACATGGATGAAGATGATACGAAAGGATATATTACTCCGGAAGCGATTTATTCTGTAAATGACGTGACGGTGTCCGATCTATTTCCCCGCTGAGCTCGAGTTCTTTAGGCGTGTGTTGTGTGTATAGTCTTATATCCTGTAGAACAAAATTCTAGCAGGCTTAAGGTTGTTCCTATGCAGTTTGTCTGTGGACTTTCTGCAGGAAAAGGTTGTATTTTCTTTTATTAAATTGCAATGCTAATAAAAAAATATGTTATATGATCAAAATTTTAAATTTATAAGTAGCAGAATTCCAACAAATCAAAAATTTAAATTTATAATTAGCAAGCAATGGCAAGAAATTTTCAGCATTTACAAAAACGTTAACGTGAAATGATTGAATATCAGCTAGAAGGAAACTTTATAGGGAATGGCCCGGTCGTCCATTGACGAACTCATAACAGGAGAACTCCTCTGCAGACTAATTGCGCCTAAGCTGATCGGTTTGCAACGAAACTACTAATAAGCTCGAACATGCTCGTAGATGGAGCTGGGGGGAGGGAGCGGAGCATACAACGTCATTGCTGATATTCCAAGTGAGGGAGGAGATGCCGTGGGTGTTTATGAAGAAAAAAATTCATGTCGAACCGTTAATGGATTAAAATATGAAATATAAGAGATTTGGGGTGGTTACAAGTTTATACTATTAGGGAAAATTCTACAGTGTGGTGGGCATGAGAAGTTGCGTTAAAATATTATTTTATTACATGTATTATTTAAGTTCTTAAAATTTTTATGTTTTATTAGATTTAAAAATATTATATAAATAAGTCACCTCACATCACGTCGCGTGCTTTAGGGATTTTAGAAAAAATTCATGCCGTGGGGCATACGGACCTGTATTTCCTTCAAGCGGAACCAAACACTTTTTCTTTGTGTTAAGCTGAAGCATTTAATTTCGAAGAACTTAACCAATGGATACCGAACCGAAATGTTTTATTTGAAAAGTGATTTGATTCAAACCAAAATATGTTAGTTAAAAAGGGTTTAGTTCAGACCGTTTAGATAAATTGATTAATTTAAAAATTAACTAGACCGTTTTTATCTTAAAAAATTTAAATAAAATGGAGCCGGTTCAGGGACAGACAATTTTTGTTTTCCCCGATTGGTCTTTCCCGAGCAGTTTTTCCACACCCGAAACTTCTAAAAGTTTTCATGCAAAAGTAAATCAAAAGTCGAAGCTTCTTTTACAAATATTGAATGGTTGAAATTCTCCTAACAATTAGTTAATGCTCTCTGGATCATTCGAGCTATCCTAGTTTGCTCCGGGAGATCCAGCCCAGCCGACTACTCCTAGGCGAGCTCGAATTCGTGCTGCCCCAAGTATTCGACCTACTCGTTTGAGTTCGAGTTCGTGCACTGCTGGCGAACCATGTGCTGCACGTGTTGTAAAGATTGATTTTTTGTTGGGTTATTCCTACGATTTGGAGGATGATTTGGGTTCGAATGATTCTGATCGATTAATTTGAGCTTTAATTATTTAATTGTCGCACATGTATTATCTTCTTTGAGAACTTTTAATCTACAAAGAACAATGGGCGATATAAGGAAAATCGCAGTAAACTAGGAGAGGACGGAGCAGTTTTTCCAGGCGTGAAATGCGAAACCAAACCTTGAACGAAGGGGCAAACGAACTCTGATCCAGAAGAAATTTGGACAGCAGCCTCGCGACTCCCGGGGCTAAATTATGAACTGCGGAGATCGGATATGGAAGTCTGTAAGTGCTGTTTTCGATTAGGTTAATGAAATAGTTTTTGGGATGATAAACTGTGATATTCTAAGAGAGTTATTCTTAATTTGGTAGTTAATTCAAGATTGTTCTCTTGAAGAAAAACTGTGTAATTTCTATTAATATAATAGAAAATTAATTTTTTCTGATGCCATGGTTTTCTCCATATTGGAGTTTCCATGTTAAATTTTTGCGCCAGTTTTACTTGTCACTTCATTATTAGATCATATCTCGACCATACAGAAAAAGATTTTATTCACTGCAATATTAATTAGTCCGACTAAGACTTTCCCAACAGTTTTACCATCATTTTAGTTTTAAATACTTTATATCGAACTTTTTACTTGATCAAATTAGAAATAATTAGTCGGACAGAGGCTTTCCGAAGAGTTTCAATATGGATTCGATGCTATCGTCATTGTAGTCTTAACTACTTTGTATCGAACTTTTTACTTTTAACGACACTTGACCAAATTAGAAATAATTAGTCAGGCTGAGACTTTCCCAACATTTTCAATGTGGATCGTAGTCTTAACTAATTTATACTGAACTTTTACTTTTAATGGCATTCGGCCAAATTAGAAATGCTTCCGCTTCCGACCCGTTATAGACCCACAGTCAAGAAGGCTCGTCTCCTTTCTCCTTGATGGGAGCTTCCCGCTCAACAAGAACTTCGTCCCGATTCACCCCTGTGAAGAAATGGGGAAAACGAAAACATCTTCCTTTCCTCCTCTACCTCCCAGCGTCTCATGGCGGCGAAAACCCCCATCTCCATCTCCATCTTCTTTTTCTTCCTCCTCCCACTCCTTTGCCGCTTTTCCGTATCGAAATCCCAGCGATGGGTTCGCTCTGGGTACTACCACTCGGGCAGCGAGATCCCCATGTCCGATATAGACTCCTCTCTGTTCACCCACCTCATCTGCTCCTTCGCTCATATCAACTCCTCCACCTTCGAGCTCTCCATCAACTCCACGGACCTCCCGAACTTCTCCAGCTTCACTGTCATTGTCAGACGCAGGAACCCAAGGATCATCACCCTCCTGTCTGTCTGGGCAGGGGCAGATGAATCTGCCACTTTTGCTTCCATGGTAATGCTGATAAAAAAAATAAGGGAGTTTTCTTTCCTATTAAAGTAACTGCGACTGACTGATGTGGGATTGCTCTAGAAAATATAAAGGGTGTGCTGATTTGAGGAAAAATTGTTTAATTTCCAGTTTTGGCTGAAATTTTCTAGAAAATATTTGATTTCAGCTGATGTTTCTTGACAAAAATCAATTTTTATACGTCCTCCGTTACCTCTGAATAGGTGGGTAATTCTTCTTTGAGGCAGTCCTTCATTAAATCATCGATTGAAGCAGCTCGGAATTACGGCTTTGATGGCCTCGACCTTTGGGGACTTGTCCCTAGTGAGACCACCAACACGACAAATTTGGGTGTTCTTCTGGAGGAGCTGAAAGCAAGTATCGATTCTGAGTCAAAAACATCTCGAGAAACCCGATTGCTGCTGACAATGTCGGGTTACTGCCGAGAAGGATTGCACTCGGGGAATTACCCAATGGACTCGATGAGTAGGAGCTTGGATTGGCTGCACATTATTGCCTATGACTACCATCTGCCCACCAAAGAGAGATTTATTTATCCGCATGCCCCTCTTTTTGACCCAAAGAGCCAACAGAACACTGATTTCTGTATAACTGTTTGCATAACTTGGGGATTTCCCGCTAACAAGATGGTATTGGGCCTTCCCTACCATGGATATGCTTGGAAGCTTGATAATGTGAATGAAAATTCAGTCGGGTCACTGGCAAATGGTCCTGCATTTACAGGCGATGGCTTAGGGGCATACAAGATAATCAAGTCTTACATTCAGGCCCTAGGGAATGGGACAACATCTGTGTATAATTCCACCTATGTCACGGAATTTTTCATAAAGGGTTCCATTTGGATTAATTTTGATGGGCCTGAGGCTATCAGAAGAAAGGTTGCTTATGCACGGGAAAAGGGACTTCTGGGTTACAATGTATTCCAAGTCTTAAATGACGATAATTGGGTTCTTTCTCGTACAGGTAAATATCTGCTCTTCAGTATCTCCGGAATTCATCAAAAAGATTAATCTGGAAATGAGAGCATGATATATAGCTTATTCTTCATTATTATTTCGAGGATCATGTTAACTAGTAGCTAACTTAAAAATCCATTGCCGTGAATATGTTTCATCCATTCTCAGTTAATTTATTTTTCATTCTGTTAGACTGCAATTCTTCTCGATCCATCTATCTTGATCATGAGTTGGGGGGGGGGGGGGGGGTGTGTGATTTTGTAAATTGCACAGTACTAATGGATCACTTGTCACATTTCTATCTTTCCAACTGAATTCTAATTTACCGATCAAACAAATGTCACAGCTATGAAGGCAATCGAAGGTCGAGAGAAGCTCGGAATTTTTCTGCTTGTTGTCATTGCTTCAACTGCTTTGGGTATCCTCCTGCTTTCTGGTGTGATATTTTACTTGCAAAGAAGACGATCCTTATCAAGAGGTTAGTTTCTGAAAGCATCGATTTTGATCTTCCTTGCCTCGCGCTACACTGTTTAAAATGATTGTTGTTCTCTTTTACTGAGCAAAGGATTCTCCAGAATGATGAAGAGAATAATCCAGAAACTGAAATGCGGTTTTTGGGCTCCCAAGAATCTTGAAAGTGATACTCCTAGTCTGCAACTATTCAGCTTTGCTACAATCAAAGCGGCAACCAGTAACTTCTCAGTTGAAAATAAGGTTGGGGAGGGTGGTTTTGGACCTGTTTATAAGGTAAAAGTATCACAACCCTGTTACTCGATTATTCCTGTGTAGGGGGAAGGTTTTAGGTATATTTGTAAGGCTAAGTACCTAAACTGGTTTCTTTTTTATGATGAACTCGTGGTGATACAAATTTTATTAAAGTGGGTTCTGACCCACAACTATGAGGGTTGTAGGTAGGATGTGTTTGGGGCTGTCCATGAGAGGGAAAGTTGTCATTTGTCTGGACCCTTCTCAAGTGCCCAGCGTGGGTGCTTGAGCTAAATAGGAGTTTGTCTTGCCCGCAGATCCCATATTGGTTGTGCATGAGAAGTTATTGGACATATTTGTGAGCTGCAATAATCTCAAGAGTATCTAAATTACTACCTTTGAACTTCAGAAGTCATCGTTTGAAAGCAAAGAAAATCTGAAAAACTGAAAAAATCTCTTGAAAATAATTCCATACCATTCCTATGGTTCTGAAAAAATGAAAAAATCTCTTGAAAGTAATTCCATACCATTCCTATGGTTCGCTACACTTCCACTTGGGAGTGACACAGAGAATGTAAGCATTTACTTGGGAGTGGCACAGAGAATGTAAGCATTTTATGAGGTTCTTTTTTCGGTTACTTGTTCCTCGAGGTTAAGCGTGTAAGCTCACGAATGTGTGTCTAACCTATCAGCTGCTGATTATTTAAGCATTAATTGATGCTTCTTCCAGGGTAAATTGCCCAATGGGCAGGATATAGCAGTGAAGAGGTTGTCCAAGGACTCGAACCAAGGTGCTGAGGAGTTCAAGAACGAGGTCATGTTGACTGCAAGACTTCAACATGTGAACTTGCGTCTGGTTTTAGGATTTTGCACCGATCAGGAAGAGAAGATGCTGATCTATGAGTACATGCCAGGAAAAAGCTTAGACTTCTACTTATTTGGTTTGAGACATCTTTCACACTCCCTATATTATTTGCTTTCTCTTGAATTGGTTAGTCTTAAGATTTGAAACAGAGGCTTATGCCAGCATTGAAAGCATTGTTGAAGAATAATGGCTAATGCCAGTAAACTTCGGTTTTATGCTTGTATTTCGAGGTTCGGTTTGAAAATTTGATTTAATCCCAGTATCACTGCTTAAAACCGATACTGGACAACTGAACAGTTTGATCTAATCCTATCAAGAATTCTTGCCGGCAACTGATTTCTTTCCTTGTTTAAGTATGTCCCTTTTGTTAATGGAACGAGTTACAACTGGTGCAGATCCCATCAGAAGATATTATTTGGACTGGGAGAAACGAATGCACATCATTGAAGGGATCACGCAAGGACTGCTCTACCTGCAAGAATACTCTAATTTCACGGTCATTCATCGGGATCTGAAGGCCAGCAACATTTTGCTTGACAATGAGATGAACCCCAAGATATCAGATTTTGGTATGGCGAGAATCTTCCCGAAGAATGAACTCGAAGCACAAACGGGACGCATTGTCGGGACTTAGTGAGAAAACTGCACGCTTCTCTGTCTCTCTTTTAATAACTAAACACCAGTCGTATTATCTCGTACATGCAAATTCATTCTTTTCCTCTCGATAAATGACTTAGATATCATGCAATGCAGTGGTTACGTTCCTCCTGAATACGTGAGGAAGGGCACATATTCGATGAAGTACGATGTTTACAGCTTTGGAGTACTTATCTTGCAAATAATTAGCAGCAAGAGGACAACTTGTTACTACGGCCCATATGAGAGCCTCAACCTTCTCGAACATGTAAGTTAATCCGAAGAAACCCATTCACCTTGTAGTTTTCCTTGAGGTGGATCCACGTTGTCTAAGAGCTTATATATACACCAATAATTTTGAGTGCAGTGTTGCTTTTCGAACTTCCTGATCACTTGAAAATCTCCAAAAGTCTGAGTTGAACAATTCGAGTTGATGAAAGCTCAAACAGGGAACCGATAAATATTTTCAAATCGCTAAGATTCTTGCTGCACTGCCTGCATAATAAAGGTCTTCTGCACAATTTGCCATGATGTATCCGACCGTACATTGAGAAAAATTCACGAATTGCTGTTCAGGCATATGAGAATTGGATTGAAGGTGATGCCATGGAGTTCATCGACCCATCACTGGACGATTCAACCTCACCTTGTAAGCTGATGAGGTGTATGCAAATAGCCCTGCTATGCGTGCAAGAAAGCCCGGCAGACCGACCTTCGATGCTGGAGATCTCTTCAATGCTCAGAAATAGCGCCTTGGAAATGCCCTCTCCGAAGAGACCTGCATTCTCTGTTAAGAAGGACATGGATGAAGATGATATGAGAGGAGATATTACTCCAGGAGCGACTTATTCCGTAAATGACATGACGGTCTCTGAGCTATTTCCCCGCTGAGCACGAGTTCTTTAGTGGTATGTGTAATCTTATATCATGTAGAACAAGAATCCGGCAGACTTAGGTTGTGCATACGTTGTGTCTGCGGGACTTCTTCTGCAGGGAACAGGTTGTATTTTTCTATTAAATTTGCAACGTGAGTAATAACAAAAAATTGTATGCTTCCAAACTAAAGATTTAAATATATAGTTAGTGGAATCTAATTTTTTCTTTTGTATTTGCATAATTTTCTCGTCGATTTTTTGATGTACATTACGATCCTTAGTATCCCTGACATAACAATGTGTTTCACATTACTAGTACTCTTGGGCAGTTGCTCTTAATCAATGATTGATCTGGAGTAAGTATTTTTCTTGTTAACTTCTTCCTATTTTTCTGTGAATGTGTAACCCTTGGGAATATTATCGTCGCACGTATTTTGCACTTGTATTAATTCATAAACTTAAAGGGTGTTAATTTGTTGAGAGAAAATAAGTTCCCCGTCTTAAAAAAAAAAAAAGCGTATAAGAACACAAAAAGATGGAGAGAGTAGGGAAAAGGAAACAAATTGATCCAAGTTTGATTAAGATAGTTTCAAAGAATCCATAATTTTTCACACCTATCTCAAAAATTCTAACTCAAATTCAATCCACCGTGAACTTATTATAGGAAAATATTAACCCTTTGTCACCCCTTATAAAATTACTGTCACTTTCATCTAATGAATTTACGAGGTAAAAATGTGAGTCTCATCATTCAATTAAGCCAGAGCTACGGTAGACATTACGGAAGCCTTTTGCGGCGGCAATGTCCGTATGCCGTCTCCAGTTCTTCCACGTGTCGGCTCTTCCTCGCAGAACAACTCAGCAGTAGCAGACAGCCGAATAGGACACAGCACAAAGAGCCATCCATCCATGAAGTGCCCACGAGTCAGCCATGAACAAACATCGAATACTAAATTTCATAGAAGACGAACGGCAGTGTATTGCTTTATGTGGGTTCTTTATATGCTTCGTCAAATTAACATCATACTCAGGTTGAGTGAGGAAATTTGATGCTGCGATATCGTTCTAACCTCAAGGTTTTCTGATCCCTTGTTCGATTCTCATCGGTGAAAAATCGTGAATTCTTGTATTAGAAAGTGCACATGTTAACTTCCTGAAAATGCACCATAGCTTGAGATATTCTTTTCCCTATTTTGTGTCCATGGCTGCTTATTTTCTAATGTTTCCCATGAAATACGGCTTGGAACTTTCTTGCCGCTTAAGGTGCCCTCGATATTGTTGGGATTGATATAGGTTGGCAAGAGGTGAGAAACCCTAAAATCACTGTATCGAATTTCATTTATCTGAAGAGTAACATTTCAATCGTGACTATCTCGAGGCACTCCGAGGGGCAATTTCGTCAATCATGTACGCGGATGGATATCCATGAGACTAACGGGTACTTTATTTATATATATATATATATATATATATATTATTTTACACTGCTATCCTAATGCGATACCACCATTGCTTTAAAGTAAAGACGGGATGGGATCTTTCCTTATGACCCTAAGCTGTGAACTTATGGTCAAATGGCTTCCGTCCATTTTGTTCTCTTCTTCTATTTCTCATCTAAATGGCCTGTTAACGTCTTCGGTAATAGATGAAGATGAGAATAAATGAATACAAAAAGTTTCGCATCCGAAAATTAAATACAAGGTCTGTTAATCCTACGTTGAGGAAAATACCTGCATCAAACCGCCTTTCAAGATAGAGGTTTTTTATAATACTAGCAAGAACATCGTTGTCCTAAAAGGCCTAGTAAGTCCATATCTAGCAAGAACCTCAAAGCTCGTATCAAGTATCTCGACCAAACAGCCGTGCTTGTGAAGACCGTGTATCGATCGAGCCATGCAGCGAAAATCCAAAAACACTTCCATCTCAAACGGAATATTCATCCTTGAAGATCATTCCAACGCCAGAGATTTAATTTAATACAAGACATTGTAGCCGTCTCAATAAATTGTACCATGAGTTACAATAAGAATCTGTCCCTGGTCAAGTGAAGAGTAATTGCCACAACCTTCCAAAACGGAACTCTTAGAAAGGAAATATAACTAATAATGTCCACCTTTTTTTCGGTGCGTATATCTTATGATATCTAAAAATTCAATATGCTTTGACTAATTAAAGTTCGAGACAGATCAATTCACCAAAGAGTAAAATTGTCTCAGCACGAATTTTTTTTTCATTCAAAAGACTCGAACTGATATATTAACTAAGGAAAATATATGTCTTGTTATCTGAACCAAAGCATGTTGGTTAATGAGAGTTTATTAATCTACGATAAAAACTATTCAGTTCACTGACGATGGAAAACACTTCCGATTACAAATTTTCTCAATTAACAAAATTCGAATTGAGATATTATTTAAGAAGAAATTATTTCGACAAAGAGAACTTAGTACAGTTAGTATGACTCTCGTCCAGTGACCCAGAGGTCAGCCGTAAAACTTCCCGTGCCCTTTATTCCCCTTCCTTTTATCCTTTTTAGACCAGTGAACCTCCTATGTATACCGAAAAAAAAAGAAGAAAATGTTTCAGTCTATATACTGGAAAAAAAAAAAAGAAGAAAATGTTTCAGTCTATCTCAACATGTTAGTAACCTTCCTCCTTTGAATGGCATGATGACTACTCTCGTGAAGTTCCTTTTATTAGGTTTTCAGATCTTGTTCGTAAAATTTGAAATAACAAAATTATTTAAGAAAAAGATATATTACTTTGCCTTATTCTATCCATCGCCATAATCCCTATCCCCTTTGAATAGTATACTTATTACCCTCGACCTCAAGAGCTTCTTCTGTATATATAGGGTTTTCACATCAGGAAGGACTATAGCAAGAAAGAGCATCTCCTCGAGAATGGCTTCTTCCATGTCTCTATTCCTTGTCTTCTCAATGCTTCTCGTGACCATGAGCTGTGCCGAGCCTTGGCCACCAGCGGTCGTCAAGGGCGCTTACTATCCCTCGTGGAAGTCGATCCCTCCCTCAGAGATCAACACGACCCTCTTCACCCACATCTTCTACGCTTTCCTCTCCCCGAGCAACGTGACCTTCAAGTTCGAACTCTCGAACTCGACGGCTATAGCGCTTAACAACTTCACCAGCGCGCTACGCTTCCGGACAACCCCGGCCAAGACCCTCCTCTCAATCGGCGGGTCCACGGACGGGCCGGTGCTGGCCAAGATGGCCTCCTCCTCCATCTCGAGGTGGGCCTTCATCAACTCGTCCCTGGAGGTAGCCAGGAAGTTTGGGTTCGATGGGCTCGACCTCGACTGGGAATACCCCCAGAGCCCGAGGGAAATGGCCTACTTTGAAACCCTCTTGAAGGAGTGGAGGGTTGCCATTAGGAAGGAGTCCAAGGAATCGAAGATGCCCCAGCTCTTGCTCACGGCCGCCGTGTATTTCTCCTCCGACTTCTCGGTCAGAAATGAATCCCAGAAATACCCTGTCGAGGACATAAATAGGTACCTGGACTGGATCAACGTCATGAACTATGACTACCACGGAGCCTGGGACCCTTCTGCCACGGGGACCCCGGCCGCCTTCTTCGACAGCAAATCCAACCTGAGCTCGTCCTACGGCCTGAATTCCTGGCTGAAGGCTGGCGTCCCCGGGGAGAAGCTGGTCATGGGCCTGCCCCTGTACGGTCAGACCTGGACCCTCAAGGACCCGGAAGTCCACGGCGTCGGTGCCCCGGCGGTCGCTCCTGGTCCCGGCGGCGGCCAGCTAACGTACTCCGAGATCGTGCAATTCAACAAGGACAACAGGGCCAAGGTGGTCTATGATGCCGAGACTGTATCGACCTACTCCTTCTCAGGCATTTCTTGGGTCGGGTACGACGACGTCACCTCCGTAGCCACAAAGATAGCCTACGCACAGGCCCTGGGGCTCCGCGGCTACTTCTTCTGGGCACTCGGCTTCGAGGATGGCTGGAAGATAGCATCTCAAGGTAAAATGATACTTACATTCCATTCAAATGGTTCCAACTTTCCGGATTTTCCGACGGCATTTCAAATTGATTCTGACGATTCCCTGTTCAACTGTTTGCAGCATCCAGGGGGTGGATCCTTTAAGGCTGGTGAAGAGATCTCCCACATTCACTTGAATATATATTCCAGCAGTTCTGTTCTTGTAATAAGGGATTTTGCGCGATGATATGAAGTGGACTCTTTTATCCTGTATTCATCAAATTCTTTGATTCAATAAGATTTTGAGATTTGGTGTCAGATCACAGGACGCTTCTTTCATTATCAAATTGACCCCTGACTTTTAATTCTCCTAAGCTGTTGCCCTCCAAAAATGTAATTTCTCATGGCGGTCCTCAAAGTCACGAAGTAATTTTCATTCGTGCCTCTTCTTTTATCTCATCAGACAATCGGAGGACGCAACCGATAAAATTCTGAAGCAACTCCGAAGCAATGAAACCGATAAAATTCCGAAATTCTTTTCTTCCGAACGGTATTTTCCCTTTCCCTTCTTTTTAATTGAAAAAAATTCGTTAATTTGTAATAACTTGAAAGTAGGCCTGTCAATTTTTGACATGACACGATAACCCGACATAACATGACACAGAGTTAGGTGGACTTGGGTTGACTCGTGTAACCCATTTACATAAACGGGTTAAATCGGATTGAACCCAAGTGACCCGACACGACACGACTAAACCCGTTAAATTATGTGTGTATGTGTCAAACATATTAAGTTAAAATTACAATTAGACCACACAAGTTTAGTTATACAGGTCATATACGGATTGAGATATTTTTTACACGAACCTATTTAAATACGACACGACACTTATTATCAGACTTACTTGAAAGAGCCTACACTTTGCTTATACTAGAATAATTCTCATATTATTTACAGAATATCCATAAAGCTTTGAAATGAGCCGTTGATTGAGTTCCACGTGTTTTGAACGGTGGAGATTTACCTATCGTACTGTAAAGACAATTTTACCCTTATTTATATTTTTTCTTTATTAATATCAATCTTCAGCATCTTCATCACGTTTCTTCCCCTTGATGTTCTTAGGTCGATCTTTACTATTATATGAAAGCGTTTGAGAACTTTGATATCTTTTAGTTTTTCACATTTGCTCTCAATTTAACTGACGTATTCAAATTTATGATATACATCTGATTCACATATAAAGAATAAAACAATAATTTCAGTCATTTTCCTCTTACTCAGTATCTACGATCTCAACGATAAAAACTTTTTATTAACTGCTCAAGTTTTCTTATTTTGCTCCGGATCATTTCATATTTATAATTTTAATAGTAAAAATCTACCATATAATTAAAAAATTGAAAAGATAAAATTGACACAATATACTAACAAAAACTTAGAATATGCTGATTATTAATATAAGCTAATGAATTTTAAATAAATTAAATTATAATAAATTATAAATAAATAATATAATTATATATCTCATCATAATATTTTACATTTATTTATTTTTATTTACGGGTCCATGTTTAGTAATCCTATGTGCCTTGACTCTTGAGTGGCAAAGCTCGGGATTGGGCCGGCCTTTTTGGGCCTGCTTAATACTGGCCCGACCCGGTGAGGACCGGCCCAGCTTCAAGTTCCCGGTTCGATCGTGAAATCGACGGCTGTGATCAGGCCACGATGTCCGCAAGTTTTCATTCCCGCCGCATCCCAATAACAGTTTCCCCAAAAATTATAAGTGACTGCTCAAAAATTCATAATTCAGAGGAAAAAGGAAACTCTTCGCATTCGCCTGTGCTTCTCTTGCATGGCGCCGAAGAAGAAGATGACGGAGTATGAGCGGCGGAGGCTGGAGAACATCAGGCGGAACGACGAGATGATGGCCGCTCTCAAGCTCCAGTCCCGCGCCGCCGAGCTCTCTGCTACCGCGAAGCGCCAGAAGTAACTCTCCCTTTCTCTCTCTGCCCACTTCTCTTTCTAGAAATGTGGTGACTTTATGCGCTCAGCATGCTTTCACAGTAATTCCTTACGATGGAAGTGTTTTTCTGAGGATTAAACTTGTTTGTACTTCTCTATGATGTCTCTTGTTTGAAGTCTCTACTGACTGAGATTCTTCGTGCCTAGAAATGATCCAGGGGCGGGATAGTAAAAGTTATCATATGAAAGCTCTTGTCGATCTTTCGCTGGAAAAAAATTTGCTGCTTGGCTCAACAATGGGTGGTGATACCAGTCGTTTGAGAGTCAATTTTGCACTTTTTGGACTGATATTGGTTAGGAGCTCATCACCGAAATTCTGCTATTATATTCGTTTATACTTCAGATTCTCGGAAATGCAATCAATTCGGAAGTTCTAGTGGTTATCATCTGAGACTGGCCTTTCTAACGATAAATTTCTGCTGTGTTGGTGGTCTTGAATGTCTACGAGTTTACTGCATTGTCCTTTGCAGAGTTGAGGCCAGGACCTGCAAGGTTGATACTGAAAAGAAACAAAAGACAGAGACTCCAGTTGTGAGGCGGCACTCACTCCGTACTAGAGGATTACCACCTGATATGAAGGCCCCCGGCAATGATGATTCTGATTGTCCAGTTGCAGTCTCTGAATCCCCAACACATGACCCCAAGGGCTCTCCAGGGAATGTTGGGCCTATTTCCATGGACGAAGCTTATTGCGGTTCAGGCTCTGACCACTCATTTAGAGAAATAATTAAGAGTTTTCCTAAAGGTACAGGGATTAGGTCCCCATTGCTTCAGGGATCTGATAAATCGAAGGATCGTAAAGTGGAAAATGTGTGCGATTCAGCTGCAGGTTTGGGAGGGTATTTGTCCCCAAATGATGATGTCAAGAGGGAAAATGATGACGGTGATTCAGATGATGCAGGTCTGTTGAGAGGAAGAGGAGGTGACATTATGATGGTTCAAAATTTTGATGAAGTTAAACGTGGTTGTAAACAGGAGAATTCCTTCGATTCAATGGTGGGTGTCGATGAAAATTTCGCATTAAATCACTATATAAGGAGGGAAAATGGTGATAAGGCTTTATGTTCTCCAATACCGGAACTGGAAAACATTGCTGAGAAAGAGGAGTTTGAAAGAGTGGAGGGAGGCAAAGTGGAAAATTTACGTGATTTAAATAGGAATGATAGCGAAAAATTGCCTTTGGGTCTTGATATCAAGTGTGAAGGTGATGATGAGGCCTTGGTGGATTTCAGTTGTTTGACACTGAATGAGAAGAATATAGCACGAGTTGTACCTGGAAGGATAATGTCAATTAAGTTCTTCCCAACTCCAAATATGAGAATGATTACCATTGGAAACAAACTTGGGAATGTGGGATTCTGGAATATGGAGTCCTGTGAAGATGATAATGGAATATTCTTCTACCACACACATCCAGGTCCTGTTTCTGGGATTTCTATACCACAGTTTAATCTGTCGAAGGTAATGCTAAGACTTCAGGTTTATCTAGTGCTGACAATCGGTCTGGTATAGTTTCTTTTATCTCGGTGTTCGGAGCTTGTTTTGATTGAGAATTTCCTCGAAGATTTTTTACCTTTGGAAAAAAAGTGGATGCGAAGAGAAGCTATGTTGCCTAAAGCTCTACCATATACTATCATTCTGCTTAGACTATGAATTCTAGTTAAATGAAGTGTCAGCAATATATGCTTCTTATGTAGATGTATTGCATGCAGGTGAAAACAATGTCAGTTAGAGTTGGCATAAAGTTATGCAAGGATAAATATATCCTTCAATAGATATGGTGAAGAATATGATATTGAATAGGTCTTATGCAAGCTTGTGATCTTTGTAATAGATACTTAATCATTACCTTTTGGTTGTGAGGGTCCTTTGCAGTTTCAACAGGCATGCTTTTATGCATTGGCTGATTTACTATCTTTCATTAGATGTTTACATGCTGCTACGAGGGTTTCCTTCGGCTGATGGATGTTGAGAAAGAGATTTTTGATCTGATGTATGTGACTGATCAGTCCATATTTTCTCTCTGCCAACAACCTAATGTTGCAAGTTGCTTATACTTTGGTGAGGGTCGGGGAGGACTGAAATTCTTAGATGAGAGGACGGGGAAGTCCTCGACTTTGTGGGAATTACATGAAGACAGGATCAACACGATTGATTTTAGCCCAAAAAATCCCTCCATTATGGCAACAAGTTCCACAGATGGAACTGCATGCATTTGGGATTTGAGGAATATCGGCTCCAGTAGGCTTAAAAACATGAGAATTGTGGACCACAAGAAAGCTGTGCATTCTGCCTACTTCTCTCCATCTGGTGGCTTTCTTGCTACTTCGAGGTTTGGCTGCTTTTATGATCGTGGATCCCTGATCTTTTGCTACCTTATGCTTGCTTTCCAGAGTATTACAAGATGATATGGTTTCCCCCTGTTTATCAGAATACAGATCACACCTACTTGTTAAGCTGCCATTTATTTGATCTTCTGCTCTACCCTGTAGGCTGGTGTTGGTTGCAAGCTAATCTTTTTGCAACTTCATGTAGCTTTGATAATTCGATTGGCATAACGAGTGGCGATTTTGAGGAGACTTCAATGGTGTACCACAATAACCAGACCAACAGATGGATCTCCACTTTCAGGTATGGATTCCATTATGATTCACAAAAATTTTCATCTCTGTACAAGTACTATTAAAATTCTAAATAGTGGTGGTATTTTTTTTTTTATTTAACACTTGAATTTCAGAGTCACATTTTCCTTTCATTTTGGCTGGGTGTAATTTGACGATAGGATTACCTATAAGCAGCTTAGCCTCGTCAGTTTGTTTCCTGATTGTGGCTAATTGGCTGCAGGGCCATTTGGGGTTGGGATGATTCGTACATTTTCATTGGAAACACGAAAAGAGCAGTTGACATCATCTCTCGGACTAGAAAGAGCATAATCTGGAGTCTAGAGAGCCCGTATATATCTGCTATTCCTTGCAGGTTTGCTGCACATCCTTTTGAGGTTGGGACGCTTGCAGGAGCTACTAGTGGTGGCCAGGTCTACACCTGGACCTTACAATAGGACTGGAACGTTCGTAAATTATATATATATATATATATATATATATCCTTGAAAATCTCTCTTCACCAGCGAAATGGGGAGCCCGGAAAGATTTTTTCACCTGCTGTTTCCGCTGTCTCCTGTAAATTTTGCTGACAGACTTTGCTGCTGCTCAGGAAGCGTTTGTTTTGTTTCTCTGTGGTTTCACCATGCTAAATGGTGTACGCAGATCGTTGTCCTGGGGTTATATTTTGTTTTGTGTTTGCTTGTTCAATTCACACAATCAGCAAGTTTGTGAATGAAGGAAAGACATGATTCAGGAGAACTTTGCCCCTCAATAATGGGCAACTCCACTTGAACTTTGCCCCTCAATTTGCTCCTGCAAATTTAATTTTGGTAATCAAGCGATATTATATTTACTCTTAGATGTTTCATTCAATGAAATGTTATGCCGCCACCCTAATACAGATTCTAAAACGACACATGCACAAAAACTCATGGTTCCATGCTATATATTCAGCCACATCATACATCTATTTACCTTGATATCTAGACTATGTTTCTCTCTTTTGATCTATCCAATTTTCCTGGGCTGTTATGCTCTGATAAAAGCTTCAGGGCTTCTCGAACAGTTGGTCGGTCCGACACCGGTCTCTGGGTGCAAAGTAGAGCAACTTCGAGAACCAACTTTACCTCCTCATGGATGGGATCATTGGGGCCATAACCATTCTCGCTGCAAATTTCTCGCAGGAGGACATCTTTCGGCTTGTTTTGGATGCTCTCTCTGGCACTCATGAGCCTTCCATTTGTCAAGACATCGACGATGACTTCCCCAAAGTTGTAGACGTCCATCTCTAGCTGCTCCTTAATAGCAGTGTCGAATTCCCCTATGAGAAAAGAGAAGAGTTTCCTTGTGAACATTTATGAAATGGAGCAATAATTAACAAAGATTTTGTTTGATAAACAACGCATATGTACCCGAACACTTCCCCGATGTTGTAGTTGGCGAAGAACCTGAATTCAACCAAGCCAGGTACTTGAGTCCGAACCCTGTCAATCGGGGCTCCATGTTCTCGTCGAACACCACATTACTCGGCGTCAAATCTCCATGAGGAATCGGAGGAAAGCATTCATTGTGAAGGTAGTAAAGTCCCCTTGCAATCCCACTTACCACCCTGTGCTTTTCCCTCCAGTCCTGTTTCGCCCCTATTCTCTCCACCAAGTTTCCATTAGGCAAGTAATCGTAGAGTAAATAGGCCACTTCTCTGTTATGGCAAAACCCGAGCAGCCGGGTCAGGTTCGGGTGCCTAGCATCTCCCAGCCTGGTAACAAAACCTGATACAATAGCCACTCTCTTCGGTGTGGCCCACTCCACCTTCTTGACTGAGACAGTGATCCCGGTTGGCAAGACTGCCTTGGTAACCGGATTGAGCGGTGTCGGGATCGGTTCAGAGACCTCGAAGCTCCTCAGAACATCGTTTGGTGTGAACTGAGGGAGCCCTTCGAAGGAAACCATCTTCCAGTTGCCCTTTTTACTGCCCTTATGGAAATAGGAAACCAATAAGGCCAACAATGTGGTGAGAACAACCAATCCTAGACATAGTATGAGGACCAGTATTAGCTTTCCCTTTGCGCCTTCGTTTCCAAAAATCACAATTGAGCCAGGGCATGGTCGCAGTGGGGCTCCGCACAGCTGCTCATTCCCCATAAATGAGCTCCGGTCCATCGATTTGAAGACCTTGCTTGAAGGAATTGATCCAGAGATGTCATTGAAAGACACATTGAATTGCTGTAGGCTTGAAGAATCCCTGAATTCCATCGGTATTAGACCAGTGAAGTTGTTCCGGGACAGGTCAAGGGCACTCAGAGCCGGAAGACTAGCAATCCCTTTGGGAATCTGACCTGACAGGTTGTTCCCGGAAAAATCGATCCTCAAAAGTCCCTGGCAACTAGAAATGCTCTCAGGGAGGGAGCCTGTTAAGGCGTTGTCACTAAGTTCGATCACAGAAACTGACCTGCATGACCCAAATGCCGGAATTTCACCACTGACATTACAGTTGGACATGGAAAAATTCTTCAGGGACTCCATAGACCATATTCCTCTTGGGATTGTGCCTCTAATCCCCTGATTCCTAGACACATTGAAGTACTGAAGGTTCAAGGCGCGGGGAATCCCAGAAGGAATGGGTCCGGTGAAATTATTCCTGGAAAGATCAATGTAGGAAATGCCAGAGAGGAGGGTGAAGTTAAGTGTAATCTCGCCAAAGAAGGAATTATCCTCCAGGCGGAGCCGAACAAGGGAAGCACAACCTGAGGCCAAAGGCGAAAGGGTCCCCTTGAATTTGTTCGAGAACATGATCAACTTCCCAAGTCCACCTCCTGAGCAGATATTTGCCGGAATTGGTCCTACCAGGTTGTTGGTTGAAACATCGACCCACTTAAGGTTCAAGTTCTTGCCCAAGTCCTTGGGGAGCTCCCCACTGAAGAAATTGTTCCAAATGAGGAGAGTCTCGAGGGAAGGAAGTTCCGAGACCAAATCCGGAACAGTCCCGTTCATAGAGTTGTAGAACAGACTGAGGAGCCTCAGGTTCTTCAGCTGACCAAAACTCTCAGGAATCGGTCCTGAGATCAGATTATCCGACAAATCCAAGTCCGTAAGAGATCTGATCTTGCCAAGTTCCCAAGGAACCGGACCAACGAGCTGGTTCTTGAACAGGAACAGGGACTCGAGCTTGGTGAGGTTCGATAACTCCTTTGGAATCGGACCAGATAGACTGGCATCGGCGATGTCGAGGTAGGTGATCTCACTCAAACTACCGAATTCAGGCGGAATGCCACCCTTGTAGGAATTGTACCCGATTTCCAAATGGGTCAGAGTTTGGAGGTTTCCAAGCTCAGGTGGGATTTCACCACTGAGGAAGTTCCCTGCCAAGTGGATAAATTTTATGCTCTTGAACCTTCCGTATTCAGGTGGGATTCCTCCCCTGAAGTAGCTCCCCGCGAGGTTTAGCACCTCCAGAGATTCCACTTGGGGCAGATTCCTAGGCAGTGGACCAGAGAAGCTGTTGCTGAATGCGTCGATCGAGACGAGATTTTTCATCCCGGTCAATGAGACTTCCCCCGGAAACTCTCCGGAGAAGTTGTTCCGGCTGATATCCAAGGTTCTGAGCTCCGTCAGGTCGAAGATCTCCGCCGGGAGGGCTCCAGAGAGGGAGTTGTAGCTGAGGTTGAGATGCTGCAAGTCCCGGAATACGCCAAGTTTCTCGCCCGACAAGGACCCTCCAAGGTTTCTTCCCGACAAGTCGATTGAGACCACGGAGGTTTTGTCGGCATTGCAGGTGATTCCCGACCAGGAACATGGCTGAACTTTGGACCAGTCCTGGAGTGTGTTATGTGGGTCTGTGAAGTCTGATTTGAGGCTCAGCAGGGCTTCTGCAAAGATGTCTGCGGTGGACGGAGATGGGCGGAGGAACGCGAGGATGAGGAAGACAAGGAGGTTGAGAAAGGAGGACTGGGGAATCTCCATTGAAACTTGCAGAGCTCGGAGAGAAAGGTTGAGAAAAAAGAGGAGGAAGAGGAGGATCAGAGCCAGAGGCAACACAGAAGAAGTGAAGACTGGAAGATGACTTCACTCACTGTACTTTCTTTGCTTTGGACTGAATGTATGCTTTGTAGAATTTTATTGCTATGAGAAGTATGTCTACGCTGTCAACACACTCCACACGAACAAATAACAGCATGCAAAACTTGAAAAATTGATTCGAGGAAACTTCTATGATCCAGTCAACATATCGTGTTCATAATCAATAATTTAAATCAAAGGAAAAAAATTATCGGGCCATGACCTTTTTTTCAACCCATTTACCAGTATAACAAGTCTGTAGAATTTCTCAGTTTGTGCTCTACAAATGTGAGTCGATTAAGACAATCTGATGTCTCATTAGTATGAGTAAGTATTGAATTCAATTCTTAAATGAGAAAATTTTCTTTCTTTTTATTACTTGACTGAACGTACTGGAATCGTGATTAGTCGAAACTTGATAAACTTCCAGATATAGTATGAAGTACACCCAGTAAAAAAAAAATAGTTTGTGCTTGTTAGTTACCATTGGATGTCGTAACTAATATAATTAATCACATGAAATTACCTGACAACCAAGAGAAATCTTATGCATGCTCCTGCAGAGGCATTGGATTCTAACGGAATTTACTCTCTTGTTTTCCCGAACTATTTTTCCAGAACTCCCTTATTATTAAAAAAAAAAAGGAATATAAAAAACCATAAATTGATGCGAGGATATCAAATTTTCTTCCCTAGAAAAATCAAATTTGCTTTCAAACTAACGGCTTTCATCCCTGTGGGGCAGCAAGTGAGTGCATAGGAAATAGAGAAAGTGGAAGAAAAAAAGAGAGAAAAGTGACAACATGATTAGTTGATGGATGAGATGGATACTGTTATTTTTCCGATTATAATAGATATTCATAAGCCTTGAAAAATGAAGGAGAAGCAAGAATTAAATGTGATGCGGAGAATTTCATCAGTGAGAATCGAATTAAGGATCTATTGATACAAATCGAGAATAATATCATTGCATTAATAGTACTCCTCTCGTTCATTGTGGTGGAGGCTTTGCTTTTCTAGGAGCAGAAGGGGACCCTACCGTCAGTAGTTTATTTGAGTGATGTTTGCCATTAGGGAATAAAGCTTACTTACCATGCATACGTCCATCAGCATCTCTGCTTTTCCCCCTTTCCCACTTTCCATGACAAATGCATATGCTCTTATGGAATTCGTACCAGACGGCACCTAATCCGAGCAAAGTTCGAAGGTGCGAGTCAGGAACGTCGTGCCTTCTTCAGGGGTTGCACGCAGATGCAAAGGTTGTGTACAAGAGGCGTTTCACACGTTGAAAAGGTTATGCAAGCGAGATTCCAAAAGCAGGGAAAGCGATTCGAGCAATGCCCCGGAAGGAGCTTTCCCATGGAATGGGAAATGCCAGATCCCATGACTTGGCCAGTGTCGAGTAAGTATCGAGGTGTTAGATTCCTACTGAGAGTATTGTTTTGGGTCAATCCGATCCAAAACCATGAAAAGCTCTTGACACATCATCTCTTCTTGAATCCATAGCCCAGCGACATACATGATCATCGATGAGTTTTCGGGAAAGGAGATAACTGCCAAATTCTCGTGTGTTTAGGTGCCGGGTAAAATTTTTATCGGACTTATAAGAAGTCAGCTCATATCCACCTCAAAGAATTAATCTGACAGACGGTGAAATTTTAATATCTTATATTTTCAAGATTTTCTTATTACTAACTTTCTCGTGTGGGATTACAGTGCTTAACAACGGTCATGAGATGGCACTCGATGGAGGAAACGGCCAAGGAGACCAGTCCTTGCTACTTATGGATTAACTTGGAAGAAATGGGTAAAGCTAGAAATGACAGTTGCAGGTGCAAAGACTTTCCTGTCTTTGGAGGACTCAAAAGGCAGACCCCCTCCTGTGCCCCATTATTCTGACTTCGCATTCAATGTTCGTCGCAAGACAGACTGTTAACTTTAGTTGAATGAGGGATGGCATTGAGCGGAAGAGAGGCTTAATTTGTCTCCCATTTATTCATAGAAGACGACACGGGTGAATGACTTAAATGTTCTGTGAATGTTCTGTCTCAACAGGGCTTCTGCAATTCTACAGAAGGCAAAACGGGGCACCCTCGTGAGAGTCATTAATTGGAAGCATTCACGGCGCGGGTATATACAGAAACATGTACAAACAAAAACTAAATTTAAGAAAAAAAAAATTAGAGGATTGAGATAGTATACATCGGGACAGATCCAAAAAAAAAAATTTCATGGAGTGTGAAACTCAATGGAAGTGTAATATATAAGATAATTAATTAAAATTAGATAAAATTAAGTTAAATATGTATAGATAAATTTCACAATCGAACTGAAAAGAGCATTCTGGTCTTCTACCTCGGAGCCGGTCTGAGCCAGCCCGTTTCCTGGTACTGGCTCGATCCGTCCGGCAGAACTGGCAACCGACCGGGGGAAAAGTTTGCCAGTCAAAGAAATGTATACGATATGGAAAAGGTAAGGTGAAGGGGCGATTGAATTCGTCAGGTGAAGATTTTCCCAAGAAAGCCCGAGAGGGACACCCCACCAAATCAATGTATGTGTGTGCGAGTGTCTCTGTATGTGTGTGGGTGTTCATAGGAAAAACAGAGACACGGAGAGAGAGAGAGAGAGGGGGGGCACAGCTTTTTAGGCCAGAAGAAAAGAAAAAGAATGCAAAACAATTGTGTGTTGGATTCCAATTGCAGTCAAAAAGATTAGGAACTTAATCATTGCAACTTTTTTTTTTTCATTTTGAGATCATGCTCGAGAAGTTCACACTTTTTTTTTTTAAATTTGGGAGATTCGTAAGATCAAGTGTAGAAGGAAGAGGCATGAGAGTTCATATATTAGAATCGAACTCAAATCTTTTAATCCTAAATTGAGAACGATTACACTGTGAAAGGAGAAATTTTTAGGTTATTCTATCTCGACACGTGATGTGAGAAAGTATCAATCAGAATATGATAAATGAATAAATTAGTATTAATTACTAATGTAATTATTGTACTTAATACTAATGAAAGTATTTGATTAATTTTTTCTCAACACATTACTGTGAGGTTGAACAGTTAAGAATTTTTCCATGGCAGACCCTCCTTTTCAAAAGCTTACTCTTAGCTACAAGTGACTAAGGACTATCCATGTATTTCCATGGTAATAATTGGCAGCTCTGTACTCTGGACCAGCTCATGAATAAGAAAGGTTAATCGATCCATAGATTCTTTCCCGTTCGATACCGAGAAGTATAGCCGACTCGGCGACTATTCTGCAAATATTTCTCGAAAGGTCATCCAATTTTCTTTTATATATAATTGGCCATGCGATTGCAAACAAAGCTGTGCTTATGTGATGTACATGCAGTTTCATGCAGATTCCCCTCTAACCAAGAATGCTGCTCAAGCAGCCGCATTTGAGTTCATAAATTTTGATAAAATAAAGAAAGAGATGAACTACTTGAATTCCTGCGAAGTATTCATTGAAATGTGTAATCGAAATCACCAAAACAGCTGCCCTACTCGACCGATAGTAATACTAGGATCGACCAGATTCCCTGCAGTCGGTCAAGGGGCCGACTACTCCGCCACGTGCTCCGGTCATCCACTCAACCTTTGTCGTCATCGCAGCCGCCGTCGTTTTGACCCCATAACACGGATCCTATGATCCGTGAGGTGTACCTCGGTTTGCCGAGGAAGACGTCATTAGCCTCATCAGAGGTTGGTGTCAAGGGATTTGTCGACTGCAAGATGTAATCTTCTTTCATCTTAGTTAAGAGATCGAGAAGCAAACTTAAGCCTCGGGTCGGGTTGATCAGAATGATGGGCTGATTCCCTGCAGCCAGCATCAGTCATGGCGGCATTCAGATCTTGTGTTGATCGTGAAGAAGGTAGACTTTCTGGTATCCACAGTTTTAAACTCTTCACGAGCAATTCGAGATCATGGGCCTTGAGGTGATGAAGAAATTCGAGATCAGCATCGGTCTACTCCCTCGGGATCATGCCCCTCCAGATCATCACCGCCAGGCCTCCGATGGGCCTGACCCACCATGTGGAGCGGGCGATCAAGAGGGGGACCTTCGTGGAAGCTCTTGATGCCACCGTCACCGACTGGCCCGTCAAGGAGGCCGTGAGCTACGCCAGTCGCCAAGCTCGCCCTCAAGTGTGTGAAGCTGAGGCGGAAGGACCGGCCCAATCTCGGGATGGTGGTGCTGCCAGACTCGACAGGTTGAGGGCGCTTGCTGAGAGATCAATGTCCAGCATCCAACCTTACGGCAGTGGAGCACATTTCTAGCAGTCCGCAGATGACTTAACCAATGATTTTTCTTCATTACATTCATCATATCAGTTCAAAGAAATGTAAATTTTCTCCATCAATTTTTTCCGGTGAAATCCAGGCAACGAGACGGCCCTCGCCACTGTAAACTTTTCCATATCAAATATTTTCTGGCATATCATAAGTCGATTTTTTGATCGTTTCAGGGCAGGGAGAACGAATTTACCACAACAATTAGGGGATAACAAATGGAGCTCAAACTGCAGGAGCATGGACAGGGTTGCCTCGATTTGTCCACAAGGATCGATACAGGGTCGGGAGTTATGATTGAATTGCTTGTACACGCATCAATCTGAATCACAACCTTGTTTCATAGTCGCTATTTGTATATGAAGAATCTGCATTTTCATTTCCCCTTTTTGTGTATAAGAGTCTCTGGAAGTGGGGATGACTGCAGTGTGCATCGTTCTTGTATAGAAGAACTTGTGAGGATAAAAGCAGTAGTTTTGTAAAATGTGTACTGGGTCCACAGTCATGTTGCCCTCTCTCTCTTTTGTCCTCGGCCAACAACTTAAGTCATTACCCTAATCCACACTCCATTCATTGATCTCGATCCGAGTATTTTTTTCCCTTGATCTCTGGCTTTTAGATGACATGGTTCTATAAGTGGTAAACAAAATTCACCTAAACTTACAGGTGATATGTCCAATTGTTATTATATACAGGGATTCTTTCACTACCTATGTATTCAATATGAGATTTAATCAACTTCTTATCACTGCCGGTAGTCTCCATGTTCTTTTCTCGCCCACATGACAATGGAGAAGGCCGCTGCCATTGACGTTTCGGGAGTCTTGTAACCAGCTCTCAAATTATTCTGAAACTTCTCGTCGATGATCTCTTTTCCGAGCTTATCGAACATTGAGCTCCGGTTGAGCCTTGACGATGTACAACTCGACTTGGTTGATAGAATAGAAGTTCATATTGATGTAAAGAAGCATTCCGTAATCCTCCATTACTTTTTCTATCGAATTCAATCAATAGAAAGAGAATTCATGATTTGGAGAGCTTACCCTTTAGCAGGGTTGACTCATTCCGGACCTGAATTGTGATGCTCCGTTGGAGATTTGGATACCAATACCTGCAAACTGAAAGGGGTATTTGGTAAAACAATAAGGTTGAGGGATTGTTTTCAAATTATTTAAACTAGAGGGGTGTTTAAGCATTTTCCGACGTGGCGACATTGTCCTCTTCCGGCCGCTCGTTCGCTGCCACTCCCTTCGGCCATGGGCCTTCTTCACCAATCTGCCGAAGAGTAGCCACGCTCGCTGTTCTCTGATCCATTGAGATGGCATCTTTTGTTCAAACCCCAAAGGCGAATCGGCTCTGTTCCCTCCATTCCAGTGTCCCGCTATTCTCTCCCGCCAAGCCCGTCACTCTCTTCCCGCGTTCCCCGAGCCCGGCAAATCTGTTCAGGACCCCGTCCTCCCCCAACCCGCTTGAATCCTCCGAGCCCGACCCTGTACCCGTAGAGCCGGTTAAGCTCGCCTTCGAGAAGGCCAAAGCTTACCGGAAGTCACAGCAGACGAAGCACGGTGCCGAATCTGTGCAGCAGGTGGATGGAGGCGCTGGCACGGACAGTGGAGCCTCTGGCGGCCCTGGACCCTCTCCGCCGGAAGGTGGGGGCGGTGAAGACGCTGAGAAAGTGCCGGACGCGGTTAAGATTGCTATGGAAAAGGCGAAAGAGTACAGGAAGAACAAAGGTGCGTGTGCTGTTCAGCGATTTTTAGCTTATCTTATAGATGAGCTCTGAAATTTGAAGTGATGATTGCTGCCATTTGAGAGATTATTCGTGATCATAAATTGAGGGAAAAAGTTTGTCCTTTTAAATGGGATTGATTAGCATAAATTCAAGCAATCGTTTTATGTATTTGTCTTTTGTCTGCGGGTTTTAATTGATTGAAGATTTAAGAAAATGCAAACTAACCTATATCTTACTAGCTTAGTTTTGGGAGCGGGTACCACCAAGCTAGCTTAAGCCAGACTACATCGAGGATATTTCACAGTTATGTCTAGATTAAGCTTTTGACCCTGCTGGCCCTTTAACAAATGAGAGTAAAGATTAAAGATTCTGAATTTGCGTTTCCTTGGACTTCCTTGAGAAAGGAAGAATACTGGTGTACTTCAAAAGTTGTTGGTACATTGGTCTTATGCCTAATGGGTTATTTTTGCTGGATTTAGGAGTGACTGTGGAGAAGGGATCAGATTTCGGTGCAGGGGTCAAGGTTGAAAAGGCCAATAAAGAGAATAAGTTGGTTGTTTCGGGTATCGACTTCGTGGGTCTTGATTTTGGGGACAAGAAAAGGACTCGGGGACTGCCTCCTGGTTTGCTTCCTGCAGCTGACACGTTCTCTGACCAGGATATAAAAGAAGTGGAGATCATAGTCGGAGACACTAGTAAATTCGAAAATTCAACTGTAACAAAACCCGAATCAGCAAAGGAAGATAACTCAGAGACTTACAAACCAAAGGTTTCTACTTGGGGAGTCGTTCCTAGACCAAGCAACATCTCTAAAACGGTACACGACTAGACTCTTGAAAATGCACATTATATATATGGCAGAGTATCTGTTGTTTTTCTGTGTTCTTTGGTTATATGCACCATGGTGGAGTCTTAGAAATGCAACCAGCCTGTTACACAAAGGTATCTTTCCTGGACCTCCATATCTGTCGTATTCGATTTCCACGGGTCGGTGGACATTTCTATTTTTGCAATTTTGGGATCAACAAGTTCTGGTATTGAACTAGAAATATCCTGTTATATTAGTCGTGACCAGCCATGGATGGATAAGCTAATCTTTGGCCGTCAATATCTTTGTCACATTCAGTTTGGAGGTGGAAAAAATATTCGCCCAGGGGAAGAGCTTGAAACAGCTGAAGAGAGGGCTGCTAAAGATGCACGAACAAGAGAATTGCTTGCTGCCTACAAGAAGAAAATCGGCTTAAATATCGACCCAAAGTTGAAAATCGAGTGTGAGAAGGTTGCTTTCTGATTCTAACTTCTTCTGTGCTGTACTTTGAGACCACCAGCCTCTGACTTTTCCATTCTCTTTTTCTTTTACATATTTGGATGAAGAATCTAAGACGGCAATATTGCCATAACAGAACTTTTCCACCATTTCTTTGTTGTTTACAGGCACTGAAGGATGGTGACTCTTTGATGGATTCAGGAAAGCTCAAGGAAGCTTTACCTTACTATGAGAAGATCATGAATGAGCTGCCCTTTCAGGTAATTTTAAGCTGAATTTCGGCAGCTCTTCCCTTTTCAATCCCTATTCCATGCCATAAAGGCTTGTTTTGATGATTGCAGAGGCAGTACTCTGAGATTATTTTATTGTAGTTCTATTTTCACTCTCGCAGAGCGAAACTCATGGCCTAGCAGCATTGCAGTGGTCCATCTGCCAGGACTCACTTACGAGGTGGTTATACATTATATGATCAATAGAAACATAGGACATTTATTCCTAATTTTCTCTCAGCAAGAAAGGGAGAAGACAATTGGCTTTTGTGCTCTCAACTGTTCTTCATAGGTTATTCCATTCCTCTGTCATTGATAAATGATAGTTTGGGTTGGACGGATCTTAGTGATTAATACATCATGATTAATTTGACGGGAACATGACAGGCGAAATCAGGCCCGTTCTATGTACGAGAAGCTTCAGAATCATCCGAATCCTAAAGTTAGCAAGAAAGCTAAACAGTTCATGTTCAGTTTTCAGGTAATTTGTTGGCTAATTGTGTAAGTCTCAAAGTACGTAGCAAAAAACCCAGAAAAGTTTTGAGATTCGTGCATATCTTTTGCTGCAATTGATTTCTAAGCTCGGAGAAAAGACTTTAAGTTGGAGGGTTCAGCCAAACGAGTTCTGGGATATTCAAGAGTGATGACATTTAAAACTTTATTGCAGGCCATGGAGATGATGAAGGTTGGGAGTTCGAGGCTGTCTTCAAAGAACACGGGATACCAGAAGTATTTCGAGGCTTTCATTGAAGACAAAGTCAACTACACCTCGGTTAATGAAGACGAAGCTCGACAAGGTGCTCTGATCACTAACGCTTTCCCATACTTGATCTTTCTTTTCTCACCTATTCTCTTGGTAATGTTCATTGCCCTGCAGAAAGGAAGGTGACACCAGTTAGCAATTTTTACTTGAATTAGGAATGAGCTACAGGTTTTAGCTTGAAGGCTCTTTCTGTACATTGATTAGTAAATGTAGCATTCAAAGTCATTCTTTCTACTAATTATTCGAACACAAGCCGAAGCGCACTGTAGGCATATGCCCGAGATCTCTTTCTGATGAGCTCTTTGGCTGTGTCGTGTGAACGAACCGGAATCTTGAGATGCTTCAAACATGCGAGGGTCGTGAAACAGCTGGCGGATCAAGTCCAGGACCTCTTGAGTCTAGACCAAGAACGGTGTTGATATTCCGGTTCCCTTTCTCAACTGTGTACATTATTGGATTAACATTGCAGAATACAATAGTGATGAATGACTACACAACTGCAAGTTGGGTCATGTCAATGATGTAACACTGGCAATGCTGATCGATTCCACATCGACAATATTCAATATTTAATATACAACGAATTCATTATATAAAATTCTCATAAATTTTAACACTGTAAAATTTTCACAATTTTCAATAGTTAACTTTGTATGTGTCATGATTTGAATGGTGATATACACAATGAACTCGTTATTTATTACACAGTGAATCTTTACTCGTATATAAGTGATTTAGTGTAGAAATCAAGGACTCAGAGTTCAATATTACATGCCACATCATATGTAATCGGGTTAACCTACCGTAATCCGAACAAAGTTCTCTGTTATACAAGTATATCGTATAGCATACGTAACAAGTTAATGAATATTTGACACGTTAGCATGGTAGCTACAACGGATCAGACATTCGTTACTGTTTTATCTTATATGTTAAACAATAATGAAGTTGTTGCATATGCTTGTTGCATGTAAGACTTTTTCCCGTGTCCCGACAACCAGTGACATGTTTGATGAACATGTCGTTGCTCTTATCCTATGTTTGGATTTATGAAATAATATGGGGAGCATGCACTTGCACGTCCACTTGTATACTTAAGCTTAATATTCTTTTCTCTTCCTCTGCCATTAGAAAAATGGTGCTACATCACGCTTAACTCACCCCCCAAAAAAAAATCTAGGCATATCTGGGGCTTACCCCAAAAAAAAAAAATTATATATATATTTGTGTTGTATAGCTAATCTCTAGAAATCTAAGCTCGAATTAAGTTCGTTCATTAATGGATAAAACTCTCTCTGTCAATTGATAATACTCATCTTAATCTATCTAAAAGTTCGGTGTAGTTCGAGTTACGTTAATTAAAAGTCTGGTATAATTTAAAAAGTTAGCATTCGTCAAGATCCAAGTACAAGGAGCGTCCTTCTAGGCTTCTACCTAATATTTTTGAAAAATGCACAAAATGGATTCGAACGTGAAATCTTGATCTCGCCAAATCACATGACAATGAGTTTTAGACCACTAGAATACGGCTTCAGTGGTGAGTCTGTCTTACGCCTTATTTAGTATATTTTCCTAATACTTTGTGTATATTTTCTCACATCAATGGAATTAAATATATATAGAAAAAATATAAAGAGGAATCATTCTACAAAATAAGTGACGGGTTAAATATCGACTCTTACGATGATGGATGAATGATATTCAAGTAGTATCCAAGCCTATCAGTTCCGTGATTTAATTAATAATTCATTTTTACATACACTGCCCGATATTCAAAAGTCTGATAGGCCCGACCAGTTCATATTTAAATCAGGTCTGCTCACTAAAAGAATAAATCTCTCCCAACAACAATTTTCTTTACCTATAAGATTCAAATCCGAGATTGTAGTTAAAGAGAAGTCATGCCTAACTGTTGTCGATAATCTAATCAACAATTTTGGTTAGCTCATTGATGTTCGGCCTTGCACTATGCGCACTTGGACAAGCCGTCCAGTTCTATATAAGGAGGACGAAAGGTGATCATAATTCCAAGAACCGTACAGCTAGTTTTTTCCAATTCCTCCATGGATGGTAAGGCCAATCTGGACGCACCGAACCCGGAGGAAACCGAGTGCGTTGAGGTGAATGGCGGAGATGAGCTGAGTGAAGTTCCGAACGAACCAACACTGTTCGATTATGATCAAGACAGGAACATACGGCTTTCCATAGAAAACCAGAGAGAAGTTTCTGAAACCCTAACTCTAAACACCAACTACCCAATATCCCCATTTCCAGGGTTCAGTGATGCCTTTAAGCCCAGGATTTTGCGCCTGGGTCCCGTCCATATGGGGCTGGGGAGCAGAGGTTTTGCCGCCATGGAAGCTCATAAGAGAAGGTTTCTGTGCAGCGTACTGGACAGAACGGACCGAGCAGCCACAGTGACTTTGCGTGATCTGAGAGCTCTTGTGAGGGGCATCGAGAGGGAGGCGAGAGATTTCTACATCCAGAGCTACGAGAACATCCGGAGCGATCACTTCGTGGATATGATGTTGCTCGACGGGTCATTCCTATTGAACGTCTTGCACCTGTACCATCGCAGTTGTCAGGTACGTGTACCTGTTTCTCCCATGAACACTTACCAAGAGAATCTTAGGAAGGCTGGACAGAATCTTGACCGTATGGTACCACTTGCTTGTAACCTCAGTTAAAAAATCGAGGCTGCAAATGCTTTAAAGTTGTAACTGATCATTTATAACTCTTTAAACTTGTATTACAATTCTCTCCATCGTGGTTACATATTTTGAACCTTGTCGCTACTGTACAATCAGTCATGGTTCCATAAAATCTTCCAAGAATCTTGTGGTGTTAACAGAGATTTATTGATCCTTTTCTTTTTCTTGGTTACATGCAGGGCGAGCGTATAAACGATCCCATCTTCACAAACCCTAGAATCCTATCCACCTTACGACGAGATTTACTGTTGCATGAGAACCAACTTCCAATGGTCGTCCTTGAGGAACTCTACTCACGCATGCCGTTTCAAGCTCATAAACTTCCCTTATCTGCTCTCGCACTCAAATTCTTCGAGCCTCTGAGACCCGATTCGCTCGCCGTGGAACCTCCACCAGGCGATATTCAACTTCCAAATTGCAGGCACATACTAGCCCTCTTTCACCTTAGCTTTCTCCGAACCTACGCTCCTCAAACCCGAGAGCCACGCCTAAACACAAACGCCGTGATCAAGGAAATCCAGGACCTCCGGTGCCTAGTTGAAGCGGGTGTACGTCTGAAGAACAATCCAGATGCCACGCACCTCCTCGACGTCAGATTCAAAGGCATGATGACCCTAAAGGTCCCGACCCTGTTCATTGACAAGAACTCGAACATCGTCCTAAGGAACCTAATCGTGCACGAGCAATCGTGCATGGACTCTCCGACTTACTTCACTTCTCTTGTACTGTTCTACAGTAGCATGATTAAGAGGGCTCGGGACATCGAGGTTCTGAAGCAGGCAAACATCCTAAAACACGGGCCGTTCATCAGCAACAACGATATCTTGAAACTTATCAAGACTTTGTCCGCAGAAATTACCGACGTACAGCCTGGTGACTTCTACCTCGAGGAGCCGATCACGAGCCTGAACAACTACATCGGAACTCCTCTCTGCAAAGCTGTCAAGATCTGGCGCCGTGTTTCGGTTTATGAGCTCCTCAAGTTATTCCTGCTTCCCCGAGGGGCCAGCCTCCGCAGTTTCGTCACGGAATTGAAAGAGTCAGAAGAGTAGACCGTTAAGAGTCTTCTCAATATGAAATCTAAAGATCAGTGTGTCGTGTGCAATCCATGGTTTGACATCTATAAGTGAACAAGCGATTCTTGTTGTCTACCATGTAATATGTATCGTGTTTGGCATTGCTCTTTGTATTTATAATCTATCAAATATTTGTAACTATTTTTTATTGATATATTGAATACTTATTAGTTTGTAACGTATATTTTTCGTCTGTTTGGCATAATTTGCAGATGGGCATGTTCCACTATTTTATTTTTCCTGAACATCGGTCGACGGATACTAATCCCTGTTCGAGCGTCGATTAGGTTTTGATTATGGGATACTTTCAGTGAATTTGTAATTTAATAAATTCAACATTGACTTGTCAAAAGAAAATACACGTGATTTTTGGAGGCAATATATATACACACATACATACGTGTGAATTATCGATAAAATATAGTCTAAATCCGAATTTTTCCTATGTCAGACCACATAATATCAGTGGTTAAAAATCCTCTGACTTCTGAAAAAGACACTTGATGCAACGACACAAGTTGCTGACTTAGATATATTTAGAAAAAATAATATTGCTGACTTAGGTCTATATAGTTGGGATCGGATTTAGAAAATGTATTCAAAACTTAAAATACGAGCAAGTCAAAGGACGAATAACTTGATGAACCATAAAAAGGGAAAAACAAGATAGACATAAATAAAATTTGTATACAAATTTATCAATCTTTTCGAATTCATTAAATCCATCCCCTATATATTTCCTTTAAACTAAGAAAAATTTAACAATTTCTTAATTTTTTACTTGGAATAAAATTCGGAATGCTAGGATAGTACATCTCGATGCATGATGTGGTTTCACGTGAGACAATTATTTCGGTTGTCACCGTGTAAAAGAATATTAATTTTACCGAGAAAGAAAGAAAGAAAGAAATCTACCTGTGATGAAAGGCTATGCCTTTTTTTGGTAGACAGAATTGTGAGCTATGATGCACGATTTGGAGTCGTAAGTGACTGTTTATCAAAAGGAGGAAAACTGAGAAAGTATAGTTGGTGTAATCTGGACATGAAATAAGGTTGTCTCAGTTCGATTCTCATAAATGAAACTTTCCGTTTTTATTAGGATTACAATTTTTAATATCGAAAAATCATAGTGAAAGTCTTGTAGGTTTGTCTACTTTCCGTTTTTATTAGGATTACAAGTTTTAATATCGAAAAATCATAGTGAAAGTCTTGTAGGTTTGTCTTCTTGGGAGTTAAGTTCTCGTTAATTCAGTCTTATAAGATTAGTTTCATTATACATCGCAGTTTGAATCTTCACTGGTTTGCAAACGGTATGTTAACAAGGTGAATTTGTGTCTACGAAACAATGACAATTCGACTAAAACGTGGAATGGAACTAGTCTTACAAGATTAAATGAGTCGTTTCAGAAATATAACACTTAACTGTAAAAGTTGGCAAATGTATAAGAATTCGTTGTAATACCCCTTTTCAACATCGACCGTACGATCAAAGCCTCATCAAGTTGTCTTCTTGATCCATTTCTCCCACTTTCGGATGCTTTTTCGGGGCACGGCAGGAAAATCGCGTATTCATCTCTCTTTAATCCTTACATTACTTGCAAGTAATCATCTTCAAGCCACAATAGAACCGAGATGGCCGAATTTTCAGGCCAGAGTTTCAAGCATCTTTATTGGGAACGATCGAGCCAAGTTCCTTTTTTTCTTCCTTGCCATAATGGCTTGGTCAATTGCAATCCTACTCGAAGTGAGCAGAGCAGAGGAGTTCATGCTGGAATCCCGTAGAGATGGAATCGTGTTTGCCAGAGGAAACAGCAAACTTAGATCGTGAAGGGGAAGAAGATAAATTGAAATTGGCATTTCTGTTTTGAGCAAAATCTCAGGCAGAGATCCCAAACATGACATTCAAAAGGAATCATCATTACCAGCCGAACAAAAAGCCTTCCTTTCTCCACCAGATTGCACTGCTTTAGCTCCGAGTACTAGAATTTCACGCCCTGCAATCCCCCATCACCTGTTGTGCAATAAAAAAATCCCGAATATATATACATATGAAGTCTAATGATTCTAAGAGTTCCAACAGCTAGCATTTTTAAGTGATGAGCTCGTAATATTACATATAATATCAGGGTTATTCTAACATATATCCATGGGCGTTGCAGGTGGTTTATACTAGACTGACCTCGAGAAATTTGTCACACCCCCTATCCCATATCGATTGTATAAGGAAAGACGAGCACTAACATTGGTATTTTTGAGTAATGAGACCGTGTTGTTACAGGGTTGGGAAGAGGAGGTTATGACAATCAAGTTCTAAAATTTTCAATATGCAGTATGAAAATAAAACACAACCTTAAGAAGACTGTAACATGGATTAAAGAGAAAATTATTTTTGACAAAAAGAAAAGGCTCTTTTAACTACAACTACGTTTTCCCAGAGAAACGAAATTCAACAAGAGCAGTTCAAAGAGTACATCACAGAATTAAGAACAATTCGCAGATGGTCCTGTCCTGTTTCACACTCCCTCTTCTTGACACAAATTCCCGGCACAATCTAGGGCAGCTTTAGTCGAGCTTGACAGAGGAGAACAAATAGTGGACGAACCAGAATGAGGATAGGAACCCGACCGTGCCCGTGGCGAGCATGATGGCAAACACCATGAAGAGAGAGTAGCCTAAGTAGAGTGTTGCAGATACCGGTCCGCTGAGGCTCTTGAGGTCGAATACGAGGTAGTTTATGGAGTACAGGAAGATGTAGATTGCAACCGATCCCGAGGCAAAGAATGACTTCCACCACCACCTCCAGTCTTCAACGCACAGATGCATGTAGGTCAAGACAAGAGAAACCTCGGCACAGACAATAACTAGGAGGATCAGTACGATGAAGAGGAACCCGAAAACATAATAGACCCGACCCATCCAGATGCTTGACATGATGAAGAAGAGCTCAATGAAAAGAGTCCCAAAGGGTAGAGTTCCAGCACCCAGGACTAGCAACCAGGATGGATATTTCTGGGCCGGGATTTCCCTTGGGATCTGGTTGGTTCGGACGGGATACTCAATATGGGGAGCCTTTGCTCCGAAGTATCCCCCCACTAGAGTTAGTGGGACCGATATACAGAACCAGAGCAAGAGCAATATAACGAAGAGCGAGAAGGGGATCGCCCCGGTGCTGTGGCTTCCCCAGAGCAGGAAGTTGAGGATGGTGAGAATGGTAAAGGCTATCCCTGGAAAGAAGCAGGCTGACTTGAAGGCCACTGAGGCCCACCCCTTGTGATCTCCGCACCCGATAGTCCTCCACAGGCGCACTGCCACATAGCCTGCAAGCACCCCGAGGACCATATAGAAGAACAGCATGCCCGTGATCAGGGTTCCTCGAGAGGCTGGGGACATGAACCCTAGGGCCGCAAAGAGAATTGTCACAACTGCCATTCCAAGAATCTGAACCCCATCACCAACCATTATGCATAAAAGGGCCGGGTTTGTCGGTGCACGGAACACATCTCCAACCACTAGTTTCCAACCTGATAGCTCCTCGTTCATCTGTGCCTGCGCTTCCTTGTCAAGCTCCTCGTACCGGGTCAGATCACGCCTCACAGTTCTCAACAAGATAACCAGGACAATCCCAGCAAGAAAAGTAATCACCATGAGCGAGTTTAGGATGGAGAACCAGTGGACCTTCGCGCCTTCCATCTTCAGGTATGCATCCCAGCGAGAGGGCCACTTGATGTCACTCTCCTCAAAGGTGACCTCGTAAGTAAACACGATTGGCTGGCCCTCTTTGATCGCCATTGAGACTGTTGAGGGGTCGCACTTTATTGGAGAAGGGTACTTATCATACATCTTCTTGTCCTTGACCTTCTCGGCTTTGTGCATAATGCTACATGGGACAACCTCAAACCCAACAACCATGTAACCCGGGACGTCAGACCCACCATTGCCCGTCGTGGGGATCACATCAGGGACGTCTCCAGTACCCATAACACGGGCAACATTATTATCCTCATATTTGTGGACCAAAACTGTAAACTTCAAGTGGTTGAACACATAGTAAACATCCTGGACCTTGATTCCAACAGGGTAACCCGTCCACCGGAGGAAATACCCTTCTTTCTTCGTATAACGGATTGCGGGGAGATTGTCGAGGATGACATTGACCTGGTACACCTCATCGATCCTCTCCTTCAGGATCTTGAAGCTATCCCCCGACAAGGGATCAGTGCGGCACAAGAAGAGGTCAGTCTGATTCGTGTACATCTTGAACCGGTACGGTGAATTCTCGATTCGGTCCCCCATAAGGAGCTCGCCGAGATTCTCAGCACTGTCCTTGATGCCCTCCAAGGGCTTGCAGAAGGGAAGGCTGTAGTAGCTAAACGGCATCTCGGTGTCGATCGAAGTCAGAGAATTCACTTTCACTGACAAGGCGTCACCAACCCCATGCTTGTGCGGATAACTCCCAGGCAGATAAAATGAGACCCCCAGTTGAGAAAACAGGGACAGACACAGCAAAGCCCATATCTTGGATCTCTCGAAATGGCCTAGAGATCCCATAATCATTTCGGCAATTCTCTTCAATCTCTGTCAGATCTAGGGAAACCCCAGATGCATAAATGCAGCGATTAGCAAAGTGCGATTCGAATTCCTACCTTTGTCTGTCCAAATTCATCAAATTTCATGCATTCAACTGATGAAAAAAAAATGAAACTTTCGGCTACGATTAAGTAAACGGAGCACAAGCAGCAGAGAACAGAGATCACCAGCTGAAACTAAAGATTAGACAGAGATTTTACCTCCAGATCTACTCCTCTTGAGCGGCGACGAAGACCATAAGTCTACAGAGACAAGTCTTGGGAAGGAAAACGAGAACGGAGAGATTATATGGAGTCCGGTCTGCTTTTCCTGCGGGTTTGTTCTTCACTCTTTCCCGTAGAAAGAACGTTTCCTCATCGAACCGCCATGGATGAAATTACCATGCCGCCCCTACTCCTTGCTGTGCATTGTGGAAGGCAATTTGTGAAATAGGTGTTATCAACTACAACTACAACTAGAGGCTATCCGTACGATGTACAGTATATATTATTTTAATAAAAATTATTATAAATATTTACTCATGATTGAATTAATTAATTATAATTTATTTTTTAAATATAAATATATGTTTAATTTTTAAATTAAATAGCTATGATAGTGGGTTGTGAAAATAAAAATCAATAATAAATATATTAAAAAGAGAAAAAAAAAAGAATGTGGAGAGAGATGGGATAGATATCCCGTTGGAGAGAAAAAAAGAGAAATGAGTAGTTATATATTAAACTTACAATCTTGCCCTAATTTTATTTCAATGTAAGAGTCAGAAATATTTCAATTTATATGCACAAATGATATTTTTAAAAAGAAAAGAATTATGCCAAAATGTAACTTCTTTTCTTAAAGTAATAATGATATAAAATTTCAAAAAAAAAACTTAAAAATTTGTAAACATTAGGTTGGTACCTAAAGATGTGTAATCCATCAAATTGACCTCGAGATGTGCGTTTCTTTCTATTGTGGCTCGATACCCATGTGGGTGCCTGGGCAACCGTGTTCTAAGGCTTTCTAGACCTGCCATTTTTCTCCGACATGTAAACTACACATATTCCATGAAATCTCAGGGACATAATTGTAAATCACAAACTAACGCGTACATTGGGAGAAAACCAGTGCAGAGTTTATTTATAAAATCCTTAATTACGTCTCTCAAAGACAAGAATACTGTCGATGACACCGCTGTACCCGTTAGTCATTTGTTATCAGCGGATGCGTGTTGCCAATTTCATCGTAGTTACGATGACCAAAGAGCTTATCATGCCCGCGAGAAGGAAATTAGGGTTGCAGAGTTTGGAAGAGAAAAAATTACATTGTCTGATTCTAATTCTTCAGGAATTGAATAACACAGCACTACCACTTACGAACAACTGATCAACCAATATGTAATCACGTGGTTAACTGAATGCACCTGATTCCAATTTGAAGATCGATACAGTTGTTCGTATCCATTTTTGGATTTTTTTTTTAGGAAATGAATATGATCTAGCACGTACGAACAACCGACTAGTTAATATGATGACATGGTAAAATAAATGCATCTAAATCCAATTTGAAGGTTGACACATTTATGAAGTATATTTTTAAGGGTTAGTACGTCCTTTATATTTGTGATTGACTACGAAAATTTGAATATTACATGGTGAGATGGTTGGATCGTCACTATCGCTCCTCCCTTTAAAAAAATACATTTAGGGGATGAATTTGATGAGCAAAATCGTTTGAGCATCTACTCAATGACATGTCCACTCATACATCATGTCAAAATGATAATGTGGCTCTTGCCACATTTCAAATATGTGATGAGTGTATTTATATGGTATTAATATAGTTTGTGATGGCTATAATTGTATATTAATATCTATATAAATTTCTTTATTTTTGAGAAAATGAAAATAAGAAAATTAATGAGGGAACCACGCATATAACCTTTTTTTAAAAAAATTTTAATTCTGTTTAAAATAATATTGATATTTCATATTAGTCGTCCATGCTAGTAAACCTCGATTGCATTATCGAAAACTAACAATTTGCATAATAATTTAGTTCTAACAAATTTAAGGTAAAAATAATAAAAAAATAATTATCAGTTTTTACTTTTTAATTTTTACAAAAGGATTTGAATCATTTTCTTTAATTACAATGCAGCCCCTATTTTTTTTCCTAAGTGGAACCCCATCCTATTTGACCAAACCTTGCTGGGGTTAGATCTCGATGACGACAGTTAATTTAAATTTAAATCGAGTCGGTCCGTTATAATAATGATTTTCTTATCATTGATTTTTTTTCATATACTCGAATTTGAAATTTAAAGGAAAAAAATATCGAACCACTTAAACTAACATATATTCTTAAATATTACTTAGGAGGTCATAGCATAAGTTCTTTCATAGAAAATTTTTTGATGTTGTTACCCTATGGTAAAAAATTAAGAACCAATAAAATTATTGTAATTAATTAATTACTCGAGTGAATAGCACTTATTTTATTATTTGTTATAATAAGATTGATATTTATTAAGATTAGGCGACAGGATAATGTCATTAAGAGGATTATAACTAAAAGTCAAATGTTAATGAAAGCACGAGGAATGGACCTTTGGGGACAATCCACTTTTTTTTTTTTTAAATTACAGTAGGGTGTTAAAGTTTCGCGAGATTAATTTTTACCGTTCCATGCATGTGTCGGCAACCGGGTAGGATAGAGTAAATCCAGAGGTGTAGCTGACCTTAAGGCGATTTGACTATTTAAATGAAAAAAATACTAATACTTCTCCTCACAATCAAGCCAACTAAGCAGGAGTGACTAACCCACTTGTCGGTACAACTAGTTAAAGCTCCATTAGCATTGTACTTGGGGTAGTATTAGTCAAAAGTATCTTATTCGTATTGCCCACGAGAGGCAGCTCTGGTGATGGGATTTGAGAAGACCTCCTGGGTTCAAATTCTCAGAGGCGCATTCCTTGTGGGTGGGAATTTTATAGTCCTCGAGCCCGTGAGGTTCGCCTAACTTATCCGACACACGTGGTATGCGGACTATTACGTCTACGCCGAGGAGGAGGATTGCAACCACTGCTAGTCGGGTTCGGAAGGCGCTCAGATACCCCGGTTATCAAAAAAATATATTGTTCCTATTTATTGAATCTAACTAAACTCCGTCTTTCTTGTCTAATTATGAAGAAAACTCGTAAACATGAAAAATTAGGAGCTATGAAAAATTAAAGAAGTATCCAAAATTTCAACGAAACTTTTAACCTAAGATCGAGAATAATATCATTGTACCAAAGTCGGTAATTTCATTTAGGAACCTAACTTTGCTTGGAAGAGAATTCATCTCATTAATCAGATCTAAAGCAATACAAATAATATAAAAAAATAACAAACTCATACAAAAATTTTAAAAAATACAACAAAATTAAATTGAACCGAACCTTGCGGCTATATTAACGTCCCTCATTAATGTACGGGGTATCCTTAGGTAATCGCATGATGTGAACAAATATCAATTAAAATGTGACAAATGAAAAAATCAGTGTTTATTACTCAAGCAATTGCCATAACTGTTATTAATTTAAGTAATCAAATTAATTCTTTCTCATCATGTGTGAGATAGGACTATCTAAGAATTTTTTCCAATACGAGTCATTAGATCATAGGCCTCGAGCCAAACATGCTAAGGTGACATAAAGTCAGGGATAAGGATCCGCTACGATGTGTTTCACCAGCCTTATCGTGATCCTTACCCCCAAAATCTGTATAACACTCTACAAGTTTTCCCGAACCAAGGGGAGCGATCGCCTCCCGCACCACCCCCAGATCCATCCTTGCTTACATAGAGATCTATTCTCACAACTGTTCTAGGTAAAAATACAACATTTTGAATACCGGTGGTGCAAACTCAAAACATTCAGCATTCTAGAGTTAACAGTCGGGTCGATGTGATCACGATGCCGTGCTTCAAAGGATACCACGAACTTTTGAAAATTTTCAAATGAACATTGCCATCTGTGTACTTAAAGTCCATTGTGTATGAAAATACTTCAATTATCCGCCTAGCTTGAGCTGCGAAGAGTCGTATCATCTAGTAGAAGTGTGAGAGTCAAAGACATGCACGATCGTGTACAAATAAAGCTTATTGCAACGTGCGATATGGACCAACTGTATAATTATAAAATCACGTGGACATGTTCGCTACGGTGTGATCGGCTGTCCACCTAATTCCCTATTAAGTCAACGAGCATGGATTATTTTAAAAAAAAAAAAGTCAAAAAGGAAGGTGGATCCAACATTTATAGATCCCATTTTAACAGAATAGACGGAATATGGGCTGCAGGCTCTTAGCTCATGTTCGTCCTATTAGGGCCATAAATTTTGAACGAGCATAATCAGGTAAAACCGCGTCCACGCCGGCCCATCATCCACTTTCGGTTTTCCATGTTCTTTATTCAATTTTTTGGTTTTTTTTAATCAATAGTATCTAGAAATCAAATGGGTTGGCTCACTGAGAGGTAAAACTCTTTCAAGGTGAATTTTGTCCATTCACAAGATTCGAATCCGAGATTTTGCTTGAGGGGAAGAAGTGTCTTACCACCTCAATCAATTTACGTTGTTTTTTTTTTTTCATTTTTATGTTTTGTTCTGTATGCACCACTTAATATCTGGAGATTCAATATCAAGCTTAAAACTTTCCCTAAATAGAAGATACATCAAACTAACATGTCTTGGTTGGAGTGGACGAGAATGGATTTAAGGTGTGCGTGGGAGCGATCGTCTTTATAAACTTCGAAAAATACGTGAAATATGATATATATGTATATTTCACTTTATTTTATCTAATTTTCGTTTTATTATCTTACTTTGCCACATTAAATTTATCGAATTCCTCTTCTAAAGAGTTTCTCCCCAAACAAATTTTCTGCATCCGTCGATGTCCTCCTGCTACATAATTGTGTAAGATAAAGTGATTGTTAGCAGTCTATCAATTCCTGCCAGCTGAACTGGCATGGCTCATCTAGGTTAGTCAGATCAGAAGAGTTTTATTTCCTTTCAAGTCGAATCCATACCTATATTAATTAGAACTCATAATATTTCGAAAAAATACTAATTAGATTGTATAAATTAGAGATTTGGTGTTGATCACTAGGCTTTTCTATCTAAACTGGTACATAACTCATTTATTATATAATTCATAATCGCCCAACACCAACCGGATTCATTTAATACTGATTGAATCTGAGGAAGATGTACTTAACTCGTACAACTAAATGTATATATCTGCATGAATATATAGTAAAACACGATGATCTAAATTTACATACTCACGAATATCTGAGTTGCATCCGTTATTGTCACCGTACCGTATAAAAAATTGTCAGTCTAATCTATGACTTAAACAATTATAAAATATTATTTCTTAAAATAAATCTATTAACTCTTTCTTAGTGAAAGGCCTTAAGAATTTCTTCGTAACTAACCAACAAACGGCCACAAAAAAAGTCAAACGCAGTAGAAAGTGGAGTCAGATGAACGGCCGACCCCAAGGACACGGCTAACCCAGCGCTCTTCCTTCGGCTTTTTGTTCAATGCCATCGTGTGCTGCCGACAACTGATCTGTCCGCCCCCACCCTGAAGAAAGCCATAATTCCAGTGTGCCCCACAAAGTCTCGTTCAACCCCTCTTTCACCCCCGTACTTTAAATTGTTTCAACCCACGTTCTTGCCTACTTCTTGAAAACTGGGAGGGCGTGACCAAATGGTAATTTACTAATTCTTAGCGTCAGGTAGATGGAGATTCGAGAACCGGTCGTAGCCTGGGTAGCAGTGAGATTCGACTCTCAAACTAAATGGAGTAAATTGAGACAATGAAACTCTTTAGGTGCAAATTTGCTAGAAGGACAGACTTCAGGGTCCAAATTGTGATCGCATCAATAAGATATATAGCCAAATAATTTCAGAATAATTATTTTTAATAAAAAAATGTTTTTTCCTCCTCTTTCTATATATAGGAGCTAGACCATAGACCACCTGTCCACAACAAACCACCCGGGAGCAGGCTACGCGGAGGACGCGATCGACGGTGAAAGGCTACGTCTCGCGTGGCGATCTAGCTTCTCGCCATCGTTACGATCATGGCCACCGGTGCGGCAGACGGGTTCCTGCGCTGCGGCTGCATATCCGGCTTCGACTTCGTGGTTGAGCGGCGGCCTTACCACAAAAACTGCGGCTGCGCTCTCCACGGAAAGAAGAACGGCAGCAGCGGCTGCCCAATGCCTGGGTCCGGTAAGGGCCGGGGAGTGTCATACCCGATCCGGAGGTCGTGGAGCGAGGGGAGCCTCGCGCTGATCTCGAGCGCCCAGACATCGCCGGCGACATCCCCGGCGCCGGCGAAGGTCCAGATGAGGAGGTTGGGCTCGTCTTCCTCTTTTTGCAACGATTTCGAGGAAGAGTGATGTGAATATTGGCGTTGCATGTTTTGAAATCTATACTAGTGTTAGAGATCTCAAACAATGGTAACTCATCTTCCAAATCTATTCGATTCCTTCTTTCTTCTCCCCTCTCCTTAAATCATCAACCATTGCTTCGTCGTTGTTTTATGGTTCACGGCAACACATTCCACGATTCGCCTGTCGTGTAGGGGAAGCTTGACCCGATCGAATCGTGAATTATCTGATAACACCCATTTACAATTTGATGATACTGGGCGATTCCATCGGCTTTTCCTTTGCATGCATTGTGTCATACGAATCAGGGGAATAGTTCCATTAGCAGCTAACTACTTCGATTCGACTGATTTGATCGAAATGATTATAAATCAAAGAATTTTCATCTATTGTCAACCGTTTGATTAAATTCCTAATTGGGTCGTAAAATCAAATTCCCAATTGGATCGTAAAAGCTTCTTTTTCTTCTTTCGAGGGACTGATTTGTTTCATTAACACGACATATTAAGAGATGAAGGATGGGATGAACTTTCTGCTACTTTCCTGGAATTGTGTGTAGTGTGCTCGGTGATCTTCTTCGGTACGGAGAAACTCTGATGGAGATGGAGATGGAGATGGGTGGTTTTAATAAAATAAAATAAATTGTACATAAATTTCATATATTTATTTTAAAAGACATTTCTAAAATTTTGAAGGATTATTCAGTTGCATAAAATGGTGTAAATTACAATTTCAAAAGTGTAATTAACTTATAAAAAAGGTAGACAAGAGGATTAAAAGGCATATTGATTTAGTAAGTTTAAAAATATCATTGACTAAGCCCCTGTTCAAATTTCCGCATAACAGTGTGGAATCATATGATATTTTATATTCGATCTCATGCAGTGATATTGTCTTTTATATGCCGTTAAGGTATTCTCCGAATTCGATAGAATTTTACGAAACCTTATTTTTCTATTTATTTTATTCCTTTTTCAATTGACGTTACTCGTTTGCGACTGAAAAAGAAAAAAATATCTAGGAATGATCGATGAATGATATCTGTGTTATTAACTCGAGATTGTCGATTGCAAGAAGAATTTGGTGAGAAAAAGAAGTGACGTGATGTGATGTGATGGAAAAAATCTTGTATGTAATAGAACAATATTTGTATTATATTATAAGTTAATTAAATCAAGTTGTTATTATTTTTTTTATATTTTTTTAAAAAATCTTAAAAATAATTAAATTTTATTTTTATCATATTAATACTATTATATGATGTATTCCTTACATATAAGACTCTTCTGGTGTGACCGGGGAAGGGAATGCGAGCGACGATCCCACGACATGAACCGGGCGGTGCTGCTGCCGCACAATTAGGGCTCACCCAACTTTTCCTGCGCCTTCTTCTTCACTGTCAACACTGTATCCCCACTTTGATAGCGTCGCCCTTGTATTCTCAAGAGATATCCTCCTTTTCTTTTTTCTGAATCTTTGGAGGACCCAAATCAATTATATCATGATAAACGTGTAAATTAATATTAATTATTTAAGTAATTATTATAATTATTATTAATTAAAATAATTTTTTTCCTTATTACGTTATTGTGAAATAAGATTATCTAAATTTTTTCGTAGTTGAGACCCTATGTTTTTCATATACTATATTCTTACTTTTAACACGGATTAAATAATATCTTTTTTCCCTTTTTTTGCAAATACATGTGAGTACATATTGAATTAGACTCTCATGTGATACACATATATTTTACAAATCAATGAGTATTTAATATATTAATATAGTATTTATAATATGTTTGATATTTATAACGGTTTGGGTTGATGCGTCGAATATCTATTGAACTATGATGTATATTTTGTGATATATCTTTTACATATAATACCCTTCTCTATTTCTAATATATATATATATATATATATATATATCTATTCTCCGAGTGCCACTCAGATGGTAAGTAAGTGTTTTCTTACTTTTCACGTGAAGGGTTCGATCACTATGGGACACTATCTTGGCTTTCCTGATACACGTGGTTTACGGATTATTGCGTGTGCCCCATAGGAGGAAGTGTCACAAATACCGCTAGTCGGATTCGATCCGAAAGACATTCGGATATCTTGATTATAAAAATAAAAGACCATTCTCTATTGAAACGTATGGGTAGATTTGGAAAGAGTCTTCGGTACATCGGATATATCACATGATAATACTAACATGATATATTCGACCAATTAGAATTTGATATACAATCAAAATTATAATTATAAAATTCTAAAAAATCTTTTAAAAAATATAAACGTGTGTTACCGATCGGATGACAAATAATTCGGCATTATTTTCAATGCGATGTAAACATTATTTTAAAATTTTTTAAAAAAATGAAACACATTGTATGTGGTCGGCTATCTTGTCCAGTACATGTACAGCTTCATGATCTTCAAATTACCCTCCCTTTTTTTCTTTAGATTTATATGGTCCGATATTCGAAACCCTAATTAATTTCAACTCGCTAACTAGTAAAATTATCTTGCTCTTGAATTTTTCGAATTACAAGATTAAAATCCAAAAATTTAATCTTAAAAATATGGTGAAAACTTTTTTTAAAAGCCATGTTTTTTCTAACAAGTACTTAATGATATTTATAATATCTTTTTGGGCAAAAAAGGATGTAATCGAAATGACTCGCATCTGAACTTATATCAATGGCATCGATCTCTTTAATAATTTAACTTGCATTAATTAATTACTAAAAATAAAATAATTTATTTATTGATAACTAAAAAAATAATTATTTTTTGAACTGTCAGGTGTCCTTTTCTTAGATGCCTATCATAATATTATATTACTTTTTATTTGCTAGAGTTGCGAGGTTGTCACGTGGAGGTGCCCACGTGAAGCAAAGGTCTCGTATCTAATATGTATATTACGTGATAGTATTTATATAATATCATAAATTAATAAAATTTAATTATTTTTATAATTTTTTGCATTCTATAAAGAAATTCAAATAATTAAATTTTATTATTTAATGATACTATATAAACATTGTCATGCGCTGCTATAAAAAAACAGAGTTATGCAACAAATAGACAAGAGATCCCCGTATATTTCTCCTTTTGCATATGAGTGCTCAAACTCCTCCCCCCAAAAAAAAGTAGGTTCAAGACCTGGACCTACATGTATGGTAGGTTCGACATAGCACTCGAGAAAAATTCAGGTAGATTTCTGGTAGTAAATTAAAATTTTGGTTGGAATTCATACCCACTCTAATATACGGGTACCCAAAATCGACAAGGACCGAGTGTAAAAAACAAAAATTAACCTAACTGGATGAATTTTGATATATTTTACATAGCAGTCATAATGCATATGGAATTTATTGTGTTGCAGACATATATCACAAGAATCTAGTGGCCAATAACACATAGTAAGGACTCATACTACTGATGAATCTAAACAAAACAACTGCTAAGATAACCCAAACTAAATTAACCCTTTAAAAATTTAACTTAAATGTGGATTCTTCGGCAGCAATTAAATTTACAAGAATATATCGGACTACCCATATGTTTCGTCGAATTCTCTGTATGATAAGGAAAAATATCACATGTTGGAGCTTGTGGTACAGTACTGGTTCCGAATAAGGTCCGGTTCAACCCAAAACCTAGAGTCGGTTCTGTACTTCGTAGAGACCAAGTTCTTCCCGGGTACAGTGCATGTGTATTTGTTGCCCTTCGCAATCGACGGGATGCATACAATGCAACATCGCTAAGTGCAGTTGTCATCTTATTGATGACACACCCCAAATGTCGTGTACGAAAAGGGGAAGAGAATCATATCTCTGACTCTGTCACCAGCTGCCTTTTTCAAAACGTGTGTATGCTCAGAATGTTCGTGATATTCCCAAGGAAGTTTAGAGGATCTTGTCGAGAGGAATCAAAAAAGAGCCGAATGGAATGAGTAATTTAGCTATATATTTCATATTTATTTTTACGTGATTGTATTCTTGAAAATTATCATGTGCATTCCATCAGTATTTTTTAAAAAAATTAGTGGACAGTTGTTTCCTTGAAAATAAAGAGGGAATGCTCGCTCCAGCATTTCTCATTATCTCTTTTTAAAAAAAAAATATTTTCATAATGAATTTAAAAATTATTAATTTTTTTCCATATTCCATTGCAATTTGTTCTTTAAAATCCATTCTTTTCTATTTGTTTTCAATTCATCCCTTCGTGCCAAACATAAGTCTATAGTTTATTCATGTTTCGCAGTCGGTTTTTTTAACTGAACCAAATCATATATCCAATTCGATGTAGTTTTGAATAAATACTGCTAGACATGGTAGAGCTGCATCTGTGCAGATAGCTGAACCGGGCTTGGTCCGATCTTGAAAACTGAAAATAGAACAATACTTGAGAAGATCTTTTGTATAACGGGTATATCACTTGAAATATATATATGTATGTATATTATAAGCCGATCACGGTCACTGGTGTGGTATTTATGATCAGTTTGATACCTGCAACTGTTTTGTTAATATGTTAAATATTTATTAGCTTGTGACGTGTATCACGTGCTATATCTCTAACATACATAACTTTTTCGATGCATAGAGATGCGGTGTGCCTGCTGCACATATCAAGAATCGAAACTCCATCGCCAACTTGGATCGTGTTCTGGGGGCTTCATGCCAGAACGCTTGTTACTCATTAGGCTACTTCCCTATTCCCTACTTTTCGGATTGTGCTCATTCATCTTCAAAAGGCATGAATCGTAATCTTCCGAAACGCTTCTTTGGGTTGTCAGAATTGCTTCCTACCATCGAGTTCAACAGTAGAATGCAAATCCATTCAAGGGAGACGGATGCTTCGTGTGGAGAAATACTAGCACAGCATTAGGTGGAAGGCAAATACTTCGGGTTCCTTTCCTCGCCCTTAATATCCTCCTCTAACCGGTATTCCGAGTGTTCATTCTTGTTGCAGAAGAGGCCTCGATCCTGAAGCGAGTTCATTCCTTTCCCGGTCCTGTCCCCGACAACAGGAAAATCAGGAAGTGAGTTCATTAATCCTTTTCCGTCAAGTGCTTTCGAAGATATCAATGTGATCTGATCTGGTTAGTGGTTATATTCTTCAGGTCTCAATTGCTGTGAAAGCCCAGTTTCCCTGAATTTGCATACATAGCAGAATTCAGCTAATAAGCTCGGAGCCCGGGTCACTCTAGCGTTGCATTTGGAGGATCAAATCTCGAGAAAATGCAGAAAGTTCCAAAACTTTAAACAGCACTCCTCGTTGCGTAATTGAGGAGCCTTTCCCTTCTGTATATTTTGAATAGAAAATGTCTCTAGAAGTCTCTGGTCAAAAGATGGCTTCCATTATTAGTTCACGGAGTGCGAGTAATGTGCAATTTGAATTTGTCGTTGAACATTTCCTGCTGCTTATCTGTACAGGTATCTTCAGCCCAAACTATGTAAAAATTACAATGAATCCGAAGAAATCTTGAGCAAGGTAATGAATCGATGAAGACACCGAATGTGAACATGGCACTGTTCAATATCTAAACAATGATCAACATCATGTTATATCAATACAATCCCCGAAAAGAAACCCGCGATTCGAGCAAATAGAAAAAAGAATGAAGAAATCCCTCATTTCATGGTCGTATTATCAAAGCACACCATGGTTCTGCTCATTGTTTCTAGCGAGAGAAGGTCCAGTGAACCTTGAGGATCGAGCATTGTACATCAGGGCATTGTCTTCACTATCGAACCCGCCATCGAAGTTGAGAGCGTAGCTATCGGAATCGTACCTGAACTGGTCCCTCCCTGTCTTATTCTTCCTGAAATACCCTCCGATCCTCCTGATGAACGTCTTCCACTTGGGACCGGCCACCACCTCTGAGGCTTCCCTCACCTTCATCAGCTTCTCCTTCACAGCCTCCCACCACAGCCGGTGGTGGTGGTGGTGGTGGCGGCCACCGTCACTGTCCAAGAGGGGACTGTGGGCATTGCTGTGATATCCGCTGTTCCACCACTGGAAACAGAAGCAAGAAGAGGAAGGAGCAGCCTCCTCCGGGTCGAGTTGGTAGCCGTTGTCTTCTCCTTCGTGTTCGTGCTCCTTTATCGGGGAATTCGGGGGTCTGTACTGGTGAGAAGTCATCGTTGATGCGGAGGGAATGGAGGGCGGGGTCTTCTTTTAATAGTTGAGGACGGAGGAAATATCAAAGGAAACCAGACGGATTTCCACGGTTGAAGAAATACATACAATTTGGGCTCCATTTCCCCGAAGCTTCCTTCCGGACCAAACACACAGTAGACACGGTCTGGTTGTGTCATGGAACAGCTACAACACTCTATCAAGGCTGAATAAAATACTTGCGTTACAAGAAAAGGGTTTTAACACAGTGATATCATTCGTAACTTAAAATCAAAATGCTAAGTTTGAATTGGACAGAGACATTTGATATTTATCATCATAATATCTGTGATACATCATATACTTGTAACTCTTTTTACAAATGTATTAAATAGTCATTGACTTGTAATTTATATTTGATACTCATTACATATAAAATTTTTCACTAAATTTAATCTCGTCAGTGGAATTTCTCATCATCCCAGACTCAGCCGATCTCATCTACTATGCGATCGATGGGCAGCAAAAAAAAAAAAAAAAAACTTTAAAGGTATCGCCATGGAGTTGGATAACAATTTAATAACAAGGCAAGTTGTGTAGGAAGAAACAGATGGTCTCCACACGTTTGTTGCTTTTGTTGGTATCTTCAGTCTGCAGATGAAAATAGAAAATTCAAAGTGGTATACCTCATCAGGATTGACCACAAGATTGCCGGCCGATGGGTCACGCGGCGGCTTTGACAAGTTGGGCAGCTCCACACGTTTGATTTAACATCTCGGTACAGCCAGCAATATCCTCTTCCTTCTGTGTTCATTTCTATATTTTCTTTATATGAATCATAAGAGTAAAGACAATAAAAACATACCGTCACCAAGATCACAATGATCATCAGGCAGTGTCATTGAAAAAACAAAAAGAATCTTCTCTAATTTCGCAGCCCCAACCAGCGAAAGTAAAACGAATGGACCCTTATCAGCTTGTTCAGCATTTCTCGCCTAAGTCCCAGAAGTTGTATTCACAAACAGGGCAGAACCCGAAACTTAGAATGTTTCAGCACACAAATTTGAGAGGAGGCATTTAGACATCATATTCCATCCATCTGGAACTTCTGGAAACCATCTTCTCTGAAATCTTTTGTGGTTTGGTTGGAGGTTTGGATATTCTACTGGTGATTCTGTGGCTTCGGTGAGATTTTTGCAGACATGGATCTCAGTTCGTTAGCTATTTCTATGAAACTGGGTCTCTCCAATGGTTCTGAAGACCAGCATCTCTCCATCAGCAATCTCCAATCGGGGTCGCAAGATTCTGGTACAGGTGGTCTCAATGTGTTGCTTACAATACCCCCTGAATTAATTTGACAAAACTCATCCGTCAGTTAGCAGATGTAATCTACTGCAACTTCATAACCAGAATGCAACTCTCTGCTCCGAAGATACGACAGGAAAATCCTGATTGCATAAATTAATCCTATGTAGGCAAATTGTTTAATATAAAATGCAAGCCACACCCTATACCATTTCTCTGTCGTACTCTGAATAGTAGTGATGGAAACTCAGACATAGAATGTGATTCACGATTGCTTTAAATAATCAAATATTGGGACCATGTGTGGTAAAGTGATATTACCTATAATAGCCCCATAATGCAAATCTGCGTAGGGCTCTTCCCCAGTAAGCAGTTCCCACATCACCATGCCAAATGAGAACACATCAACCTATACATGAAGAATCAAACATTTACTGAGAGAACTGATCATCCAGAGAGAGGGAAGGATGGAAGGTGGGAGAACCTTCTCAGAGACAAGGCTGCTGCTGCCATTTAAGAGTTCTGGTGCCATCCATGGCAGTGTTCCCCGGACGCCGCCTGATATAAGAGTTTGGCACTTCACCTTAGATAGACCGAGATCACCAACCTGAAAATCAAAAGTAAGATGCTCTTAGAAAGAACCAAACACTAAACGGAAGCTAGTACTTTACATAGAAATCATCCATTCACTGACCTTGCAAATTGGTCGATGTGGATCTCGGAGATTCACCAGCAGATTATCACTTTTCAAATCAAAATGCACAATGTTCTTTCCGTGCAGGTATTCCATACCAAAGGCCACATCCATTGCTATCAACAGTCTCTTCCTCTTGTCGAGATTCCTGATTCAAAAGAAAAGGTCATCCATCAATTCTTATATCAGCATATGTATACTCTTACAAGCTCCAAAGGGTAAAAGAAGAAACCCAAGTCCACGATTGGTTTCTAACAGGAAAGAAATATAATGATAATACAGATATAATAAGGTCAGTATAGCTCTAATGGTTAACAAGAGCAGAATGAGCTGCAGCAAAACATCTTGAGTTTGACTCATGCCTTTAACACAGTGCAGCTATTAAATGATAGCATTATTGTGCGTCATCTGCTCAAAGTCGATTCATTAGCGGGCCAACAATAAAAGAAGTCACTACCTCTCACTCTTCTGCAATGCATTCCTCAAGGACCCATTAACCATGTATTCCGTTACTGTTGCCACAGAACCACCAGGCCCATCTACCACGACGCCATAGAAGGCTACCACGTTAGGATGGTGCAAGTCAGCGAGCTTGATAGCCTCATTCCAGAAATCGTATCTCTATTTGAATAGATAATATAGTAGTTTAATAATCAAAACGTTCAAGATTTAAAATTTCAGAATGCTATTCATAAAAGAAGTTGGTACCATTCGTTCTTGCTCTGAAGGCTTCCCACTAAAGCATCGGTCATTGATACGCTTAATGGCAACATCTGTCCCCCTCCATTTTCCATGATAAACAGTGCCATATGTACCAGAACCGAGCTCCTGTAACTCTTCCAGGTCACTGTTCTTAATTATCTGCAATACTTAAGCAAGACTAATCAATTTTAATGCAAGATTAAGGCAAGAGAGAAGAGAATAAGAGATCATAACAAATCTTCTACCTGTAAGCGGCCAATGCCATCCGATAGAGGAAACACAAAATTCATCTTCTCTGACAATTTAGCCTCAATATCCTAATGTAAGAGATGAAGTCAGGCAAAAGGTTCATGATGCAGATACACAAAGGAGAAAGAACTACACTCAATTGAAAGGAGCGAAAAATAGCACCTCAGAATTGTCTTCAAATTGAGGCTCTGCTTCAACTTTAATAACTTCCTCTGGCATTGCTTCACAAGCACCCTGGTTACCGTCAGAAACTGACAGGCCAAGCTCAGAAGAGGTAGCTGACTGGAGGACAGAGGCAACTACACCTTCTGCTACATCCTTAAGTTCTTGCTTGATACGTTCTTCTGCCAAAAGAAATTGGGAAAAGAAAAACTAAAGATTCCAAAAGGAAGGATATTAACCTAGATAACAGCAAAATGGAAAATGGTCCTGCAGCTACCAACCTCTCAAAACCTGAACTTGCGCTGAATCAAGATCATTCGCCGAATGGAGATCTTCTGAGCTAAACTCGCCAGCCTTTCGTGATGAATTATCGAGCAAAGAATCCCTAGGTCCCAATGGTTCCTTTCTTAGAGCAATTTTGACAGGTTTCGGAGGAGGGAAGTGAGCATCTCTATGCATGTTGAAAGGGTCCTGGTTTAGGAAAAGTGAGTTTGAAGAGTCTAGAAGGTCTTTTTTCTGACTCAAAGGTGGAGTAAAAGATTGCTTGTTTCCATTCAAGGGCGGCACAGCTTCAGCCAAAGGCTGGAACGGAGGCTTCTCATCCATCCATGCAGCAGCAGATGTACTCCTTTCAGTTGTAAGTGCAGGGTTGCCATTGAAAACACCTTGAGAATGCAATTGGACCTCGATCTTTGACTGAGAGTATGATTGAGGGGTGCCTATCTCAGAAGGTTGAGATGTATCGTTGGACTCTCCGATTTGAAATTCTTGCAGATAAGGGACCTCAATGGTATCAAGAAGCATCTCAGCTCTTGGATTACGCTGCTGCTGCTGCTGCTGATGTTTCGGATGTAAACTCTCAGCTCTCGGAGGGTCATCAATTAGCGACTGGTTACTCTTATCGTTGCTGGGAAGCACCCCAGGTGCACTTCCGTCATTTTCTAGCCTTGATTCAAGGTGTTTGGGGTGCTCTACTGGTAGACCGTGAAACTGATGTTCTGATCCCTGAACAGATGTGATTCCAAGAGGAGAAGCTTCGATATTCATGGACTTATTTACAACATGCTGTGGGACCCCACTCTCAGGACAAGGCTGAGGAATGGACCCCATAAACATTCCATAATGGAGAGGAACTTCCAAAGATGCAGCAACCGAGGACTGAATCCCAATTGATGATTTAACAACCTCATCCCCTGAAACTCCAGTGAACGCAGGCTTGCTCATAGGTACAGATCTGATGTTATCCTCCACTGGAAGACTATGATAAACCACAGATGGATTCAGACTACCTCCAGAACCAGCCCTTTTGTCTCTCTGGTCCTGAGCTAAAGGATCAGAATGAGCATGAGGTAAAGCTTTCTGACACATATAACAGTCCTCCAATATCTGCAGTTTCTCCTGCTGACAACTAATTGACCCATTGGAGATGACCACTTGTTTTGGAGGAAAAACGGGATGCCACCCATATCCTCCTCCAACACCAGTGGCAGGTGCAACTGCAATTCGATGGTGAAATGCACTCTGGGTAGGGTCCACTGGAAGGAGAACCATCCTTTGCCCAGAAGAGGAACTCTCATGCTCAAACTGTGTTTGCTGAGGGTGGTGAATGAGAGGCTGCATCACACCCATCTGGGAAGATGCTGGCCCTAGCGTCATATGAACTGGGGACACATGCTGATACGGGTTGCCACTGTCCAAACCATCAGAAAACTGCTGCTGAGCATAAATAGGCCCAGCAGTGCCCAATACATGTGAATTAGGAAACCCCACTGCAGGAGGTTGGGTTACAAAAACTGCACACGATGTGCTTTCCCTGGTGGGGTCTATGTAAGCTTGCATACCAGAAGATAATGCCTGTGTCCCTGAAAGAGAGACCTGTCTTTCGGGCTCAACCTCCACGTGAGAAAATTGGACTTGAGGAGCACTAGTCTGCCCGGACATATCGGAGTAAGCTGACAGGTTTTGATCCACAAAGAACAATTTTGAAGCATCTGTGGAGACGGATTGGGTCTCTTTAGGCAACATATCGCTGGTCGATGGGGGCCTAGTAAATTCTGCCTGGCCTAGAATAGAGCTATCGACTACTTCATTAATGCCGCTAATATCAGAATTTTGTGTCGATGATACACTTGCTATGCTCTCTTTCCTTGTAATACCTCCAGCAATCCCATCCACAATTCCATTGACTGCCTCCATATATCTTTGCCCACTATCATGCAAGTCCCTGAATTGGAACAAGCCTGAAGGATCAAACTCTGAAGCTGAGAAGAGGAATACTCTTAGCTTCGATGACCCATCTGAGGACCTTTCGACCAGTTTTTCATACTCATCCATCATGTTATCAAGATCATCAGCGCATGAGACAGACACAAGGGCATCAAGATCTTCGTCAGGAAGCTGGTATTTGATCACGACAGGCTGCCCGTATGTTTCAACCATCTTCTGCATTAGCTCGTTGAAGCTCACATCTTTCTTGACACTAATGATCCTTGTCTGGCCCCCCACATATCTTAGCATTCCATCACTCGGTCTGGGCAAGATCTTTCCGCCAAAGCTGCACAGAAACTTGATTTTCTTACCTGAGACTGAGTCCTCCCCTCTGTCCTCACCTACATGATCAACCCCACCCACACTCGCTCCTTTGAAAGAATCAGACCTAGGGCCACTTCCAGATTCTGAATCTGCATGCTCTGATCCACACCCACTAGCCCTAGCCCCCAAGTTAACACCAAGATCGGTCAAGCCTACATTTTTACCAACTCCTTGATTTACGCCATTTCCACAAACCCTAGCAACTGAATTAGGGCTTATAACACCACAGCTTCCTGCAGACTCACTAAATGTCTGACTAGCAACGTTGCCAACAATCCGGGTCCCTAAACTGGGGCAAACACCAAAGTTTGCTGCTACCTCACTGCTAATAATCTGATCAACTGTGCTTCCGTTAACCCCAGTCACCAAATTCGGGCTAAACCGGAGGAGAGCAGGATTTACACTCATGTGCCCCACTGGACCAACTGCCCCATGGGGTGGGTACCACGTTGCAGGGACAGCATTCCCTAACCCTAGACCAGCAAACCCAGCCTCTGGAATCCCTGTTGCCGGATAAAACACCGACATCGACTGTGGGATGTTGTCAGTCCCATGGGGAGGATCCGTATGGAAACATTCCCCAGTGGGCCGGGCCATGGTAGTGGCGGCTGTGGCAGGCACAACGCGGGGATCCTCAGTGGCAGTTCGAGCCGCGTTTATCGACCTTAGGTCATTTGGAACTGACGAATTCTGGTCAAATGCCATAGCTTAAAGCCCACAATGCTTAAAATTAAATCCCTATTCCCAATTTCAGTGAACTGAAACACCCTTCGGAATTCGTTCCCTTCTTCTTTTCTCCTATTTACATCCAACTGTATGAGACGGAACACTACCCAATTGACACTTTGACTCTGAAGCTGGAGATGACAGCTCCACCCGACAAAAGAAAGGAGCTTTTTCTCAATAAGAAAGAGAGGAGTGAGTACCAGATTGGAGTGACATAGAGCTGGAAATCGGCAGAGAACGGTGCCGAGATTCACACTAAAGATGGCACTCCCTTCTGTCAATTCTCGATGTCTTCCTCTCCGATTTCAGTTACGTCTCTCCCCCGCTCTCTCCGGGAGTCCCGCTGGGCTCACCGCTTCTTGTTCTTGCCTCTGCGGGACATGTTTTTTCCTTCCTGATTTTCCTCATGAAAATTTGGGGGGAGTTTATTTCTTCCTTTTTCCGTTTTAATTAAATAAGTTATTTCAGCGACTTCCCTATCACCGTTTCAAGACCGTCTATATGTAACTCCCCCTCACCAAAAAAAAAAAAAGAAAAAAAGAAAAAAAAGAGTATTGTATGTGATGAATATATCATGTGTCAGTATTAATATGATATTTTTAATATTATTTTTTCCATTCTAAAAATAGATGAATGTTATTAGCTTGTGATAACTTACCAGTTCTGCCACGTGATATACTCGTTACACGCGACTCTCTTAAAAAACGATTGTCCGTAAGGAAATATTCAATGTCAAATACTTTTAGATCTCGATACGTGTAAAATTTTTGCAATTTTCGGTAGTACTATCTCGTGATATACACGTTACGCACGACTCTCTTAAAAAAAGACTGTCCATGAGAAAATATTTAATGTCAAATACAAGACGAGTTCGTTGTGTAAATCTCTTTTAGATCTTGACACGTGTAAAATTTTTACAATTTTCAATAGCACTGCTACATTATACACTCGTTACAGGCGACTCTCTTAAAAAAAGATTATCTGTAAGGAAATGTTCAATGTCAAATACATAACGAATTCATTGTGTAAATCTTTTTTAAGCCTTGACACGTGTAAAAATTTTACAATTTTCAATCGTCAACTTCATGCACAAATTCCTTATATATTACACATTAAATATGTACTCTTATCTTAGGGTGTGTGTGGATCCGAAAGCTGGACCCGTTAAATATGTACTCTGTTAAATTTGTTTAGGAGCTCAAGAAATTACAGCGTTAAAGTATTTATATATTAAATTATATTTTTCAAGCATTATATCAGAATTTATTTAGTTTTTCTTTCGTTATATTGATAATTTTATTGCACTGATAAAAATTATATTAATAACTTTATAAATATAATATTGTTCTGAAATTTTTTTTATAATTTGAATTATATTTAAGTAATCGAATTTAAGGTCTTACACAGTTTTTATTTAGATTTTACTAGTTCAATATAATTATCCATATATCTATCTATAATATATGCATAAGCGTTTGATAACTTTGATATTTTTTTCACCTTTCCCAAAATGTCTGTCGATGCATTAAATTTTATTTTTAATAACTATTAAATTAAGAAAAATTAGGAGTGTCATCGTAAATTAATTCTCTAATTTTTAATTAAACTTTTTCTTGTCTATGATTTACCCAATACTTATCTGAATTATAAATCAATAAGATTTAATCATTTTAATTTTTTATAAAATTCTAAAAATAATTGAATTTTATTAATTTATGCGATATCATATTACTGTGGTAAAAGACTTTCTCCCATCCAATAATAACCATGCCGACCCAACTTCCTCCTGTTTCTTTCTTAGTTAGAAAGGAAGAGGGGAAGGCACGTGTGTGGATGCGTGCAAGCTTTTTTCTATTTCGACATGGAAATTTGAAAGCTGACCTAACAACAACTTGTATTGTGCCTATTGCTATATTAAGTAGCCGAAAACTCCTCGTACTTGCTCTTCCTGTCGAGGACTGCCCGGTACGTGCCATATAACATCCTCGAGAATAATGAGAATCCTCGGATGTTAACCCGATAGCAAGCCCCGAAAGCGACCATCCTAATTAGCCTAAACAATGGCAATATTTTTCGTGACGGCAAGTGCCGAGCCGGCCTTCACTCGGGCCATTGCAAAACGTTATCGTTGTCCACTGTCATTTGCTCTAAGAAACCCATTTTAGTCGGTCTAAACACGAACGAGCCTTAACTCTTATCTATAAACATACGGGGATGATCCACTCCCACAAATTTTTCGGTTTAATAAGAGCGTACACGTCTCCTATCGCATGATTTCGGGCAAATTTTCATCTATCCACCCTCTTCCTCAATTGAATTTGCTTTCTTTTTGCTTTTGCCAAGAAGAAACATCTAACTTCCATCTGTATTTAATAGGTGGGGATGGGTCATTGTGGTCTGTATTTATGGCTTCTTTCTGTGGCAATTATATTTCTCTCCAACAATCTACATCTCAATCCAAAATAGAAAGAAACTGGCAATGGAAAAAAAAATGTATTAATCGAAAAATATTTGACCTAATAAAGAAGATTCAGTCTAGTGATATCGTTGTAGACCTGAATTAAGGAATTCTGCGTTCAATTTCGATTAATGAGACTTCTTTATCCTTTCATTCTTCATTCATTATTCTTTTTTAGGATAATGTGTCTTCTTTGTACGGAAAAAAAAATGACCCAGAGTTGACAAACGGATTATGCCTCTAATAATCTTTAAAATTTTAATTTATCCATTTTGAGTCAGTGCTACATACCATTTCAGTAGTAATGACATTAACATGACCTGGTGTTCGTATATACTTTTGTTGAAAATATTGGACAATCAATAAAAATGATCCTAATTTACTGTCGTTTAATAGTTTAGTCTTTACGTATAAACAGACCTAATACTCTTATATTTCAAGTGGGCCACCTAATAACTTTAATTTTGATGTGGAAATGGATCCCATCTTTTATATGTTCAATTGAAAATCTCACGACTTCTTAATTGGGTCGCACCAGCTAAACCTAGCAAGTGAGATGACACTTATAGATCAGCTCGTGTTTAATTAAAGCTTCATATATCTATTAGCATTTCGTCTGGGAGTCATCCACCGTTTCCCTCCGTACACACTTCATCACCATCGTAGATAGCAGGGCTCCCACGCACGCATTTGAGAACATTTACAAGTCGCACTCCTGGTCGAATACGAAAACTCTAACATTACGTAATCGAAATGGTTAAGTCGTCATTGCTGTTATCATCCTTTTCACTAACACGAAAAAAGAAGAAGCATTCACCAGAAGCGAAGAGTCCGACAGAAGGCATGTTTTCTTCAACTCTTGAGTAGTGGATATCGATAGTATTAGTTGCAAGATCCCGAGCCAAACGTAACCTTTTTTTTAAAAAAAATAAGGAGTTTATTCTCCCCGGCCCATGAATTCAGGTCAGTCCATGTGTAAAACATATTTGCGGGTGGCCTCACGATGGGTTACGCGCTCAAAAGGGATTCGAACATTCGATCTCATGAATTTCACACGAATTGTACGCACATCCTATCCACTCGAGCTAACCCTGAGAGTTAGTCAAAGTAACTTTAGCATGAATACAAATAAACAAATAAATAAGATTAAGAGTTTGAGCAAGGTTAGAATCAAAATTATGATACACGTTTGATTGTTTAGCTGGAAGAGAGCACGTAGATCCGAATCCACTTGTTTCTCAAGAAACGCCCATGTAATGATGCGATTAATGTTTGAAGGCCGACTGTAGACACAACCGGTCGTGTAATATATTTGAATTTTGACATGTGTAATCCCAAAAACTGGCATAATCAACAGTATAACCATACGGGTCATTTTAATTGTTGCTCGTGTTAAACTCAGATTCGGTTACAGTTGATTATATGATGATACAATGAAAAACCTACGATGAATGTTGGCTGATTATTGCAATCCTCATCTTCTTTACATACTGTATTCTGCATGGTTTTGAATAGTATTCAACATCTGTTGAAGTTTTGTCGAAAGTGTTGGAATTACATGCTAATTTCATCACTACAACTTTTATATTTGGAGGAGAGACATACGATTTACTTTCAATACAACCCTGATGAGTGAATCTATCTTAAGAAAACCGTGTCGAATGCGGACAACGATTTTGTTTCACACCTCTTCCTTTGTCAATATTACATATTAAAAGAAAGAGATGACATAGCATGTAACTGGTACATTAAATAAGATTATTATAAAAGATTCAATGAATGACATTTACAAGGAAAAAGTTATTAGACATATGATAGCTTAAAATGTAAAAAAAAAAAAAATGTTCATAAACACATCAGAATTTGCAATCTAACCGTAAAAATAGTATTTTTTTTGAAAAATCATTCTACATTATACAGAGGGAAAAAAAAACTTGGGAATTTAATAATTTATTAAGACACCAATGTAAGATCCGCCCTCCAGCGGCTAGTTGCAGGGTGACCGTTTCTTAGAGCTTCCCCAAGTTCAAAATTTGAATATAACTCACCTTCTTAGAGTTTAGAGAAATTAAAGTATATGTAGTTCTCTTTTATATATATATATATATATATATATATGACCGTCTTATATTAATCCAGTGAAAAGTCAAATTGCGATCTTATGTAGATTGGATTGAGGCGGCTAGTCTGCAATGTGTGCAGCTTTAACTATTACCAGGGAGGCTGCATTGCTGGTAGTGACCTTAGTAGCCTTTTCTGGCTTCCATCAAATCAATAATAATTCAATTTTTTTTAAAATTGTTCAACCGGTACTATGCGCCTCAGTTCAAGGCCGGTTTGGATCAAATTCTAGTTTTGACAGAACCTGTGGTTGTCCACCGCTACCTACATCATTAATAACATAGCCAAGAGGAATTCTTGTCATTAAAAAAAATGAGACGACTAAACATTTAATATATTAACTGGAGCATCTTTTCAAATTCAACACTATTTACATAGAATTAATAATCTATATAAATGGTTATTTTCAACTCATTTGGAAAAAGATAATATAAAAAATGTATCAATTTCTAAAAATTGTTCATAAAATTTAATTAAATCAAGTAACTCTGACATCAAAAATGATTTTAAGATCGCACACAACAAAGTTTGTTAAAAGAGTTGTGAATGGATGATGCTGGTGACTGCAAGTGATTAGTCATGACAATTGTGGGTTACTTTTACTCGTATATGCTTCAGCTGATCTCCATTATTTACAGGTCCAAGCAACTTGTACAAAGTATAAAGAAAAAGTCATGGACATTGTGAGTTATTTGATGTTATGGTATCCTTCCATTCCAACCATAATAGGCAATGGTATGACAACAAGACGTGGTATGATGAAAAGTAAATAAATTGAGGATGTCATAATAACCGCAGTGAGATAATAAATGTGACTCCATTTTCAGCTTTGTCGCATTAGGACACGCTATTTAGGATACTAGGCGCTTAGTAGTTCAGCCTGGTAGCCCTTGATCATTGAGCATAAACCGCTGTGAAGATCCCCAAAAGAAACTCTCCAAGCTGACTGATTGATCCAACACCGCCCTATCTATTCCACCACTTGACAGTCCCTTGATATTGCAAGGTGGGTTCGATCGCTTGACCTTGCAAGGTGGCTTCAATGAAGACATCGACGATGTTTCAGTGTGATATGATAAAAGGATAAAGAAATTCGATGATATGACATAACAATCATTGAGGTTGGCTGGACTAAAGGCTCATCCCCATTCTTTGCCGCATCAAGACTAACAATCATTGAGCCAGCAAGGTAAACTGGACTAAAGGCATCATTAAGGTGGGCATCTCCTCCAGGTAGAATGACTGCAAACGACCAGGACAAACATGATGGGTTGGCTGACTCTGAGGACAATCATGAATGTTCACCTGCAATGCCCTTAGTAAATGCTCTCAATCTTTCGTCTACGTACTTTATACCTACATGTTTCCTCTTGATTTATTTGCTAATTACTCCCTCAAACCTAATAATAGATCTAAACCATACTCACCAAGAGGGGTTGGGCCGAGTGGTAAGCAGCTCGGTGCCGCTTAAGGAGGTCTCAGGTTCGAGACCTCACGTACGCAGACACCCCTCTTGGGAGCCTCACCCGCCATTGCCAGGCGTGCGACCCGGGGCGACCAACGGATTAGTCAAGTATGGTTGGCTGAAAGATGCCATCTCACCGCTGGTGGGGCCTGCTTGGATACCGTGGCTGGCGACCAAAAAAAAAAAAAAAAAAAAGATCTAAACCATACTCCAAAAGAATAATGATTAGAAATACCTCTCGAGGGGGCTTCTGTGTGCTCCTGTTTATTTATTTGATAGTCTTCTTTCCAGGACCTAAAAATTCCACACACTCAATCGTACCTCTTGATCAGCTCCAAAAGTGGTGTTGATGATCAACTATGATTGAAACGAGAATCAATCTTGCTTCTCCAAGTGGTCGTCCAAAATCATCTACGACAACCGAAGGTCTTGGTAAAAGTTAACTTCTGAGAGAACGTCTCAAATAGCAATCCTTACTAGTTTTATGGGATGATGACCCCTTGATATGTTGCTTCACCGTGGATTTACTTTCTGGGTCAGAAGTAATTTTTCCTTATATGGATGACCATCCTCCAATTGACGAATGTATTGTTGTTCTCGTATCTCCTTTCCTTCTTTGAAATTATACTGAACGGAGCTACTCCCAGACATGCTTCGAATACAGCCAGGAATGATGTTGATCAGATTCAGACTATTACCACTTTGATGTTAATTTCTTTTGATGTCTTCAGCACCATCCCTATATTAATCTGACAATTCCTCAGCAAACTAAATGGATTAATCATATCAATCAAATATAGAACCATATAGGGAACGAAATCCAACCAATATTCACGGGCAAAAGCTCATCTAATCTATAAAATGACCTACATACTCAAATGGATTAATTGTCCACCTAATTGTTCGTGGGAATAACCTGTTCTCGAAGCACATCATAATCTAAACCCAAGAAAGTTAGCACATATCCTCAAGAAACTGAAAGGAAGCACTAAAGAAATTCCTATGCTGAAAGGAAGCACTAAAGAAATACCCATAGGAAGTGCAATACCTTAGAATGGCGAGGTGCTCCTGATGAATCCAGCATTATAAGTTTTTCAAGATGATGAGTTCTACACCCAATATTCCTTCTTTATGCAGACCCATGAAGTTGTTAATGGAACATCCTATACTCGAGACTTAAAACAATCTAAACCCAAGAAAATTTAGCAGTCCTCAAGAAACGAAAAGGAAGATATAAACCGCCTGTAGAAAGTGAAATTTGTTCCCTAGAATGGAAGGATGCTCCTGATGAACCCAGCAGCAAGAGACCAGGTTCTCCACTAATACTCCTTCTTTATGCAGGCCCATCAAGATGAGCATCTGGTGAAAAGAGTGTTTGGCATAAGGCAGCCTCCGCTTCTTGAATGAGAAGAGCAACTTAACGAGGTGATCGGACATGTAGTATATGGGCATGTATACAGGAAAAGCCAATCACCAAGGCTTTTACATAAGCAAAGGGAGGAAGCAGAAATAGGGAGTTTTGTCAAATGAATCTCCCATGTTAATCTTTTTTGTATTACAAAAATTTTGTACAGTTGACTACAACAGAAAAATTGATGAGAAATTTTTCTGTGGATAAAATGTACCCAAATTTAACATAAGTGCAGATTTGAAACTGGTTCAGTTTTTTGCTGCTTTCCAAGATTCGCACTCCCGATCCAAGTTGTTTTGAGCCCACAACAGGTAAATTCTCATCCTTATGTGCAACCATCATACTTAGTGAAAGGCTCCACAGTAAAGTCTCTGGGTCCTACGTATTCTTCATGCAAGACTCGCCAAGTACCAGAATTCCAGCATTGAACAGAGAAGTGAGTTGAGCGTTAGTCGAAAGGCCGAGTACCATTAGAGTGAAAAGATAAAAGTTTTCGGTCTCACAAATCATCATGTCTAAAGACACAGTCACCAGTGGACAAACATTCGCCAAAAGCAGGACCAATCTGATGGATTCTGTCTGCAAAATAATGCTCAACTTATTGTCGTCGCTTATCCCCATATTAATCTAACAATTCCTCAGCATACTAAAAAGATTAATCATATCAATCATTTATAGAACCAAATAGGAAAACAAAATATCCACCTAACATTCATGGGAGTTAAATTTGTCAGAAGCTCATCTAATCTATAAAACAACCTTCATACTCAAACGGAATAATAATTCACCCAATTATTCCTGGGAACATCCTATCCTCGAAGGTTATCATTGAACCCAAAAAAATTTAGCAGATACCCTCAAGAACCAAAAAGTAAGCATGGAAGAACTACCTGTAGGAAGTGAAATTTGTTCCTTAGAATGGTGGGATGCTCCTGATGAACCCAACAATGTATGTGCCTAGAGGAGATGAGTTCTAAAAGCAAAGACCACATTCTCTCCCAACATTCCTTCTTCATGCATGCCCATCAAATTGAGCATCTGGTCAAAGGAGTCATGATGCCACTTCAATTTCTTGGACTGCATCCCCGAGAGATAATGCTTGGGAATAGGCAGCCTCCACTTCTTGAAGGTTAAGAACAACAAAACGAGGTGAAACTTCCTACCCTGTTCCGCAATGCCCTCTAGGATGGGATTGCTCTGTAACGTTTCTGCACAGAGAAATTGAGCTTGATTCTAACCCGTCTGAGCAAAGATAGCAACTTTCTTCTGCTTCTTTTTTTGACAATCAAACTATACCTTGACATCGGAGACGGGCTGAGACATCGGGTGAGATTCTGCAGTTACAGTTCGCAAAGATGGGGGAAGATGGAGCTTTCTCCGAGTTTCTTCAAGCCGTGAATTGGGTTTGTTGTTCCTATGTTCTTCTCTGAGGGAAGAGATGATTGATCTCACAGAAAATTTGTTTGTGTTGCGTTTGCGGTGGCTGCGTATGAAGAGATGGCAGAGGGGCTGCCTTCTTGTCTCTTGAATTAGCGGAACTCTCGAACGGCCATAAGTAAACTAACTAGCCGTCGGTAATCTCGAACATGCATTAAAACGACGTCGCTCCCTTTAAAATTAATATTTTAAACTAAAACAGATTGTTTTCCTTGTCACAAAGTGGAATAAAGATATATCCGTTTCGGGAGAACTACAATTATTTTTATTCAGAAAAAAATTTCGTTATTTTCCCTTTTTTCCCATTTGAAATGCGATGGAAAACTATGTTTTATGAAAAAACTAGTTTAGAACCACACGCTACGCTGTGGACTAAGACAGTAAATGCAACAACATGTATTATAAGAAAATAAATGAATTATATTGAAATATAATAATATTTAAAATATATAGCTATATTTAACTCACAATTAAATATTTTTTCGTAAAAAATTCACTTATAATTTTAAAAAATAAATCTTATTACGTGTATGCTCAAAGTGAATATTTTATAATTTTTATTTACTAATATAGAAATATTACCAAATTAGAATACAAAAAAATATTTATTCATTTCTCCTTAAATATTATATTAATGATTAATTAATCTAATCAATTTTACTAAGAAGTCGTTTGTGAAAAATAAAAAGGGAAAAATTTTGATGTGAGAAGATTTGAAATTAATATTTTTTTAATTTTGTATTTAATTTATTATTTTATTAAAATTGTGGGCACGAAAAAACTGGACATGCCGATGGTTGATTTTTCAATTTGTAAAATAATTCTTGATATGATTTTTAGACTTAAAAAAATCAATTCAAAAAATTTGGGGCCTGATCATTTGAGAAAAATACATATGACCCAACTACTTTCACCTACAGTAATCAAAACGAAAAATAAGAAGTATGTTTCATATAAGTTTGCTTTAAGTGAATGCCTCCGGAAACCTTAGGAGTAAATTGGTGACGTGGAAACATCTTAAAACCCTTGGAACTCCTACTTTAAGGAAGGGAAGATAGTGGTCCACTGCGAATAGGGAAATGATTTCCTACTCACGACAGTTATATTATGTCTTTGTTACTCTCTTTTAATATATATATCTAATAGACTTTCCAAACTCGAAATAGATTGGTTAGTATAGCAAGATACATTTTTCCTTAAGTAAAATCTTGAGTTTGAGTCTCGTGAATGAAAAAATTTGCATTGAGAGAGTTTTACCCGTAATGGACCTTTCCAACTCCAATTGGATTAGTCAGGGTCGATTAGATTTCTGGATATCAGTTATTCAAACAAAAAAAACTTCCCAAACTTGTCAATTTTGCTACCTTAACATCTTTCCCATCCTTACACGACCTATAGCAAACCACCAAACCCGTATTAATCTTTGACGAGTAAATTACACTTTTAGTCCTCAATATTTCATATTTTTATCATTTTCATTGTAAATTTATATTTTTTGTCACTCACATCATCAACTTTTTGAATTTTTACTATTTTAATGGTACTATTACTTTTTCCATTCAAAAAGTATATTTCATCCAAAAATTATTTTTTAACAAAAATATTTTTTTCAAAAATAAAGGAAAAAGGGGAAAAACAAATGAAAATGTTTTTTTACTGTTGATTATATCTCATTCAAAATTAAGACACATTCCTAATGCAAAATTGATTGATTGTGATTATTATCATTATAAAATCATGACTCATTCCAAAAAATGAGTTCTAATTTTAGAAGGAGAACCTACAGTAACCATAAACAAAATATGTTTTTTTGAAAAATATTTTTGTTGAAAAATTATTTTTAGATGTAATATTCTTTTTTTGGATGAAATATGTTTTTTTATGAAAAAATCACGGTAAGATCAAAGTAATAAAAACTCAAAAGAATGAATGTGCGAATAACAAAAAATAAAAACTTAAAATGATTGAAAGATTGAGATTTAAAAGTATTTTTTTTCCATCTTTAGCCCTACGATAGTAAGCATTGTACTATCTTTTTCTATCAAAGTAAGCATTGTACTATCGTGTCGAAACTTCGCTGCACATGTCACCGTCGAGGCGCTCGGTGTCATCTAGAGAACTCCATGAATTATTATTATGGTTAGATCAACCAACAAAACAGAAGCACGCATTGACTAGCAGTTGTGAAGAGGGTAAGTTCCCTTTACTTTTAAATCCATGGAAGGGATGAGAAGTTGAGCGTGGTGAAGCATTGGAACAACAAAAGAAGATGCACAACCCTCCACCTCCAGACCCCCACCACCACCCGCCCCCGCCTCACGCACCGCCTCCTGGCCCTCCGCATCACGAGCCGCCCCCGCCTCATGCACCGCCTCCTGGCCCTCCGCATCACGAGCCGCCCCCGCCCCATGGCCACCCTCCGCCACCAGGTCCCCACGCACCGCCTCCAGGGCCGCCCGAGCCCCACAAACCGCCTCCCCCACACCACCACCCACACCCGTGATGATCGAGAAGAAACCGACCTATCCGAGAAGATTCTTCCGCATACCCGGAGCTATCCTAATTAAGAAGTGATAGATATCGGAACAAGCGAGACCGGCCTAGTCCTACAGCTACCATCCGCCGGTTGATGTGTGCTTATACCGGTTTCGCTGTATGTTCTAATACTTGCTTGTCGAGGGAAGAGAGATTACTATCAGAAAAATAACATCTGTGTACTTCTGTGACCAGTGTGCTGTTGATAAGTAAAATATGAGCTACTGCCTACTGCTGTTAATATACAGGCGTCCTTTTTCGGCTTTGATTCACCTTCCAGCAATAAACGTTCGAGATGATTGCTGAACTAGTTCACACTGATGGTGAGAAATTTTATGTACAATCTCTTAATCTGTGAGCTATTATGATACAGAGGAAAGAGCCAACCTGTTCAGACATTAGCAAAACCGCTTGCCGTCGGATGCAGCATACTCGTAACCTTACTATCATCGGAAGCTTCTTTTGGTTGCCGAACTTGGGTTAAAAATTCGAGAAAATATGTAACAAAAAGTGGGATGCCTGTCCGAAGCGATCCTTTAATCGACAATTTGCCTGTAGTAAAGCTTATGTTGGGCTTAAGGATCGGAATCGAACTAGTATGAAAAATGAACAATTAATCGAGAGAATAGGAAAGAGAAAATCGCACGCACAATATACGTGGTTCCAAATAATTATGTTATGTACTCCACGGGCTAAGGAGGCTTAGCCGATATTCTTCACTATTTCAGATGAATTACAATAGATCAACCCTCTCACAATAGGCACTCTCAAGTTGATCTCACAACTCTCTTGATTTTTTAAACCTTTTTTCTGAAGGACCTGAAAATATATATTTATAACCCTAAAACGTGCCCCATAAGATGTGATATATATCTTCTAGGGATATATCAGTTACAATAAAAATCTCATTTAATAACAGCTACTCAAAATATTCTTTAAAATACATTCTTAAAAATATTCTTCAAATTTATTGCCACAGCCAATAGCTTAATATCGCTGTGCTCTCTTGGAGCCTACTTCGGTTAAAATCCATTGCGTTCAGGCTACTGAAACTCCCAATAATCAAGACTCATCCATCCGCCGCATTTGTGCGTCCCTATGGCCAGTCCCTGTCCAGAAAGGACAGCTCGGCAATCACTGACATCTGCCACGAGACTGGCGCAGCGGAAACGTGGTGGGCCCATAATCCACAGGTCCCAAGATCGTATCATGGCTTTGATACTATAAAGAAGTCTAATCAAAGAAAATAGGAAGGGTGAAGGCTCACGGGAGCTTGTAAATTTTATATTTTCAACCTTGACTCAATTTGCTCTCTTCCAGTGTTAAATAGATCAAGGAATCACATAGGAAGTAACCGGAAATTAAAGTAAAATAATCATCATGATTTTCTTTAACAATCACAAAAGATATTATTTGTTACTTTCATCAACTATCATGATTTTCCGTAATTTTTTTTATATACACGATCCTCTCCATTATGTTCTGGATTTGATTTTGCTCGGGTGACTTGGACTCGCTCAAATGGTTCAATATACGCCATGGCCCAAGTGTAGAACCTGTGGTCCGTTAAGCCCGAGACCGAAAGAAAAAATATCCGGCTCGTGGTCAATGGTCTTCCCTCGCCCCGAGTACAGAAGAAAATACTAGGCTCGAGTTCAGTTGTTGAGGGCGGTTATTTAAAGGCACGTATCAAGTATGAACACGTTGACATGTGAGGGCGGATTTTGAGGAATCAATTCTACATCGGATAAATAAATAATTATAACCTGGTTTATAAGAGAGCGGGTACTACTATCCTGTCGGTTTGAGTTTTTGCAATGGAAATGTGCCAAATCTTTTATGGATCGGGTGGAAAATTCACACAAACACCTGAGTAGAAGCACCTCTTGGCGAAATTTAGAAAAATGTTTGAAGGCTGAAGCTCGCAATCACTACAGCAGAGATGCCCGTCCCCCTGTCTGAATGCAGCAGCAGGGGAATCGTGGCTGTACTGCAAGAGGGATGGATCAAGATACTCACCTATGCAGCACGACACAACGGCTCGCATGTCTGGAGTGGTTCTTGGCATCCATAATCCAGTCCTCTTGCTACCTACATTCACCAGTACAAGAAGGAGCTCGAGCACTTCTTCTTGCAGCATCCATCGCTTGCCGATACGAATGGAAACAGATAACACTGTCATTTGATGCGTTAGGTGGTGGTCGAAGGAACGTATGGATCAAATGAAGCTCCGTGGGGAACTAAAGTAGTTGTCCAAGATACCAGGAATATTTCGAAACATTTTTCCCACGATTTTTCGGTTTTAGTTTTGCCTTCGAGAAAAAAGTTTATATATATATATATAAGTGTCATCACATAACAATACTTATATTATAAAATTAATAAATCAAATTCAAGTACTTTTTAAATTCTTTTATAAAAATCCTAAAAATAAAAAGCCGTCTTAAAAACTCAAATGTATTGATTTAAGTAATTCGGTGCCTTTTCTTTTCAAAGTTCTTGATTCGAGTTATAAACAGATAAAATACATGACTATGACGAGAAAGGTGAGAGGACTGGGAAGGATGCCGGGCTTATCTCTTCACATGAGATTTGAGTGTAAAGAGGTCTGGATTTGTTAATGTGATCTCCAAAGTTGTGTTTTTCCGATTTAGTAAAATTTCCTATTTTTGCCTGCAATTGTTTTTCTACCAGTAAGTTTTTCTCGTTCCAGTGAAACCTTGGATGTATCATACACATCAAGAACACCGCTACTCTATTTGTGAAGTGGACAATCGCATGAAGCCCCGCGAATCTAGAACTGGTAAGAAAAAAGAAAAAAAATAAATGGCACCGGAAGTTACATTAATAAGAATTAACTATATTTTTTTGCGTTCGGAATCATGAAAATTAGTCGTATAAAATTCGAATATCACATATAAAAAAAAAGGAAATCAATAGATTTTCCCCTCGCTTGTTTTAATTTCTCCTTTTTTCTTCTCTTTTCTTTTTCGTTCACATTGCGCCGGCAAAGAACCGATTGCTACGACTGGTCCGGGGATACTGCGTGGTGCAAACCAAAAAAAAAAAAAGAAGAACCGATTACTAAAAAGAATAGGAGGATACCTCCCGGAGTTCCCTGACCGGCAAGCTGGCTGCAATTCTTGAATCAGGAAAAGAAGGTTGAAAAAGGGTAACGTCACTGAATACGAATTAAGATTCCTTGACCTGCAACCTGGCTGCTCTTTCTATAATAAGTTTTAAAAAAAAGTCATTGAATCGGATCAATTCAATTGACTATGATATAAACAAATTTGAAATTCAAGGACCCCAGATCGCGGTAGTTGGATTTAACTTGAACATGAGCCGTGATTTCAAAAGTTTTATGGAGGACTATCTTGTTATTCTCAAGAGAGTTTCCGATCTTTCAAAAGATAAATTTAAACAATTATTTTCACCCGTAATATTTTATGGATCGATTAGCTTTAGCCTTGATCCTTTTCAGCCATTCAAAGTAGTCCAAATTGTTGACTTTTTTCAGATTTTAGGAAAATTTTTAAATATAACCCGGCAAAACATTGTTTACCAGGAGCCTCTTAATCTTCCCAACGAGGAAAAGGGAAAGGCAAGCAATGTGATCGACCACTTGATGGGCAATGCCTCCATTATCACTAATATAATATATTTCATGTCAAATGACACTTTATCTCATTATTAAAGCGCAGTTCGTTATTGTATTTGACATGCTTACCATTTCTAGTCTGCTTGATTACACCCCGTACTGATCACGGGTTGTTATCTAATCTAATATTCCCGTCTTGGAAGCCCTGCTCCCAATTCCAGAAGACACCTGTAGACAAGTTGGTCCCATTTTTCAAGAGTTGCAGTGTGCTGATTTCTTTAATGGAAAATGGTGCCTGTCAAGGCCAATGGTTGAATGTACCTCTGACCACTTCCCAGTTTTTAAACATATCATAGACAATGCTGTGGACCAACTCTTCCTGATCTCTCTTTCTCCATCTCTGAAGCTTCCAACAATGGAGAAACGAGTAGTCATCGTCGGAGCAGGAATCAGTGGCCTTCTTGCCTGCAAGTACGCCATCGAGAAGGGCTTCAACCCGGTCGTCTTTGAGGCCGAGTCCTCGGTCGGAGGCATCTGGTTGACCCACACGATTAAGTCCACGAAGCTCCAAAGCACCAGGCCAGGGTACCGGTTCTCCGACTTCGATTGGCCATCCCCTCCTGAGGGCGATGATGGGTTCCCAGCTCACACCGAGGTCCTCGAATATGTTAAGGCTTATGCCGGGAACTTCGGGCTGTTCCCTCACATCAGGCTGAACTGCCGGGCCACCGGAATCGAGTATGTCGGGGAGACAGTCCAGGAAATGGAGGCTTGGCATCAATGGGGTGGCACCGGAACTGCATTTGGGTCCGCTGGGAAGTGGCACGTATCGGTCCACAACAAGGAAACCGATACCGTAGAGGTGTACAATTTATTTTCTTCATGGATGGATTTGCAATTTGGAAATTACCATAATTACCAGCATTTCCAGTTGATTAGTACCTCCATTGATACATCTCCATTCAAAGGACTTGAATGCTGTCGTTATACATGATTGTTTGATCCTGCCTTGGTCAGGTGCACGAAGCTGAATTTGTGATCCTCTGTATCGGACGATTCAGCGGTCTCCCGAACATCCCGGAGCTTCCTCAGGACCGGTCCATGGATCTATTCCATGGCAAAGTGTTGCATTCGATGGAATACTCTGCCCTGGATGATTCCGTGGCGGCAGAACTGATCAGAGGAAAGCGAATTGCCGTCATCGGGTCGGAAAAGTCTGCTGTAGATATTGCAGCCGAATGCGCAGATGTAAACGGTAGGTCCAAGTCCACGAAATACGAATATAATCAAATCTCTTAGCTAAACGGTTCTATGGAGGTGTTAAATGCCAAGTCTTTATGCCTTGGAAACCTTTAAAAGTGCTCTTATGGATGTTCATAACAAATTTTGAATCTCGGTTTTAGGATTGGAGTATCCTTGCACGATGATCCAACGGACGCCTCATTGGTTTCTACCCCATGTTTTCATATGGGGGGTAAACGTCGGCTACTTGTACTTCAACCGGTTCGCCGAACTTTTGGTTCACAAGCCCGGTGAATCTCTCCTGCACGACCTCCTTGCCACCCTGCTCTCGCCTCTCGTAAGCACTTCGATAGTTTATGAAATAAACCTGGTAGAGACTCGAGAGTCGGACTTGTTATATGATCATTACCTTGGGACTAACAAGATTGCTTGGATGAATTTGTAGAGATGGGGCATTTCGAAATTCACCGAGAGCTACCTCCGGTGGAAGCTTCCGTTGAGGAAGTACGGGATGATACCAGACCGCAGTTTTCTTGAAGATATTGCCTCTTGTACTATTGGTATGCTGCCCAAGGACTTCTACGATAAGGTGGAGAAGGGAAGCATTATATTGAAGAGATCAAGAGCATTTGGGTTCGTCAGAGAAGGAATCCTTCTAGAAGGAGAAGAACAGCCGATAAGAACCGATCTCGTGATTCTTGCCACTGGGTACAGAGGCGACAAGAAGCTCGTGAACATGTTCGAGTCTCCTCCAATCTTCCAGGAATACATCGCAGGATCGCCTACTTCGACTGTTCCTCTCTACAGGTCTCACTGAACTCGTTTTCTATTCAAATAGTTGTTCTGAAAACCGATTCCTAAAAGCATTTTCCACAACGGGCTGTTTCCAAATCATAAAACTGGTTGCAGAATCACTTTTGAGCAGGATTGTATGAGTTTCATTTCCAGTGACCACTTTGCAGGCATACGATTCATCCACGAATACCACGACTTGCAGTGATCGGGTACGCAGAGGGGTTCTCAAATGTGGCCTTATTTGAAATCCGATGCCAGTGGCTCGCTCAGCTCCTCGACGGGAAGCTCAATCTGCCCAGTATAAAGGAGATGGAGAAGGATGTGAGGTTGTGGGAAGACCACATGAAGCAGTACGCAGGTACAAGGTTTTGGAGATCTTGTATTGGGATAAGTAACATATGGGCAAATGACCAGCTGTGCAAGGACATGGGCTGCAATCCGCGGCGGAAGAAGGGGTTCTTCGCTGAGTGGTTTCAACCGTACGGATCGGCCGACTATGCAGGTCTCTCTTCTAAGTAGCAACTACGCGTCTGCACGGTTTGAAAAATGCCGGTCGATGATCATCAACGGGACATGTCTGGGGAGGAGTGGAGGCAGTCCATCAAGAACTTCTAACATTGCAGACATCAGGAGCTGCCAGGTTTGGTCGTTGTTTTACTCTGTTAGTTGAAACAATTAGCTTTGCTTTAATTGATGGATGTAATCATGTAAGCACTATATCTCCTAGACTTTCTCCTTAATTAAAATTAATAATAGCAATAAATCTGAATGTATTGATTGAAGTGGTTCAATACATTTTCTTTTCAAAGTAAGTTCTTGATTCGAGTTATAAATAGTAGGGGTGTAAATGGGCGGTTCGGGCCGGGTTTTTTTGAAAATTATCGAGTCCCAGTTGTTTTCGGTCCCTTTTTTCAAGTTAAAAAATCGTACTGAGAACCGTTTAGGGGTTATGAAAACCACCCACTTCGAGTCTGGTTTTTCGGGTTTTGATTTTTATTATAATAATATATTAAATACAAAAATAGTAAAATAAAATTCATTATAATAAATGAGAAATACTAATTATAAATATTTTAGCGTATTAAGAAAATAAAATACATAAAATATGTATCAAAATTCAAGTTTAAAATTATTAAAAATATTATTTGATTGTCAAAATTTAACAATAAAATAATTTAGTACATATAATATAAATTTAACATAATTTTCGGTTTGGTTTTGGGTTCCGCCGGATTTTTCGGTTCGGGACCCGAATTTTTCGGTCCGGTTTTTTCACATTAAAAATCACTTCGATTTTATCCTGGGACCCATAAATCCGGTTTTTTCAGTTCTGGTTCGATCGATTTTTTTGGATTTTCAGTGTTAAACTCAGGGATGGATTTAGGGGGGGGGCGCGGGGGGGCGATCGCCCCCCCTGAGCTCGGGAATTTCATGAGATTCTATGCAAATTTTACTTGATTTTGTCCCCTTTTTATTGAATAATATATAGTTCGCCCCCCCTGAATTCTTCATCTTAATTCTATATAGAGTTTCGCCCCCCCTGTACAGACTTTCTGGATCCGTCCCTGGTTAAACTTATACCCCTAATAAACAGATAAAATACATGACTGTGACGGGAAAGGTGAGAGGACTGAGAAGTGTACCGGGTTTATTTCTTCACCTGAGATTTGAGTGTAAAGAGGTCTGGGTTTGTTAATGTGATCTCCAAAGCTGTATTTTTCTGATTCAGTAAAATTTCCTATTTTTACCTGCAATTGTTTTTCTACCAGTAAGTTTTTTCTCGTTCCAGTGAAACCTTGGATGTATCCTACACATCAAGAACACCGCTACTCTAATTGTGAAGTGGACTATCCCACGAGGCCCCGTGAATCTAGAATTGGTAAGAAAAAAGAAAAAAATAAATGGCACCGGAAGTTATATTAATAAGAATCATTTTTTTTTTTTTTTTGCGTTCGGAGTCATGGAGATTAGTCGGATAAAATTTGAATACTACCCATATAAAAAAATATTGTTTTAATTTCTTCTTTTTTCTTCTCTTTCCCTTTTTATTTACATTACGCCGGCAAAGAACCGATTACTAAAAGGAATAGGAGGATATCTCCCGGAGTTCCGTGACCGGCAAGCTGGCTGCAGTTCTTTAATCAGGAAAATAAGGTTAAGTAGCGCCACTGAATACGAAGTAAGATTCCTTGACCTGCAACCTGGCTGCTCTTTCTGTAATAAGTTAAAAAAAGGCCTTTGAATGGGATCAATTCAGCTGACTATGATATAAACAAATTTGAAATTCAAGAGCCCAGATCGCCATAGTTGAATTTAACCTGAACATAAGCCGTGATCTCGAAAGTTTTATACGTGACTGTCTTGTTATTCTCAAGAGGGTTTCCAATCTTTCAAAAGATAAAATTAAACAATTATTTTCACCTCTAATATTTTGTGGATGGATTAGCTTTGGCCTTGATCCTTCTCAGCCACTCAAAGTAGTCCAAATTGTTGACTTTTTTAAGATTTTAGGAACTTTTTTAAATATAACCGACAAAGCACTGTTTACCAGGAGCCTCTTAACCTTCCCGAAGAGGAAAAGGGAAAGGCAAGCAATGGGATCGACCACTTGATGGGCAATGCATCCATTATCACTAATACTAGTCTAAGCACCTGCGCTCCGCTGCAGGAAGAGTTGATCTCGCATCAGATAATATAAGATTCGATTAGATTAATAACTAACTCCAAATATTTATACTAAACACTGATATGCTATACGTATGGGAGTCAAGAAAACACAAAGACAGACCGACACAAATGAGAGGCAAAGGCAGTGGCAGGCAACAAAGCAATTCTTAGTGTTTCAAAGAATGGAATATCACGAAAATATGAACATCCTCCCTCTTTAATCTGCACCTGACAAAAATTACGATGGCAATGAAATTTAGTATAAGAAATTTCACTTTTACCAAAGAAAAGGACTATACATGCATTGAAAAGTCGGAACATGTAGACGCAGTTAAATCAACCTTCACCAAGGTTGTTAATAGCAGGTGTTATGAGTAAAAGCAACAGGATTCATAGATTAATAGTCAAGCCGCCCGTTGAATAGTTGCCTTTGAAGATTAAAAATGGCCTAAGTATCTTTTCTTAATTCGAGATGCTCTGATTGGGACTTTGAATTTTAAATTAAGCTGCAAAAGAAAAGTCAACATTCAAACACTCATCCATTGGATATTGGCATATAAAATTATACTATTCAAATGCTGAAAAATGAAATTAGAAACTGAATCTCAAAAGATGTCGTCAATGTTTTTTTTTCCCACAAAAGTGACGTAAGAAACAGGTAGGCCAAGTGAAGGACATGACAACAGCTATTACAGGTGAGAGAAGAAGAATAATGTCATATTATTCCTAGACTCAGCATCCGTTGGCATCAACTTCTTTGCCACGGCTCTATGGACCATTGAAGTCCTCATGAAATTAAACAATGAGACCTAACTATTTCTTAGGGGAAGATCAACCATGAGATACACTTGGTCAACAACTTGCTCGTGCCATTGATATAAAACACCTCGTTTTTACACACACATATATATACACAATAAATATAGTAAGTATTCATATCTTTTCTCTTATATAGAACTGATGTGCAAATGAATCTATTCATCTACATAAGAAATAGCTGAGCAATCTTATAAAAAATATTGGATATGTTCATAACATAACTAAATCTAACTTGTCCATTACATCCAGAACATTGATCTTCTGGTACAATGATCCACATCTTGTACTGAATTCCCGATTCAACGGTTTCCCCACGCTCCTACTGAATGCAAAAACTTTGATCCACCTCGTCCTATTAACATGAGGGAGCTCTTGACTTTCACTAATTCCTATAACTGATTTCCTTCTGCAAGCCAGGTTTAGCATCTCTTGATCTTCTGCAGAAAGCTCGTTTTTTTCTTGCTTTCATTGTTGATCCCGAGGAGAACCCGAGGTTACCTCAACGAAGCTGAGAATTCTGAGAATGAGACATGGGAAGAAATACACTTCTACTACTGAAATAGAAAATGTCAGGTTACCCGCAACGGCGATCAAAAAACCCGAAATCACGCAAGCGCCTGATTCCTATTCTTTCTCCGGTGATACTTACTGTCTGGACGTCCTCTCTCCTGGCAGCGCAGATTTCTTGGTTGCTCGCCTCATTGCTGTGACTCCAACACCAACTCTCCCACTTTGTTGCTCAAGACAGAGAGGGATGGGTTCCGCTAGCAGAAGAGCGGCATGGTTTTTTCACGAAAGCAAAGAAGTCAAGGTTGCGTGATAGACAGGAGAAGAAAAAACGTGAAAGAAGAAGAGAACAGTTGATCGTAGATGTACCTTCAATGAAAAGAAAGCAGCAGAAGAGGTGCGGTTTCAAGAAGGGCTGCTTTCGGCTATTTCTCTCTCTTAGGTTATAAAGAATAAAAAAAATTATAGATAAAATAGAAAAAGAGAAGGGATTGATTGGCCTGGAATCGAAGATGTGGAAGTTTTCAGAGAGACAATGACATCCCCCTCTTGGGCACGTGGGCAGCTAAGGAGAAGAGGGAAGGGGTCAGAGGGATACCGTGTAGAGCTTGGAGAGAGCCTTTGACCAGAAAAGGAATAGTGCGCCCTTGAGAGTAGGGAAAGAAATTCCTACTCGCCTCATATTTCTCCATCTCTTACTCTCTTTTAAAATAGATAAAATAGATAGTATATTTCATGTCAAATGACACTTTATCTCATTATTAAAGCGCAGTTCATTATTGTATTCGACATGCTTACTATTTCTAGTCTGCTTGATTACGCCCCGTACTGATCACGGGTTGTTATCTAATCTAATATTCCCGTCTTGGAAGCCCTGCTCACAATTCCAGAAGACAAATGGTGCCTGTCAAGGCCAATGGTTGAATGTACCTCTGACCACTACCCAGTCTTTAAACATATCATAGACAGTACTGTGGACCAACTCTTCCTGATCTCGCTTTCTCCATCTCTGAAGCTTCCAACAATGGAGGGACGAGTAGTCATCATCGGAGCAGGAATAAGTGGCCTTCTTGCCTGCAAGTACGCCATTGAGAAGGGCTTCAACCCGGTCGTCTTTGAGGCCGAGTCCTCGGTCGGAGGCGTCTGGTTGACCCACACGATTAAGTCCACGAAGCTCCAAAGCACCAGGCCAGGGTACCGGTTCTCAGACTTCGATTGGCCAACCCCTCCTGAGGGCGATGATGGGTTCCCAGCTCACACCGAAGTCCTCGAATATGTTAAGGCTTATGCCGGGAACTTCGGGCTGTTCCCTCACATCAGGCTGAACTGCAAGGTCACCGGAATCGAGTATGTCGGGGAGACGGTCCAGGAAATGGAGGCTTGGGATCGATGGGGTGGCACCGGAACTGCATTTGGGTCTGCTGGGAAGTGGCACGTTTCGGTCCACGACAAGGAAACCGATACCATAGAGGTGTACAATTTATTTTCTTCATGGATGAATTTGCAATTTGGAATTTACCATAATTTCCAGCATTTCCAGTTGATTAGTATCTCCATTTATACATCTCCATTCAAAAGGACTTGAATGCTGTGGTTATACATGATTTTTTGATCCTGCCTTGGTCAGGTGCACGAAGCTGAGTTTGTGATCCTCTGTATCGGACGATTCAGCGGTCTCCCGAACATCCCGGAGCTTCCTCAGGACCAGTCCATGGATCTATTCCATGGCAAAGTGTTGCATTCCATGGAATACTCTGCCCTGGATGATTCCGTGGCGGCAGAACTGATCAGAGGAAAGCGAATCACTGTCATCGGGTCGGAAAAGTCTGCTGTAGATATTGCAACCGAATGTGCAGATTTAAACGGTAGGTCCGAGTCCCGGAAATATGAATATAACAAATCTCTTAGCTAAACGGTTCTATGGAGGTGTTAAATGCCAAGTCTTTATGCCTTGGAAACCTTTAAAAGTGCTAGCTCTTATGGATGTCCATAACAAATTTCGAATCCCGGTATTAGGATTGGAGTATCCTTGCACGATGATCCAACGGACGCCCCATTGGTTTCTACCCCATGTTTTCATATGGGGGGTAAACATCGGCTACTTGTACTGCAACCGGTTCGCGGAACTTTTGGTTCACAAGCCTGGCGAATCTTTCCTGCACGGCCTCCTTGCCACCCTGCTCTCGCCTCTCGTAAGCACTTCGATAGTTTATGAAATAAACCTGGTAGAGACTCGAGAGCCGGACATGTTATATGATCATTACCTTGGGACTAACAAGATTGCTTGGATGAATCTGTAGAGATGGTGCATTTCGAAATTCACCGAGAGCTACCTTCGGTGGAAGCTTCCATTGAGGAAGTACGGGATGATACCGGACCACAGTTTTCTCGAAGATATTGCCTCCTGTACGATTGGTATGCTGCCCAAGGACTTCTACGATAAGGTGGAGAAGGGAAGCATTGTATTGAAGAGATCAAGAGCATTTGGGTTCGTCAGAGATGGAATCGTGCTAGAAGGAGAAGAACAGCCGATAAGAACTGATCTCGTGATTCTTGCCACCGGGTACAGAGGCGACCAGAAGCTCGTGAACATGTTCGAGTCTCCTCCGATCTTCCGGAAATACATTGCAGGATCGCCTACTCCGACGGTTCCTCTCTACAGGTCTCACTGAACTCGTTTTCTATTCAAATAGTTGTTCTGAAAACCAATTCCTAAAAGCATTTTCCACAACGGGCTGTTTCCAAATCATAAAACTGTTTGCAGAATCCCTTTTGAGCAGGATTGTATGAGTTTCATTTCCAGTGACCACTTTGCAGGCATACGATTCATCCACGAATACCACGACTTGCAGTGATCGGGTACGCAGAGGGGTTCTCACACGTGGCCTTATTTGAAATCCGATGCCAGTGGCTCGCTCAGCTCCTCGATGGGAAGCTCAATCTGCCCAGTATAAAGGAGATGGAGAAGGATGTGAGGTTGTGGGAAGACCACATGAAGCAGTACGCAGGTACAAGGTTTTGGAGACCTTGTATTAGGATAAGTAACATATGGACAAATGACCAGCTGTGCAAGGACATGGGCTGCAATCCGTGGCGGAAGAAGGGGTTCTTCGCCGAGTGGTTTCAACCGTACGGACCGGCCGACTATGCAGGTCTCGCTTCTAAGTAGCAACTACACGTCTGCACGGTTTGACAAATGCCAGTTGACGATCATCAACGGGACATGACTAGGGAGGGGTAGAGGCAGTCCATCAAGAACTTCTAACATTGCAGACATCAAGTGTGCAGACGTCAGGAGCTGCCAGCTTTGGTCGTTGTTTTACTCTGTTACTTGAAACGATTAGCTTTGCTTTGTGCTTTGTTTTCTTTCTCCCTCTATCTCAATCAAACAATTAGCAAAGGCTTCTGTTATAGCTCATGTTCACCCATCACCTACTCCTCTTTTTTTTTTTTTCCTTCTCTTTTTCCGTGGAGACTGTTTTCTCCCAACTCGCTCATACATGTGTTTGTACGTACAATCACTTGGATCTAGGGATGGCAAAAGTGACCGTCCCGGCCCGCAATGGGGCGGGTAAAAACCCGTGCATGGGGCGTGGCGGGTTTGGGTCTGTCATCGGACTCGCCCCGTCCCGCTATATTATATGGTCAAATTACATATTTTTAAATTAAAATTTTATTTAATTATGTATATTTTATCTTCATAAATTAAATAATAATAACACTATTTAACTAAAATTATGTAAATTCGAACTAATTTACATTTATTTAACCATATTACTATAAATAATAAATTTATATTATATTTTGGTTAACATTTTATGTAATACTAAAATATTTTTAATTAATTGGACCGATCAATGCCCCGCCCCACACGGGTCACGGGGTTAGCTAAACCTATTCTGGGTGTGGGGTGGACCTGTGTTTTCAAAAACTTGCCTAGCCCCAGCCCATTGACATCTGTACTTAGATCTCTCCACTTTAGGGAAAAGATTTTAGTTACAGAAAATTTTTTCTTTTACCACGCATATTAATTTAGATTTGGCCCTATTAACTGTGGGTGTAAGAAAAAAAACTGGAAATCCAAAAAACCGATCCAACCGAACCGAAAATCCCATAATAAAGTCAAGGCCGCTTTTAAGTTAAAAAAATAGACCGGTAAATTCCGGTCCTGACCTGAAAAACTCGGCGGGCTCGAAATTGACCTGAAATTTATGTTGAATTTATATTATATGTAATAGTTCATTTTATTATTAGATTTTGACAATGCAAATAATATATTCGATGTTTTTAAACTTGAGTCGTTATTCATATTTATGTTTTTGATCTTCTAATATATTAAAATATTTATAATTAGTATTTCTCATTTATTAATTTTATTTTATTATTTTTGCATTTAATTTATTATTATATTAAAAATCGAGACTAGAAAAATTTGCCCGAAGAAATCGAACTGAAAGTAGTCGGTACATTTTTTAACTTGAAAAAACTGGCCCTGAAAAAAATCTAGACTCGATAATTTTAGGGAAAAAACTTGCCCGAGCCCCTCATTTGCAAACCCCTACTATTGACTTGCCAGAAATTCTTAAATGAAAAGAGGTTGATGGGTAATATGATAAATTTAATAGAAAAATTACAGTTAAGGGTTCTATATATTTATCGTTTTTGATAATTGAGTCTTATAAGTTTGAAAATGACTAAATAAGTCTTATAACATTAGTTCTGTAACATACATGAGTCCAAATCATTATCTTTCGTTAGTGCTTGACTGACTTGTACTTAATACCGTGCGTTTTGCATATGTGGCTTGCTCAAGTGGCAGTTTATTTTGACACATAACTTGTTGACGTGACAGGTAGTAAAATTACTTTTCTACCCCTACTATTCATTAAATTTTCAAAATGTGCCAAACATATTATAAAATTAAATAAATTAAAATATTTAAAAATAAAGGAAAAAGTTGGAGGATGGAATTGTCCTCGATTCAAACCACGGGGTTCTCGATCATAGAGTAGCTGCCCCTGGGATTGTCGGAGAGAGAAATGCCAGAAATCAACTGTGAATCGATGACATCACGGAACACTGGAACGATTTAGGAGTGATCCAATGTAGATCCAACTTGAGTCCCAGTTGCCGCCTCCGCTGCCTTTTCCTTTGTCCCCGCTGAAACCACGTGTCTCAGGGCTGACACCATCTTTGAGATCTCCTCTCCGCCAAAAGCAGAAGCTGCCACCTCCTGCGACGTTGCCGGGTGCTGCTCAGCGGGGTACCTCGAGCCCGAGGGAGCTCCGAGGGAAGCATAGTAACGGGAGAAATCGTCGAAAGAGAAGTTGCTTATCCTCTGGGCCGCTACCTTAATGGAGCAACACAAATATTGTTGAACAATAGCGGCTCCGGGAATTGACGAGCAGGGGTATTCACGAACCGGTTGGGTTCGATATAGCAAGTCCGAACTGTAACTATTTTATGTTAAAAAAATCGGATTGGTTTAAAAAGGTTCGATTAATCGGTTCGAACAGAACTGGTTTCAAAAGCGGTTCGGTTCAGTTTGGTTCAAAACCGAATCGAACTTTAAAAAAAGAAAAGCAACTGGTCGTTGTGGGCTCATGGGTCACCTCTCACATGAGCCCAAAAGCTTCTAACGGGCCTGCCCCAAGCCCCAGCCCAGCCCCGGCCCCATTATGATCAATATGCCTAAAAACTTTTCAAATGGTAGAGAAGAAGACAAACGATAGAGAACACAACAGAGGAGGAGAAGAAGGGTAGCAGTAGGGGTCGAGCAGCAGCAGCAGGAGAAGCCGAACAGTAGCAGCAGGAGGAGGAGGAGGAGCCGTGGCTCGTGCAGCAGAAGTAGGAGAAGGAGGAGGAGATGCCGTGGGCGTGCAGTAGGGGCCGTGAAGGAGGCGCATAGCTCAGAAGAAGGAGGAGGACGCTTGGAAAATTTAGGGTTTCTGTTTCTGATTGAAGATTAGATGAGTATATTTAATAATAATAATGCTATTTTTATTTTTCTTTAAAAATCGGTTCGGTTCGGTTCGAACCGGTGCACTAGATCTGTTGAATTTGTAAATTAACCCAACTAAAATAGAACTGATTCTTTTCAATTTGGTTCCGTTCAGTTCCAGTTCTGTTCATCCCGAACTGGTTTTTATGAACACCTCATCATAGGAACTAAGTGGTTGTTTTTTCCCCTCCAATTTATTTTTATTTTCTTTAATTTTTCCAATTGAGAGAGGAACACATAAGTTGGGCTCTACAATTGAGAATGTTGTGGTTTGAATGGAGAACGGTTCCATCCTCCAACTTTTTCTTTTATTTTTAAATATTTTAATTTATTTAATTTTGTATTATGTTTAGTATATTTTAAAATTTAATGAATAGTAGGGAGTAAAAAAGTAATTGTACTACCTACCACATCAGTAATTTATGTGTCAGATTAAACTGCCATGTGAGCGAGCCACATGTGTGGAATGGATGATGTTAAGCACACTTCAGCCACGTACTAATGGACGATAAAGGTTTGGACTCAAATATATTACGGAACTAACGCTATAAGACTTATTTAATTATTTTCAAACTTATAAGATTTAATTGTAAAAAAGACAAATACAGAAGACTTTTACTGTAATTTTTTCTAAATTTAATTAATAATCATTTAACATATTAAGAAATATTATAAAATAGATAAATAAATAATATGATGAATTTTTCTTAACATTTTAAACAATATTTTACGAATTTATGGATGATGTGCTATCTGAGAAAGTCTTTGGTGGAACGGTGGTACCACGTGGCAGCGCCCACGTGGTACAGCCGCCTATTAAAGCGCTGACATGTATCAGCGTCGCTGATGTGGCCACCCGCGTGGCGATGCAGCGCTGACATGTGTCAGCGCTTCAGTGGACGGCTGTACCACGTGGCGCTGCCACGTGGTACCACCGCTCCACCCAAGAGTTTGTCGTGCTATTGTTTGTGCTTGACTGATAACCTACTGCGGCCTTCCCACATCCCAGCATCAGGTTCATCTCAATTGACTATCACGGCGGCTTCTTCTTGTATACGCTGATTCTCGCTTACCCAAAAATACCCTCCTCTGTCCTGCAGTTCTCATCACCGCCGATGCCTCCTCCGGTTCGGCTCCACCTGTTCCGGGCCTCCACGGCTGGGCGTGCGAGCTCCGCTGTTGCTGTCGAGAAACCGGTAACCGACGAAATTCCCTCCTGATGAAAGCTAACTTTTAGACATGCTGGTCGAAACTATAGTTGTCAAGATGCTGAATTTGATGTTCCATCCAGAAAATTGTGATGTGGGTGCGAAGCAAACGCTCCAAAAAAAAAAAAATGCTGGTTCCCCAGTAAAACAAACGATGCCACTAAGAATCACTGCTGGAAATCAGCAAAAATCTGTAATTTTTCGTGAAATCTATGAATACGGGCAGTTCAAATGACCAAAGTTCTGGTTTTTTATGTGCACCATGGGTATTATTCATTCCACATCTGTGGACATCCTACTCTGTTCAAGCCGTTTTTGCTTTATGTTGTCATGGAAGGAGTTAAGAATTGCTGTAAATGGTTGGATAATGTGTATCCATTCCATTCCCATCCATGCTATCGGAACAGACATGAGTGCAATACTTGATCAGTGCACTAGTCAATGCCTACTCGAGTGTGTGCTCGTCTGAAGAATTTCAGAACCGGCTGATTTGCTTCTGGGTTATCCTATTTTCCCTTTGCCATTTGGCTCTATTTGATGCAGTTTACCTTTTAATAGTGTCAAGAATTAGTAATACCAGTTAAGTGGACTTCGAATTAGACACATTAGTGTATAATTCAGGTCCAATTGATCTTGTTTATGTTTATAACTTTATATTCTAGTTGTTGATACGAAAGCAAGTACTCTATAGAGAGATGTATCTGTCTTTCGTCGTAGGCTAAATGTATCTTAGTAGGGGGAGTCAATCAGTTTGCTTAATTCTTTGTACACTGGACACAGATTAGTTAATGAACTGAATAGTGAATATGGTTGGCAGTGTCAATTTCGTGAAGTGTTTGCCCGATGCCACCATCAATTAGATAGTTTCAGGATTCACTGTTGCTTATACAGATATTGTAAATACTCATATTACATTCTCTGCTGAGACTAATAGGAGTTCGCAATTTCATGAACTTGCCACTGAGCAGAACCTGACCCTAAATACTGATGTATTCTTGTGCCTGATGTGCTAGGAGCCATTGTATGTGATCTCATGCCAAATAATTCACCATTGTTTCAGTTGATACCATGTATGTTTTTATGTATGTATTCCATCTGGATAAGTGATTAAGTTTTAGTAAGAAACTACAGGAGAGCTGTCTATAGGTGGGTTTCCAGTGTAACAAATGCTATATGACATATTCCAGCAAAGAAAATTATCTTGATCTTACTCATTGCAGTTGGAATATACCCAAATCAAACAGGCTGGGACCAAACTGTTCAGGTTTGAATATAGTGCAGTTTCTTTTCTGACCATCCTACTGAATGATTAATGAATTGCCTCTCTCTCAAAGTTCTTCACCCTTTCCTTCACTTTGTGCTTTCTCTTCTGCTAGGAACCAACTTGTTTCATTTTTATATGAGAGAGGCTATTGACAGAACTTCAATGGGAGAGGCTTCCTCAATCCAGATGAAGAAGTACGTCTACAAGCGCTTACGGTCATTTTTTTTTATCCATGGTAACTTATCTCCACCTAATATAGTGGCTGATTTTAGCTGTGAGGGTGGTTTGTTCTTGAGGAGATTTGCCAAATTAGGGACTTGTTTGGTTTCGCCCTCAATTCTCTAAGAATATGCTCTGTCAGTGCTATGATTTAATTAAAAGCAATGGATCCTGATATGGACTAACACCCATACTGAACTTGACTCCTGCCACTTGAAATATTGGCATCCGACTTGACTTCCTCTTCTCGAGGCGACAGGAGTCGGTCCTCCTTGGAAGGTTGTGTCAGTCGTCACTAAAGTGCATCAACATAGAGATGTCACCCCACGTGCTTAATATGTGGGAATGTGGTGACGTCATCCATCGTACCGACGGTTTCTATAAATAAGCCCTTGAGGGGTCAGGTAAAGGGGATGAATATTCTACTCAATACACACTCCCCTCTCATATTTTCATCATCTTTCTTTGACTCAGGCATTGGAGGGTCATTCCAAGGAATCACATCAGGCTTGGCTTCTTGTAGGTCCCAAGGAACCCTCATTAGAGTAGCCGTCGTCGAAAGCAAAGAATTCCACCCGGTAGGATAACCGGGATACCGGAGTGACCTATCATTTGGGGTCTTTTGGGAGTTTTATCGTGAGGATTTTGAATTGGTTTAGCGAGCAGAAAATCTTGTGTGGCTGATTCCCACTGATCATAACTGTCGCTGCGGAGGCCATTGCTTATGCGATTGAGGGAGGCTACTCTCCAAGAGGGTCAATAACAGCCCTATCGGTTTTTAAAAAAGATGACTCGGAAGGGCCTTTTCTAACACCTGCGCCAGCTAACCCTAAAGAAGAGGTGCCTTGTACCGAGTAGGGAATTGTAGAAAAGAGCATATTCTCTGTGTGCCATCCCGAAATGTTGGAACATGTAAGCGATCACCTGTTTGCGCCTAAGGCTACCGAGGCATGCCAGCTTGAGGGTGTCGAAGGGACTTCCAACTGGCTTATATCGTATCATTTACAGGTAAGTCGGTGTATATTCTTAGCATGTGTCTAATTGCATGCCTACATAGTGGTAGACTAATGCATTTGTTCCTTACAGGACCTTAATGCTTTACATTTTCTAAAGTCGGAGATGGAGGCCTTGCATGAGCAACTCGACTCTGATAATTCCGGCATCTTGAAGGGGAGACAGCTCTCAGGTGTTCACGACAGGGCGGCTTGGTGATGCGAGTGTATGTCTGGGATGCTGTTCATAGATAAGAGGTTTCAAACTCAATTAGAGTATCAAAATGATAGGTCACTCGGGTATCCCGGGTAGCCTACCGGGTGGACATCTTTGCTACTGGTGACGGGCTGCTTCGATGAGGGTTCCTTGAGACCCACAAGAAGCCAAACCTGAGGGTGGTTCCTCGGACTGGCCCTCCATTGCCTAAGTTAGAGAGAGGAGATGAAAATATAAGAGGGAAGTGTATATTGAATAGAATATTCGTCCCTTTTACCTAACCCCTTAATGGCTTATTTATAGAACTTTTGGTACAGTCGAATGACGTCACTACATCCCTATGTATTAAGCAGGTGAGGAGTGACATCTGTATGTTGATGCACTTTAGTGAGGACTGACATGGACTTTCTTGGAGGACCAACTCCTATCGCCTCGAGATGAGGAAGTCAAGTCGGGTGTCAGTACATCAAGTATTGGTGGTTAGAGGCTGACTCGGGGGTCATGCGTGAGAGGCAGGTGGTAGGAGTCACGTCGGCTGGTAGGAGTCAAGTCGGGTATGAGTGTTAGTTCATATCATTTGTTTCCCACTTCTCAGTGTTGAAGGCGCTAGGAAGTATACCTTTGGTAGGAGTCTGGTCATGTGAGGGTTTTCATTCATGTCCCTCTATGCTAGAGTTTTTTTGGGTGTTGAGGATCTTTTGGCTTCGGGCTCTAGTGGGAACATCAGGTGTCACGAGTTTCTAACGTTGGGTGCCTTGGGTTTCTGGCATCGGCCATTGCCCGAAGTGTCAAGTGTTGCTCGGGACTTGGCCGTCACGAGTTCTGGGGTGTCACCAATAGCCCTGGCTTGTCCCTTCTCCCGACCCCTGAAAGCCGAAATCTAACCGACGGCACTTCTCGGCTGAATGCTCGGTCAAGTCCCTAGTGATGGGCGAACAAACATGAAATTCCAACCAATAATCATAATCTAAAGATCATCTACGGCATCACCCAAAGATTAGCGGACCATCCTCCTTCTCCTTCAAAAATGCCCGCACAATACATCGGTATTCAATGATCGAGAAGCATCATAGGATTGAAAAGCGCAATGAAAACAGACGATCTATCAAAGAAAATTGACGCGAATTATACCTGGAACAAGCAATAATTGGAGTGAGAAGCGCCAGCCTGAAGGAGTGAGGTAGAAGGAGAACGAGAGAGAGGGGAGATCAGGAGGTGGAAGAAAAGGAGTGGAAATGGAGAAGATGAAGGGAGAAAAAGACAAAAGGATAGATAATATATAAAGGACAATCAACAAGTCAGAGCGAAAAGAGGAGAAATAATGGGGAAATATATGCTGCGAAGACAAAATCATAAATACAATTGTCTTTCTCCGTTAATTTTCAGTTTTTTTAATCTTAAATAATCAATAAGCACTTGCCACATGTTCCTAACCATTAAATACACACGTTCAAAACACAAAGTATCAAGATTTTCCTGTTCACCGAACCAATTCAAAATTCTTACAATAAAACTCCCGACGACCCGATGTCCGAGTTCCTAAGAAACCGGTGCTTGAAACCTCGTCATACTCGACGTCCTAGGTGATACCAACGTCTCAGGCAATGCCTGCCTTATAGAACTCGTGATACCCGACGTCTCGAGCAATGGTCGATACCTAGAACCTTGACACCCAACGTCCCGAGTGACACACGATGGCTGAGGCAATGCCCAACACCAAAAAACCATGGCATCCAACGTCTGAAACCTATGACGACCGACGTTCCCACCACAACCCGGTGTGAAAAGATCCTAGACACTCAATAAACTCCAGTACAGGGGAACAGGAATCAAAGCCCTCATGTGACCAGACTCCTACCAAAGGTAGGGGGACAAATGATATGGACTAACACCCATAACCGACTTGACAACACCCTCACCCGAATTGACTTCCACCACCCAACTCTTATGCATGACCACCCAACTGAGCGTCTGATCACTGGTACCCGATGTATCGGCATCCGACTTGACTTCCTTGTCTTAGGACGACGGGAGTTAGTCTTCTGAGGAAGTCTGTGTCAGTTGTCACTAAGGTGCATCAACATGCAGACATCACTCCTCACTTGCTTAATGCGTGGGGGTGTGGTGACATCATTGGACCGTACCAAAAGTTCTATAAATAAGCCCTTGAGGGGTTAGGTAAATGGGACAAATATTCTACTAAATACGCACTTCCCTCTCATATTTTCACCCTCTCTCTTTAACTTAGGCAACGAAGGGCTATTCCGGTGAACCATCCCAGACTTGACTTCTTGCAGGTCTCAAGAAACCCTCATCAGAGCAGCCCACCGCCAGTAGCAAAGAAGTCTACCCGGTAGGCTATTCATGATACCCAAGTGACCTATTAGATCTGTAACAAATGCATAAGTTTAGCTCTCATCTGCAAATTTGTGACGCCCATTGTGCCCTTCTCAACTCCAATGCATGTGTCATGTATTAGTAAGTCAACATGGCAGAAATGTGAGTTGCAATCCTTTGTGGCTCTGGTAGGCCATCACAGAAACTGATGACCCTTTTGATATTGTCGGAAAGATGCGTGAATCAATGGAGTAGGATAACATTCAAACCGTAAAGACGGAGATTTACACTCCTTATTAATTGCAGTGCACGTTCTGTGGGTGTTTGTAAAAGCTGTTCATGCTATATGGAAGGCTGGGGATTTTTCAATGTTTCATCACAGAAGATGGTGCCATTGGAATTATCGGCGAACTTCTGAGGGATGTGAAAGGGAGATTTTCCTCTTCACACTTGTCAAAGCAGATGTCTCGAGGCGTCAAATGCTGTACATGCTGGTGCAGCTCTGCACTGCTGGCGGTCGGCTTCTAATGCCATGAGTTTCTTCACTTTGTTAAATCGCAAGGATGACTTGTATTCTGACTAATAGATATGATAGGAACAGATAGAATAGAATCATTTAATAGATATGATAGGAACAGATTAGTAACACTAATCTGTTCCTATCATATCTATTACTGACCAAGTTTTACAAAATGTTTTTTAGATCATGAAGATCACTTGCGTCCTGCGAATAGGTGCACTTCAGCTACTCCAAGGATCTTAACGCCATTTAGGGAGGTAAAGTTACCTTATCACATCAGTATACTACTTATACTAACTTTTACTGCATTACATCGGTGCATACACCAAAAAGGACCTCAGACGAAATCCCGACATTATAAGATTAATTAAGTACTCTATGCTTGATCAAGTATAAGCTTTATATGCTTTCATGAAATGCATCTCTACCTTGAACTCAGCTATTGCTGTTACTCCCTCCCAAGTTTGAACTCAACTATTGCTGTTGCTCCCTCTCAAGTTGTGTCCTGCTCAGTAGCATTCTCTCTGTCTGGATTGGCCCAAACGTAATCAGAACAACTGTTTCTTCCCAGGATTACTTCGTTTGCCTTCATCTTTAACTTGTTTGCTCAACCTGGCATGCCCAAGTAGAATGTCATCTGGCTGGTTTCAATTTTCAATTGAACAATTTGGTCCCCAGTAATTCCACTGAACAAAACCATGAAGGTTCCTGCTCTTTCACAGGACCAGCATGTGTCGACTGAATCAACAGCCCTTCTTTTCTTGAGATATATTCCTTTCAAGTGAAATTCAGCTTACTTTTATGTCCCGTACATTTAACGTATCTTTTTTTTCAAATAATTGCCAAAAAAATTTCCAGATCTAGCTGATTCTACAGAGGATTCATCATTGAACCACCAGTCAAAACGATGCAAACTGCCCTGGAAATGGAGATATCTACATGGTGAAGCCCTTCCATGTCTTGGATCTTGGATTATCATCACGAGTTCGACTGTGAAGTTCCATGAAAGCTTATTCTACCTATAGTTTAAAGCTCGAGGGTTTTTCTATCTACTGGATTTTCCGACAAAGCATAACTACGTGACGGCGGAGGAGATGGAGGAGTGCAGGCTGTGCGGCCTCACCTATTACAGGTGCGAAATCTGACAACCCTTCATCATGCTCTTCCTCCCTCAGAAGCCCTAGGACATTAATCAGCTTTCTTGGGGCCATTCATGAATCACCATATTATATGCTTTTCCTCCATGTTTGATCTTTATCTTTTATGGCTCACTGATGGCTTTGCTTGAGCACATTAATTAAATGTACAACACATGAAGGCCACGGGACATTGAGAATGCTTAATAATAGCACACTACTGAATGCTGTCTTTCTCACAGCTCCATGACACAAGATGGTGGAGATTTTCTTATCTTCAAATGGTTTCAAGACTGGCCGGCTGGATTAGAGATCGCTGATTCTGGAGTGGATAACTTCCTGTTCTTGGTTAGGCGGCTCGTCTGCTGTGGTTTTAAGATAAATTTGAGTTCCAAAATGTCATAATATCACTTTTAAATTAATCGTTGACGTTTTCAATTAGAAGATCTTAAAGGAATCGAATCTTTTACTATGCCATCTTAATAATTTTCGAAATAGGTGCATAACAATTCCAATTGATCAATTATAGTGAGAATCAATCTCAACCATGAACTGAATCTTCTGCAAAAGCTGGAAGAGAGCCAAATTCAATTTCCAATGGGTGGGCGTCTGTAGTTTGGAGAAAAATGGTAGTTTTTTTTTTTGTTGACATCACAAAAAAAGTGATTTTGGTTAAGTATAGGAAGTTATGCCAAAAAAGAAAAAAACATTATCATATCATTTAGTTATTTACAAACTTAATTAATAAGTAATTGACACATTAATAAAAGATATTACATCAATTTTAAAAAAAAATGCATGATTTTTTTATTAATGGGTCATATTCATTAGTTAAACTCAAGGATGATGTTACAGTTTCACTTGCTCTAATTGTCTTATTATTATTATTATTATTATTGAAATCATTTAAAAATGGAGTGGCACATGTGGGGTGGTGGCAAAACAGTAAAATATAAAATAGTAAATAGAAAAAGGCTGTAAAATGGGGACGACAGGCAGCAAAGTGGTCCGAGTCTGAGAGATCCCCTCGTGCGGCTCACCCGCCACACCCACAGTCTGTCTGCCACCTTTCTAACCCTCTCTCTCTGACTGCCTCTGGATCTTTGACTGCTCCATCCAATTACTTCCCACATTTTTATAGTGATAGCAATAAACAAATGCCTACGGGTTAACCTAACTTGATACGATGCATATGAATTTCGTGAGCAGTTCATAAGATTATATTAGTTCGACTTTGCATGTAAAAGTATAATCCTTGGTAAGATCATTCGTATATATGCTCGTATATGATCTTACCTGAATTTATGGAGAAAGTCTTGTATATTAAAAGATGTCATGTCAACATTACTTGATAATGTAATAAGTTAATAAGAGTTATCAATCGTATCAGTAGATTTACAAAAGGAATTTATACAACAACATGTAATTTTAAATAAAAGTTTTGAAAAATTGTAAAAATTCTAAAAAAAAACCCTAAAAATCCGCGTTGAATAATACTTGATATCATTTTACACTTCTCGCTAATTAATTTTAGTTTTTCAGCATTTTATTTAGCTTTTGTGGATTTTTGTTTTTCAAAATATTTTAATTTATTTTTACGGCTTGAATTCTCTCCTATAAGTTTGTCGATGTTGCCAGTTCCTGTTAATTTGAGATACATGAAATGGTGCTTAAAGTGTTATCCCCACGAGATACAATACTTCCTCTATAACATTATAAAAAAAAAATAGACAATTGGCATTCCAAGATCTCAAAAATAATATATCAATATGTAACATCTTAATTATATTATCAAAACAGGTATACATATTAGAGCTGAACTGCACAATGGACAAGGAAAGGGATGAGTTCCCCACCTAAGGTTCTACACAATTCCAACACTTGGAGCTCTTCAATCACGGGGAAGCTGGCTACTCTGCAGCTCTATTCTAGTCCCAATGTTTGGAGGGGCTTGGAGGGAATTAGGGAAAAAGTACCGGTTAATTACGTAAAAACATGATAAACATGTCCATGTCAAGGTTATTCTTCACTAACAGACACATTATATTCTAAAATGGGGTAAACTATTCACTAACATGTCCAATAGAAAGGAAGGTAACTCGGGACTAACCATGCCAGATCCATGGCAAGGTTAGTAGAGGCTTCAGAGCTGAAGAAAAGCATATTTTCCATGGAGGACTTTTTTTTCCGGTATATATTATCTAATATTAGAAAATCTAATAAACCAAGTTTCAGCCAGACCCCACCAATGAGGTAAAACTCTCCCAACTTGAATTTTCTCCACGTAAAAAATTTGAACTCGAAACCTTACTTGAGTGAAAGAGACGTTTATCATCTTAACCGATTCATGTTAGTAAGGGGGACTTCTTTGGCATGTACCATTTGGCACTAAAAAATTCATCGGACTCTGGCTGACTCTCATTTGAGCTACGTTGGTCTATTAAAAGATAAAATTCTCCAGATTATAATTTTTTTTCTATTTGAATAAGAAAAATGGGCATCGAATCATTTTGAGCAATTTAAATTGGTCATGTTTATTGTTCTTTGTTCAGATAGCCACGCACGTAGTCTAACAATGGGAAACACTGGATGGACCAAATGATTTTCACTACTGGTCAGAAAAAGTTGTGATATTGACAAAGCACAAACCGAAGGGTTTCTTAGGATCCGTTCGCACGTGAGGCTTCTTCCTTAACATATCATCATGACTCTTTTCGTGGCACGTGTGTCTTGAGTGGCTTTCGTTGGTCGGTTCTGAAAAACACAAAAAAAAAAAAGATTTATCTTTTCTACCATGGTCGATCTTAAGTTTTGAAGTCATTTCTTGATGAGAATAATGAATAAAAATAAATCCACGAACATATTATAATTTGAGATTACAACTGTGAGAATTTCGAATTATCATGAGAACTTTAACATGGTTTGCTTCCGCGTAAGGTTAGGATTTTATGTGTAAACTTTGAAATTTATATGAATTATTATAACATTTGCTAGTATAGTATAATTTAATATTATATAAGTTAAAATTTTATGTTGTAATTATTAAAGATTTTACATGTTGAATTTATTGAATTATAACTAAACTTACAATTATATTCTGTTAACAATAGTCAAACTTTACCATCGGTTTAATATTTCTCCAAACAATCCATGATACATATTCATCGGATTCATACCACATATCAAATATAGCAAATATCACATTTCAACCTATAACTCGAGAAAAGTTCACAACAGCTATAGTTTTTAATATTTCTCGTAATCTAACAATAATCGAATCAAAACTTACCATTGAGTCTCAAATTAATGAACGTGAGACGGAGCAATTTGAAGTCTTAAAATGTGTAGGTAGATCACAGGCTCTAGAGTTACCACCTACTTTCGTCTCTCGATAAAGGCAGATCAGACCCCCTAACCTGCGTTCTGTCCCTTTAAGAAACAAAACAAGGAAGGTGGGTTAGGGCTTTTCCCAATACTGCAAAGGCCCTCATAGGTTGTCAAGTTCCAATATGACAGCTTACAAGGAATAGACTTTATATCTAGAGAAGAACTTTATTATATAATATCTCTGAATACTAATTATTTTTATATGCCCAAGTTGTGTCTCTTTAATAAATAAAAGGAAAGTAACAGTAGTGGCGATTCAATCTCACTCGCTATGTAATGTTCAGGATTTTATTAGATGGTGGTACGTCCAATTCTTTTGTAAACCAGATTTCGATCTTTTAAAGCATTCTCTTCCGTCCTCGAGTTAATGTACGAGTCTGATGCCATATAAAATATCCATTGGGCATACGAGAGATCGGAGCCAGTTTCGACCTAGTAAAAATTTAAGCCCTTGGATGGCAGTACATAATTCTCTCATAAATCATGTTTAAATATCTTTAGCTCACCGTTGTAGGATTCAATTCTTAATAGGAAACAAAGAAAAGCCCCTGAGACTTATGTATTTGCATAAGTACTCTCAGTCTATGTAATCCATCCCAATTCCGTCCACAAACTAGCTAGCTAGGACAGGGAGGATCGCAAGACAGCTCCTTAATTTTGTAAGGTTTCTAGAGAGAAAATTCTGATGAGCTTTTAGTAGAGGATGGAAATAGTTTGCTGCGGAGAGAAATTTTAGTGAGAGAGAGGGATATCTTCGATGAGATATCGACTCTTATGAAAATGATTAGTTGTACTGAGATGAATGTGTTTGGAAGTTTTGGCTTGTCGACGATGATTATGTATCTTATTTAAGTTGTCAAGACCATTTAAGTACTCAGATTGTCTAAAGCATGAGCCAATTCCTAGAGTTATCTCTGCAATATTATTAGCTGACAGAGTGGTGCCTTGTGTCAGGCGTAGATGAGTAATTAAATTGTTACGCAAGTTATTCATGTTTAAGTTATCAGTTATTTGACAGTATTTTGTACGATACTAATCGCAAATTCATGGTAATTTGGCTAAAAATATTAACTATGGAGAGTAATCTTACTCTGTCTATACCATCCAAGATTTAACATCTATGTTAATTAAACACATCTGCACATCAAACCCCAAGATTTGACATCGGTTAGACCAAAGAGGCACAGCAAGCAATGTCTCCTCAAAATTTGCAACAAATTAGGGTTCTTAGTTTCCTTTTTAATTCTAATGGGTCATTAAATCCATCTTTCTAGTGCTGAATGAGTTATGTTTGCCTCTCCAGAGAGGAAAAAGGATGGATTATTAAAATTAAAATAAATAAATAAAATAAAAATACCCAAATTTTATGGTGTCAAAATGAACAAAAAAAAAAAAGCACAGTTTCTCATGAAGTGGAGTGGTTGGCTGAGTGTTGCCATGTTTGATTCCCCAGCAGCCGGGTTTCCTCGTACATGTCTTTTGCCTTTGCCCTCTTTTGTCCACTGTTGCTATTGCTGCCCACAATCCATGACTTGTACCAGAAATTGTGGCGGATTCAGAACAAACACTGCCCCCTATCAAGTTAGGGTTTAGGCAATTCGATGAGCTCGGTAGCAGCTCAGTGTCGAAAAATTAAGGGACATGCCAGATATTGTTATAATTCACTTGATTTATGTACTTGATCGATCATCATATACACAATTGGGTACTAATAGGAACATCAAAATTTATCCAATTTTAGTACGTACCCACGAAATCATTTCTTAGATCATCATTTTCTAATGAAATGAACCTGAGCATACTGGGTGTGTCCACATAAGATCCAAATCACTCAAAACAAATAGAATCGAAGCCACCAGGAGGCTCTGGTGCAAAGATCCCATAATTTAGAACTAAGAGATCTTATTTTGATTTGTGTTACTAAAATTCTTCGCACCTTTATTTTCTCCTTTTCCATCATCTTCTAAATTTACGTAATTGAAAAAAGAAAAATTTTAGATTTGATTAGCTAAAATGTGATGGTTGCTTTTTATTTGAGCGGTGAAAAATGAAGATTTTATTATTTACAATAATATGAAAGAATAAAGCTGAAGAGACACGGGTTTTCCCCCTTTTTTGCAGGTACAATGCTCACTTTGAATTCTTGGATCCGTAAAGCAACAAAGAGAATCAACCGACTGCTGTTAACTCGGAAAAATTGAATTTAATATAATCGATGAGTCCTTACTGGAAGTAATCTGGCAGCAGTTGGATCTACAGCCCTCCTTTGTGTGCAACCGTAGCAGGGTGTGTTTGAATCAAGTAATGTTAGATTACGAAAAATATTTCACAATTTTTTTTATCTTAATTGTAGTAATTTTTTCAAAAAATTATGGATTGATATGTGAGACTTGTGCATCTGTTAAAAATAACGACATAACACATATGCAGGAATTACCAACTCGAGACCTTCCAACATGATTTAGATCTTAAGACTTCAATATATCATGTCATATATCCGTTCAATTAGAATTTAATATAAAATTATACTATTATATTTTTAAAAAAATCTTTAAAAATATAAAAATAACGAATGTATACCACGTTAGTATGTTATTTAGTATATTCGAGACACTTGAGACTTTCTCATGTTCCCTTGGTATGGTATCCAAAACTTCCTTTCGTATTATTTTTTTCCGGTTTCATGAGAAAAGTATGTACAGATCTTATAAGAAATAATAATAAAGGGATATAAAAAAAACTCTTTCAATAACATTCAAATCTAGTACCTATTAAATTTCAAATAGAAAGACGAGTTTCACTGTACTTAATCTTCTTTTTTATAATAAATATTATTATATACATTGGGAAAATTTGACTTTGCACCCAGAAATTTAACTGCTGGCTACTTTGCACACCTAAAAGTTTATGAAGTCCTACTATATGCACCATGAGATCTGTCCTTTTTGTCTCTCTTTTTTTGGTCTCACCATTGACACCATCTGGCCGTAATTCCGTGAAATATTCGATTGAAAATGTCAACAATTGCTGTCATTTACTCTGATCATTGACCTTAATATAATCAAATTATCATTTTTTTTCTCCACAATATTTTCATTTTATATATTGCTCACGTCTCGAGTCGTATTGTATCATTGTTATCTTCAAATTATTTACCATATACACCCCCAACTATTGCTCATAATTACTATTATAAGACTTTAAATTGACAATACACGAGTTTTATTCCAATTTTCTCATTCGAAACATTAGGACAAAACATGCACATGTGTGATATAATATTGGCCGATTACGATAGAGGCTCATGAACTGTAATGAACGTATGATGTAATTATGGCATGTGTTTTCTGAAAATTCAAACACCAATGACATAAAGAGAGTTGATATCTTAACCAGAGCGAGACTAATATGGCAAACTCATATAAGGGACGAAATTTAATGAAAGAGTAATATGTCAATTTTAAGGTTAAAAAAAAGATACTTTAATAAAATTAAATAAAATTAAATAAATTTTATATAATATTTCAAGGATTTTCGTGAGTTTAAGGGACGATGTCCCCTCTCCACACATCCTCCGAATCCATCCTACACATAATACATCGCAAACGCAGGCATATAAATGCACACATCTTCGTCAAGGGCAGCCCCCATACATAAGAGCTTTTTTTTTTTCCCCGAATGAGGGTTATTCTTAATTTTTCCAAATAAAATTCTAATTTTACTTCCTACATTATACTAATTTTTTACAAGGTTTTTCAATATAATATTATATGAGTTAAATTTTTATAATATAATTGGCAAATTTTTACATCTAAATACATGTAATTCTTGAATTATGACAATTTTATCTATACTTATCAAATTTTAAAACCAATTGTATATTTTCCCAAGCAATCAAACACACTTATCTAATATCACAGCATAAAAGTTCGACTGCAGTCCAACAAATCTTAATATTATTGATATTTCTACTATAACATTGAAATTTCTCTTATATGATAATGCTCGAACCGATTATCCAAAAATTTGATGCGCATAATTGTAGCTTTATTCTTTAGTGCTCTCACGACAAGGAGACGAGTAAAATATCTATTTTTTGTGCTATGTTTCAGGTTTTTTTTTAAAAAAAAAACTTTACATTAAAATAAATGATAGTTCAAGAGTGGTATTGTAGAGAATGGGCGACATGGAGGCAGCCCCCACGTTCTACTCCTCACATGTTGCTGAATTCCTTTTAAATCCTGTCTTCTCCGAGCCTTCAATTTGGAACACCTCAAAGTTAGGTTTAATGGCAAGAGATTTATTCTTAATTAATTCCATAAATAATTTAAAAAAGTGGAAAGTTATAACATTCAGAATTGTGATTCGGATTCGAACGGTGATGTGGAAGGCGCAAATTGAACGACATGGCTGAGAAGGACGAACTTAGAAAGATTCCAAATATAAAAATGAAAATTCATTAAGAAATTTCAAAGAATTGGGATTTCATGCACATTTTGATATAACTTGCATCAATGAAATACCTTGATTACCAAAAAAATTCTAGTGAAAAAAGGGGAATCGTGTTACTAAATTCCACAGAATATAATCATTTTTCAACCCAATTGATAATTTCTACATTAGACATCTAACTTGTCGTAAAGGGTGGACTCCTCGTGTTAATGATAACTTACTGTGGACACTATTACACAATGAATTTGAAAAAACAACCATATATGATCGGAAAAAAACTTTTATATTAATTAATATTTAGAAATCAAATAAATCCTGACTAAGTCTCAATTTTTTCGGTTCACATTTAAATCAGAATTATCCTTCGCAGGATAGAACTCTTCCAATTAAACATTTACATACTACGAAAGAGCTTTTGACATATAAAATAACACATATAATAACCAGATTGTTTAGTCGGTGTCACTCTCAAAGGAATAAATTTATAAACTTTCCACTCTTGTGATGCCTCCATAAATACCCTCATGTCAATACCCCCCAGCCCCAGTTTTCCCACTGATCTTCCCTTTCTCCTTGTGGTTGCACCATCATTCTCTCTCTAGCTTTGCCCATTCACATCACAATCAACATGGTAACTCTCTCTCTCTCTATATATATATATCTACGTATTTGTAGAAGTACAGATGCTTGTTCTTCTTGAATTGATGATGACGGCGATGCCAATTCTGACCTCTTCTAGGGTTTCAAGAATGTTCCTGCATGGTTGGACACGCTCTACACCCAGAAGTTCTTCGTGGGCTGTTCCCACCATGAGAATGCAAAGAAGAATGAGAAGAACGTGTGCTGTCTAGATTGCTGCACCAGTATCTGTCCCCACTGCATCCCCAACCACAGGTTCCACCGACTTCTCCAAATCCGGCGCTACGTCTACCATGAAGTCGTTCGGCTCGAGGATCTCCAGAAGCTCATCGACTGCTCCAACGTCCAGGTCTCTCTCGAGCTCCGATGCTACTTGTACTGTGATTTTCTCGATTTTTTTTGAAAGAACTAATCCCTAGCTTCTTCTCGATTTTCAATTCAATAGGCTTACACAATTAACAGTGCGAAAGTGGTGTTCATCAAGAACAGACCGCAGAATAGACAATTCAAAGGGTCGGGGAACTACTGCACTTCATGTGATAGAAGCCTCCAGGAGCCCTTTATTCATTGCTCTTTAGCCTGCAAGGTAAAATTGGACTTTTACTACCCTCGTTTTCCAGTGAAACGAATTTTACCTACTTTATCTGTCAATTTTCTCCTCACAAATGATTTCTTCATAGAAATTAGTAAAAGCTGCAGAAAACCTTAAAATTTTCCTTTTGTAAAGACATATGTTATGGTGAATTTCGCCATTGGATGCCGTTGATCGAGGTTATAGCGTTTGATATAGTGTGGAACTCGTGATTTTATTGATTACTTCACAGTATTATCAGATTAAAAATGCTATGACCTTGACACAAAATCAACAGCATCACAAGATTTACTTTATAGTAGGGGAAAAGAACAGCTCTAGTTTGAATTATATTTGTTTCCATTTTCGTAATTGAGTTAATTTTTCCTTTGGCTAGGTGGACTATTTACTGAAATACAAGGAGGACCTTTCCCCATACTTGAAGACTTGCAAGACCCTACAGCTGGGGCCTGATTTCTTGTTCCCACCAGACATGTATTTCGGGAACGAAGAGACGACCCCGCACTCGACCGTTGTGGACTCCGACGAGCCGATGATGACCTGCTCATCGGGATCATCCGGGTCGGATATCAATAACCCGATCGGCAACATCGGGAACTTCGTCAGGAAGAAGAGGACTGGGCTCTATGTGTGTGCTAGATCGGCTAGCAAGATTTCGTCCGATGAAGACGACATGGCCACAAGCTACATGAGCAGGAGGAAAGGAATTCCCCACAGATCACCCCTTTGTTGAATTTCAGCCAAAAAATTCAAGGAAAAAAAAAACAAGAAGAATAATGTCATCAATTTCCAATTGACCGATTATTCAATTATGTACTCTCTCTCTCTCTCTCTCTCCTTCTCTTGGATGAAGAAAATTAATCAGTTGGTCGGGGGATTTGTCTTAATGGCAGCACGTGATGTTCCCAAATTTCGAGTTATTGGGCTGTTCAATCTTCTAGGGTTTTACATTTTCCGGTTGATTATCGACGATTATTTAATGGTTTCCTCGCACGATCACCGTACAATTATTTGATGTAAATCTTCAAAGAGGCACTTTCCAAGGACAATTTCACAGACGGACACACACCTGCATGTTTATGTCTGTTCATGTATACATGTATGATCGAAATGTTTATGGTTTTTGTTCTCTTGAGATTGCAGTTACCCCAAATTTTTTATGTTCTAGATCATTTTTCAACATATAGTTTAGTGTGAACTAGTAATTTATTCACAAACCATTGAGTTCGATGCCACTCGCATTTAATCAATATCTAGGACTCGAATCATATAAAATCATAAAATTATAGATTATGAGACATTAGTCTTTGTCCAACCGACCCATAAAACATAAAAGACATTAGTCATTTTACAGATGTGGAACAGAACTAAGCAAGAACATAATTGTTAATTGCGTGATTATGTGACTTAATCCTAATATGCGTACAACCTACGGTGTAATTCTATATTCACTAAGCAAAGGATACCTTATGGATTAGGTTTAATGTGTGCGATTGATTATTTTGACAACAGAACCCCAAAGAGAAAATGACACAAACCATGTAACAAGGATATGATAAGCAGATTCAAAATCAAGGGCTCAAACTCTATGTACGTCGTAAAAAGGTACGGTATCCAGCAGTATACATTCAAGATCATTCTGATAATGGTATCGAAGTATGGGCTGCCTCAGTTATATATCTACTTGATCAAAATAGTCATGAAGCTCCATGGATTTGGATTCTTAGTTCACATAGTTGTTGACAGCCCAACTTAGTAAGGCATTGATTAGTTTACTAAATTGAAAAGATTTGGCGGCCATAAGAGCAAATTAAAGATATGATTTCGTGTCGAGGCGTAGCAAATCAAGATGCTAATGATAGGATTTAGGACTTTTCATTAGGGTGAATGGACTTTTTGCAAGTGTGATAATTTTAAGCTAGGTTTTTTGACTTGTCAAAGTCCAAACTCAAAAGAGATTAATCATTCTTCCCTTTGAGGACGATGGAAAAGGTGGGGAGATTATGATCATGAGATGTAAAATCTAAATTCTCAACGTCTATAAAGGAGAAGAAAAATTAATTAGGTAAGAAAAGCAATGTGGCCCTCATCACATCTTTCCCGTTCTAAAAGGAATTATTGTCGGTTCATATACTGACGATACGTTCATTAAAAGTATGTAATTCAACTTTGTTTGAAAACACACTGAAAGATGCATTTCTAAATGGAAGTTTTCTTGTCGATCGGATTGTAATTCGTACATCACATTTGCAGCATCTAATTGAAAATGCTACATATGTATGGTTTCTTCATAGTCATGTTGCCTTTTCTTGGTGTTCTACCCTTGATGAGTTGCCGAAGGAGAAGACCTGACTCGTACTCGTGGACAGTTTCTCAAAATTTGATTCACAAAATCCGGATGGTATCTGCTGCATTCACTTGAATTAAAGGTAAGGTTAGTGCACTTTAGAGGATTGCATGTTCAGGTTAGTTCTTTTTAGTACCTAATTAAATTCTCTACATAAGTTTTGGCTGCTCTTTTGTTTTCGAGATCCAATCTGTAAATTGAGGCTTACTGTTATATTCTCCTCGCACTTGTCTGCCGCCATTGACTATATGTTGGCTGAAGATTTTCTTGGTCGGCGAAAGGAATAGAGAACCCTCGCTGGACATTGGTAATCCATGTTATCTCTATAACATACAAATGACATAAAATGTTTTTTTTCAATTACAGACGAAATCTAAAAGTATAGAATGGGAAAGAAGAAGGAGAATGGAGTTCAGCTGGTGACTGCATCAAACCCTCTTTCTCGGATAAGATTAGATGTCCAATAAATGACCATTAGGGAATACTGAAAAGACTCTTTGAGGGCCACAGAGAGATGCGAATCTACTGGGCTTTGAAGCATTTTGAAGTAAATCAACTGTCGGGAAGTTTTGGGCCTTAAAATGGGGTGGTTCGGTGCACTTCTCATTCTTCAAAATGTGACTGAAGGTGTCCTTGAATCCCAATCAACTCCCATTCCCAATTCCAGGAGATAACATGTCAAGGCACATTCAGTTCCTTGGCCATCACATCGCACCTTGCCAGGAAATCATCATCGGTGCACTTCTTCTTCCATACGATTCCACCTCGTTAATGGGACTTTCCATATATGTTTCATTTGGAGACGAATCGGTCGAGACATAATTTTCCAGCTTTGATTTATTTCCTAGCTATTCAACAGCAATCATGACCCTTTGACATGTAGAGGACAATCTTCAAACGGATCCTAGGAAAAGAAATGACCAAAGGACATTTTTCACATGTTCTTGTCGTCCCTATGTTTTCGACCACTTTTGTACACAAAGGTAGGAACGTACGGGACCTGATCATAGGTCATGTGGCCCCGTGAAATTTATTGGCCAGAGCAGAGTGGACCACTGGTTTAAGCGTATATTCGTATGGACGTACGTATATATGTGTACATACATTATCCATGTAAACCTTATTTCTTCTAAAAAAAACTATAAAAACTAGAAAGATGGTTTGATAGACACGTTGATTTCAACTTAAAATTTCACGGATTTTTAATCGGAAAACTAGGTTATGAGTTCGATTTTTAATCGGAAAGGGGAAAACTATAAATGCTTCCAGAAAAATGCCTGATTCTCAAGAAGTGTTTGTGTACAGTAAAACAAAGGAAATGGGGTCATGCAAGCCGCCCTACGGTGTCGACCCGCGATCTGCTACCTAAAGCTCCATGCAGATGAACTCCGGAGAAGCACATCCTGCTTACTTTGATAGTTTGCGCCCCCACACCTGCCCAAGACTGGAAGAAAACTGCTCAACTCGAGGTCAGTTATTGAGAGCGAGTGTTTAATAGTACGTGTCGAGTATGAATACGTTACCGCATAAGGGTGAGTATTGAAAATGAATCACACGTCAAACAATTAATATAAATAATCATGATTTATAAGAGAATTGAATACCGTCATCTAATAGTTTAGCCTTTTATGTGAACATGTATTCGAGACTGTTGTTGGTCCTGGTGGATATTTAATAGCCCGTGACCCCGGTTTCAATCCAATTTATAATTACAACTTCTTATATTGTATTGTGAAGATTTTCAAGGTTATTTAGTGACTGTTACTAATCTCCAAATCTCCTTCACTAATTTTCAATATGGTAGCTGTAGGAGGACAACCGATACTGGGTGTGTTTGCATAGGTACCCGTCGATCGGTAGCGGTGGAAGTCGAGAGCTGCTGTACCATGAGGCCGCACCAGCTTATTGGGTTATTATCTCTCTTGGCGATATTGGAAGGCTCATGATTGCACTTGTTCCCTCTAAATGGGATAAGATGCGGCTGGGCTCATCTGTAAACATCAGAATTTGAGTGGGCTAATTGCGAAAACAACTGGGAAGTAATAAGAGAAATACAAACGACATAATCATATGACAAAACCCTCCATTTGAGAGAAGCACTACACAGATAAAATAATTTGCTATATTTTTTTTTGTTCGCACCACAAAGTATTTACAAGTCAGCCGAAGCGCACATCGAGATTAATATGCGGTCGGGGTCAGAATCCCTGGAAAAATTCTCGTAATCCCTCATAACCTGAAGATCGATCATGAGATCACTAATTTGGGAGTTTTGTAAGGGAATCACTAGGTCAATTTCAGATTAGTAAATAATTTACTATATCGAAACTAGATATTACAATGTAATAGATGTTTTCAATCCCATTCCAGAACCCACTTTACAATCCTTTTAGAGAAAAGAGTCTAAAATCCAATCTTTCAAATCCAACGACCTTACGTTATTGAAAAATTTCTCAGAAAGATCGTACTGAGATTACTCGTACTTAAACGGTACTCGATTCACCATTACATAGACTTATAAATATAAAATGTATATCATATATATTTTTATTTTCTCAAAAAAAAAATCTCAATTCGATTTAGAATAAGACTGCATGAAATCAAGAAACTCTCATATTCCAAAATTAGAACAAAAACTTGTTCCTTCTCAATTTCTACTTATCCGATTAGATCTTTGAGTCTCTTAAACTTCTTGATTACGATGAGGCGCTCCCAACAAATCTTCACCTTCAATTTGAGGGAAAAAAAGGAGCTTGATGGTGGTTGAATCGGATCTCATTCCTTATTGATATACATGTACATATATATATATATAAGATATTGCACACTAAAATTACATGGTTAAACCCTCTATTTAGTGGAACATTCACGACAGAAAGCAATCAATCTACTAGATTTAAAGTAGCTATTGGTAATTTTGTATCCAATATTATAACTTTTCATACTAAGGTCTCAAAATCGAATCTATTAAAATCTCACGCTCTTGCATTATCAAGAAATTTCTCAAAAAGAACGTAACAATTTAGATAATATTAGAATCTCAATTCGAAAAATCCAATTTCATTTTCTTGTCCACTACAAATTGAACCGGGTAAGAAGACATATTAACACTATGTTAGATAATTTAACGGTAAAAAAACGATTTAATACTCATCGGCAACATATAAGGCAAGTGAAAAATTGACTTAACATGTGTAACAAAGAAAATATTTAGGACTAAAACAATTACTTTAAAGTTTATAAGACTTATTCAGGAGAAATGATAAATTTTTAGAACTCTTAATAGTAATTGTCCCTTGTTAACTTCACTGTACGGTACCATTTCTTTGGAAACCTAAAACCATTAGTGGCGTTGGTTGGTACCCGATTTCCACAGCCTTCCTCAGCATCTATTTCCCTACTCAACTTCCCACCTCCGTGATTAGCTCAAGTCAACAGAACATAACGTAGAAGATGAGAAAGCTCACGCACCGAATCTTTAACCTCAACTCTACCGAGGACTTTCTCGGGTTGGATTTTCGTGACCCGAAGCTAAGCGATGTAACTCCAGAATCCTTTTCAATCCCTCCACGTCCCTCCTTACAACTTCCATGAGGAAGACGGAATCATCTGCAAATATAAGACAGGGAAATTACTACTGGCCAGGTTCGATTCATCTTAACCCCACCTAGGGAACCCTACGCAGCAACGCACGTGAAATGATAAAAACATATGTTCTTCAATTTCTCTAAGTAATTTAGTTAAAATACGGATAAGAAGTTACTCAAAAAAGAAAATTAGTTAATGAACTAGTCTGTTAACTCGATATTGAAATGCTTTACAACCAATCAAACTTACTCGTCGCGCATGATACAAGCATTTTTGAGTAATTGTATCCTATGTTACAGATGGATTTTAGTATATGAGAATAAATTATTTTTAATATTATAATAGGATGTGGTAAGTCAGGTCCAATTATATTTTAATAATTTTTTTTATGTTTTTAATAAGAGACTACATTTTCTTAACAATTTTAAACATTTCTAATCTGTCCAATTTTCTTTTTTTTAATGCATTATGTTACGTATATAAACTCAATGGATCCCGACTAATTCAAATTTGAGTCAGGTAGACCCACTATAAGGTCACGAGAAATTCGAGACATTCCTTGAGGGGAAGAGATGCCTCACCATTTCAATCGATTCGCGTAGGTAAGCATACTAATTATTAGGTCAAATAGTAAGGGAGGGGGGAATAAAGTTGAAGGAAGCAATGTCTTCGAAGAATAAATTCGATGCAACAATAAGTTGAGGTGCCACTTGCATAAAGACCCAAATAATTAAGGCCTCTTTTGATACATCAAGATTTAAGAAAAAGCTAAGGCACAAGTTCCAAATTTTCTATATCCTCTTCTCTCTGACACTAATTATTAGTAGAAGATGCAGATGGGCATGTCGGGGAAGCCAGTCTCATCACCTAACTCAGAATAAACTCACATGTATCCATGATTAATTCTCCAGAAATTATGAGCAGGCCGATCAATCATGAGAGCGAGCTCCTCCTACCACGACTACCAAATGTCACGTCATACATCGCAAGCACCTCTCGAGCAAGGGATAGTGCCGATACCGCACCCAATGATACCCAAGATAGTGTCCATATTGCACCCACTGACCCTGACTATCACAATTTGCATATATCCCGTAGTGTGAGAAAGATGGTCTAGTCTAGTGATATCATTGTCGATATAAAATTAAAAGGTTATAAGTTCAGTTTTGACTAATGAGACTCTCCATATCCATTTATTCCCCATAATTTATTCTTTTCTAAGTTTATATATGTCGTTTATATACCAAAAAACATCTTGTGATATAACAGATACAAGACGTCCACGCAAATTTTAATATAAACAAAATCTTAATTACATAACTTCCTTTATACCGTTGCTAGCCTTCCCATTGAACGGTGGATATTGAACGGTAGAATTTACCACAAGGTATTTTTTATTTTTTATATCTTTTTTTTCTCTTCTGTGATGGTGGCAGGCAAAATAAGAGCCTTATGGCTTCATGATCAGACTTTCCTTTCAAAGCTAGCAATGATCATCAAGGAAAGAAAGATCCAAATCTCTCTCTCAATTTCATACATTTGCCCTCAGGAGTGGGTAGGCTGTCTAGGCAAACCTCTCCATGTGTAAATGGCTATCACTTTCATGGGAGATTTTAAATTAATAAAAAAGACTTCGATCAACTTGGAATTGATTGCCATCGACAACTTTACATTTCAAATTACCATTAAATGCTAATCCGTCTCTCTTTTTTTTAAGTCCAATATTGGATTCAAATTCTATTAATGAAGATAATTGATAATTGAAAGGATTTTGTCTTATAATAGGCCGATTTAGTTCAAAGACAAATTAGTTAGGATCTTTTTAATTTCTATATAGCAATTGGTTGACGGCAAGGAAAGAAGAAGCAGTATTATTGAAAGCCAAATGCTTCTTGGACACGTGAACCTTCACGATCATTACCTACTTCACCCTCTTCGGGATCATTTAGTAAAAAAGAATACATTTTATTTGAAAAATTAAATAATCCTTTCTAACTTTTTTTTAAAAAATAATCATAGCATTTGATAAATTTTGTAAATAAGGTCCTTCTAACAATAAAAAAAATGTAATTTTAACAATATAGTTTTCCCCTTTTTTTGGCAGGAAGATGGTATTACATGTGAATTCTACTTTTTTTTTTTGTATAAAAGAATATACAAACATTAGAAAAAGATAGAAAGAAGCGAGATAGAGATGCATGAGAAGTTTTACTAATAATGATGGAATTCAAATTATATTTGTCTCAAATTAAGAGCGATATCACTGTATTAATCCCTGTTTATCTGAGACAACTTTACTTGTGCAAAGTCTATGTCTTTCGTCAACTTAAAAGGCAAGCACTTTACCTGCGATTTCTTGTCAAATGGGGCTGGACATTGAACTGTACTCCTCATTAAGTGATGAAATCAGCCTAAACAACTGCCGGTTAAGTTATAAAATACGCTAATCCGTATTATGTACGGTATTTGTTGTATCAATGGAACCGATTCTTTTCACTCTGACAAAAATTATAGGAGATGCTGCTCTCATAACTCCGGGAGACAACAATTAAGTGAGCCGAGCCTATATATATACACACATATCCATATACATGATGAGAGTCTTCTATATAACGAATATATCATATAACAATACTTATATGGTGTAGCAGATAAGTGAGATTCGACTATTTTAATTGGTTTTATAAACCCTAAAAATAATAATAAAAAAAAGACAACCGTAAAAATAATTTAATCATGTTGACCTATAACACTACATAAGTATTATCAGTGATATACATGTTACATATAAGACTCTCTCCATAATAATACGGTACGTTCAATAATTATTTTTTGATATAAAAAGGAGGTACATAAACTTAGAAGAGGTAAAAGAAAAAGGGGGATAAAGGGGATAAATAGGATAAAAGAAATCCTATTTGTGAGATTAAACTGAGAACTTCTAAGTCATAGAGCGATACCAACTGTATACCAAGCTCTCTTTATCTCCACAATTATTTTATTGGACACCTGAAGTACAATATCATATTTAAAAGGTAAATACTATTTTTAAATAGAAAAATAAGATGCGATATTTTCATGTTAATTAACACGTGAAAAAATCTTCAACTAAACTCACATATGATGTTATGAGTGGATTTCGATCCCAGTAAGAATCTAGTGAACAATTATGGCTACTCTATATCAACATCTCCATATATATTTGCACTATCGGGATAGATTTTTTTTCCCAAGACAACCGGCTCACTTTTTTTTTTTCCAATTTTGCTTCAATTATGTTCTCAAATTTACACGTATAAGTAATAAGTCAATTGCAAGCAGAGTCAAGTAATTGAATATAATATGGTGAATATATCATATTAAATAATAATCATGTATAATACTATTTTAATTAATATCGGAATAATATCTTATGATTTGATATATTAATTTATCGGTACACTAGTTTTCCACATAACCATCGATGAGCTATCGATCCCCCCAGAGAGAATCCGCGTGGGGAGATAATCCTCCACTCGCTACGCTCTTAATGGGACTTCTATCGGTTGAAGTTAAAACATGACAGAGACACCACTGATTAAGCTGATCGGGACCCGCTCCATGAGTTTTTGGTTCTTGTATGAAACTCGGTCGGTTTTCAAGGTAAAAAATCGACCCGAGAAAATTGGGCCTGACCCAAAAATGCTAGAGCCCTGAGATCGATCGAAATTATATAAAATATAGTGTTGCATATAATAATTGATATTATCAATAGATTTTAATAGTAAAAATGATATATTTGATATTTTTGGACTTCACATTTTATCATTGTTTATGCTAATAAAATTATTAATGCATCGAAATAATTATAATTAGTTATTTATTACAATGAATTTTTGTCTACATTATAATTTTGAAATAGGGGCCGAAAAAATCCTTAAAATAAACATTCTCCGCATATTTTTTACTTAAAAAAATCGATTCAAAAATTCATAATTCGATGATTAAAAAAAAAAAACCACCCTAAGAGAATCCTCCTAAGAAAATCGAAATCAAAATATATCGTAATCCCGATTATCCTCTATCGTAATCTCAATAATATCACAGTCCGTTCTCAAGCATAACGTGAAAAACTCGAGTGGGGGCAACATCAATTGAAGCTAACATCTTGTCGAAAAATATGTATGGGTTGGGAAACATAAAAAAGCACGTTTTTCTTTTAATTTCCGCCAATCATTTCCATTTGAGGTAACGCGGGCATCACACTTGAGTTCTATAGAATTTTTTTTTTAAAAAAAAAAATTGATTCATTACATATTTTTTCGACAGTTTTCCTGTCACAACTCCAACATAAAATCCATGTTTTTATAAGCTTTCATTCTTACAGTTAGAAGAGTCTGCAGGTTTAGATGCAATTAGTGTACCTTTTTTTTTTTAATTTACAAAACCAGTATCCATAAAATTAATGAGTTCTAACTAATATAATTTAAATCGAGTGGAACTACTGGGGATAGATATTTTTTTTTTTATAAAATTCGAATCTAAAATTTTATTTAAGGTGAATTCTCTCCGTTCCCAATTAAAATCTCCCAATTATTTTCTATATACCATAGAACCGATGTTTACCTATTACCGTAAGAGGAGTTCATTTCTTCAACGTTAGCAAGTACCGATTTTACGTTGACAGATCGACATCCGGAACCCATAACATATCGGTTGAATCACCTTGCCAGCTCACCGATGCAGCTCGAGCTTCGTGGTTCAGACTTATAGTCACAAATTTAAGTTGCTAATGTGAATGCTTCGTCCCCCATTGTTAACTCGATGTTAGGAAAGACACCCAATTGACTAACACAGCAGAAATGAAAATGAAAACGAAAGGAAAAACACTGACACGGAAATGTGTGTATGCGTGGACAGCATGCTACAATATTGCTCATGGAAGCAATCTCCCCCAGATGTGTACAACCCCTACACGAGGCCAAAAGAGATTTTGACAACTGGGATACGCGCCCTTTGTATAACAATAACAACTACTGATTAAAAAAAAAAACGTGCCAACAACTGTTATTATAATGTATTATAATGTGGTCAAGTCTCATGCTTTACAATAAGAACGTTAAATAGAATGAGATAAGTCATCTCTTTCTTTTAAGTAAAATCTCAAGTTCAGATATTGTAAAGTGAGAAAATTCATGTCGGAAGAGTTTTATGCCTTTCGTGGGCATACCGAGCTATGTCTTAAATTGATTAGGTGTACGCTGGACTCCTGAATATTAGTTATATATTAAAAGAATAATATGCTCAAATATAGATCTAACATATGATATCATTCTTAACCTAATACTAAAATATCTTTGATTCGGTTCTATCCGTAAAATTCCACATGGCCATTTATCATCATCTTCCTCTTGAACTCATGAATCACCATTTTTTTATATTAAAAAAACTTGTTCAAGCACATGACCTATAATTTGGTAAATTCCTAATTTTTCTTTCTCTCCTGATATCTTTTTTATTATGAAAGAGTTTTATAAAGAATCAGATAATAGATAAAGAGGCATAAATGTTGAGCATGATGTAAGAGACTTCTTGATATTAGACCATCTTTATTATTACTGGATAAAATCTTATTTACATGGATGAATTTAAAAAAAAATTCATCAAATGTGACGAAGCTTAATAGAACGTCAGCACGGCAAAGATCAAATGAGTGAAATGAGATAATTTTATTTAGAAAATAGACAAATTTCATAGAATTTGCATCCTTAAAAAAAAAAAAAGATTTCCCCCTATGATCAGGATCTGCCACGTTCAAGGCATCTTATTCCAGACCCACTGTTTTTCAAATCGTTTTTTATGCATATTACAGCTAGACAGAGATAGAGGTCAAGAGTCTCCGTGAATATGACAAAAGGGGCTCACCGTGTCCAAGGGTCTGTCTGCTAGTTTGGTTATTTAAAAAAAAAAAAACAGTTTTTTATCGTCCATTACAGAAATGTCCTCTGGGCAGAAATTCCGCTTTCCCTGTCATTCTTCATTTAGTGCCTGTCCATATGTATTAGATAACAAATCCCGATACTACTGACACAGATTAATTGAAATAATTTGACGTTTTTTATTTTTAAATAAAGTTTTTTGTTTAAATTTTACAAATGAAAGATAATTATAATTAAAAAAGTCCGTTGAAGTTTTAAATACAAGACAATGTAGGCTCGAAAAATAAATTTATAATATCTTTTCACAAGATTTTTAATTTATTATTAATGTTCAAGTATTGAAAAAAACATTTGAAGTTCTTAGAAGGACTTTTTTATTTTGTAATCTATTTTTGTACGAGTAATACCCAGGATTAAAGTTATGGTACGCTGCATTGCCAAATATTTGAAGCTGAAACGTTGCAAAATTTCAAGTTTTTTTTATTTTTTTAAATTTGCACCATTAGGTATACGAAGAGTTCATTATATCCTGTGCTTCGTGTTCGAGTCGGATTAGTTCGGTGAAAAAGTGAAATTTTCTAAATTATGATTTTTTTCAATTTATAATAATTGAATTTATTACTTTATTTAATAGAAAAATGTGTCAGGCTGACTAAATTTGCCTGGTTTGATGATTCCTAACTTTTCTTTGATTTGATGTTTATAAATTCGATTCGGTTAGCTTTCTTGTCCAGTAGGGATTTCCCATTAAGATCATAATCACGGGTTAATAATAATAATAATAATAATAATAATAATAATAGAAAAGAGAAAAAAAAAAGCACCCTATAAAAATTCTAATATACACAGTAATCTATTATTTTTTACGTTCATCATAGAGTTTTTTTTTTTGATAAATAATACATGCATTCTATTTAAATTGGGTCCAGTGAGACCCCCAGAAGAACAACATTGTTAGTCTGTGATAGAAGCTCTGCTTTGCACAGTGAATGAGCAATATGATTTTGGTCTCTAGATATCCATTTAATAGTCCAAGATTCATTCAAAATTAGACATAAGTGAAAATAGATCAAAAAGAGTGCTTTCAGACTCCCATTGTGCCTTCTGCTTCTTATTTGCAGCAAGTACTACTTGTTATGTATCTAAAAAATTTATAATTTTCTTCCAATTTTGAGCGCAGGCTACCAGTGTAGCAAGGAGTAAAGCAAGCGATTCAACTTGATTCGGTGATATTGCATGCAACTTGATTCGGTGATATTAGGCTCATCATAGAGTAAATTGTTTTTAAGTAGGTTTTCCAACCAAAAAAAGTTAATTTATCACTAAATAGATTTCTAGGAAAATTAATTAAATTAAAAGCTTGTATATCCTCGGGAAAAATCACCCCCTTAAATATTCTTTTCTCAGAAAATTTACAGATACATTTATTGCAGGCTTTTATGTGTGTATATCTCTACCTTATATATGCGAGTAAATCCCCTCTTTAGTGTCCTTTTACCTTCCTAAATTATCTATAAATACATAAAATTCAATTTATATATATAATAAATATCTCATGAATTTTTTCGAAGTTTAGAGGAAGAATTCTCCCTAACTCATCATCTTTCTCTCTCTTTTATAATACATTCCCCATCTTTCAATATTTCCATTTCCAAAACTGACCACTTATATATAGGAAAAGAAAAAAAGAAATCCTAAAAAAATAATGGTTTGACACTAAAAGAAAAAAGAAAAAGAAAAAAGAAAAAGAAAAATTCAAGAATCCAGGAAAGAAAAAGGTAAAACGAAAAGCAAGAAGAAAAAGAAAATTGACAATAATAACTTAATAACTCGAAAAAGATACTCCTTGAGAGGAAAACTAAGAGGAAGGGCATTTCGGGTATTTTTAAATAAGATTTGGATTCGAGCATTTTAATATTAAAAATTTATGAATAAAAGCTTTGTATTATACATAAGAAAGAAGGGTACATGATAAAAGAAAATGAAATAAAATGTTTTTAAGGAAATTTTATCTCTTAATAATTAGACATTTTACCACAAACGAGTTTTAAACTTAAATTAGGCATATTTAAATTCATAAATAACATGAGGAAGAAAGGGCATTTTGGGGATAAGGCCACCACCTTACCGACAGTGTACACGCGGTTCTCTCTCTCCCTACCTCTCTTAAGATAAACGCAATTCTCGCTCCTGCAACTTTAAATCCTCTCTCCGGACAAGTGTTTGATTGAAAGGAAGAAAATGGAAAAACAGAGCAAGGAACACAACAGAGGGCCGATGTTGCAGTGTCTCAGATTGAACCCGCCATTCTCTCTGCTTCTCATCCTCCTCTCCCTTCTCCTCTTCTTTCCTTCAGTCTTCTCATTAGATGTTAGAAGCTTCCACCTTCAACTTTCCCAGAATGTCCTACAGTTTCCAGGTAAAAAACAGAACTGGAAGAATGTTCCTTTTCATCGATTTCTGGGTGAATAAGACTCTGTTAACTTTCTCATTTTAATAAATTCTCTTTGACCATCGACATGCCGCTTCCCGTTCCGAGAGTGCGCGTTTCACTACTATTTTTAACTGCTTCCCCTCTTTTCCTTTTCCTTTTGTAAATTGACAAGGTTTCGTCTTTTTATTTGGTCAGAAGATTTAAAAAAAAACAAAATCATGAAAGAAAATGTTGCATTCTGCAGATCGTTTATCTTGTTGTTGCAGAAAAAGGACAGCTTTCATTTATTTTGATATCTTCGGTGAAAATATCAGATGAGGTTCTTTCTTCTTATGGTTTTACTGCGTGGTTTCCTGAAATTAAAATGCAGGAAACAACTCCAATTCTCTGTTGTTTCCGTTTCTATTTGTTTCACAAGGTATTAGATTCTCAGTCTTAATTTTTTTTCCATCTAAAGTATTTGGTTATTCTATTGGCTTAACAGTAACTGTAGCTGTAGGTTCAAGGAAATTTCCCTGTCTTGTCTCAGTTTTGTCAAGTACTGCTGTTAATTTAAATTCAAGGATATGGGCAGAAACCAAAATTTGTCTTTTTTCATTTTTGGGAAAAATCTACCATTTAGTTAGTATTTTGTTAATAGATTTTTTTTATGAAGCTTAAGCTTCTTGTATGAAGGGTTCCTTGGCAATTTTTAGTGCATTGATTAATTGAACTTAGATGGCTTATTTATTTATTTATTGTGTATATGTTATTATTTTGTTGCAGAAAATGGTGGGAATGGGTTGTTTCAATGGGAGAACACGAGAAGGCATCTTCTTGCAGACGAAAGTGCAGAGAATTCCTCCCTTATTTTGGCAGCAAAAAGGACCCGAAGAAGAGACCCTCTCAACGATTTTAAAATCTACACTGGTGGATGGAATATCAGCAACAATGATTACTGGGCCGTGAGTCTTCTCCACGTTGTTAATTTTCGTGACTTCCAGTGCAAGTGAAATCTGCCATTAGTTTCCATTCAAGGGTCGAAACTCCCTACAGCTTGAATTCTACTTCACACCACTTCTTGTGCCATAATACTACTATGAAACTTATCAAATTAACATGTTTTCATTGTGTTCAGGATGTTGCACGAGTTGTTTAACTCATGTAACACTGATAAAGTGCGAGTTATCTCTTACTGTGATATTGCTACTGGCTTTTGATTGGTCTTTGTTATTGTGTTTAGTCAATGTGGCTAATATGAACTCTACGATTGAGATTGTCATACTATGTGGGCTTCTTGACTGATTTACTTACATGCTGGAGTTGTCTGCAAAGAAAATTTGTCTTTTCATTTGGGTCTTATCGTATTCAGTGAAAGATCATTCCCGATAGTCTCCTGAAAAGGTTTCTTCTACTGGAATGAGAGCCTAAGGTTGGCCTTTCTTTTGTGTAACGTCTTGGGTGAGTTTTTAAGTCTGTTACTGGCCTGATATTTGAACTTAAATAATAAAAATGCAGTCGGTGGGTTTCACTGCTGCGCCATTCTTTGTGATCGCTGCTGCTTGGTTCGTCCTCTTTGGTTTGACCCTGTCCTGCATTTGTCTCTGCTACTGCTGTTGCCGAAGGGAGCCTTATGGTTACTCAAGAGCTGCTTATGCCCTCTCTCTCATCCTCCTCATCTTTTTCACCATCGCTGCAATGTAAGTTACTGTTTGAAACATTAATTTCTCCATAGAAATCCTCATTGCAGCTTAATTTTTTTGCAAAGTTTTGTTGGTGATGAAATCATTTGCAAAGTTTGTTAATTTTGCAGGGGTCAATTGATTGACTCTGTTTGGAACTTTGATGCATGAACTGTTTTGTCGGGATTTTCGGATTGCAGTCTCAAGTTGTTTCCATCAAACAATGACATACTTTCCACTGTGTGACTTGAAAACATCTTGATATCGGAGAAAAATGGTCCTGTGCATAAAAATTCTGAAATGAGTAGCTCGTTGTCAACAGCTGAAACATTTCTTTACTGTTTTTCAGAAACGAGGCAGTTCTTTGGTTCGAGAAAACTGTAACCATTTGATTCTGTTCTCCATAATGTAGAGAAAACAAGGAAAACGCTCTGCAGTACAGTTGTTACAAAATATATAATATTATACTGTCCGTTGTGTTATAACATTATTTTCTTTTTCTTTATTTCCTTAATTTTTATTGAGAAGAGGAAAATTGGAAAACATAGATTTGTTTTCAAGAACGAAATGAAAATATTTCTAGCTGCCCATCGAAAGAATTGCTCTCACAGTTAATGTATCTTCTGAAGTGTTTCCAGTTTGAGCTTGCTACTGATTTTCTTTATCCTTCATGCAGTGTTGGTTGCATTGTTCTATACACCGGGCAAGGGAAGTTCCATGGGAGCACAACCGACACTCTCGACTATGTTGTCCAACAGGCCAACACAACTGCTGAAAACCTCAGGAGTGTGCAAGGTTATCTCGATTCTGCAGAGCGGATAAGGGTTGCTTCAGTCTTTCTGCCATCAAATGTCCAGAGCAACATAGAAAATGTGAAGAAGAAGATAAATTCCTCGGCTTCTACTCTTTCCAGCAAGACAAGTGATAACTCGAAAAAAATACAAGATGTCTTAGATGATGTGTATGTTCTCAAACCCTTGAATATTTCGATCAAGCTGTTATTGCTTTTGTTCCTTCTTCGGTATTTGATTGCTATAGACTTATTCATTCCCTGCCATTTTCAGGAGGCTGGCCCTTATTATTGTTGCTGCTGTTATGCTGTTCTTGGCGTTTCTCGGATTCTGTAAGTTTTCTAATTTCTTCTCGTTGCTTATGACTTACTTCTAAAAATCGAAACTTGAGAACGAAGGATTGTCCAGAAGTGTTCCTTACAGCACCTTTTAACTCACCGTTTTCAAAAGAGTGATTTTATGAATTTCAAAGATGTATTTTTTCCCCACTCATTGTTGCTTATCAGTAATTGATTCAAGCTATCTCGAGATTTCTGATTGACTTTTGTGAAATATGTGCGGATGTCTTAGACTTGGATGGAAAAATTGATGGGTACTAATTGTCCTCTTTGTTCAACATGTCTGTTCTTGCAGTGTTCTCTGTGCTTGGACTGCAGTGCCTCGTGTATACGTAAGTGAAGTAATTCTTGATTCACGAAAAGAAATTCATATCAGGCAACCTGAGCTCAGTGATCTTTCCGAATCTTGCTGCAGTTTGGTGATCCTCGGTTGGTTTCTAGTTGCGGGAACATTTATATTGTGCGGAGTATTCCTACTTCTTCACAAGTAAGTCAAAACCATCTGAGATTCCCTGATGACTGTCAAGTTCTAAAATCTGCTATTGAATAGGAGGAACCTTGTCTCCTCTTAGATTGTACCTCAAGCTTTTCCGTTTGGGGGCTGCTACTAGTGTGATTGCAGATGCATGCGTTTCTATGGACGAGTGGGTCCAGCACCCAACTGCGCACACGGCACTGGACGATATAATCCCATGCGTGGACAATGCGACTGCCCAGGAGACCCTGCTACGGACCAAGGACACAACTTACCAGCTGGTAAATGTGGTCAACATGGTCATCACGAACGTCTCGAACAAGAACTTTCCATCGGCTCTGCCCACGTATTACAATCAGTCAGGTCCACTGGTTCCGAACCTCTGCAACCCGTTCAACGGCGATCTCTCAGACCGTCGATGCACTTCGGGTGAAGTGGACTTCAACAATGCTTCCCAGGTAACATCATAGGCAGATAATCCATTCACAATCAAATACGATAACTTGCCTTGCACTTGTCACTTACTCTTAAACACCCACTATTAACAAATCTCGAACCGAATATTTTTCTTCTGTACTCGGTCGAGAGGTACATGTGACCATGAGAAAGGCAATCTAATATGGTCTTTGTTCTCTCCCTCCAAGCAGGTGTGGAAGAACTACGTATGCGAGGTCTCATCGGCCGGGATCTGCACGACCACCGGACGCCTGACACCGGACATCTACAACCAGACCACTGCAGCCGTGAATGTGAGCTACGGGCTCTACCATTACGGCCCGTTCCTGGTGGGTCTCCAGGACTGCACCTTCGTCCGCCAGACCTTCACTGGCATCAGCACGGACCACTGCCCGGGACTCAGGAAGTACACCCAGTGGATCTACATCGGTCTCGTGCTGGTCTCTGCAGCCGTGATGCTGTCCCTGATCTTCTGGGTCATCTACGCTCGGGAGCGGAGGCACCGGGTTTACACGAAGCAGTTCATGAGCCGGTCTCCGCCGCCACAGGATCGCGACAAAGCCCCGTGAAAAGCAGAACCTCTCCCTCATCTGATCTGACTCTTTTGGTTAGTCGAGATGACTGTTGCTAGTATTTATCTCCGTACTGTAGTGTTAGATCATATGGTTCTTTTGTTGATAGCCGTGGACTCTCTTCGAGAATATCATCGTGAATCTCGATTGAAATGGTGGTGTAACATATGCTATGTTCTGTCACTTTCGGTTAGAACTTCATCGAGTTGCATAGTACTTAATAGTGGCAGTGAATCTCGAACGGTATGGTCAGTGTCCGACCAACTAGCCTGAGAACAACGATGAAATAAGGGATTCCAGAGTGGACGAAACGGTTCGAAATAGTCTGTTTGCGAGTGTTGGATCATATATGGGCAAGTAAAATGTTTAATACCGTTCGATCTCAAATGGATCACTAAAGTCCGATGCTCGAAATTTAAGGACTATCTAGCTAACTAAATCTGCACTCAAGTTATCATCCAGATAAGTGTACTATAGATGGATGAGCCATTGCAACGACATAAGCTCCCTGATTGTCCGAACTAGTGCAGCAATTGGAAGGGGCACATGATCTCTGACTCGAAGTTAAGTCGATCTGAATAACCACATGCCAAAGTCCCTGTGTCTAAGCAATCACCAAACCTGATTTAACATCCCATAATCTTGCAACCACTCCAGTGAAAATTCTGATATTATGGAAGAATCCACCTAGCAAGCAAGCGTCCTTCAATGTCTCGAAGAATCAATCATTTAGGGATGAGGATTTTCATAAATGATATATTTTTCCATGCATTCGATATCGTACGCATGATCCTAGTTGTTTGGCAATCCAACAACTGATATGGCTTCATCTTCTTTCCTCCTTTTATTTTCTCCGGAAATCTTATTGTATTCTTAGTTTATTAACCTAGACTAATCTTTAGTAGGATTTCAACTCGGGCTCCACCCTCAACAAACTTTGAAGTGGCATCAACTGGGGATGTGGATGTCTACGCGTGAGATTGATGCAATCATTCTTAGTCTGAATCGTGTTTGTGTCATGCGGCTGGTCGTGCCGTGATTGTAGTAGTGGGATGGGGCTTCAATTGACGTTAAAGGATGAGGATTCATTGACCGCAGGAAACCAGTCAAAAGTCGGCTGGCTGACGGAGGGATGTGGAATCCCAATCTACATTGACAAATAATGATAATTGGAAAAAAAAATGTTAGCTTATCATGTCTTACGGTGACTTGATAATGATAGATCAATTAAATTACTCTGATTTGTAATAATTAAGGTTATTGTTCGAATTATTAAAGTATTTTACTTATTTATCATAATTTAATTAGTATTTCCTCACTATATATATTGAAACAGGATTATCTAAAAGTTTCTTGAAAATATGATTTGCTTAAATTAGGACATGGATAAATGATTAACGATATTGTACTTTTGAGAAAGAGTGATAACCTTTTGTCACAACTAAGAAATTTTAGGCGAAACTTTCGGGGCTCTTTATGATTTGCTCCTTTGTTAGCTGAGCTCCTAGAAAATTAATTAAAAGTGTAAATGGAAGAAAAACGGGAAAGCCGTCTAATCAAATTAAAATCCAAATATGCTTTTCTTTATGAATTCGCCCTTAATATACTTTCATTCCTTTTTTCGGTTATAAAATAGATTTATAACCTTAAAGGAGATACAATAAAGAGATTAATAAAAGAACAAGGTCAAGACAGTCCCATTTAATTTCCAGGATGGAAAGGCAAATAAGCAAAGAAAAGAAAAGAAAAACACAGATTTACGTGGGCAAAAGAGAAATAGATCCGGTTTGAGATGTGCAGAGATCAATAATATGATAGAGTGAAGCTATACCAAGTTGTGAATCGGTCAAATAGGTCTATCACATGCCCTCAAAGTTTCTCAAAATTACTCTTCAACCATAACGAGTAGCACCAAGAGTTTTCTGGGGACAGGCCAAATAGAGTTTTGGTTACCAAAATTAACCGTACTCACTGTTAACATTGATCTGCGATGACAGTGATAGAAGGTTCGGTCCATTACGTTACTTGGAGCTGATCGACTCCGAAGATCATGAGGCGATTTTTTGAACATTAAATATTTGGGCAACCTAAGATCATTGTTATCGTGACCGAGAAGACGTATAGTGTATGTTCATTAGCATATAGAGGAATTATATCTTCCCGTGTGAACTACGTAATATTTAAAAGTTTAATGGATTGTGATCACTTAAGATTCTGGTCGAGTTGGCACACTAACAGATAAACTATCTCGATCATAGAATTTATCTCTTTATAAAATTCAAATTTTAATACAATATTTATGGAAAGGAAATCCAGAACCTGGTCGTTTGGTGGGAGAGACACAGTCAGTTTGATTTGTTCAACTAACTATATACCATAACTTCGAGATAAAGTTTTTGTTTTGGTCTATAAAGGAGATGTATAGACTTAAAGTAAGCATGTATGTGTCGCACCGTGTTTAAATATGTTCGTGTCAAAAGTATCTCAATCCATATACGACTCGTTTTAAATTCCAAACACGAACACGAACTATTTAAAATTGGATTAACACGACACGACACGTTTAACTTGTGCAACCAAATGCGTGTGGTGTAGTCGTAATTTTAACTTAATATGTTTAAATGAGTTAATGGGTTTGACACATATAAACATAACTAAACGGGTTTAATCGTTTCGTGTTGGGTTATGTGGTTCAACCCGATATAACCCGTTCAGACATGAAACCCATTTAGGGTCAACCAAAACCCACCTAACTCCGTGTCGGGTTACTATGTCATGTCAAAAATTGTCAGGTCTACTTAAAAGAGGATAAAATGAAATAGGAATAAATGAGAATGAAAAATCTCATTAATAAAAATTAAATTCAGAATACATTTATCTCAGATCGCGAGTTGGATACTATTGCAATGAATCTCTATTATTCTGAGATAAGGTTTTACTTTATACTTAGATATGTTGACGTGGAATTAATTATTAACGGTGCAATTTAACTTCCTCTGGAAGCACTCACTTAACCTTTTCCTTCTGATAAAAGTGACTAATTGTTTAGTGTTTTTTTTTTTATCGGCCATAGATTACTTCTTCTTCTTCTTCTTTTGCGTAGGAAGGCGACACAATTTCAAATTATTTTTTAACACAACAGTTAATTACTGGCAAAATATTTTCAGTAAATCGTTGTAATAGAAAATTTTTCGTTTTCCCCCCTCCATTTTCGTCTAATTTTAGATTAAGTGTGCGGCCAAAAGATATTGTTGACATGACAAATAATAGATAAATAGGATATGATATTTTTCTTTAATAACTAGTATTTTTCGCTCACTTTAATAACTAGTCTAATGATGTAAGACTCTAACTCACAATCAAGAGTTTCTAATTTCGATTCTCACTGCAATAGTTATATGCCCCTGTCAAATTTGTGATAGAAAATTTATGTCATACCCGAATGATTGAGCCAATCATCTGTTAGACGATATTGTAGAGGTTACCATACATACGACTCTGTAATTTCTGACTTTGGGGATAGTCCATCGTCACGGAAATGAGAAGGAAAGCAAACACATGATGTCTAAGTTGAGAGAAGTTTCAAGCAGTGGTATGGCATGCGCAGAGCAAAGATGTATTGACCGAAACTCGGGACCTCGAGACCGGGACTCATGCCATTCCTTAAATGCACACGCCTATTCGAGTTTCATGGAAGTAATATGCGACCCAGCTTACTGGTGGGGCTAGCACAATTTAATTTGGTCCATACAAATGGAAGGATCCGAGGGTTTCGTCGGAAGATCAGTCAACTGAAGGCATGGACCGGCGCCAGCAGCACGCAAAGCTGAGAAATTCAAACCGCCATAAAGTTGGAGACCCGTTCTTTTAGACTATTTGTTATTAATTGTTGATGACAAAATAGGAGTCAATATTGCCTCGTGTCCTTGGGATGATGGGAAAGAAGTTGTCATACAAATTTATTGATAGTTGAACGTGTTTATGTTCCTTTTTTCCCCCTTCCAATGGATGATATGGTTGCATCATGCAACTCAAAGAGTTACCAGCTGAAAGTACGATAAAGTCCTACATGCCACATATATTAGCTTGCAGGATATTCTTGATGTGGTTGGACCGAAGTCGCCGATATAAACGGTCTTAGAGAGAGATATTATCTGTTTTAGATGGTGTCTTCCGAGAGAATAAGGAACTCAATAGTCCTATAAAGACATCAACCAATTATTAGTCCCGCTTGCGTGACAGATGTCTTAAGTTTGAGATTTGGCACGGGTTTGCAACTTTTTTGTATTTTCTCAATGAAGGCACACAAATAATACAAATGAGACTGAACTCATCGACATGGAGAGCCCGGCGGGAGGTATTGCCTGCTCTGATCACAGTGTGATCGATACCATTCTCTCCTTGAAAATACTTCTCTCGAGGAAAAGGGGATTCTATAAAGACCTCAACCCATCATTAGTATCATTCCTAGGATGAGAGCCTTGAGTTGGAGACTATATTTTAGTTTACATCTCATTGTATTTTCTCGATGAAAGTACCGATGATGTGGATGGACCCACAACCGTTGGTATGGAAGGTCCTGTAGCAGGTCCTGTCTACTTTTAACACAAAGTGACAACTATAGTTTTGTTCTTAAAAAGACGTCTTTTGAGAAAGAGAGATGTTCTTGAACTTTATGAAAGTCTTAAGACATTTTCTCCTGTGTGACTGTGTGAAGTAACAGCGTACCATCCCATGAATATGTTGATTGCATTGGAGGACTGATTACAGGTAGTTTATGATGTTATATTTTCAGTAAGTTATGAGTGGATGGGCAATGTGCGACTAAAATGGGGAGGTATCTTGTATCATCCCACGTGGTGACACGAATGAATCAGATTCAATTATTTTTTTATAATTTTTTATGAAACCTAAAAAACAACCATAAAAATAGTTTAAATTCCATTGATTGGCATTGCCACGTGGAAACTGTTACACAGTAACACCGCGGTATAAAACACTTTCTCCTACCATGGTAATCGCCCAGTTGCGGTGAACATAAAATTATATTTGACGATAAGATGCCAATTGATTTCCTCTCCCGCGAAGATTGCTCAAGAAAATCATAATCCCATGAACCATTGGCCATTTTCCTTTTCCGATGTCTAACATCACACGATTACGCGTGCTTGCTTTATAGTCTGGAAATGTCTTTTGAAGATTAATTGATTTTCCTTTTACTTCCTTGATAAACTTCGAGGAATCTACGATTTAATGTTAGAGATTCTAGGGATAAAAATTTACGTACTCTTATCACTCAAAAATATTATAAAAATAGGGTTATTTGTCCAAAAAATCACTAATTATTAAACAATTTTTCAATCTATCATAAACTATTTTTTTGTTTAAAAAATTACAAATTATTCAAGAATTCCTTAATCTATCAAAAACTATTTTTTTACCTTGAAAACCACAAACTATATTGTGCTTTTCCTAATCTAACGCGCCGTTAATTTTAAATAATAATTGCTAACGTGTACCGTTAATTTTATTGATTGTGCCAATAGAGTCTGATATGACATCACACGTGTTGTCCATCTGATTTTAAAAATAAGGAATATCTGTTTGCGCATCCATTCTCATGGTAAAATAAAGAATTCAACAATAGTTCGTGATTTTTTTATAATCAACTGGACGTCACGTGTGATATCACATCAGACTATATTTGCACAATCAACAAAATTAATAGTACATATCAGCAATTAATAAATAAAATTAATGACGTAGTTGATTAGGAAATTCTTGAAGAATTTATGATTTTATGAGCAAAAAAAGTTCATGGTAAATTAGAGAATTCTTGAATAGTTCGTGATTTTCTAGGTAAAAAAAGTTTATGGTAGATAAGAAAATTCTTCAATAATTTGTGATTTTTTTAAAAAAAACCATAAAAAATTACTAATAAAATTACTCTAATTAGTACAGTAATATCAAATTCGACAGTCATCCTCTTTTAAGATTTGTGAGCCTTCCTTCTAACCGGAAAAAAAATCATAATGGAAGCACGTAGAAATAAATACATTTATTATTGATGATGGTCCGGAAATAATAAACAATCTGACTCGGAACCGGAGAGGAATCACAATCGATACGGTGCATGAACCTTTCTTTTGCACTAGGGAAAGAGTTATGATGACTATGATAATTTTAATTATAGAAAAAGAAAGGGAGAAAAATCTTTTAAATAAGAATAATCGGAATCAAATCCCTCTCGATCCCTTTATGATTATAATTTATCAAACACAAAAATATTTTGGGAGTTCCACAGATTAATTTTTTTGTTCCAATAATTCATATCCTTTTTTCTATTTCATACCGCCTTTTATTAAATGATGATGTAACAGTTAATAAAATGTAGCTAAATGAGAGTTTATTTGAGTATTTCAAGCCAGACAGACAGGTGTATAAAACTTGTTCATGGGACGAAATTCTATAGAAAAAAATGTGAAAATTTTAATAAGGGTAAATTATGTATAATTCAATAAAAATTAGATAAAATTATTTAAATTTATACGAAATTTCATTGAGCCTCCTAAGTTCAAGGGTGCAATCATCGCCCATCAATCTCCAAATCCATCCCTGATTTCAAGGCTATTTGGGCAAGTTCTTCGCATGACTGACAAGTTACACGCATAGTTAATGCGGTAGGAATAACATTCTATTCGTATACCTACAGATGCAGAGACATTCTCAGGCGCATCCGATATTTCACGTGACAATATTGACGTGATATATTTATTTAAATTAGAGTTTGACATCCAATTAACATTCAATAGGTATGGTCATTATTAAAACCTAAAAATCGTAACAAGTGGTAAACCTTAATTAGACAGATGTATCACATTCGTATTATCATAAGGTATATCCGATGTATCGAACACTTTCTCGTTGATGGAAGCAGCTGGTGTGGATAACGCATTCTAATTAAAAGAGATTTCGGAACCCGACCACCGGTGGTTGCGACATCTCCTCCTCGGACCACGAAATTGAAGATGGTTGCCTAACACGTTTCCATGCCCAACCCAGTCTGATTTCTTTCCATATAAAAATGAGTGGCTTGGGTCTTGTTTGGTTTGGTTTATCATTAATTTCCCGATAAAATATACTCATTAAAGAATAAAGTTGGATCAAACTTGTACCTAAATTAGGAGCAATACTTAATCAATCATATCTCACATTGTGATATGAGGAGATATAAATTAAATTAGGACAAACGAGTAAATTAATATTAATTATCTAAATAATTATTATTAATTAAAATAATTTAAATGTTATTTTCTCATTATATTATCATGAGGTAAGATCATATAGTATTTTTTTTTTCTAAAATTAGGACGAAAATTCTTCATTGATCTTAAATCACCAGCAACATAAGAAATATTAATAATATTGAGAGAAAAGAATAAACAAATATTAATCACCCTGATAATTATCATAATTATTACTAATTAAAATAATTTTATTTTACAGATTATTTACGGCGACGTTACTTAACTGCATTGTTTATCCACAAATAATTAAAATTTTGGAATTTTCTTTTTTGGCTCTAAATCAATTTAATGATATATGATTTATTATTTGATTATTTTAATAAAATTATATAAAATTGCAGGAAGATATTTTTTACCAAAAAAATTACACCGAATTTCATGAAAAAAAAAGGATCTAACGTTCATAGCAACAATTTTCACCATAGACGGACCCCTAATCAGTTATGATGTATGTCTTTGTTATTGCCCATTCCCGCTAAGAGATTTTTACGTGATCCTATCCCAACATATAATATAAAAAATATTAATAAAAATAAATTAGCATTAATTATTTAAATAATACTATTTATTATTATTAATTAAAATAATTTAATTAATTATTACTCATCCTAAATTTTTTCTTCTCCCCCGCAAAATTTATGAGCATTGCAGGGCGCGGCAGGTGTTGTCGGATCCGGGCGGTGACAGACAGCGTACGTGGCGCCCATGCGCAATGTTGTCGGCTTTAACGGATCCATCTAGTTATCTATTTTTGATTTTTTTTTCTTACATTCCCTTTAAAGAAATTTTAAGACACAATCATTCATCGTTAAATAAACAGGTAAAATAATTATTGAATTATTGAATTATTTGTTTATTTAATTATTATTTATGATACATTATATTAAGATATCAAATCGTATAATAACTGCATTGCAGAAGGTTTCTTCTTTTAACCATTCAATGTAAATCGGTTAGATTTAATTTTTCAATTTTTGACAATATTTTTCTGCTTTTGTTTTATAATTTTTAAGGAATAGATTTGGATCTTAGCCTTATGTTATAAGTTTATTTTTTTGCATTCTTGGTTATTTTATTACTGAAATATAATGATGATTTAGAAAATAATAAATAGATGAAATTAGAAAAAGAAAATAAAAAGCGAAGTAACGGACCGGGGGGGGGGGGGGGGGGGGGGGGGGGGGGAGGGGGCTGTGGGGGCCAACGATGAACAACCCGGAGAGGAAGAGGTGGCCGGGGGTGAAAATGGAAAGGCTAGTAAAGACTGAGGATCGGATCATATTTTTTTAATTAAATATTGCTCGAATTATTAGGTATGTAATTTAGAAATTTTTATTGTTTTGATCAATTTCCACTTTTCTCCCTCGGAGCAGCAGCCCACAGCTTGCTTTCTTTATGTCTTCACTTTTCCCAATTAGATGTTTTTCTTCTTTTCTTCCTCACCCCTCGCCCAGTACTGAGCGCCCGCTTGCCCCCCAAACTTTTTTATTGGCCGTTCGCAGTCCCTGATGTTTCTTCACTTCTCATTTTCACCCCGTTCTTCCCTTGGATCTGGGCCATTAATTGAACAAAAGCCATTGATCCCCGGTCAATTTGAGATGATCTCAAAGTTATGGAGTTCAGTGCAATAGCACGACTTACTCTTCGTTCTTGGGATTTACTAGTCTGAATCTCTCCTGATCCACCTTTCCTATTTTCCTCTAGGCCAATCTTATTCTTCCTGAAAATAAAATGCGGTGAACACTTTCCTTTTTATGGACATGAAAAAAATATTTCAACAAATGTAAATTGGTTGAGGTGATTGAATGACCATTTTTCTTAAATAAGATCTCAAATTTTATAGATATAGAAAATTCATGATTGATATAATTTTATTTTATTCGACTGACCATGATCAAATCTGAAATAATCATGACCAATCGGTCTTCTAAATATAGTGTTGTGCACATAAAAAAGATGATTCAATTTCCTAATATAGAGATAACATTTTCAATTGTAAAGATAAATTTTAGAACTATACTTGAGGTAAAAAGGAAAAGTCTTAAGGTAGGTAAATAGGCAAACAAGACATCATGCCAAAAAAGTAAAAATGGATAAAACGGAGTCCCGTCACAATAAATATGCAAAAGCACAGGGGCCCCACTGCAAAACCGCTCCGCGAAACCACTGACGACACGAGAAATCGGTAATATTGCGATATATTGATGAGAAGCTTTTATCTCGCAGCTCGCCAAAATCCCCTATAAATACATAGCTTGAGTGAAGCCAGGTTTGCCGAACCAACCTCCCAAACCCCTCTTTTTTAGAATAAAAAAATTCCTTTTCCTTTCTCTCTCTAGAAATTCTCCCTTCTCTCTCTCCTCCAGTGCATACGCTTTCTCTCTCCACTGCGTAAAAATGGCGGCAACCACTTCTAGAAGGACTTCGAGTGGGCCAGTCATAAGGTCTCTGTCTCCGTCCGGCCGGTTCTACTCCGGTGCCTCGCCGTCTGCGGCATCCGCGGCCGCATCCGGCTTCGCGTCTTCAAGCTCCAGCTTCGCCGTCCGCCCTGCCGGCGCGTCCTCTTTCTTCCAAAGATCCGCCTCTCCAACGCGCGTCAACATTTACGGCCCCGCAGCGCCGGCCTCCTCCGTGCGATTCTCCATCGAGCGTTCAACATCGCCAAGCCGGTCGATGTCAGTCGCTCAGCGGAACCGCCAGGTCGTGAGGGCGAGCGGCGGACCTAGGACTCCAAGACGGACGTGCATGTGCTCGCCGACGACGCATCCCGGCTCGTTCCGTTGCAGTCTCCACAAGAGCTGCGCCAACTCTCCGTCCGCTAGCGTGAGTTACTCTCCAAACAGGCTGAACGCGAGGAGATCCGCGATGACGAACTCGCTCGTGAGGATCGGAGGAGTGGAAGGAGATCTCGTGAAGCGAGCGTTGGCAGCTCTGATCCGGCCGTCTTCTCACCAGCAGAGACGCCGCGCCGGTTTCCAGCCACGCCCGAGTAGGTTGTCAGTAATGTCCACAGCAGAGGATTCCTGATTCCGTGGCGAAATCCTACTACACTCATCGGATCTGCGAATTTTCCCGGCGACCGATTATTGCAGCGTCCAGGTCTTGACCTATCACCGCCAGATCGGACAAATTTGCTCGGACGACCGGATCGGACGTGACCTTTTTGTGTCCTCCGGCGACCTACGAGCGTTAAGATCTGACACAGGGAACGCTAATTCTGTACATATTTCTATAAATCCCATATATATAATACTTGGCAGATTCAACCCGGTCATGGACTTCAAATGTATGACTTAATTAACCGCTAAATCAGATTTAAAATGGAATCAATCACAGAGTCAACTGAATTCCTCTGCAAATTAGAGTAGCTCAAATCACCAATTCAAGTTTGGCTCCGTTACATCTTCTGTTTATGTGGATGTTCTGTTCTCCGTTTCCGCGGCATTTCTGCCTCCGCTTCACAGTCCTTGTTTGGCGGCGTTTGCACTCCGCTTTCCGCCTATATTCCTTTCATATTTCTCACCGTACATGGCTTCTTCGTAGGTCATCCGTGTTTTTGGTTCTTATACACATCATTTTTCCTTTCGAGTTCAAATTATTTTTAACTATTCAACTATTTTGTTTAATTGTTAATTCATTTCACTGTTCTAACCCTTTGATTCCCCTCTCTTCCCTTTTGCAGGTTCCGTCGCCTTCGGATCCAGGGTCGGAGTTATCGAATTTTAACTGTCAATTGACCGGTGATGGAAATACCACAGGTCTGACCAAGAGCGGTAAAAAATAATTTGCCGTGAGCGAGCGCTCTATACACATATTTTCCCCCCAATTTTGTTATATAGAAAGCCGAGCTAAACGAAGAAAGGAAGCCAAAATAGATTTAATATTTTCGAATCAAAAAATCAGTTTTCAATTAATTAATTATCTGTATAGGGGCTGAGGAGGCTAAAAGTGGCTAGCAGTCATACAGTCAATGCTCTTTAGTTTCCCTTTTTAATTAGTAGAAATGGACGAGTCCAGTGGGTGATGAAAACAGCACAATTTCGAAAAGTCCGCCAAACAGGATAAAAACTGTGCAATGCTGTCAGTGGGTCCCGTCCTTATAGTAAAGGCCGTTTTCAAAACTGCTTTTGGTAGAAAGCCGTTGTCAATTTTTCTTGGAGATCTCTATGAGCTGGATCCTTGTCCATCTTCCTTCTTCCGCGTTTGGTGTTTTTAACCAACTACTTGTCATTCGGGTTGGGCAGTAAATTTTACGACACAAATATCAGTTTGCATTTTGAAATTAAAAAAAAAAACTTAACAAATATGTATACTTACCAGTAGTCCAATATTCTTTTCCTCTGAGCAAAACGTATATTTAAATTTTGTGAATGAAAAAATTATGATTATGATAAAAAGAAAAAAAATAAAGTGATATAGAAAATATCACTAATTAAAATTAAATTTATGATACCTTAATAGGTGAATGTCACTACAACTTCATTTTCTCTCTCTTAATAGCGTATCATACATCTACCGGCTCCTCGTCATAATGGGCTTTAGTAAATTTTATCCCCAGACTTGACTTAGAATTAGGTCATGCCGTTGTCTTTACTTATTTCTTTTGCCATTTTCGTTTTCAAGCAAAAAAAAATACTTATTTCTTTTGCCTCTCCAGTGATCCTTCACCAAGACCTTAGTATTCTCATCTAAATAAAAGAAAAGTCCCCGTTCCCACAGTAGAGAGATTCAAATTGTTTTTCACCCTAGGTTCCTAAAATGCCAATAATGAATTATGAAATAAAACAATAAATTATGAACCCATAGAAGAACGTTATTGATATGTATACGGGCTACTACATCAATATATATATATATATATCTGTGCAATTCATATTTTTAATTGTCTTTCCATAAAAATTAAAGATCGTCGTCATCGAGGACATTGACATTGATTGATGATAAACTAGGTGCTGATCAGAAGTTGATCGGAAATAAATACTTTACGGCACATAGATTTGCACAAGCTCAGCTTACAAGCGGAGGAGGGTCCCCGGCCAACTTGGGAGTTGTTGGAGAAATGGCCTTGTTGGAGAAATGGCCGGGTCATACTTGTATACGTGTGTGTGTGTATGTATATATATGTGTACATATATGCATGTATCTATGGAGAGGTTTAGGGGTATTCGTGCCGCCTTAAAATTTCCAAACTACACGTTAACAAATAAAATTAAATTGTTAATATTTATTAGATCGTGAAGAAATGCTTCTCTAGTGTTACTTTTTCCCTCTTATTTCAATCAGATTTTTTTCTGAGACTATCTTTTATCAGATTTATTATAATAAAATTAATATATTTTTTTCTAAATTTGTTACTTAATTATGTATTTAATTTATAAAAAAATAATATTAAATAAAGTTTTATTTGATAATTTACATGTTTATTTTTTAATTAATTTTATTAAATAACAAAATATGTGTATAGCACAGATTTGTATGTATACACATGATTCAAGATTACATCCTTCCAACTTTATTAAAATTTCTTAAATTTTTACGCTCACTACTTAATATTAAGAAATCCAATAATTCCGCTTAATTTAAGTTTAAGTTAAGCCGGTCCTCCAAAGAATAAATTATTTCGATATAAGTTTTATTCATTTATAAAATTTGAATATAAAATGTTATTTAAAAAAAAAAGACGTAGGACCATCTTTAACAAAGTCAGCGTTCGTAAAATTCATAAATTGACGCAAGAGAGTTTTCAGCTCTTTAATTCTCAATGGCCAGTACACGGAATTTAAAAAAAAAAAACTCAATTTCTATATTAAAAAAAATCTTTCAACAGGTTCAGTTTAATTAATAGAGATGTTGCTGAATTTTTGAATCTATATCCTATGAAGGTGGATATATCATAGCGGTGGGCAGCCTCAACAAGCATCTTCTGTTATTTGGGAAAAGGCTAATGATGGATGGGTGAAGATCAACACTGATGCTGCTGCTAATAAAGTGAAGGGATTAGTAGGACTCCGATGTGTGGCAAGAAATTCTCAAGGAAGATTGATTGAAGGTTCTCGTAGACTAATTCGAAGTAGTAGTGCAGAGTCTGCTGAGTGCCTGGCTATTTTGGATGCACTATATCTTGCACGAAGTAGCGAAAAGAGGAGAGCTATCATTGAAACCGATTCAGAAGTCGTTGTTCAAGGCTGTTTGAAGTCTTTTGAAGCTTCTTGGACTTTTCGACCTATAGATGAAGAAATTGGGAATTACAGAGTCTTCTTTGATTAGATGGGTTTGTCTCTGGTTAGAAGAAGTGCCAATGAATGTGCAGATTGGATTGCCAATTGGACTTTGAAAGGGGATGCGTCCAGGAGCATTGGGTCTCGGATCGGCCATCTCCCTTTGTTCTGTTGTTGTTGAGGGACTGTTCTGTTGATGTAAATGATGACTTTGGTTAGCTTCTGAATAAAGATTGCTTCTTTGCAGCCCAAAAAAAAAAACCTAACTTCATTTTAGCGAAAAGAAAGTGAAATGAAAAGAGGAAACTCAGTTGATTAATCATACATATATATATATATGGATTATCGTATTACCTTCAATATGAAAATAAGATATTTTTAATATAATTATCGTTAATAAATTTCTCGTAATTATTTTTTTCTTATCTTTTTTAAAAGAAAAACAGTGGGCATAAATCTCAAACTCCATTGACCATCAGAACATGGGGCCGCAGGCAGCGGTGGCCGATGAACCAACTCCTATGCAAAAAGATAAGATGGTGATAGCGACTCCATTAATCTGTACATATACACGTATATGTGTATACATGCATTTGCCGAGGAACTCATCAAGTTTAATTATTAAAAACAATGTTCTGAAAATGACAAATGTGATGTAGCCTAGGTAAATTTTTTTTTTCTCCTAGTATATTTTCTCTATTTGTTTTAAATCCCTAATTATCTTTATTCTTTAGTTTCATTTTTCCTTTTTTTTTTTTTTTTTCGATTCATTGTTTTTAGTTTTTTATTTTTACGTAAGGGGTTACAAAGAGGAAATTAAAGAAGTGCGTGAAATCCCATCATCAAGAATCAAACCTAGAAGTTCTTTATATCGGATCAAATGCGATACTGTTATACAGAAATAAAGATACCGGGAGTCCTATATGTTTGTAAATTTTTGCAAGTGAGTCGTAAATATTTCAATGGGTTAAATCAAGCCATATATGTTGTTCGTGTTACAACGTCAAGTCCTTTCCATCACTTACAGTTACTTTATGCTGATATGATATTGATACACGCCAACTTAAAGTAGAAGTAGGTGATCGAAATGACTCAATATCGTAACGCAAACAATATATAGGACTTAATTTAACACTCTGAAATATTTAAGACTCACTTGAAAGAATCTATAATTATATATGACTCTCTGTATTATTATCCCGTATTGTGTATACTAAACTTCATTTCACGATCTCTCTTAACCTTTTTATAGCAGAGTGACCCGGGTCTTCCTGCGAATCTCAGAATTTGGTGCAACCACAGCGAATAAGAGCCACATGGGTAACCTTGAAGTGTTCATTCCTACGAGGCAACCTAATTCGAAACTTCCAGGATCAACTTGTCGATCGGGTCAGAGAAAGAGAAACGGAAACATAACCACCATCGAACCGCCTTTCATGAAGCACTGTACTTCAGGGTACGAACTGACCATTGGCATGAACCTATTGGATCGTGTAGGGTTAGATTTCAAGTGGGCAGAGAGAGATAAAGTCAAAGTCGACGGTGCAACTCGCGACGACATATTCGTACGTCTTGTTTTCTCGCCCTTACCGCGTTGGGGTAAGCCCCACGACCGGGATTTCAGAGAATTTGCTACTGCCCAATCGTTGAATCATTCTGCCCATAATCAACTATGCATGTAAAAAAAGAAGTCGACTGCTCGTACTCGCTTTTCACATTTACTGAACAATCCGACGAAAGGATAGTAGAATTTCCCTCGATAAAGACTCATTTGATATGCTTCTTAATTCCTCTTCAAGGGAAAAGGGAGGGTGATGGAGACTTGCAAGCGCCCAACTTGGACCATGCTGGCATGCTATCTAAGGAACGTTGCTTGCCCGCACTCATTGACATACGGGGCCATACGGCCTCATTCCTATCCACTTCATATGTTCATCATTTTTCTTTTTGGTGCATATCGGTCCATATTCAAATGTAATGAACTCTAGCTAACTTAAATTCACATCACACGAATTTTTTACATTTATAAAATTTGAACTGAAACATTGCTTAAATGGAATGAATAGATACTGAATCATCTCACCCAAGCTATGTCGGTTCACATGATCATCACTAATCCTTTGATGTAATTACATGTACTTGTCGTTGTCAGTACATTTAAAATCTTCCATAAAATATCAGAAGCTGACTCTTCCAAAAATAATATCCAAATTAATATGCTTATTTGCCTTCAGTAACATAAGCCGATGGTGTCATTCCTCGATAAACATTGTCATATAATCTATTTTTCTCAGTGTAATTGGATTATGAAACGTTAAAAACGGTGCGGTTGGCAACATCATCATTGAAATTCGGGTTAATGGGCCTATGAAAATACCAATTTTAGTCCATTTTATTGTCTCGAGCACCAACTTTTTCGAGTTGTATGCTATATCATGAACTGTTAGTTTTATATTGTGTCTAATACGTCGCTCTTCCGGCCATCTAACCTAACGGAAAAGACCGGTGGTGTGGCTGAATGTCAATGGTGACGGAGCACCATGTGGACATAACAAGTTGTTCATGTAAGACAAGTTGTGTGAAAAGACTATTTTATCCTTTACAATTCTTCTTAGGCTGCAAAAAAAAAAACCGACGAACATATAACACATTCAATCTCATTATATATGTTCATAATTCACTTTATAAGTTGCATTCTTTCAATTTTCTTTCGGCAACTTGTTACATGTTCATAACAAGTTATTCATGTGAGACCAGTTGTGTGAAAGACTATTTTACCCCTTACAATTCTTCTTCAATTGCAAAAAACTGACGAACATATAGCACATTCAATCTCATTATATATGTTCATAATTCACTTTATAAGTCACATTCTTTCAATTTTCTTTCGGCAACTTTCAAACTAGTCCCTCAACTTCATTCTCTTTGAGAAGCTGAGCTGCCGAGTAGCTAGCAGCAGATTCTATATAATCTTTTCTAAAAAAACCATATCGTTTGGGTCTGGAAATGTACATTATCAAGGGAGATCCCATGTGCGCATAGACGAGGCCCCTAGCCATGTCCCACCATGAGCTTCTCTTCTGCAGCGGTCGGGTGGACCGCAGCGGTCAGCTTTCACGCATTACCGGCTACTTACTCTCCCGGGCAAGTCAGGATCAGGCTATCCACATCCCGATTCGGAAGGATAACGCCTCCGGTTTTAGCCATCAGCCCGAACCCCTCCGAGGTCACGGTGGCTCTTCACTTTTCAGTGGCTGCCCAGTGTGTCTCTCTTTTCAAAGTTTTGGTCGTTTTTGAGTTATTAAATTACGTGTTGTTGTTGGTGTTGTAGTGGTAGTTGAGAAAACCAAGTGCTATGTACCTCTTCAGACACATGGGCTGTTGGGGCCATGATAATGAATCCTATTTTATCCTTTCCTCCTGCCTGCACTCTGCGGAGTGGATAAGGCCGAGAACCCCCCCTCTCATTCTCCCCTCTTCCCCCCTCTCCTTAGAACAAGGAAAAATCTTCAATATATCATTTTATTGTTTAATTTTTCATATAATTTATTTCATTAAGTTGCATCCTCCGCCTAATATATTAAATAGTTGGACGTTGAAATAGTTCTCTCAATCCTTATATAAAATATCGGGGTTAAAGTATTATAAATGAAGAAAATTCATATTATAAGGGATTTACTTTCATATTAAACTAACTCAACTCGAACTTGAATTAATAAGAGTATCTTAGGTTTCATCTAAGAAAAGACAAGTGACAAGCTAACACTGGATCATCGGGCACGGCTGGCTACGCAGCAGTTGGACAAAAACTAAAACTACCGGTCAAAATTCCTTTCTTTCTTTTATAGTCTTGCTGGTAGGTGGATCAGCTGGGTGAAGCTGTCATACATAGAGAAATTCTTACGTCATTGTATCTCGTCATGTGACGTGAAAAAATATTAATTAAAATATGATAAACGAGTAAATTAGTGTTGATCATCCATAGTAATTGCTATAATTAATACTAATCAAATCAATTTTATTAGTATTTTTTATCATGTTACTATGAAATATGATTATTTAAGATTTTTTTTTGCAATAAGCAAGAGGAGGAAGAAGAATAAGAAAGCACAACTTGCAAATTCACTGTACTTAAGCTCTGTATATTGAGAAAATTTATACTCAGTCAGACACTTTGCATTTTTCAGTGAATTAATCTGATTTGAATTTTGCAACCAATATGGATCGGTTGATAAATTGAGATTTTTTTTTCCTTAAGTAAGGTCTCGGGTTCGAGTCCTGTGAATAGAGAAAAATCATGTTGGGAGTTTTACTCTTTATTTGTTCGAGTCTTGTGAATAATAGAAAATCATGCTAGAAGAATCTTACCCCTTAGTGGACCGACCTAACTCGAACTTAAATTAGTCAATGTCCATTGGACTTCTGCGTATCGGATGGTACACGGAACAAAAGATGATGCATGGGTGGTATGTATCATGTTCGTGAAAATTTATGTGACATCTGCTTAGAAAGAAAAGGATTTACAGAAGCACTGGATCTTGCTCGTGGGCCTGACGAGCCTTAATTGGGCCGGCCCCCATTTTCTATGCAAGCTATGAGCTCGAGTCAAATTAGTCCTATAATGTTTTTTGATTTGTTTTGTTTTGTTTTATTTTATTAAATTAGAAAAATATTATTCTAATATATTTCTTCAGTAAAATTTCATACGTGACGCTAAATCAGTTGTCACATCTACAGCCATGTCAGCATCGCTTAATGATATCAACTCAAAATTAATGGTCTGTATAATATGTTGTAAAATACAGAAATGGTTCTATATCAAATTGTCCTTTTTTTTGTTTTTTGTTTTACTTAAATGTGACATTAGGTAAAAAATGAATCGCTGGTGTAAAATTGTATCAGTTTCTAATGGGCATGCCGGAATCCCATTTGTATCAACGCTACAATTTCCTTCTCCCCTGGTACAGTAAAAGCTCAATCAGTTTCTACGGGGACAAATTCAACCCATGAAGCTTTGATTCGAAGTCAAGAGCTAGCTAGTACCATTCCGGTCGGAACAACCGACTTATCTCGATCGATACAGACCTGCTAGAGTCCAGAACTGCGCAGTACTTAGAACCGATGCCACTCGCCGTTTGCTGCAAACACTGAACAGGAAAAAAATGAAGACATTGCTAGTAATGCTTCTTTCCTAGAAAACAAGGGCAAAGCGGATTAATCCTACTCATTTTCATGTATAGTAAGGGATACACAGTCGAATCGTCACTGGCTAACACCGGAATCGTGATCGACAACCTCCTTCCTGAACGAAAAATTAATGGACATCTATCGCATAGATAGTACAACATATCCGTGCATAAATAAGTCGGAATTTCTCCTAGTTATGAGACGAAAATTGCTTATGTTGGTTTCATATCATGGAACAACTTGGCCCAGAGAGGATGCTCGTCGAAGCCATCCATCGTCCTCTCCATGTCGAGATTGCTGTTAACGTGAACCCTAGTGCGCAAGAGCCTCCCGGGTCCTGCTCCGGAAACTCTCGGGCTTCTGTTCACAGCTTGATCTAGAGGTCCGGATAACTTCATGTCCCTGTTTGACACTGGCCGCCTTTCCACGGACTGGGACAATTTCGGGCTCCGAGTCACCATCCAACCATCAAGTGGCCCGGACGACTTCATGCTCTGCAGGGCGAGTATCGCCTTCTCGTGTGATTTCACATCTAGAGCCCCCGAGAAAGTCAAGTTTTTCGAGCCGGGCAACAGTGGACCGGAGAGTTTCGGGTTCTTGTGAGCTGGTGCTAAGTACTTCTTTTGAAGCATTCCATCAAGTGGCCCGGAAAGTGCCAAGGTCCTTAACTGCTTATCGCCACCGTATTTCCCTGTCAAAGCTACTCTCCAATTCTCCCTAGCACGGTCCTCCGTAGGCTCGCGTGGATCCTTAACTTTGTCCTCCTCGGCGGAAACCAACCTTCCGAAGTACTTACCGAACGATCTCTTGGTTCTGCTAAATGCGGTGGCGAAGATGGAGAGCCGTTTACCGAGCCTCGAGGCATCCTTCCTAGCGACCTTGAGGATTTCGAGCCGGTGCTTGGCTATGGAGATGCCCATGCTCTGGAGAAACTCGTGGTCGAAGTGCGGTAGATCCTCGGCCTGGAGCTCGTTCCGAGTGAATTTGAGGCTGTACTCGTAGACCAGGGCCGGGTCGAGGCCGGTCTTCGATAGCCATGCGAACCAATCCATAGGAGTGTTTGGTGGGGGTCTTGCTCGAGGTAAGTTGGGAGTATGAGAAGAGTGGATTTTAGAAGGGAGATGGACAGTGTGAGAGCAAAAAGTAAATGTGGTGGGTTCGCTGGTTGTTTGCCTTTTTTCTTCTCCTAGGGTTTGTATGGCGTGGGAGAGCTTGGATGGTAGCTGTGAATGAGAGTGACAACTCATTTACAGACCAAAAATCGGACGATTGATATAGTTCGAAGCCTCTCTGAATTTCAATCTTGTAACTAGAAAAAATTCACGATTATTGAAACTCTAATCTTTTAGTCAATTGACCAGCTCGAACATGAACTGAGAAGATAATATCGAGAATCTAGACATTACAAATACAGGGGCACTATTAACCAGATCTAATTGTGCTACCCCTCACCCCCTCCAGAAGATTTAGTAAAAAAAAAAAAAATACTGTTTGTAACATTAGAAAAGGCCAATTCACATGATGAAATGAAAAATATTTTTAGCTTGTGTCACCCAGAACACTTAAAATCTTATTTTATCCCGGATACCTTATGTTAAAGTCAGTCTTCTATTAAACGTACAGCACTCTCAATCATAATTTTTTTGTTCGTAAAGTTTGAAATAAAATCTTATTTAAAATGGAGACGTGTCGAACGGTTTCAATTACTTGCGACGGAGTTAGTATTTCACCTTCCACCATAATGCGTTTGGTAACTAGCAGGTACACTGAACTCCAGATGTTTCACGGGCAAAAAATTGAGGGAGAAAAGCTTCCAAAATGGATAGACCGACCGACACAACTCACATGCTCGAATAAAAACATCTATGTCAAGATTGGCATCTAATGTGGCAAGTAGGGCACGGGTGTCGCGGGCGGCAGTTCCCGACACTTGTCTTTTTTTGGCTCGGTCCGGTGAATCATCATACGAATTTCTCTCTCTGACATCAATTTTTATTTTTATTTTTTTTACCTTGGGAGATCATTTTTTTTAAATCAAGAAATTGAGTATATAAACATATATATAACAGTAGTCGAGAAAAGAATTTCCTTTTTTTAAAACAAAAATTGTACATGTCATTACTTTCTCAATTTTGAGTTGCTCTTATACATAACGGGTATATCACATTACATATATCATAAGTTACGTATATTAGATATGTCGATTTGGTATATAATATGTCAACTTTTTGTAGCTATTTTTTTGATTTGTTAAATAACAATTGAATTGTGATATATATCGCGTGCTACATCTATTATATATAAGAATTTTTTTTACATAATATCAGAAATTGAAATTTCAAATTAATTGGTGATGCTCATAACTTAAACATAACAAAAGAGATTTAGTCCAGTAGCATGGGTAAAATTTGTTTAGAGTTCCGAGGACTCCAAACAGTTCCTCTGTAATCCAAGAAAATGTAAAGTTATTCTACGTTTTTTTCTCGATTACGAGAAAAATACTTGAGACTAAAAGGAGACAGATAGAAAAGAGAAATAAAATTATTAAAAGAAATTCTTAACGAAAATCGAACTTGGTTGCAAACCCTCTTGAAAATTGCCAAGTGTGAGCCGAATGTGACGTGTACGAGATAACATTGTAATGCATTGGAAATTAGATATTCAAGAAAAAGCCTTTTTGACCGTGAGCCAACAGTAACTAACTTTTCAAAAATCAGTTACAAGCAATGTCGCAGTCAAACTATCTAAATCAAAACCCTACACTTTCTCGGTCAGAGCTGTCCACGTGGCAAGATCCCCCCACGTCTCCCCCCTCCAAGATATATCCTCTGCAGCGTGCTCTCTTCTCCAAATTTGATCAATGTGAAATCCATCCCTCGACACCTTGCTATGCTGTCTCGGCCATCGATGCTCGGGAGGTGCCTTCGGTTCCTCGATCAAATCCCAGAGCACAGAAACCCAAGAACTCGAACATTCTACAAGAAACAACAGTCGCACGTCGGGTCCCGAATGCAGAGTAGCAATCATCACCGGGAAGGAGACCCGCAGTTGAGGTTTCTTTCAGGATCGGTGTCCTTCGGGATCATGATTCCGGGTCAAGCATGGGATTCTGCTACTGGTCACTGAATTCGTATATACTGGACAGCAACTCGGTGTTCTCCTTCGCAGACTGCGAGGGAGAGACACGCACTTCCGGTGATGATCTTCTCCGAGAGATGAAAAACGAAAGGAAACAGAGGTTCCTCTTCGGAGGTAGGTCATGGAGATGTGTTATGTCATAAATATAAGTTGCATTTTATTAAGTCGACCCGTTGATCCGTTTTATCGTGCTGCAGATGCCTACAGAAGAAGAGTGTTCTTCAATTACGAAAAGCGAATTCGAATGCAAAGCTCTCCCGAAAAGGTAATGTGCAAGGTTGCCCTTTGATTCAGTACCCAAGCCGAATGATAAGAGACGTAGAGAGAGAGAATCAATATCATTTGCTGTCCTTGACCTGGCCAACTAAAATCAGGTTTTCGAGTACTTTGCTTCGATAGAGAGGCCTTCAGGTGAGATTCTCATGACACCAGCAGATCTCATGCGGGCGATCGTTCCGGTATTTCCTCCGTCGGAATCCCACTGGGTTCGAGAAGGATCGCTGAAAGGGGAGAGGAGGGTTCCCGGGAAGTTGTACTGTCAGCCTTCGCAGTTCTTCATGCTCTTCGACACGAACGCCGATGGATACATCTCTTTTCCGGAGTGAGAATTAGTGTTACGTTGTTACAGAAGAATGGATTAGTTTTATTATCGGTGGAATGGATCGAACTTTTTCCCAACATTATTTTTTGAAATATTATGCGATTGTTTTGCATGCAGGTACATGTTTTTTGTTACACTTCTAAGCATTCCAGAGACAAGCTTCAGCATCGCATTCAAGATGTTCGACATCGATAATAGCGGGTAATGTCTCTTCTGTGTTCCTACCAAATGGACATCGAATCAGTTTGGCCGGCAAAAACATATGAAAATCACATTCACTGGACTCCGACTTGCCAAGACTCTTGAGCTTATGTCATATATATACTGCCCTGAATAGGAAATCTCATTAATGTCGATCTGTCAGCTATGAAAATTGATTTGGCAGAAAATCAATGACTGAACTCATTCGCACTTCTTTGTTCTTGTCCTTGAACTTTATTACGGTTAGTTATCATTAATTGGATTGCAGGGAAATCGATAGGGACGAGTTCAAGAAGGTGATGAATCTAATGAGATCTCAGAATAGATACGGGGCCAGCAACGGAAACGGGAAGAGGAAAATAGGGCCTAAGGTTGCAGAGCCTGGCGAGAATGGCGGACTGCTCGAGTACTTCTTCGGTAAAGATGGCAAGAAAAAGCTCCAACATGAGAGATTCGTCAAATTCCTGAGAGATTTGCACGACGAGGTCATGCATGGTCTCTCTCTCCCCCCAATTTCGAAACTAGACATGGCAATTGAGGATTTATAAGTTTACTCTTTTGACATTTGCTTAGATCTTGCGGTTGGAGTTTGCCCACTATGACTTCAGATCGCGGGGGACGATCTCGGCCAAGGACTTTGCACTATCCCTGGTGGCATCAGCCGACATCAGCCACACCAACAAGCTCCTTGATAAGGTTGAGGAGATCGACAATGAACCGTCTCTCCGGGGCTTGAGGATAACTTTCGATGAGTTCAAGGATTTCTTTGACCTGCGCAATAAGCTGCAGTCCTTCTCGTTGGCCCTCTTCAGCTATGGAAAACTCAATGGGTTGCTCACGAAGAGGGACTTCCAAAGAGCTGCTTCTCAGGTACTATCTATAATTTCAATGTTGATTGTAAGTTCAGCGGAAACCCTTCTTTTAACACGAACTTTGAAAGAACTATAACTGATCATTTACATCTCGTTAAGCAACAGTTACAATTATCTGAGCTAAGATTACAATTCTTTGAAATAAGATTATAAGTTTTTGAAACTTGAGGGTATGAGACTGTCAAGATTTCGTAAAATTTTCCCCTTTTCTAAAGATCTGCCATCATCGTCCCGCATAACATCCTCGGAAAGCTAGGTTTTCACCTCACCTGCGAACTTCAGAGGTTGAGGTTCACGGGTCGTGACTTGCCTTCTTCTTCCCTTCTTCGTTGAAGGTGTGCGGGATCAAGATTACTGACAATGTGGTCGACATCATATTCCACTTGTTCAAGACGGATCGGGACAAGCACCTGAGCTCAGAGGAGTTCGTGAGGGTGATCCAGAGACGCGAGAGCATCGACGCGCAGCCTCGAGAGGCCGGGTTCAAGGGATTGGCTTCCTGTTGGTCAAGCTGTGCTGCTCGTTGCAAATCTTCCAAGTTTGTCTTGTAAACCTATCTCCGTAGAAACATGTGAATCCAAATGCCTGATGTTTCCCACAGTGCTTTCATATTGGTCATGGACAGAAAGAAAGCCCTAGATTTCACATGTAATCTTGTCAAGTATCCCAGGAGAGTTGAAACTTCATACATATTTAGATCTTAAAGGATGCCAAATTTTCACTTGGCAAAATTAATTATTACTTTTATGTGTAAAAAAAAAAGAAAGACTAGCATTAGTAGTGAATTTACCATCACACATACACAATATTCAAACTTTTACATTTCATTATGAATATATTAAATATACGGAATAATCATTCAAAAAATACATTTCTAAGAGATATTATAGGAAGGAATTAAATTAAGAACATGAAATTCACTAAACCGTATATGAGTGAATTCATAATCACACCTAAACTCGTTGAACCCGAAACATTTCTAGCATCAGTGACGACTTTACCATTGCACCTATGCAGTGTTCGAACTTTTACATTCCAACTATGAATACAGTAGATGCACTGAATAAACATTTAAATAGTACATTTCTAGCAGATATTTTTGAAACAAATGCACAGAAGAAATTTCAACCAAGGACCTTAGTTTCATTGATACGTATAAGGGTGGGTTTGGAATCATTATATAACTGTATAGAAGGACTTTGAACTCAAAACCTAATTTCACTGAATTATATTAGAGTGAGTTTGAAATTATTAGATGACTTCTTTCCATTGCATGAGCAGGAAAATTATGAAGAGGGGATATAACAACACTATTTTTTCTTAACAAATGATATACAATCATTCAGCATCTTTTTACTACCTTATTTTCCACGTTCTATAATTTTCTCATAACTATCAATTTCTTTGTATGGGACATGTACGAAATATCCATTTGTATGGTAAGTAATTAAGGATCATTTTTAGAAAAAATTTTTTATCTCCTATTTTATTAACTAATATGAAAAAATTCTGATTAAATTATCACTAATATATAGTATTAATTAATCGAACAGTTATCATAATTATAATTAATTACATCAATTTCATTAATTTTTCCTCATGAGTTCATTATAGGTAATGTAAGCTTTTCTCTTTGTTCTGAAATGAAGTATTTAAACCAAATTTAAAAAATATTTGGGCGACTGTCTCACAATGTTAATGTTATAAGTTAAGAATCAAACAACACCTAAGGTAGTATTGAAACCAAAAAATTCTTAAATGAGCCATTTTAGGATGTTCGATACATAAGTAAATATCTTAAATAATGATTAAAATTTAATATTATTAATGAATAAAAAATGAGATGTGATATTTAATGATGACATATTAAATATTCACTAGTGAAATTTACGGCTAATGTTGTGAGTTGCGCCCATGCAAGAATCTCTCATTGAAACTGGACGGATCACATCATAGGAAAGATAAAAATATGAAATCACATAATATCTAGTCATTATGTTTTCTTTGAATAATTTGTTACTTTTTTCTTAACTAATTTTTTGAATTTAAATATTATGAATGAATAAAAAATTTATAATTAGGAGATTTTTATTCCTCAGTGGTTGATCAAATTCAAAACTGAATTATTCAATTTTACATCGCTTATTGCCTCCGAGGACCTTCACTTGAAAAAGGGAAAGAATTAGGATCAAAATGGAAAAGAAATGATTAGTTAGGAGATCCTTCGGGGCCGAGTGCCAGAGTCAGAAGAATCGGACTTCGGACGGAACTCGACAGAGGCAGCGGCGGACAGACAAGCCGGGGAGAACTGCAGGAGAGCGGAGACAGCTACCGACGACACGGTTCCTCCTCTCTCTCTTCCATTTCCGGCCGACGACGAAGTTGACGAGGATAATTAACGACCCGGAGTAAGTCTGTCTCTATTTCCATCAATTACCTTCCGTAAATATTCTCTTTTGATGTGATGGGTGGGCTAGATTTGAGTTCTTGAGGATGGGATTTTGGAAGCTGTCTTCTCCGTAGACTCTAGATTCTAGAGGACATTGTTGTCGTTATCGTTGGTATGATCAGAAGAGCTCTTGGGTTGAGAACTGATACTGGTGAACAAGAATTGGATGAGATTTGACCCCAAAAGAAATAAAGAAAGGGGCATACTTTATGTTGGGAAGAAGGGATAGGAAGGAATGAACTGGGGAAAGGAGATGTGATTTATGGCCACATGGTCGATGGCTTGATAGAGGAATTGATTGATTGAATTGAATGCGATGCCACTGATTGATTTGCCAATATCTGAAGTAAGAATTGTTGGAATTTAGCTTGATTCCTAGTTATTCTGTGTTTTTGGTTTGTTTTATTTGTTTCCAAGATACCCAGTAAAACCTGCAGAACCCCGATTGAGTTTATCAGCAAACCACTGGCCCCCACGCCCCGCCCAAAATATGATTTTTTTTTTCTGTCTTTCCATCCATTCAATCACTGATGGTTAGAGCTGGATCCTTCTTATCTATATAACTTGTTAATGTTTTCTTTTCCTTTTTTTTGGGGTTTTGGGATCAGATTTTGCTGTTGCCTTGATTGAAGATGCTGATCAAGATATGGGCTTTGATACTGTGCGGGTTCCTGTGCTCTGCATTTCCATCATTAGGACCCACAAGGATAGGAGCCATAAAGTTTGGTCGAACTCAACCTACTGAACGTATTTCTGGTACGATCTGTTGCTCTTCTGGCTGTGCACTGATATCTCATTAATCAAGAAAGAATTAGATTAGTTGGTTATCATTTTGTTATTTGAGAGCCCTGATGATGTTACTTTCTATCACTTTCTGACATCTCATATTGTTCTATTATTGTCTTACTCTTGGTTATGTCTTGTTTTGAGTCAGTTTGAGGTTGTCCAAAGAGAAGATAAAATGATAGCTATAATGGATTGCATAAATTCTACATATGATGGGTTAAATGATAGTGTGTTTGTCCAATTTGAATTTCTAAAAGAAGAAACAAACAAGTTCATACTCGAAGAGTTCATTTTCTGTCTTCTTGGCTTGCAATCCATAAGCATGTTATATCGTATTGAAGTATTAGAGAGTTAACTAGTTATTACGGTACTCTGTGGTGTAGGTAGTGCTGGTGATGTTTTGGAAGATGACCCAGTGGGAAGGCTAAAGGTCTTTGTTTATGAACTTCCAAGTAAATATAACAAGAAAATTCTTCAAAAGGACCAGAGATGCCTCACTCACATGTTTGCGGCTGAAATTTATATGCATCGGTTCCTGCTGTCAAGTCCGGTACGAACCCTAAATCCTGAAGAAGCAGACTGGTTCTATACGCCTGTGTATACCACCTGTGATCTGACTCCAAATGGCCTCCCTTTGCCCTTTAAATCACCACGGATGATGAGAAGTGCCATCCAGCTGATCTCCTCAAACTGGCCGTATTGGAACCGCTCTGAAGGAGCCGACCACTTTTTCTTGGTACCTCACGATTTCGGTGCATGCTTCCATTACCAGGTAAGCCAGCCCACGTTGGTACATGTGAATGTTTGCTTATCCGCATGACAAACCAGCTGCAATGGCGGTTGAGTCACTCACACTTATTATTTCTGTTCTTTTACAGGAAGAGAAGGCAATTGAAAGGGGAATCTTGCCATTGCTCCAACGTGCTACCTTGGTACAAACTTTCGGGCAGAGGAATCATGTGTGCCTGAAAGAAGGCTCAATCACCATTCCCCCGTATGCTCCCCCACAGAAAATGCAGGCCCACCTGATACCAGAAAAGACACCTCGGTCCATCTTTGTCTACTTTAGAGGATTGTTCTATGATGTCGGAAATGATCCTGAAGGTGGTTATTATGCAAGGTATGTACCCTGGTAATTCTAATCAGTGATTTGGATCTCCCATGTGTTGGACGTGATCTCTGATGGAAACTGTTTTGCCCCTTTTTCTATGTGAAATTAATATCTTCTGTCATTGTGGACAGAGGAGCTCGGGCAGCGGTGTGGGAGAACTTCAAGGACAATCCACTTTTTGACATCTCCACAGAGCACCCAACGACATATTACGAGGACATGCAAAGAGCCATCTTTTGTCTTTGCCCGCTCGGATGGGCTCCATGGAGCCCAAGATTGGTGGAAGCAGTCATATTTGGATGCATCCCAGTCATCATAGCGGATGACATCGTGCTGCCCTTTGCTGATGCAATCCCTTGGGAAGAGATTGGGGTATTTGTGGATGAGCAAGATGTTCCCAACTTGGACACAATTCTCACTTCAATTCCTGTGGAAGTGATATTAAGGAAGCAGAGATTGCTTGCCAATCCTTCTATGAAGCAGGCCATGCTGTTTCCCCAACCTGCTCAACCAGGTGATGCTTTCCATCAGGTTCTGAATGGTCTTGCACGTAAGCTTCCCCATGACAGGTCCACTGTCTACCTGAAGTCAGGTCAGAAGGTTTTGAACTGGACAGCAGGTCCCGTAGGTGATCTGAAACCATGGTAGCAGCAGTTGATTAATTAACTTAGTCATAAGGAATACAGTTACAACATTAATTTGAAAGGTGAAGGTGAAAGTGATGTTTGTCTGTCTGTCTCGTATGTATTCAGATACTATGCACTTTATGTAAGAAATCTCTTGCCTGATTTGTTTTTAGTTTGAGATTCCAATATTATTCCTTCTCCATCTTCCCTGTGTCATAGGGTGTTAATGTTCGAGTAAGAGTTTTACAGCGTATTTTGATTCTTTAAAGTTTTCTAGTTTGATTCATGCTTTCTGGCATCTGCTTATTCTGCAACCCAGGAGACGTGTAAGTTCTTCGAGGACAGTAACCAATGAACCAAAGCAATAGAAGGCACCGTGTTCATTCTTCACTCTTCTTCTTTAGTTGAATCTTAGGGTGATCTTTAATTACATTTTCTTATCAAACTACAGAGCGTGTTGCTCATAGTTTGGGGATGTCATGTTTCATTTTAGCTATGTGTTTCTGGGTTAGAATATACCAATATGTATATTTTGACCTGTCTGATGAAAGATTACCATCCTTGGTAGCCTCTTGTATTTCTATAACTTGAAAGGTTAGTGCTTTGATAAGTTCTCTGTTCATGCTTTCGGCCGGCATTGGCATACTGTTGTTTCTATTGTGGTCCCTGAGACATGCCACTTTAACATGGACCAGACATGGAAATTTTATCTTTAGGCAGTTTTAATCTGTAATATCGAGATTTTATTGGTGAGGAAGGATCATTGTTCTCCTGTTGAAATGAGAAGCTTCAGGAATTAATTTTGCATCATCTATCTTCCTCTGTTTTTTTAGATTGGTCATCGTATAGCATTCTGCCACTGGACCCTTAAACTCGGGTTTAGAAGGGATGTGGGATACGGAAGAATAAGGGACACTGAGTGGAACCAATGAGAATCGTGACTTTTTAACCTATGTAGAGAAAGATACCAATTCCACCAAACCAGGTTCGTTTGTCCTTTATTTTGGTTTTGTTTACATGGGCAATATGGAAGCCACGACTTCCCCTTACTTTCCATCACTCGTGTGACTTCAACTCATCTGCATCCTCCGTCCTCCATCCCTCTTCCTTGCCTTTGTCAGGATAGACTAGAACACAAACACACAGACAAGAGGGCATTAAACTCGTGAGTGGTGTCCATGGCGGCTGTGCAGTGTCTATCCCTGTCTCCGAGCCTCGCTGGAAACAATGCTGGTGGTCTCCGACGGCCAGGACTGATATCTGCCTGGGCCTTCAAATCTTTCTCCTCTCCTTCACCCCACCAGCTTCTGTTCGGTGCAGCCCATAGAAGTGCCACAACTGCCACCAGGAGGCCGAGATTCTCCATGCAGGTCGCCTTTAAGCAAGCCTACATCTGCCGCGATTGCGGGTAAGCTATGCAGCACTAGCGATCGTTTGTCGATTTTAGTATTGCTTTCCATGATTGATCTAGTTAGTTCTGTGTATGCAGGTACATATATAATGATCGAACTCCATTCGAGAAGTTGCCTGATAAGTACTTCTGTCCAGGTAATCAACGTCCATTGTTTCCTTCAGCTAAGTTGCTAAAATTGATTCGGTTTACAGGAAGTCGGGGTGACGGTTTACTTAGTTACAAGATGAAGCCATGTTGTGTCTGAGAACTGGTTTTGTTTGGTGATATGAGATGTTGAAAGCTTAGACTATAACTAAATATGATTTGACCATTTGCTGTGCTCTGTAGTTTGCGGTGCCCCAAAGCGAAGGTTCCGGGCGTACCAGCCCGCAGTGACAAAGGATGCCAATGACACCACCGTGCGCAAGGCAAGGAAGGCTCAGATCCAGCGGGACGAAGCAATCGGGTAATCAAACTGCTTACTTTGCTTCCTCCTTATAGCCACAAAGCTGGCTGAAAGAGTATAGTCACAGGACGATTATAAGTAACCGGTTACAGCTTCGTGACTAACACTCATTAGTTTGTCAATCTCTGAGACGATTAGTCAAATATTATCTGCGTTTCTAACACCGGTTGACGGCGATCTGCAGGCGGCTGCTGCCGGTTGCCATTGTGGTTGGAGTAGTTGCACTTGCTGGTTTGTACTTCTACCTCAACAAGGCCTTCTAATCCCTACAGTGGAAGCTGAAATGGGTCCCTGCTTCCACCATTTATTTATTTTCCCTCTTTCAGCCTTCACATTTTGTCACCTTGCTGTTTGTTCCCTTTGGAATAAATACATCACATCCATGAACCAGTAGGCGTTGGCATCTGCAGGAGAAGCCCTTAAAACTTCTTATCTATTAATGTACATGGCAAATCATTTACGGCTTCTTTTAAGTTTTTTCTGTTTATTTCCTCCCTCTGTGAGATGGTTCTGGTGTGCTGTACAGAGTCCAGCTGAAACCAAGTCGTAGATTGAAAGGGCAAGTCGTCAGAATCTCGGACCGTGTCGATCTCCCCCTTGTGGTTGCCACAGTCAGCCGAAACCACAACATGGATAATAGCTGTCGATGGTAGAAAATTTCCAGCAGCGTATGGTCTTTCTGGTGTAGATGGATCAGGGCAGGCAGGGCGGTCGTTACTGCACTTGCTGATATATAACTAAAACCGGGACGTGGAAGCGGACCACATTTTCGTGGCTGTCATCTGTCTATAATGGATTACTGATACTTGTAGAACGGCCTAATTCGAGTTTAAGGAATTAACTATTTACCTAAAAGGAGATGGATATGGTGAAGATGAATCAGATACTAACCTGAATGCAAAATCTTTCCAAAGTTTTCTTTGCAATTTATGTACATATATTTAAAAGAAAATGCAATAACTTCATATTAGTCTATTTAGTCTCTCACCAGTGCTTGATTTAAGTATATGGATGGATGTGTTTTTCCTTAATCTGTAGAATAAAACAATTTCCTCCGCTCATGCAGGGTGTTAGATTCCACATTTTTAGTATAAGAAAATCATAATATATTTATAAAATGATACAATGTTGATGGTCTAGACTTTTAAGTAGAAATGAGTTTAGTTTCTTATAAAGTTTAGTAATAATAATATAAAATATGAACACATGATCATACGATAATTTTTGACGTAAAGATGGATCCTTTTTCGGTATTCCTCTCACTCTTACTGACGCTCCAACATTTGAAATTCTTATATATGAAATGCTCATCACAAGAAAAAGAAATACCGTTAAGGGAGAAAATCTTCATCATTACAAAAGAAGGCCAAAGGCAAACGACCCACCACCATTGTCATCCTCTCTTGCCCCTCCGTTCTCCGAGTTTCCCTTCACCAGGAAAAATCATTTCTTTGCAGATGAGTCTCCTCAAGTTTCGATATTTTCTCCGAGCTCAAAGCTCTGTTCCTTGAGTGGGTATTCTATTAGACGATGAAGATCCGTTCTTTGTCCATCTGAAGATCGGTTTTGGCGAATTATTGATGGTCCAAATAGAGAGGAACCCCCAATCCAAGGGGCATTTCTTGTTTTGCTTTGTGTTTGGTTTCTGGGTTAGTTTCAGTTTATAACGTTTCCATTGACATGACAGTCGGAAGATTCGACTTGCAATGGTGTGGAAGTTGGGTCTTGTAGATTGAATTGTATTTATTTTTCAGGGATGTTAATTGGAGGGTTTTGATGCTTCTTTTCGTATCGATGATTGGGTATGTGTAAATTCACCACTTGTTCGAGGCATGGCTTTGCGTTCAAGCTGATTGTATTCGGCTTTCCGAGCTCAAAGGGATCTAAACTAAATCCTGTCTAAAATTTGGATATATAGTTTGTGGTTTTATTTGCTGAATAGGTTTCTGCATATAGATAGCGTTTGCCGTGTAAGTTATTGGGCTTGGGTGGACTCAGGTTAGCTCTTTGATATTGAAGATTGGATTGGATTTCTCTGTTTGATATAGCTGAATTGTATGCAAGGAAGCTCAGTGCTTGGTTTTCTCTTCATCATCTGGGGCATTGGGTATTCAACAAATTAAAAGTCTGACTCTGCTGAGCCGAAGTTGTGATGAAGAAGCAAGGAAGTAGAAATAGGAAACAGCCGGGACGAAACTCTAGTGAACTTAGTCAAAATAAACTGGGAGAAAGCAGCCAGAAAGCTATTAGTAAGGACACGGCTGTGTTCATCACCATGTCTCAGGAGCTGAAAGACGAGGGTAACCGACTCTTCCAGAAAAGGGACTATGCTGGAGCAATGTTACAGTATGAAAAGGCCCTCAAACTGCTCCCAAGGGACCATATCGATGTCTCCTACCTCCGGAGCAATATAGCCGCTTGCTACATGCAAATGGGTCTGAGCGAGTATCCTCGAGCAATCAACGAGTGCAACTTAGCTCTCGAAGTCACACCCAACTACTCGAAGGCTCTCTTGAAGAGGGCAAGGTGCTACGAGGGCTTGAATCGACTCGAATTGGCCCTGAGGGACGCTAACAGTGTGCTGAAGATGGAGCCAAACAATGTAATGGCTTTGGAGATTTCTGAGAGGGTGAAAGCTTCATTAGAAGTAAGAGGGCTAACTGTGAAGGATGATGCCTCAATTGAGTTGCCTCCTGATTACATGGAGCCCCCGTCATCGGCCTTTAAGGCAGCAAAGAAACTAAAAGAGAAGACTCAGAGGAAGAGGAACAAGGGGAAGAAAGCATCTGCTGTCCAGGGGAATAATGGGAATCAAGTTTTGGATGGTAAAACAGAAGAGAAGATTGAAGAGAAGAAGGCTGAAGACAAGGTTGTTGTGAAGGAGACAATAATGAATGTGAATGAGAAGGGGTCCAAGAGGAATGTGAAGCTAGTGCTTGGGGAGGATATAAGATGGGCCCAATTGCCTGTCAATTGCAGCCTTCGTCATGTAAGGGAGGCTATACAGGACAAGTTTCCACGCGCTCGTGCTGTACTAATCAAGTACCGAGACCAAGAAGGTGACCTAGTGACAGTCACGTCGGATGAGGAGCTGCGGTTGGTTGAGGCATCAGCTGAGTCTCAGGGTTCAATCAGGCTTTACGTGGTTGAAGTGAGTCCAGAGCATGACCCCTTCTTTGAGAAACTTTTTATCAAAGAGGGTGTCGAGAATCTTAAGGTTGAACTAGATGGTAGAACTCTATCCGAGAATGGGGATTTGACCAAAGGCAAGGAAGTGCAGAAGAATCCTACTTGCATTGAAGATTGGATAGTCCATTTTGCACAGCTATTTAAGAACCATGTTGGCTTAGATTCAGATGAGTACTTGGCCCTTCACGAGCTGGGAATGAAGGTCTACTCGGAAGCAATGGAAGAGACCGTCACGGGTGAGGAAGCCCAGAGCCCATTTGGGATGGCAGCTGAGAAATTTCAGGAAATGGCTGCTCTAGCTCTGTTTAACTGGGGGAATGTCCACATGTCCAGGGCAAGGAAGGGTGTATATTTTAGCGAGGATGACTCAGAGGATTCCTCTCTCATTGAGAGGATTAAGGATACATATGAATTCGCCCAACTGGAGTATAAAAGGGCCAGGACAAGGTATGAGGAGGCTTTGAAGATAAAGCCAGACTTCTATGAGGCCGTCTTGGCCCTTGGGCAGAACATGTTTGAGCAAGCAAGACTCTCCTGGTACTTTGCGATTGGGAACAGTGTTGATCTTAAGGATTGGCCATCTTCCATGGAGGTTCTAGAGCTCTATAACCGAGCTGAGGGTAGTTTTGACAGGGGAATGCAGATGTGGGAAGAAACAGAAGAGAGAAGGCTAAGGGAGAACCCAAACCCGACCAAACTTCAGATAAAGAAGTTGGGATTGGAAGAGGTATTAGGTGATGTTTCCTCAGAAGAGGGTTTAGCTTCTGAGAGGGCTTCGAGTGTGAGAAAGCAGATCAATCTCCTGTGGGGCACCATGCTTTACGAGCGATCAATTGTTGAGTTCAAGTTGGGGTTACCTGTTTGGCACGAGTGCTTGGAAGCTGCAGTGGAGAAGTTTGAGCTTGCTGGAGCCTCGGCAGCTGACATTTCTGTTATGATGAAAAGCCACTGCTCGAATGATAGTACTGTGGAAGGTATGCTTCGAGCATCCATTTGCCTTTGCTTTTTGAAGATTAATGATGAACAAAATTGATAATTGGCTCCAGGAGTGTTATCCACAAGTTACATGGGACAGCTTTCACTTGAAAAATGTAGTGAAAGATCATATACTTTCTCTGTCAATAATCAAAGTTTTAATTTGAAACCTCATTTTCTACACTGGTCATTGTTTTTCAACATATTTTACACAATTATTAGGAGACATTTTTAATGAGAAATTGAAGCTACTGATTCTGGATTGGCGACTGCAGAAAGATTTTCGAGTATCAATAGGTGGAATCGCCCTGTGTTTTCTTAAGATGAGAAACACGAATAATTGGAAACTTCTGGAAACAGTCTTGACAGTTTTTAAAATTAAACAGATGCAGACCAATGTCCTGGAATGAACTGAACTTTTCTCCCCCTAACATATGTGAAACAGGTTTAAGCTTCAAGATTGATGAGATAGTGCAGGCATGGAATGAGATTTACGAATCCAAGAGTTGGCAGAGCAGGATCAAATCATTCAGGCTTGAGCCACTATTCCGGAGGCGGATTCCCAGACCTTGTGACGCTCTTGAAAATGCTCAGATAAATTAGACTTTTACGAATGTGAAGAACAGGATCATTGCCCTTCTCACATCTCGTTACTTTGCTTTGAAAAAGTATGGTCTTCCAATTATGTGGTATGACTTATATATTCTCTTTCCCTCTTCAGCATTTTTGCCATGATCTTTGAAGATGGATATTCAAATCCAAATCAAAATGCAGATTACTTGAAACTGAATGCTAACCAAACCATGCGGCCAATCCGTCTTTCTTGGTTCTTCTGCAGGTCTTGTAACCTATTCCTTGTGTTCTGGAAGTTGATGTCATTCTCAATTCGAGTTCCAAACTTCCCCTGCCCATAGCAAAGGGGATGACACATTCAGGCTTTCACTTGCCCGAATGAAGCGCTCACAGGTTCTGATCGACTCTGGGCGCCTTCTCATATTTGATGTTTTTCTCTGAGATTTTATTCATGGCAAGAAGATGCTGTGATGTCTTACTTATTCATTGTTCTTTGGGGAGGCTGTGACAATTTACAAGTAGTTTCCTTAGGCTGATTTTTTGCCTGTCTGTTTCATGTAATGGTTAAAAAGACATGAACTAGAGTGCCTTGCCTCCTAGGTTTGCTACCTTCATCTTCTCAGTTGTCCAGTGTTGAATTCTTTTTGTTCGTCGCAATATTTTCAATTTAACTTCATTCTCATGGTTCTTAGCCCTTCTGGTTTTGTTGCTACCCAAAAGAGAAACGATAGAGTCGTTATACATTAAGTTATACATGTAATGTTAGACTGTTTCTCCTTTGAGCTACGTTGGTCAGAAACCACGGAATGAGAATAGTATATGTCTGGATCAACGTACGAGTTGAAAGCCATAGGAGCTTTTTGTCTGACATGAAACATGACCAAAAAAAACCGTTATCTTTTAATATAAGCATGGCAGTTTTGATCAGTAGTTACCAGCTAAGCCATGCCATCAAAATGCTTTTCAAAGACATTTAAACTTTGCCTTTTTTGTCCAAAGTTAAATGGTTAAAAGTCTGTCCTTCAATAAGATCATATACTATTTGATACCTAAATGGTAAGATAATATTTCAAACAAGGATTGCCATTGCTTATTCTAATGAAAAAAACTAATTTTTAATATGCATCAGCTACTGTCTATAAATTTAATGGACACAGGTTAATTCACATTAAAATTGAATAAACTAATTAAGAAATAAAATTTTTATAATCATGAATTTTTTATTAATAATACACGAATAAAAATAATTTATTTAGAATGTTTCTCAATAACAGTAATTAAAAATTTTATATTTTTGCTCCAAAGCACTGTGGGATAATTAATAACAAATCATCGCCACCCTAAAGAAGGGAAGGAAATAGTAAAACAAAGTAACTTGCAAGTCAATAAACCCTGCATGAGTTAATAAAAAGACTCTTAATTTTTGCCAATATGCTTCTCTTCAATTAAGATTTTGGTTTTTAATTTCATAAATGAAGAAAATCTGTAACTGGGAGAGTTCTATCTGGATCAAACTCGAATTTGGATTAGTCACTGTGAAATTTTAGATATTGTAAATCGGGAAAAAAATGACATTTACAGTACACAATTACCCTCAATTAAGAGTAATAAAACGTTTTTCATCAGTTAAATCTCATCTGCAGTTTTAGAACAACTCCTCTTCCATAAATCTCACCTCCCCTTCCTGTCAATTGCTTCGACCTAATCAACTCGAACATGGCATCTCGACCTCCGCTTCTCGTGTTACTTATCGCCACCTTATCGGTGGTCAGTCTCACCGGACATGGCCAAGGCCAGATGTCCTCATCGCGACCCTTGCCACAGCCGCTGCCGCTGGCATCGCGGTCTGCAGGGCTCCACCACCGTCGCCATCCGCCCCCGCCGCCACCTCCGCTGCTGTCCGTGGAAGAATGTTGGAGTGCCCTGAGGGGGATCGAAGGCTGCGTATGGCAGGTCTACGACTTCGTCTTCATGAGGAGCAAGATCGGGGAGGAGTGCTGCGACGCGTTCGTGGATGTCGCCGAGGGTTGCTGGCCGAAGATGTTCCCGTTGCAGCCCTTCTTCGGCAGTCTGATCAGGACTCACTGTTACTCGATCATAGGGGAAGATGAGCCTTAGAAGAAGCTCTGGCTTCGATCTCTTTTACTGCACATTTTTATTTTATTATTATTATTATTATCAATTTTTGGGTTTTTTTTTAATCTCTTTATTTATGCTTAGTAGATGGGTGCTCATGAGTCATGAGTCCTTAGGCTTAGGGCCTTCAAGGGAATAAGTTCCAGTGAGCCGGGAGAAGGCTGTCGGAACATGTCCTTTTCTCCTTTGCAATAAATTTTCATGGAAGTGACTTGCACTGTTGACACTAAGTGTCAAGAAAATCTGGTTAATTTATAATTGGGTCCGGGACGGTCCAAATTAGCATCATAATATAATTTATTATTTTTTATTCGATACATCTGATACCTAAGCTGCTCCACAGCTCCTTCCATCTACGTGCGTCTTGGCCGCGTCTTGGCCGAAACTATCTGTAAATTATAGGTCAATATTAGTTCACTCGCGTGAGGGAACCAATACATAATTGTTAGTGACACATACATTAGTTTCTCTCAATAGATTCCTAAACGACATAAGGATCTGTCTGTCGTTGCACCTATAATTTAGCGCGGATTCGTCATGCTCCTACCTAGTATGTTGTTATTCGGTTCAGGTCTATCCTGACCGGACTTGAGATTAGATTAGCTCACACTTCGAATCGGATTCCAGATACGTTATGAGAGTGGAAGCCTACTGTAACTCCAATGAGGAAAAGGGAAACAACACTATCCCCATCAACCGGACCGACCACAAATAAGTGGAGGAAGACTAATTGGAGAGTAACTGTTACGGCCGTACTATTGGTTGTCCTTGTCGGGAAGGGAAGAGGAGGACAAGGAGGAATCAACTACGGCTTACAATTAATTAATTAATTAATTAAACAATTGGAATTTATCCAACCGATTTGATACTTCTTATTATATAGTGATAAAAAAAATAATACTTTCTAAGCAATGCACTGAATTCAATCGTGCAAATAATAAGTATTAATATTAAAAAAATTAAAAAATTTTATTCTTTTTAGCAGACTAATCCGGATCGAATCTGAATTAGTTTTGATCCATATGTATGTCGAAAAAAAAGTTGCTTTAATTAATTATTTAATTTACTTACTGGGTATATAAGGGAGCAGAAGAACAACGCAAATGGGAAGAAGATAGGAACCTTTTTTTTTTTTTGTGTGTCGTCTGGGGATGGTTGGATCCAGGGGAATGTAGGACCACGACAACTCTTCTGGGTCCGTGTTCTGCTGGTGAAGAGAGTACTCGGGAAAGGCTTCATCTGCTTCCTTCAGGCCTTAAGTCATGAGCAGAATTAACTATCATCCGTCGCCTTACACCTCACCCCCCTCCTCCTCCTCGGCTTCGCCCTCTGCTATCGAGATGCCCTCGTTCGCGGCTTATCACCCGGAGGCTCCTCCCGGTACGTCTGTTCCCTTTTTAGACTAGACTCAAGTTCCGATATTTATGTCAGTTCTAGGAAGTAAGATCGTACTCGGTCGATTTCGATTGATTTTAGATTTGCTTTTCCGAAATCAACCTGTCGGTCTCGACGAGTCCTATACACCTCTCGTTCACGGTTGCACCAAATCCTGTAATATCCGTGTTGAAGGCAAGTCATCACCTGCAAACGGTTACGTGCTCCGCTGGCACGTTTCCTCGCTGTTAGATGGTTAGTGAGAGGTGCGATGAGGTGCCGAGCGATTTCAAAGCTACAATCACATAATTCTCGTGCTTTAAGATCGAACAGTGATATCGAATCGAACCCTGCTCAACTTCACGTACTCCTTGTGACCCGATGTTGTTATCTTTTTGTCCCCTTCCCTTAATTGGGAGATTGAACTTTGTATAGTCGGCAATAAACAATGAGAGAATTAGGCGGCAGCAAATCGACAAAGGTGGAAGCTTTACAAAAAGTATTTATAAAAAGAAACATAGCCGGAGAGAGAATCGTCGGTCCACTCTGATTGCTGCCTCGGTGTCTTCGCAGAGATGGAGGTCCGCGAGCACCTACTGGCGGTCGACCCGGAAGACGACGTCAAGCCGGAGACCAAGTTCAGGATCCGGGGCCTGACCCGGACCTCCGACGCCGGCCTTACGATCCTGAGCAAGATCGACCTCGACATCCCCAGGGGGAAGATCGTGGGGATAATCGGGCCCAGCGGAAGTGGCAAGTCGACGCTCCTGAGGGCCCTCAACCGCCTCTGGGAGCCGCCGGCGGGGACGGTATTCCTGGACGGAGAAGACATCTGCGCCCTCGACGTCCTCGGGCTTCGCCGGAAAGTTGGGATGCTGTTTCAGCTCCCGGTGATGTTCGAAGGTAATTCATTTTATTTGGGCCCCCAAACTTTGTAAATTATCCTATTTAGCCCTGGCAGTCTTTCCGATTGTCGGTCAGCTCTAAAATTATTGTTGAGTTCAGTCTTTGCCCGAACTTTTTGTATTTTGAATTTAACCCCTATATTTATTGTTCTGTTAAAATATTGCCTATGGTCTGGAGTGCAAAAGAAGATGTCATATATCCATGTCCAGTACCGAATTTTGTTAAATTATCCAATTTTGTTCTCTCAATCTCTCCCTTTTTAGAATTTAGCCCCCTGAATTTATTGATTTGTTAAATTATTGCCCCTAGAATGCAAAGGAAGATGCCATAGCTAGCACTGGAGCCTATTCTCCCGTGAATCATCCAATATTTGATCGCTTCTCTGCAGGCACAGTTGCAGATAACATTCGATACGGGCCGCAGTTAAGGGGAAAGAAGCTGAGTGTCAGTGAAATACAGAAGCTTCTATCCCTGGCGGATCTCGATGCCTCTTTTACCGACAAGAACGGTGGAGATCTCTCAGTGGGTCAGGCGCAGAGGGTAGCCCTCGCCCGGACATTAGCCAACGAACCCGATGTGAGTTAGCAAGCTTCCCATGAGTTAATAATATTCCTGGAACTAGAAGTTAAACATAAGTCCATTGTCGTGAACGGGTAAATCACAATGCTTTGCTTCTTTGAAAAAAAGGTTCTCTTGTTGGATGAGCCGACGAGCGCCCTGGACCCGATATCGACCCAGAACATAGAGGATGCTCTGGTGAAGCTGAAGAACAGCCGCCGGCTGACGACTGTGATGGTCTCCCACAGCATAAAGCAGATCCAGCGGGTCGCGGACGTGGTGTGCCTGCTTGTGAATGGGGAGGTGGTCGAGGTTCTGTCTCCCAACAAGCTCTCCGAGGCCAAGCATCCCATGGCTCTTCGGTTTCTCGAGCTAAGTTCATAAGGATATTGTACTGTGTAATCTCAAGCCTGTTGCATCTCTCATCATGCATATCTTTAGCTTGGTTTTCCGGAGGTAATGGCTCCATGTTAAATGAAGGAAACTACCTTGATCGCAGTTTACTTGAACATCCTTAATTGTATTAATGAGATCTTCTTAGTTTCCGAGATCTTCATAGGTTTTTCAGCGTCCCATCCTTTGTACTGTCTCGGGGCATGGCTCGATTCAGGTCTACCAGAGGTTTCGCTGTTACTAGCTATCATATCGCTTAGATAAACCAATTCAATCTGTCTGCACTTGGGTCTTCCATAGTCAAGTCGAACCTCGTGCCGTGCTCTTCTCGACACAGCTTCTCCAGAATACCTGCGATTTACTATCTGTGTGTGTTCGAATATGATATTGGGTACTTCGAGTGGCCCATTGCTCTTTGGGTCCTATTATGGGTCTTGGATTCAGGTTGGACTCTTCTGGCACCGGCAAAGAAGTCGAGCCTGCAGTTGGAGTCCGCCATCGACTCTCCAATACTTAAAAGACATTTTTTTTCAAGGAAAAAAAATACATGCATAAGGGGCTGTATTACAGTCGTATGTAATTAAACATATTTTAAATTTGACTCTCATCGTATGATCCTTCATACCATTAAGTGTAAAAGTGTTAGTATATCTCAATATTTACATAGTGATACCAACTAACGAAATTCGTTCATTTTCAAGATTTTTCTTATAATAAAATCCTCAAATAGAAAAATAGTCCTAAAGATAGATGAATTTTATTGGTTAACGATATCACGTAACTACGGTATGTGATGACACGCTATATACAAGTCACTCTCTCTCCCCCCCTCATACACCTTTATTATTATTATTTTTTAAAATTTCTAATGTACATATTCTTTTTTCATTTTTCATTTGTTATCACTTAAAACAGTCTGGGTTGAGGGGAAGATGGGATGAGAGAAGGGCATCAGGGCATGGCATCCTTTGGTTGGGGGGTGATGAGGACGAGACATGTGTTGATGATTAGGCCGTGATAGGTTTTGTTTGACATGGAAACTCGCACGTGAACCATGCCTTCTTCTCGTCTGACCAGCCTGCCCCCAAAGACATTCATACCATCGAGGAGCTCCGACCCACCATGTTACCAGAACAAATATTAACATTTCCTTTAATTATTATTTATTTTTCAAGGTTATAGTAAACACCTTCATTTTAATTTGGTAGTGCCTAATCCTCGAAGGTTAGCACATTTCGTGGAAGCTTGCACTCCCGCTAAATGGAAAATTGAAGTCCACCGTACCGCTGAGAATTGATCTGAGAAAGTTTTATCTCAGTTGGACCAACCCAACTAGAACTTGAACCAATCAAGATTTATTGTATTTCTCAATGTTAGATGTGTTGCACGTCGGAAAGAGATCTCCGAGGGCTCAAATCTTTTCATTGCGTAAGCATTCTTGACGGAGTCCGAATGCACTTGTACATCTGCATAGATAGGGAACTGGTGATTGTAGTAAGATCGGGAGTTGGCAACCCGAATTGAATATGCTCCTCAAGTGCAACAGTTTCATAGGTCAGGCTCTTTTCATTTTGGTAATTGCTTTACAAACAAGTAATCTACAACGACTACTTCTCAGAGTGAGATGACGGGACATCCTCAGCCTCTTCATAATTGATAGCATGAGCTCGCTTCTAAACATTAGATACCGCTGTCGTGTTTTAAACCCCTGAATTTCATGCAAAGTCCACCCATTTAAAGTACCCGTTACAAAACCAATACGTATGACTTTACCCCTCGGCCATTTCAAATTTGAATTAGTCAATACTCACTAGTTTTTTAGTTGAGAAAAGATCATGGGAGTCCCATAAATTTATCGTTTCTTATAAATGAGTTATGCATATTTCAAAATGCTAAATCAAGTCTTGTTTGTTATCCATTGTTACAACATTCGGTCCTCCTCTTCTCCGTAACCTTCCATTATTTTTATGCAAATGTAGACATGATGTCGTCAGTTTAGTCTGATGTGTCATTTTTTAATGCTAAAGTGGACAATTTTAATCTGATGTGGAGAAAGGATTCGGAGATAGTGATTTTTTGTACACACGTTGATCTAAAAGAATAATTGTATTTATTTGAAAAATGGGGAGGACACATAAGCTTAAAATTTTTCGATTAATAGTTAAAAAAGATACGTTATATAAAACAAACGTCATTATGTCCGTGTTGGTCGAGAAATAACAGTGAGTGACTGGAGAATCGGATGTTTTAATAACTGGCAACAAATAGGACTCAATATCTCATCTTAAAGCATACACGATTGACTTATAAGAAAAGACAAATGTATTTGAACTTCTCCTATATTTTTTAGGTGGTATCTGCGGAAAAATGCATGTTACAAACTGCTCCACATCTAGTAATTTATAACCATGATTAACTAAATGCTTAAAAATGCCCACAAGGGGCAGCCCGTGTGGTCGAGTGCTGGGAGGTTTTAAAACCTCCTGAGTTTGAATCCCTTGGGGAACATTTCCTCGTGGTGGAAGTTTTATAACTCTCGAGCCCGTCAGATTTGCCTGACGTATCTGGCATGCATGGTTTGCGGGTCGTTGTGTGTACCGCAAAGAGGAGATGTCGCAACCATCGCTAGTCGGGTACGAAAGACGTTCGGATGCCTCGGTTATGAGAAAAAAAACTAAATGCTTAAAAACAGGATGTTAAAACTGCCATTATTTTGTGAAAAGTTTGTAGTTCATTAAAAATAATTGTAGAGTGGATAGTGACACTGACCTTGTGTTTGATCTTTCTTGGGTGTCTGTATTATGAACAGGTGCAACAAAATCATTCGATTGGGCTCCCAACATGTTTCCCAAAACCTTCCAATTATTAGCCCCCAATCTCTCTTTCTCTCTATGCCTCTCAATTCTTATATGTACCGGACAATATTAATGTGATATTATAAATTAATAGAACTCAATTATTTTTAGAAATTTATCAAAAAATTTTAAAATAATTAAATTTTATTAATTTATAATATGATATTAATATTGATACGTGGTATAACTGTCACATATAATATTTCCTCCTCCCTCTCTCAATTCTTTCCAATGCCGCGTCCTCTATATAATCTTTTGGTATCTCCCACCTCCTTAATTGCCCCAAAGACACAGAGGAAGCTTCTTGTTCTTCAGCTCACACCATAATGAAATCTTCCACTACTCTCTTCTTCTTCCTCCTCTTCCTCGCTTTATACTTCCTCTCCGAAGATGTCGGGTTTTTCGGGCAAGGTCTCGGATTCTCTCCTTCTTTCTCCTCGTCTCGACGGCAAACGAACTCGCCTTTCCTCCGTAGGAAGTTAAAGTACCACATATCGAAGGTAGGGTTTAATCCGTTGGAAAATGGTGGGTCTGATCAGATAGCTTGATCGAGAGTTTAATAACATTAAGCTTTGCTCGCTGTAAGGATCGTTTTCGGTCCTCCTTTTCATAATTCAAATTTATATTTATATGGCAAACCTTTTCTTTCAATAGCTTGCCGTGTGAGATATCATTAATCCTATGCTGAACCTAAAATACAGGTTGTGGCCGATGAAGCTAAGGGATCGAATGCCACTGTGAGTACTTCAGACTCGAGCAGAAGTGGCACCGACGATTCGGATGGTTTGGTATATCATACTGATTACCGCGGAGTCACCACTCATCCAACTCCAACCCCGAAGCACCCAAAACCGTAGTACAATCGCACTCTGCGATGGAGATGGTAGATGCAGCCGATGAGAAAGTAGAGGGTTCAACAGGAAGAAAGATGTTCACTTCTCTCTGCTGGTGTACGTCTTTGATGTTGCAGATCTGAACATGTACTGATTCATGGTGGCTACTGCACATTACAATGACTAAGCTTTCGATTTTATGCTTCTCAGGAATGGACTATCACCAGTAAAAATCGAACCGGAACTTCTTCATATCAAATTAATATATAGTGATTTCACTGTACTAAATCATTTTTATCTGATATTCCAATAATTACCAAGCCCATATATATTATACTTTGCTTAAAGTCATGTCGCCACCTTGCCGTGCCTGAAGTTCATGAACCGATTCGAGCACGTGATAGAAAGTCACAACATCATAGTATTTGCGCTTGAATTATATACATATACTTTGTACATATTCATTAATAGGCGCTCACGAACTGTGCAAAGCACAGGTCGATCTATTATTAGTCGACGTAATTAGCTCGTGGCGCTGTTAACCGGCCACGGCTTTGACAAAAACAGCGGCATCATGACATGGGCCATGGCATTATTTGATATGGACATTGAAAATTGAATGGCAGTCAGGCGTCAGTGGTGCATTTGTCCCGAACCTAAAGGACATGGCTTCATTCAACACACATTAGGGAGCAGCAAATTTCAGTCAATCAGAGAGTGGACCTGGACTGGTTTGATTGAGGAGATTGTAATTGGATCCAAGGAATGTGAAAGAACAGGAACACATAGAACATGTTTGGGAAGGTATCGTCAATCAAGCTGGCAAAGTTGATGGTTGATGAAGACGAGACATTTCACATCGTCAACAATCGTGAGGACCTATCGCACTTTGAAGATCAGATGGGGGAATTGTTGCTAGTTTCCTGAATCAATGCGAGGTTCGACTGAGGGTTCAACGGGTCTAGCCTTGTAAAGGAACCAGCAACCCATTATAGACTGACCTACGGATGACTTTTGGTGGTGACACTCTAGTTATCTCGCTACACAATATTCAGGTTTTCGTATTTAGCCACAAACATATCAAACAAACTGAATAATCAATATTCAGCACCAATCCTGTCATTGTATCACCATCAGTGCCTACTATGGTTCAATAAGCCAGTGTTCTCCAGGCCTATACACAGACGACACAGCTTTTGACAAATGTATCGAAAAGATTCCAACCTAAGATCTTGAATGTATTGAATCGAATAGAAGTGAGTTTTAAAATACTTGCTTGTCAGGGATGGCACATTTATCTTGACTAATTCCAAAGGGCTTGTGGGGAGTGGACTAGATAGTGTCCACAGGTTATAAACTTCCAATGGCGATAACGGTTTATCATTTCAAAATCTCCGAAAATTGTTGGATTAGGATCGAAAACCCTTGTTAGGGACGAAGAACGGAAAGATGGTATCCCGTGATTCCGTAAATTCAAAACCTAAGGCGTGTTACATCCGCGGTTGATCTTTTTTTTTGCACGTATCGTGAGACCTAAACAAATCAATGAGAAAGTATGCCAACACATTCACTTGAATAATTATCATAGAGTACTTAAACGTGGGGCTGTCCACATCCCAATTGTCTGTATGAAATTAATCGAGATCTTAATCGACATAGGTCTTCTTGACACAAAAAAGCTTGAGCAACCAAACTCTACCTAATTGTGCTGGTGTAACCGTGAAAGGGATTCGGTGTAGTAATAAGGCCCTCGATGACCTATAGGTCCCGAGTTCAGTCATCGCCAGTGGAACTCTCCGTGCCCATTTATTCTATCTTTTTTCTATTCTATTATAGTTTTATATGTCTCATTTGTACACCTAAAAAGAAAAATTGCTAGTTTGTTGTGTTAATGGGCTTAACTTAAAAAATAGGACTGAACTGAAGCAAGTAAAGTGGTCCATTGGACTTGGATCTACAAACAAATTTAGCGGAGAAGTACGCAAAATCACCCAAGTCCAACCCACCTTCTCCCGAGCCCATCTCCTTCTCATTCCCACCCTCCGTTTTTCTTCTCTTATCTTATCCTTTATCTGAACCCACCTGTGACAGAGGGGGGAGCAGAACAGAGACAGAAACGAGAGAAGGTCCAGAGAATCCTTTCATCTGAAAGTCCTCGTCCGACCATCCCGGTTTCACTGCTCCAGACTGAAGTTGTTCATTGGGCTCGTCCTGGATGAAACTAAACCAAAGTAAGTTACAGTGCATACATAGGAATTGTCGAATGTGCGTCCACAGGAATGTTTTCACATATTCTTTTGGCTCAGTCTCCATTTATTGGATGTTCGTTATGCTCAGTTCATAGAACGTATACTTCTGAGAGAGAGACATGAGTCACACACGATGAATTGCATTGCCGCCAACACTTCAGTCCTAGCTTCCCTTGCCGACGACCGCTCTCTCCGATCTCCTCCTCCTCCATCCTCATCAACCCGTCACACTTCCATTCCACCAAAAACGCCAGCAGTTCCAGGGCCAAGAAGAACCCGGACTCGTCGCGATCCACGCCTGAAAAAGAGGGCAGAGCCACCTCAGCATCGCCCTGATCAGCCCACCGTCATTCAAATAGAACGCGCCATCGGCACCGGTGTCTTCCGAGACAATGACCCCTTGTAAAGCTTCCTCTTCCCATTTCTTTAATCTCCACCGGAACAGATGCTTGTCACTTTCCTCTTTGTCATGGACAATGGCATTGACGTGTTTCTTGGAAGGATTCTGCAGGGATTTGGAGGAGAGGAGATCTGTGTTAGATGGGATAATCCCCGGCTCCTCGAGGAGGCTCGAGACGGCGGTTGAGAAGAAGCTCCGGGAGACTGGAGAGTGGATTGTCAGTCAATCCGAGAGACGCTCCAATTCTTCCGGTACGGTTCCCCTCCTTTGCTTTTACACTGATAATTTACTGTAAGTTCAACGTGGGAGCCTCGAACACATGATAGCTTATAACCCGTACACACGGACTGCTACCAGACTTGAAATGCAAACTATTCAAATCTCATCAGCTGTCGATTTGGCTTTCCCAGGAAAAGCAGTTTTGGTGGCAATGTTTCAATGGCTTCTTCCTACGTGGATCTTGTTGCTCCTGGTAACTTCCGGTGCGGTGAAGCTGCCGTTTGACATTCCTCTTCTCAATGACCTGATCATGTGAGCATGACGACATGGAATGCAGAACGGTTATGTCAACCAAGTCCCGGTGGTATATGAAGTAGGAACCTGAATTAGGCGATACTGACACAAGTTCTTGTACAGTAGTTCGATTTTGAAGCTTCCGGTCTTTGATCAATTTAATGAGGGAACATATCCAAATGATAATATACCAAAACTGAATAATATAATATGCTACTAGTGTTTTTGTTTTCGTTATCTCTTTGCAACTACGAAATAACTCATTTTGTAGGAAATTTTCGAACAACCAGTGCTAATACAATTAAGCACAGAGACAATGTCCTTTGAATTCATCACTGAAGTCAAGAAAGGTGTCTAGATGTATTTCTTGCTATTCTTATCGAAATTTTCCACTTATTGTGATGGTGTTAGCCAAAACGTCTAGCTCAACTAGACGGCAGTGAGCTTATGCTAACGTACTAATGCAGCAGAATCAGTGGCTTTCAACCACTCTCGGAGTCTCGACTATGCTGGCTTTCATTCAGGTTCAACATTGAGTGGTTCTCTTCTGCACAAGTGTTGATAGCATTCCTCAACCATGAGACTGAACAACACAAACCAAGAAGACGATGCAAGCATAACATTAAAGAACACCCAAAAGTTGTGCAATCATAAAGAGAGAAAATGCTTGCCCAGCAGCTAGATATTTGAAATGGAACACCCAAAAGTTATCGTAGCTTATAAACTTTACCATATATTACATAGCTAGCAGTTGAGCTCATTCATTCTCTACACAAAGAAGGGAGACATCAAAACACAAACTCAAGCGGGGCCAGCAGTCCACTGAATCACCTTCAGCTATTAGTGTATTTTATGGCCAGCTAGCTAACAACAGCATGTCCTTTGAATGAACAAAAACATTCAGAGGCCTCATAAGATGTCCCATATCCCGTAGAAACAAAGGAGTACTCACAGTAATCTAACAAAAGCAACACAGAATAAGACAAAGAAAGAGAAAAGGAAAATTTATAAAGGAAAACGATATGGAGATATCTGTACACGACTAGTTGAAGTAACACTGTAGGGCCACCTCGCAGAGCCGCTACACTGGCGGTATGTTCGAGAAAGAGAACCCTTTGTATCCCTTATATGCATAGTATGCAATCCTAGTGTAGTAAAACCCAGGTATAAACAGGATCGCCCCTAGTATCACGAAGAACACCCCTGAAAATTCAGCCATAAAAGATCAGAAAAGTCCAATTAGATTAAGTGTCAATCTAACCGAAAGTAAAACAGTGATCAACAGCAGTAGAAAAACCCAACCTCAACCTCCTAAATATTACATTAATTTTAGAGTTTGAATTGTGTGAGAAGATAATCTCGTCAGTTTATATCAAAACCAATTAAAACTTAGCAGATTCTTATAAGTCGCGTACAAACCCATGCTTCAAAACCCATGGCTAGTTGGCTGTGTTTTAAGGTTATACTTGTTTACAAATAATGACATGCTGCCCTTTTCCCTTCAGCGTCACAGCAAACAGGAACTAGCCAAGCTCTGAAGCTCTCATCAGAAAATAAAGTTCTCATCAGAGAACACAGTCTGGGAATACAAGCCGATATATATACTACATTATTCCTTATCTTCCACAAAGTAAAACGCAAACCGGAACATTTACAGAACCACATAGAGCATTCCTAATTTCATAATTTAACAAAGGCATGATGCTGGGACTACAAGAGAACTGGCTGTCCTGTTTTAGCTCAAAAGCCTATCTTGCATCACCTTAAATCCCTCGAAGCAAGTCAATGCAACATCACATATAGGGTTCTGAGCTACTCTGATTATTTCAGGCCTATCTTACGAATCACAATCTCTGCTTCAAGCTGCCGAGACCAAATCGACCCGAAAATGGAACGGATAAATTATATATCTTCCTTAGAAGAACTGAAAAGAAAACAAAGAAATTACCATGGGCTCGGTCTCCCCCGACTCGATAAGAAGCCATGAGGATACCGAGAACAATCCCGAGGGTGCCGACCACGAGGAGGGACACGGCGAGAGCGATCTCCTTGATGGGGGGCCGGTTGTTCAGCGCGTATGGTGTCTCAAACATCATGTCCTCATCCGAATGGAGAACGCGTGGTCTACGTACGCCATAATCTCCCTCTATGGGTTTCTTGATTGGAAAAAAGGTGGGGTCTTTGGGGTCGATTCGGGGAGAAACTGGTCGGTTTCTTGGGTCGATCTTTTCGTGGTTAGCTCGAGAACATCTGTGGGGTTCGAGCAAGAAACGGAAAGACTACGAGGGGAGTTGAAGATGAGGGGTGTTAAGGGGAGTACTTGGAGAAGACGAAACAGAGGAAAGATTGTGATGAAGGGGAGGAGAGCTTGATTTGTTGTGGGCGTGTTCACTGGTGGATTCGGGAAGGTCAACCCGTCTACTCCACGTGGAATGAACAGTCAACGAATTCCATTGACAAAACCAAAAAAAATTCTCAATAAATATATTTTTCATAAATGGATAAACTTAAAAAAAAGTAAAAATAAAAACTAAATTAAAAAATGACAAATTAAGGGAATTAAAGATATTAATCTGATTCATCTCCCATTTCATTCAAAAAATATTGCTAAGAGATTTGTGAATGGACGTCCCATTGTCCAGTCTATAGAGAAAATGATTATGAATTATTAAGATTTCTTAATTTAAATTATTAATTATAAGCCGTCGGATTAAATTATAAGCCACAAAACATTTCTATTTGTGAATAGTCTAATAAAATAATAGTTCACAAAGTTGAACAATTTTAACTTTATTACCTTCCCTGGAAATGTTTTTAGTGTAGTAGATATATATATTTATAAGATATTACAGACTAACAATATTTACTGATTTAAATTTTTAAATAAAAATTTAAAAATTAATTGTGTCAGTTTTTATTCAGTTATTTATAATTTATCAAAAATTCAAATACTTACAGCTTACCATATATATAGTTGCCAAAGCAAATTCCCTCTCTTCCAAGTTCCACCCTCCTCTTGGCCACTGCCTCATCATCGTCGCCGAGGCTGAAGAGGGAGAAAGGGGACTCTTCTCTTTGCTGCCAGCTTACCCTGCTCGCGGAGCAGTAGATAAGATCGGAACAGCTCGAAGAGCCGGAGGCGCTACCGGAGAACTCGTTGCAGAAGCCTTCAGTTGCTGTCCGATTCCTATCAGCTAAGCAGGAGCTGGATTCTGGATGCTAGAAAAACATAGAGGCTTTGTGAGGAGCGATTCGAGCCATTCTTGAACGAAAAAGCTCGATTACAGTTGGCTCGAAGGGTGCAATCTGCTGCATTCCGTGAAACGGTAAAGGTACAATGCTTCCCCGTACTTTGATATTTAAATTGGCGAAGAATGATGATACAATAGTTAGTCAATGAGCTGATCGAGATGATATGTGCAGCGTGTTCGGTTTGAGAAATTAGTGGATTATAGGATAAGCTCTACACTTATTTCTGTTTTGTTCGAGAATCTGCTAAATGAATGGATTATCGGAGCTGCGTTGATGATGTTCATGTTGATAAGACTTGTTTGCTTCGTATTTTGCTGGCTTCGCAAAGAAGAAATACGGGTGATTTTAGGTTGTGAAATCAGTCTGAGGTACATGGTTTGTGGATTATTGGGTCATGTATCTGTGCTGTCCAGTGCTGGGAGAAAGGAAGCCTGTTTTAATTACGGTTGTTCCATGAGCCTTCTTATTCGATCGACCACCATCCTAGAATGATTTCCTGAAAGCCCATTGCTGTTGAGTTTCACTTTACTTATTGGGGATACTGGGATGTTATTACAAAAATGAGTATGCATTCGGGTTTCCTTGAACATAATATTCTTAAGATTTGTTCACATAACTAGGATGTTACAGATTTTGTGCAGTAATAATTTATATGGATAAAATGGAATCAAGTGATGATCGATTTATTCAATGTGGATAAAATCAAAACTTTGATTCTTTTGTTCAAATGGTTGGAGATGATGAATATACATATGGTGATGTCAAGAGCATTAAATTTGAGGGTGATTGGTTTTGTTTCTCCTTTGTTTCCCTTCTTAGCATGTCAGATTAGATGCCCTTGCAGTAGTTTTAACATTGATGTAGTCATATGTGCATTGGACTCATTGATGCAATCTTCTTTATGTATGTGTAGTGAGTTTCAAACACAATAACTTCACTTCTCTGAGCATATATGGAATTTCATGGACAAGAAAGAACACATGCATGTAAATGGCATTCAGTTATGTGAAATCTTAATGACAAAGATTAGAATAAGGTTAAAGCTGATAGTGAAAAGATCCAAGTGTTCATATGGATAATTAACAATTTTGAATTGCATGGCCTGGATGTTTCTTGAATAATACTTCTGAGAGCAAAGAATGCTTGTTTGGACAAATACATCAGTTCAGAATTTTCAGACAAAGTTCCTCTGAAGAATGTTCGGATGCATTTTGAATTGCTTGGTAATTTGTACAAATTAGAGGTGTTTGAGCAAACCTGTTTGATGTTTGATTCAGCTTCAGAGGGCTATTTTGCGTGGTTCTTATACTTCAATTAGATCCTATGTTTTCCAATATTCATAAATCAATGCTCTTGTCAATCATTTCTGCCGTTGCCCAGATTTATAGTTTCATGCATTTCTTCCCTTCAATTTGACTCATTTCACTCGCTGTCACTTGTTTTGCTTTCTCTGATCTGAGCCCTTACATTTCAGTTTTGTTCTGTTTTCCTAACTGCACATTTTCAGAGTTCTCATATTTGTCTCTGTTCAAATCTTGGATTGGTCTTAAATGCTTCTGTGAGTTCTAGTTAGGCTCAAAGAATTTTCTGTGTTGTGTTCTTGCCCATGTCTTAGTATTGTGTAGTTTGCTGAATTGCTGACACTGAATTACTATTTTCATGGTTATGGAATTGCAGAGATCCGATTCTTCATCTCGTTCCCGTTTTTAATTTGTTGCTTGAAGATTCTCAAGGCATTATACCTTAAAGATGGGGAGATCAGACTCATCATCTACTGAATTGCCTTCATTTGGGTTGGCGGTTCCTTCAGACATCATTTACTTCTTGTGAAATTAGATCCTAATATGCCCAAAATGTTGCTGTTAAGGCTGGCCAAAAGAAATAATCTCCTCTCGAGCTTTGACAAACATATCTTACCTTTCAAACCTCAGTAAGTATTCTATTGAAGTCATTCTGTATTTAGTAGCTTTATTTGTTTCATAATTTTCTGAGTTATTTTTAAGTTGTTTATTTATCTCTATTGAGATTGATTGCTAAATATGGGAGGGTGGATTGCAGTTACATGAGAGCTCAGTTCAGGATTCTGCCAAGTTCAGTGAGTGGTGTGTGGGGTTTAATGCCAAGGTGTAGTCATGGCACTTGGTTGCATAAAACTCCTCAGTTTCCAATCAGTTCTCTTTGTTCTCGAAAATGTAGTCCCGTCCTTGCCCATCGCTGCTATGCTTCTCAAGCATCCTCTGTTGCTTCTCGAGCATCTTCCCAAGACCAGAAATCTCGAAGGATGCTTATGTACCTTACAGCTGTGGTTTTTGCTATGCTGGGAGGAAGTTATGCTGCTGTCCCACTGTACCAGAGATTCTGTCAGGCTACTGGATACGGTGGTACCGTTCAGCGTAGGGAGGTGAGACTAGAGTATCCTTTCTTGTATGAATCATTCTTGTAAAATTGTTGTACACATTTTTTCTTCTCACTTTACCCTGTTCGGTAATTGCATGAATTTACTGTCTTTAGACTGTCGAAGAGAAGATTGCCCGCCATGATAAGGATGGAACTCGTACCACAAGGTATGTGTTTTTGGTCTCATTATCAGTACACACTTCATCATCATAACTTTTTGGCGTATCTGTGGCACCTTTGGTACATAACTGAATGCAGTTCACAATATTATAATTTGAGCTGTAGTAAATTCCATTGACACGTGATTGCACCAAACTGATAATTAACAAATGGTTAAGAACGATTTATGGATCTTATTATTCTCTTTTGGGTTTGTTTTCTGTTAAAAGAGAGAGCAGAATGCCTCTGAAACATTATTGTATATGTTGCAGGGAAATTGTTGTGCAGTTTAATGCAGATGTGGCAGATGGGATGCCATGGAAATTTACTCCAACTCAAAGAGAGGTCATTCTCTTTGCACTTATTTTTACAGTGTCCTTATTTGCTCCATATTTGCTCCATATTTGCATATGTTTGGATACTTAACATATAATCATATATATATATATATATATATATATCTGGTGTAGGTAAGAGTTAAGCCCGGAGAAAGTGCTCTAGCATTTTACACTGCTGAAAATCAAAGTTCAACACCGATAACCGGTGTTTCTACCTACAATGTTACTCCCATGAAGGTATTTATATCAGGTTATACAGTATGTGGATTTTGATATTGAGGAGCTGATCAGTTCAGTGACATATTTGCAGGCAGCAGTTTACTTCAATAAGATACAATGCTTCTGCTTCGAGGAGCAGCGCCTGCTCCCAGGAGAGCAAATAGACATGCCTGTCAGTATCTGCCTGATTCATTACCTAAACTCTTAAACAGTTTTCTTTTTAACCTTTAGCTGTTTGTATGATACTTTTTCCCTTTATTGTGGCTGGCAGGTCTTCTTCTATATCGATCCCGAGTTCGAAACAGATCCCAAGGTGGATGGTATCAACAACATTATATTATCATACACATTTTTCAAGGTCTCCGAGGAATGACTGATGATCTCTTTGCAGACATCATGTAGTCGTTTGAGATATTACTTGCATAAGGGCGGATAAGGTATCATTTTCTGAACCCAAGCCATCGAAAAACAGAGAAGAGCGAGGCCCTCACAGAGAGCATTTTTCTCGACAATTTGAGATAATAACAAATAAAGCCTGATAGAAGGTTTTCTTTTTATGGCATAGATGCATTTAGTGCATATCTACCGAAATTGTGACCCCAACCACTAAACCCTCTGTGGACTAAATCTCATTTGGACTGCATTATTAATTAATTGGCCGGGTCATCTTGGTTGGTATGTAAGCTAAAGCCAAATAAGTTCAGTACTGAATATATTACCAGGCTGAGGATGCTCGTGAATTTGATATATTTTTTTCAAAGCATGTTTATGTGAACTAGTGAAACAACTTTTGGGGATTACGAAAATGTGCTTGGCGTTGGAATGTCTACTTTTCAGTTACCACCTTCTCGACTGCCCCCCTCCCTCCCCCTTTCTGATCAATGCACGTTTATTCTTTGCAAGACTTTGACCTGATTTTGCCGCATAATTTGCTCCCATTCCATATATGCATTCTCGTATACATTGAGGAGGGCCACCCTCACCACCATCCATTCCGAGCCTAATGATATTGAAGGTTGGCCTTTCTATGACATGTTTGTTCGAGAAGCTTTGCGCAGAAACAAGAGGGCGTGATGAGGTCTGTTGGAACTGTGACAGCTTTTGTATGAACACTGAGCCCCCACCCCCGACCACATGACAGTCTCCACCTGTTTCGGTGTACGCTGTCAAACAGTTCCTTCCCTTTTCCCCTCTTGTCTTTATTTGTTCAAAATCTCATTGAATCATCGACACCAATTTGTTTTGGTAATTAGTATCGATAATTCTACTAGTCGATACCAATTAATCGTGATGAGGACTTTTGGGTATACCGTGACGGAGGTCTTGAGGCGGTATCTAGGGGTGCCGCTCTTACATGGACGGGTTTCAATTGGCGTGTATCATCAGGTAGTTGAGCGAGTCAAATCTCGACTGGATGGCTGGTCGACTTCCACTCCATCCATGGCAGGTCGTGTGACATTGGTGAGATCAGTTCTTTCGACCATTCCATCCTATGCTATGCAGACCGTAAGTATTCCACGGGGAATCACAGATGAAGTTGTGATTGGGATTAATTACTCGTCCAGTTCAGTATGATGGATCGGGCATTAGGAGACTCTCGAAATGGAATGCGGCTTTTCTGGGTAATATCTTCCGAGGATTGATCTCGAATAAGGAGAAATTATTGGCACAGCTGATGGAGAACAAGTATGATGATCCTATCATCCTATACTTGAGTTTAAGAGTAAGCCAGGAGGCTCGTGGTCGTGGAACTCCTTGTGTTGAGTTCGGCCGAGTACTTCAAGAGCTCTGTCTGGGCTGGTGTCTAGGCTCTGGTAGACAAACCCGGTTCTGGTTAGACTGTTGGATTCCCTCTGTAGTCTCTCTTGCTAATTGTGCTCATCCCGCTCATAAGTTTGTAGGGCGTGCTCTTGAAACATTGGCTTGTAGATAATCCAGCAAGATCATATTCAAGGCATGGTGAGACTTCTTGGGCTATGCTGTTTGGGGTTGGGTGTTGGTCCTTTGCGGCGATGGAGGAGGAACAAGGCAATTTTCGACCCAGCATTTTCATGTCCGACTAATGGTGGAACAGCGATTTGTAGGTTGACCAATAATTCATTGCCATGGTCTTGCTGCTGGTTGTAGTGTAAGAGGAAGGAACCCAAAAAATCACGGCGTGATATGGGGTGGGAAAAAAACCCGAACTGGGTTGGATCAAATTAAACACAGACTGGCATCCGAAGGAATCGGGTTTGGCGGGAGCAGGAGGTCTATTACACAGCTCTGATGGGGCGTTGGCTTGGCGGTTTCATCCGGTCCTTATGCGCCACCATTTTGGAACGAGCGGAATTGTAGGCGGTCTAGACAGGGTTAGAGTTGGCGTGGGAGTGGGATCGTCGGAAGATAATTCTCGAGTTGGACAAGGAGGTGATTGCTCGGGTCTTAACCAGCAACAGGACAGAGTTGAGCTGGAATAGTGCTTTGATCAGTGACATTCGTGATGTTATCAGGCAGCACTGGTCTACAGTGATTCAACGTACCTACAGAGAAGATAATTCATGCACAAACTGACCGGCTAATCTTATGTCCATCACTCCCTCTCGAGGTTCACTGGCTCATTTCCTGCCCCTCAAAATTTGAATACATTTCACTTGGAGATGTTCATTAGAATCCACCATGTCTCGCCTCGGTATTATTTCTTGGTTTTCTCTTAATGCCATAGGGTTTTGGCATCGTAGTGGACCGAAAAAAGAAAAAAGGAACAGCAAAAGCACTCACTTTCACGAGCATTCACTCCACAAAAACAATGACTTTTTAGCTTGTCTACTTCTGCCAGTTAATCCATCACCATCATTTCCCTCTGCACTCTCTCTCTCTATTATCTGTCTCTCTTTCAGCACCTCTCATCATCATCGTCATCTCACCCACATTTTCTTCATAAATTTGGCATCCAAAGATCCGAACTTTCCCAGCACTCTCTTCCCTGCCTGCAGATGGGTCTCGGATCCTGTGAAGAATTCACGCCACTGACCCCTCTGAAAACATCTCCTCCCACCGCCACCCGGCTAACCCTAGACCCAGCACCAAAGCTCCTTGAACCCGGCCCCGGAGAGGATCTATGCTTAGAAGACCATGAGTGCCGGACACCAAAGTCCCCATCCAGCATCCAGGCTTCTCCACCGGTTTGCCCCCCAGCTCCGTTGAAACCCCGGCTGCCTCCGAGGAGGAAACTGGCGCCGGCATCTGGATGGTTCTATCAGCTCCCGGAGGATCTATCTTCCATATTCGTTCCCATCACGGGGCGCTGCAACAAGAAAGTTCGAACGTGCTGAGGGAATCAGTTCTCTTCCATAGATGTTTCTCGCTGATCAACGGTCGCGCTTGGCTTCACGAAGATCTAGAGTTAATGACGGATCGACCATCTTGTATTTGATTAACACTGAGTCCGAGCCACGAGTGGCCATTTTTTCTTGTACCTATAGCTAAAGTTGGTGTTACTTTTATCATGTAGATTCATTTACATTGACGATTCGTGCTCGGAGTAGATGTATATTTCAGCACTGTGCCGTTCACTAAAAGTATGATATGGGGTTCAGTTACTCTACCACGATATGGACAGGGCCAGCGATCGAGTCTCGGGCGAATTCTCATATCATTATTTCCATAACCTCGCGCATTAGTCTGTTTTCCCCCGAAACCAAATTCAAATATGATCTGAGCATACTGCTCTGTAATACCGATTCCATTGCCACCATGAACCACGGTGTCACTTCTCTGTATATAACTCACTGCATCTTAAGCCCTTGCACCTCTGGTTTAGCTTGACCAGAACCAGCAATGTCGATCACTTGTGAAAAATGAAGTTCATGATTGATCAAGTTCTCTCGATGCATCGCCATGATTCGGAACTCAAAGGCACAAAACTAAGTGCTTAACGAAGTGTCAGAAGCAAATGAGCTCAGTACAGCTGCACTTCTTCCTCATCTCAGAACTATTAGGACTTGATTTCGATTTTCATTTGCAAGACTTTTTTTCTCTCCCGGCTATCATTCCATCCTTCGTAAATCTACGAACCTTTCCGGCCCATCACCCGAGTAATCAAATGAAAATAAGAGATTCACAAGCTCTTGAAATTTCGATTTTTTGAGAGGAAGTTAACACCCTTCCATTTCCCCTTTCCAGTGGGAGATTCTCCTTCGTTTTCACTTCATGCTAGGAGGGAGTGAAATTTACATAAAGGGGAATGTTTTTCCACTGGAAATGATGGTAGCAAGAAAATGACAAATTTCTAGTGGAAACCCTTGTGAAAATGATATGACTAATTTAAGGAAAAATTACACCGATACTGTCTACGATTATAAATTATTAAATTCTCTGATTTGATTTAAATCGTCAATTATGAATCGTTTAATCAAGTCCCCGATTAATTCAATGACCGAAGCACAGAAACTTCCCGTTCATGAAGATAAAGCTGCTTGGAAATGCTTCCTTCTTCTTTCTTTGGACATATGAACATTGGAATTGGAATCTTTGAAATGTTTGTCTATGGAATGATTAAGGTCGGGAGAATCATCATGGGAACTGATGATGCTGAGATGTGACAGCCTTTTGTTTTTTGTTTCTTTCCCACTGAGGCATGTGATGTAACATGGAAGCAGCTACATGCCCTCCATTGACTTCAGGTCTGCCTTCATCTCAAAGCAACTTCGATGGAGCCTTTGTTATTGTCATTATATATTCAATTTGGTATACACCACTTAATAAGTAGATATTCGGTGGATCCACATGGATCGGGTTTCAAGTTGAACAGACCCATCCATGCGTAGAACTCTCTCAATCGGAGCTTTTTTTCTTCAAATAATTGTTTTTTCAAGTGTTAAAAATCATAACGAGAATTGTTTGGAGTCGTAAAAATCAACTGTTTTGGATGTAATTTTTTCGTGTTAATCTCCATGCACGCTGAATTTTCTGTGCTTTTTTTCCTACATTAAAAATCGTCCTAAATTTATACCGGGCCCCATAAATTCAATTTTTTGAGTCAGGTTGGATCGATTTTTAAATTTTCCGATTTTTCACTTATACCCTAGTAGAAAGTAATTACTAGTGCCCTTTGGGCCTCTCTTAGACTGGATCGGATTTGTATTGGGCCTCAACCTGGACCTATTATTTGGGGCCCATAAAAGGGACGAATTGTATATCATGTAATAGTATTTATGCCTAATTTAACAAAATTCAGTTATTTCCAAGGTTTTACAAAGAAATCTTAAAAATGCTGAATTTTATTGACCTTTGAAATTACGTAAATACTGTTATATAATATATCCGTTACACAGAAGACACTCTCCTACCAAAGACAGATTGCCTATCTTTTCTTTTGTCTCGAGCAAAATACGATCGGAAGCTAATTCAAATAATTCTTTTTCACATTTAGATTATGCGTCACTCGTACCGATATGATATGCTAGCCATTTCGAAATCTCGGTTCAAACCAAATAAGATTTTTCCTTATGCTGCTGATACCTAGAAATCCAATTCGAGTCAAATCGACTCTTAAGATATTATATGATAGAGAGAAGCTATATATACATAATATATATATGATAAATCTATTATTGGATTGTACGTGTCAATCGACTCACGCAATACGTGCTACTGTGGTATCTTGCGATAGTCCTAACGTACGTCAACCGTACCCATATCCCTTTGCTTCAATTCTCTTGATTAAAATCACAGAGATGTGCATCGCCTCGTTACATTGGCCTCTTTATTTCTATATGTTGCTGCCCAGAGGAGCAAATATACCAATCAATCCAATCGATCACGCTCCCAAGTCGGGCAGATCAAGGAGGCCTCTACCAAACCTTCACGGTTTGGTACCTTGGCTTGTATATAGCCAAGACGCCGCGGCGCGATATGACTATATTCAAGCCAAGGTACCAAACATGGAAGGTTTAGTAAAATTTTCCGCAGATCAAAGGCCTAATCAAACTCGCCACACACGGCTTTCGGCTCTCCCAGTCATAGGACAAAGGGAACCAACCGTAAGAGTAAACAATATGATCATCTAACAGTATTTTGCATACAGACACTAACCAATTAAATTTAATAATTTTTAAAATTTATTATTACATTTTAAAATTATTTGAAAAAATTAAAAATAACTCGATTTTATTACTGCGTCACAGGATAGATTGTACCCATCTGCCCCCGGAAACGATGGCTGGTATCGGGCCCACATTTAATCAAACCACGTTGACCACTTGCTGCAACGTGGCGACAAAGCACGCGCACCATCGCACCAGTCAGTCGCCCCCGTAGCCCCCACGCCTTTTGACTTCACGGCGCCCCCAGGCCCCAGCCATATGGGTAGATTTCAAAAGGAAAAGGGAACCAGATTCTTCGATCTAAGATCAGATTTACGGAGGAAATTATTCCGTACGGTTAATAGCGTTCTCATCCTGAGTTCAGTTCTAACCATTTGAATATCTCCTCTCTTTATTTTTAGATTCTTTTTATCTTCTTATACACGTCCTTCGTACAAAGTCCGCATCGTAGTAATTTATCCTTTCTTGCTCGAAATCAGAAGACAAATATCAAGTTACGAGGTCACTTTTTTGAGAAAGGTGGTTTAAGGACACGTGTCAAGTACAAACATGTTACCACGTGAGAGTAGTGTTGAGAGTTTAATTCTGCGTCTGCTAAATTGAGAAGAAATACATATTTATAAGATAATTAAATAGCACCACATAATAACTTAGACTCTCATGTGAGAACGGATCCGGTCTCTTATAAGACCTATTTTTATAAATAATACAATATATATGAGTACTGGACTGTACGATAATAATTAACGTGATCAAATTATCATTTTTATCCTTACTATTGCATTCCAATATCATTTTTATTTCGAATTTAATTTTATCATAAATATCAATGTCAATATTCAAAAAATCTTCAATAATTTGATTTTTCACATCATATGAAATATCCTAGGAAGAAAATAATAATTTACTCAGCATCAGGTTGAGGAATAAATAATTAAGCTAAATTAAATATACACACAAAGTTAAAGCAAAAGCTTCGTTCATAGGAGCATCGGATTCTCCTTTCAATCTCGAATTACAATAATGCCCCGGTGGTTTCCCGTGGATTTACTAGGGAAAAAGTGGATGCCCCTTAGGAGAAGCAAGAGGGCACATTTGGGCTTTCTGCCTGGCCATTTTCCGCTTCCTCGACGTTGACGACTGATACGTCACGGTCTGGGGTTGTTTCCCAGTCGCCTCAGTCACGGGGAGCGGAGGGCGGTGAAGTCCAGTTGCCGACAGCCGTTCCTCAAGCCGTTGATCGGAGTTGCCGGAGTCCACACGGCTGGTCTGGATCATACGCATTCAGGAGGGCTGGAACAGGAGGCTGAAACCAGCGGCGGGGACCGGCGGCTCCGGCAAGGGGGCGAAGGCGGAGGGGTTGCCGGTGTGGCGGTGCTCGCCCTCGTAGGAGACGATCAGCATCGTGGGGTCGTCCTGGGCTCTCTCCACGTGTTTCCTAGCCGGACATCCCCTGGCACTGCTGCACTTGTAGTAGCCCCTGCAGAACAAAACATTGAGCACCGATCCATAAACAACCATAAAGTTGAGCCTAAAAGAATAATATAATTGCAGATCGTCGGTCTGACTTTGACTGGGTCAGACAGGGACATATCCAACGGCAGATAAAAACATTTGAGGACCGATACATAAATAATCACAAGGCTAAGGGCAAAACAAAAATAAAATTGTAGATCGGTCTGACTTTGACTGGGTTGGGCAGGATCATATCCAACGGCTTACAAAAGGGCTATTTTTTTTTGTACCATTGAGTGTCCCGGTCAGCGAGAATGTTTCGCGAGATTAATTTACGATTGAGTCTGAAATTTTTGAAAAATTTTTTATCTGACCTCTAAATTTGAAAATCGATTCCGAGACCTCTTATTTGAGATCCAGTGAGAATTTAGATTAAGTTGCCAAAGCTAAGGTTAAAAGAATAAATAATTGCATTTGCAGTTTGTCTGACTTTGACTGGATCAGACGAGAACATATCCAACGGCTGATAATCGAGTGCAGGGAGCATATTAGGTACCTGGGGAAAGGAGAGCCCTTGATCGGCTTCTGTCCGTACTTTCTCCATGAGAACTCGTCCGGCGGTATATCGGCGTTCTTCGAGCTTATCGCCGGCACTCTTATTGTCTTCTTCAGCCGATGTTTCCTACATAAATGATATATCACGGCGCATGTTAGAGGAATGCTGATGTGTTTTCTAGAATGAGCCGGAGAGTGTTGGTCTGGGTTTCGGCGTTTACCTTTTCTTGGAGCAGTGGCATCGGCGGGCGGAGTCGGAGGAGGAGATCCTGCCGCCGCCGCCGCCGACGACGACGGAGAGCGCGTGCTCGTGGCACTTCTTTCGGTTGCCCGATGACAGAGGCGGCTTCCCGGCAGAGAACGTCGGCGCCGGAGTAGTAGCCGCCAGGGCAGCCCCCACCTTCCCGTTCGACACGCTCCCGTCCCCTGTGATCGTCGACAGGAACGACGATGAGGTCGCGGAGGAAACAGGCTGCGAAAGGCTGAGGCACTCCTTTTCCGGCCGGGCTGACACCGCCGGAATCTCCGGCTCCGGCCTAGGTTCCGCCTCCAGGTTCAGGTCTATGACGGGCGTGACAAACGGCCCGATACGGGCAGGCATCTGTGCCGGGCCGCGGCGGAACCGGGCGTGGCCCGTGCGGTTGAGGAGGGAGATGACCTGCTTGAACTTGGAGACGGTGAAGTCGGTGAGCTGAGAGCAGTCGACGTGGCGGCCGCTGCTCGATGGACGGCTGAGTTGGTAGTGGTGGTTGTCGGTGGGAGAAGAGAGGATTTGGATGAGGTGCTCCATGCCCTTCAGGCCGGCCGCAGCGGCCTCTTCCAGCGCCCTCCGTTCGTCCATCTGAGGGAACTTGAATAAATCAACTGCCACTAATGAAGAAGGAAGAAATCCAGAGAGAGAGAGAGAGGAGTGGGGTTAGAGGAGTGGAAGAGAAGGAGGAGGGGGGAAGAGGATATAAAAAGGATGGGAGAGTTGGATCAATGGAGAAGATGTTGATGGGGATGGGGTTGAGGGAAGTCAAACATAGGAATATGGGAAAGCTGGGTGGCCATCAATGATTCAATGGGGGATGAGGACAAAAGAGGGAAAAGTGGGAGGGGAAGAAATTGCCATGGCCATACAATGTACGCAACGAGGAAGTGATTTTGGTGTTATTTCATATTCTTATGTGGTATTACTCATCTATAATAAGAATGCATATTTAAATTCTCGAGAAATTGATTCGCTGATAAGCTGATAATACAGTTAATCAGGTTTAAGGTTTGACTTTTTCGAGAGCAGTGTATGGGGACTAATGACGGGCCCTAAACCGTATAGTATGTCGTCCAGTAAATTAATTTACTGTTACGGCATATTTGATTGTGAATTTTAATATAAAGTTTTCACCTATAAATTACATGATATTCTCAGTTTATAGTTAATTTTATAACTACTTTGATCCATCATCAAAAAAAAAAAATTGGAAACCGGGTTTCCCGACCGTCGGTCGAACAAGTCCTTGTGGCCCCCTCCAACCATTGCCCAGGATTAATAGCTCCGACAGAGCCGGTCATCGAGGAGGGTGATGCACCCTGTGATCCTTATCGATTTAAGCTTCACGGGGTGGGAGTCGAACCTGGGATCAATATCACCTTTTCGAAACCAGTCGCCAGGAACACCTCACCACCACGACTCCACCCTAGGATGCGCATCCATCAAAAGTTTTATGATCAATCTTATATATCTCAAAATATAATAATGTCGAATATCAACAAAACACTTAAGAAAATTTCATTGCGGTCGAATTTATTGCCTAAATTTGGTTAGTAGTGGGTTGTAAGAAATTTATTACCATGGATACCGGGTTAATTAATCCCTGTGACATGTAATCGATAAATTTTCTATGTGCATATTGGATCCAATTGACACACGTTGGAACCAGGATAGCGTACAAAGGACTCAAACTCTTCAAATTATGAGTTTCTTTTATTATAATACTTAAATCAGAAATGTTACTCGAATAGAAACATATATATACACTAAACTACTTGAATTTCTTTCTTTTTTGGTTGCCAGCCACGGTATCCAGGCAGACCCCGCCAGCGGTGAGACAGCATCTTTCAGCCAACCATACTTGACTAATCCGTTGGTCGCCCCGGGTTACACGCTTAGCAACAGCGGGTGAGGCTCCCAAGGAGGGTCTCTGCATACGTAAGGTCTCGAACTTGAGACCTCCTTAAACGGCGTCGAGCTGCTTACCACTCAGACCAACCCCATTAGTATTACTTGAATTTCTTTCATAAACAGTTTCTCATGATTTATTGGATTCCTTTTTAATTGAAGTGACTGTGAAGGCCTTAGTGGAAGGTACTTCATACCCAATTCCCATGCATCTTTTTTAGACCAATTTTTCTAATATAAATAATATTAATAAATCATGCAAGTGAAATCACACTCCCACTCCACGAGAAGATCTCCTGGGATGAATCATCACCCACACTACGAACAGAGTCATGCCACATTAACACCCGATCATGTATGAGTCTGTAAATACAGTCGAACCACTAGGGCTCAGGTGTCAAACATCAACACCCTTCTCTACTCGATATCCCCGCTTTCCATTCACATACAGTCCCCATATCTAAGTATCAACAGGTCAATCCGGGATCCAAATCCCGTGCTCGACTTCATTGCAGGCACCCGAAGACTATAATCTAAACTTAGGACCTGGAAGAGAGCCTGAAAATCGACGGACTATCTGAAGGGCCCCTTCATCTGTGGACCATTCGAAGGGCATATCAGCACGCATCCATATACCAAATTGTAATTTCCACATGATTTGTACGGTGCGATTCCTTATCTATCCAAGCGAAGAAAAGAGGTTGAATTTTCCTTGACAAAAATATTCACTGTCGGGTGCTTGAAATCTATCAACTAAGAAAGCATGATAATTGTCAAGATTGGATCGATTAGTGGATGACAGTCCAACCCCACATACAACCAAAGGCAATATAAATGAAGCCCCACCTTTTTCTCTCCTCCACTCTTCCTTTATTCCTTTAAACCGGAGTCAACTAGCTTTCATGCATTTACTTATCAAAAGCCACTACCATCCCGGGCCGATACGATTCCAGTCCTTTCTCACCGTCGGATAAGAGAGTGGATGTTTAATAAGGCTTTCACACCTTCATCCATCAGGATAAAAGGTACTCGTACCGATAGAATTTTTCTTCATTAAAACAGACAACAAAGCATACTAGATAAGATTTAGTACAGTAGTATTATACCAAAGGGTCTCGGGTTCGACCATCGTTCATGTGACTTCTCATACTCTTCTATGACATTGTTTTTAATATCTTTTTATGGAATCACAGCATTTTCTATAACCCGAAGAAGAAGGGTAAACTTGTTTATATTATATGTGTGTGTATCTCATAATATCAGTGTCAACCAATTAAATTGCATTTTCATGGTAAGATGGATTCCCTCTTATCTTAGTGTTGACACTGCAAACATATGCTTAAGGGAAAAGGCTTCTCTGCCAGTAGTATTCCTAAACAGCAGATTCCAACTTCTCTCTCTCTTTTAAGCTTTTAGAAACTTTAACTCCAAACATTACTTGGAGATGAAGTGATACACGTCTGCACATCATCAATTAATTCCAAAATATCTATCCAAAAATAAATTAATTCAACCATAAGAATCCACTCTGTACAAAATTCGCCTTGAAATTGGACATTATTCACCTAGAAACGAATGTAATTGAGATGCTGAGATTATGTTATTTTTTTAATCCAAAGATCATATGTGTGTGTATATATATATTATCATACCTACAATGACTTATGAGAGATTTGCGTTTATATTTAACCCAACTTTAAACTCAAATGGTGCCACCTAACCTCTTACATTCTCGAGATTTTTTCATTAATTTTCTGGTATAGGATTATCAGTTTTAACACTTAATTTTATGTGGGAAAATGACCACACTTACCACGTACCTTTAAACATCAAACTTGAAAAATTAAACACGAACCATGCGTTTTCCTTCTGCACTCAAGCGTGGGAAGTAATAGATCGTGAGATAGGCTCTCTCACCCGCACTCTAACTTGTTAATTAATAGTTCCACGTTCGAGTATGACGAAGTGTAAACTTACATGATAAGACGCACTCATACTATGATATATTTTACATAAGCTACATGATTGCCCTTTAACATCTATAGTTGAAATTCTTGTGAAATTATTTGTTTCTTTGCCTCAACGTCCTCCCGGAGTTTTACCTTTAAAAAATGAAAACTCGATCTCGATGCATTTAGGTCAACTCTTTCATTTGAACTTCAGCAAAGTACAATGATGAAGGTTTTGAAACGTGGGAAAGCGTTTGGTTTGCTTTGCCTAGAGTTGACTTTCTCCTTTTAGGTCCAAGCCTATAGATGGCCGTTCACTACGAGCAAAAGTTGACTTTTCCTTTCGGTCTGAGGCTGTAGATGGTTGACTTTATTGAGAAGTTGACTGGGAACAAATATAATTTCCAAGCTACCTAACTAGACACATATGCTCCACAGCCACTAATGTCTTTCAATATAACAAAATTAGGTATTAAGATGAGAAATGCATAGCATAGAGTGCACTAATATCATTCTCAATTTAAAATTAAGAGTTTTTTTTAGTTTGATTATTACCGATTGAACATTCCATATCCTCTTGTTTCCCTTTCCTCGTACTTCTGCTCGACTTACAAGTGTCAATTAACTTCTTTTTTTTTCTTTTAAAAGTATTAAATCCTCCAGTAAAAACTCGGGCCATTACTTGAAAAATCCTGTAACAAAATAAAATAATTATTATATGGTTATCAAAGTTTTATTATTAATGTTTTTCAATTTGATTAGTGAATGTAATTACAACCTTTTTTCCCAAAAGCGAAAATGTTTTGATATGAAGGCTCTCATGTGTTGTATTATCCCTGTGAAGGAGCAGTTGGCCTTCCTCTTTTTTAGGGTTCATCGAGCAGGTGGGCAATTGTTGGGGGAGAGTGTTCTGATTTTGACTAAAAATGAAACCGTTGACCAACTTTGCATTTTCTCAGCTACGCAGGTATCTTCTACATGAGAAAAATCTAGTATATCGATTATATATCGCGTATTAATAATGTAATATATTCGTCTAAATCAGAATTTAACATATAATTAACAGTCACATGCATACAATTATCAAACCTAGAAAACTTCAAAAAAAATAAAAAAACCTAACACGGTGTGAATTGTAATTGGAGGACTATACAACATCAGTACTGTTATGTGATATAGTCGACGCACCTGAAACTTTATCTTCCAATATGGGAGGAGGGTTTTTCTGGTCTTATTTTTAGAATTTCAAAAAAGAATATTAACAGTTATAAGCTTCACGAATAAAGAAAAATCAACCAGGGATTAAGTAGTAAATTTACTTCATACTATAAATACCACTAATTAAAGATAGCATCTAAAAACCACTTCACAATCTTCCTTTTCAAGTATAAATTTTGTTTATATTCATTCATCGTCATTCCCTTTATATAAAAATTAACAAGTTATGAAAAATTAACATTAATAGAAAAAATTACATATAATTGATAATTTTACACAAAACACGGATAGATATCTACTGTGCGTATCTCTCTCAAACGACCAAAAAAAACTAAGAAATAAAACAAAAAAAGGCAATAATTTCAGTGGAACGAGGATGCATGTGTGTGGAACTTTCGTGGCAATGCACCAGGCAGAACCGAGCACCACCGTGCACGAGAGTTTTCCATACAAAACGACAGAGACTTCTTCGTCGTCCAATAACAGCAATTCTCCTGTAACTTCAGTTTGAATTTTCGGCACACGTTTTGAAACGGCCGGGGTTGACTGGGAACAGAAGAGACTGTCAATCTGCCCCACAAGATGTCTAAATTCCTCGGGGACATATGCGTGAATGTGTCTCCATCCACTGACCATTGATTATTCCACGAGCTAAATGATCTGTTGAATTTTCTCACTTGTCGACCAGGTGCGACATCAGTTTGGAAAAGAGACGATTTCGATGTGGAAAATCTTGCGCACTTGTTTTCCGGGGCCGATGTTGTTGCATATTGACGAACTTAATTACTAAGCTTATACATAGAGAGGTCGTACAATGTCACTATTTTATGATAACGAGAAGTTTATTCTTTCCGAACTCATAAGCACCCCACAAGTTCGTAGATGATTTTCCATTCGATTTCCTACTCTAGATGATGGTGAGAAAAGACGTAAAGCTCTCATGTGAATTACGGTTATAGGAAGGTTCGTGAGTCTAAAACAGACATAGAGAAAAACACAGAGATATGGGAAGTCCACTTCACACGTTAAGAAGGAAGATAATTTCGTGCAGTGATATTGTTCTTAATGTGAAATTAAGATATTTTTAGTTCGGCCGTCATTAATTTGAGCGATTTATACCCCTTTATTTTCCACTTCCTCGTACCAGCTACTTCCAGCCTCGCGGGTCTCTTATTGTAAAATAAAAAAAAAAAATGATACATATTCTAAATTAAATGGTTATAATAATTAACAGACATAAAATTATGAAATTTTAGTGTTATAACAACATGTACACTCCACATTGGAACGAGAAAAAAATGGAAAAAAAAAAACAAATTCGAATTGACTTTTCCTCAGAACCTGAAACTTGTATTTCTTTTTTTATGCAATTGGAAATATATATCTAAATCGGAATAGAAAGAATATGAAATGAAGGGTCATGGGGAGTCTCATATGTGAGAATTGAACTTAGAAGAATCTGTGAGTCATAAGTCGAGAACGATACTACTACACCAAACCTATTTCTTTTTTGTTTCATTATATAATTACTAGCAGAACTGCAGAACACATAAAACAAGATATTTATTAAAAACAAAAACAAAAAAAAAAAGCAAAATGGGGAGGGAAAAAATAGGTGGAATTCATAATTTCATATGCTGGCTTTACGTGCACGATGGACAAAGAGCAAAATTGGTCCCGTCAAAGGGAACTTGAAAGTCAGGTGGAAGGGACAAATGGAAAGGGGGCTGATCTGATAATAATTCAATTTTGCCTTAATGGAAGTAACGCAGGATTGACCTCGTCCACTTCTTTCCAGGCCAAAATGGTAATTTCATCCTCCGCCGTGGCACAGACTTGCTGCAACTGTACAGTACTTTCGGCGAGCTTCAAGTCCCCGTGCTGCAGAGAGAGTCGCCAACTGAGTTCGTCACGCTGTATCGGTGGCGCAAACGGACGGTTCCGTCAATTTTTTTCATTCGGTCCCCATTTTTTCAAGTTAATACCGAAAACTGTTTAGAGATTATGAAAATCATTCACCTCGGATTCGTTTTTTTGACGGCTTTTTCGGATTTAGATTTTTATTATAATAATATATTAAATATAAAAATAATAAAATAAATAAATGAGAAGTACTAATTATATATATTTTAGTGTATTAAAAAGATTGAAGACACAAATATGAATTAAGATCCACGTTTAAAAATATTAAATATATTATTTATATAGTCAAAATCTAATAATAAAATAATTTATTACATGTAATATAAATTTAACATAATTTTCGGTTTAGTTTCAAGCCCGCCGTGTTCGTGGGTCGGGTTTTTTCACATTAAAAACGGCTTTGAATTTATCTTGGAACCATAAGTCCAATTTTTCGGTCCGGATTAGGCCGGCTTCTCGGTTTTTGAATTTCTAGTTTTTTACTTACACACCTAGGCTACAACAGGAGCGTCCCGATTTACCAAAAATGATCTTTCAATCACTTAATGGTCTAACGGGGAGAAAGTTTTCAGTGAAGTGGTTATACCACATGGCAATTATTATTGTCCGATAAAAACTTCATATGTAGTAAATGATTGTACAACTATAATTATTGAATCGCAAAAAAATTCCTAATAAATGGTGAATTCTAATTCGATAAATATATAAATAATAAATTCTAATTGAACAGTTATATCACATCAATATCGACCGCTCCACTGAAAACTTTCTTCCATACTTGCTTGACAAAAAGAAGAGAGTAGCGTTCAATTTTCCCTGAGTTGATTGCTGTGATGACAGTCAAGTCCAGTTGCCCTAAATATCTTCTTGACGACGTGGACCGGTGGACCGTTGATCAATCAACCAACTAATTCAAACAAAGAAAAAAATCTAATGTATGTGAAGATCATGGACTGAAGTTAAACCGTTCTTCTCTGCATTTCTTTGTTGAGCCAAACAGGGCTTAGGCTGAGGAGAAGACGAGTGAAAGAAAATAAAAGGATATAGCATCGGTGCAACTAAGCAAGCTCCAATCAAATTCGAATGATGTACTAAGGCAGATTGATTGAAATAGTAAGACGGCTCTCTCCCTTCACTAAGGTCCAGAATTCGAGTCCTAGAAATGGATAGAAATCACCTTGGAGAGCTCTACCCCAAGCGGGCTCTCCCTGCTCGAACTGGATCAGTCGCGGCATGTCGGGTGTCTCGACACCGGTGGTCCACACTGAAAAATATTGAATGTTATAAGGTCTCGGGGTTGAGTCTTGTGGATGGAGGAATTTCATATTGCGAGAGTTTTATCCTTGATGGACCCAGATTGAACGAGCTAGTTAGTTAGTCAAAACCCGTTAGGCTTCTACACACTAATAATATCAAATATGGAATGGGCTGACTCGGGCCGCCACCATGCCTGAATAGTTAAATGGGCCGAGGAGACTGCTCTGAAGCTATGCCCAATTGCCTTAGGCCGTTCTGGGGCTATTTTTAATCACTAAGATCAATCAAAGCCCTACAATATTATTCGACCGGTTCTCTAAGTAAGTCGAGTTTATTCTTTAAACCAGTCGATAAGGAGTTTAATCCTCAATAACTGAGCTCGAGGCAGGTATTTTTCTTCCGGTCTTCAGCTTTAACTGATCACAAATTTCAGACACTGGTCTGGCACGGTATGAACTTGCATGAATTTTAATGAATTCGGGATTTCTTAATTCCAGAGTTTTGCCCTTGTTTTGAGGTTGAGTTGACCCATCCTCATCTCATTAGTGCATATAAATTAAGAAATTGCATCAGATGTTCTTGGACTTTGTTCGACAAACCAGATCATGCTTAGGTGGAGATTTCTAGGGTTTAGAGTATTATACCACGTGCTTTGTAATATTAAATATTATAGATAGACCAGACAATATAATTATCGCAATATGCTTTGCTTCTCTTCCAATTGAGTTTGGTAGATGGGATTGTGGACTGCAAAGGAGATGTGAATGGACAAAGAACAACATTATTTTTTTTTCTATTGATGATCGAGTCTCATATCGGAGAACTGAAAAACTAAAATATGATTTATAAGAAAATTGAGCATAGCCATCTGATAATTTAGACTTTTGACGAAAACGGGTCAAACTTCTTATCTCTCATGTGGATATTTTACATTTTCTTTCTTCAATAATGCTCGTGAACCTAAAAGAGTATATCAAGAAAATAAAAATAAGGAAGTACGAAGAGTTTCAGTGATCAGAATTAAACTTCAAACTTCTTAATATCTGAATAGGTGCCAAGGGCTTGGGCCACTCGCCCCGCAGTATGGAATAAGTATTTTCTTAGGGTTAAGAGCAGATGACTCTTGACTGTATTCTGAAGTTGAGTTTCCGATTTTCTCTGCAGATACTCCAAAGATGCACCTACTTAATTTTTCTGTGGACTACGGACGACACTTAACCGTCCGACCACATATATTAGGTATTCGCTTCTCTTCTCTCTTCTCTCAGTGTTTGTTAATTATTTTGCGCAAGTCGATTGCCAACAGATTTTAACAATATATTTCAGCAAAAAAAATAAAGTTGAATACTCCAGCTTCCATCCAAGCTAGCCAGACTAGCATTGGATTCGATTAAATGTCACAAATATTCCGCCGCTTTGTTTTCCAATGGCATTTGAACGTACAAAAATGAGTTCAGATTGCCATTTATTTTATTTGTTCGTTTGTTTGTTTCATTATAAAAGTCCATATAGATCAGACGCACATGTGTTTGTGTTTGCTGAGCTCTTGCATTGCATGGTTCTTCAGAAAGACAAGGTCTTATTTATGAACCAAAGAACAAGTTTTACTTTAAGAATCGCTGTCGGCCCATCGGCCGACCCCATGCATCCAGGGACAGCAACAGTTCATCCCTCCCATGTGGGGACTCCCTCCATCACTTAGCCCTCTCATTGGAGAGAGATTACTACGTATCGCACGTGATATATGTTACAAGTTAATATATATTTATTTAATATATCAGTGTAATATCTGTAACCTGCCAAATAATTGTCACTAGTTTCACTAGTGTTAGACTCTCGTTGACTTACGTAAGTCATGTAGCATGTCCATTACAAATACGACTTTTTCCTCAATGCGTATACTATAATCGCTTGATAGAGGTACCTAGCTAGGAACTAGTTAAATTTTGATAATTTTCTTACTGCCATTCATCTGTAGAATTATATTTTATTTGCTGTCAACAACTGTCTATGAGTTATGTATCTATCTTCTTTGCTTCTGTCAAGCCTCCTAGACCCATTTTGATTATGCAAAGAGGATCGATACATATTTAAGGTCTAGTTATCTCAACAGTACTAAAACAGACACTTTTGGATGGTGAACCCATAGTATCATATACAATATCATAGCCGACCCCGAACAACAACCACAAGGGAGATGGATTTTCTCTTTTGCAATCAAGCTTAATAAGCCCGAGTTCTAAACTCGGGTTATAGTTGTGTGGGATAGAGCCCCACAGAGGTACGAATTCAGAAGTCCCTGTCAAGGGGATGAGGTTGCAAAAAGCTAGCTAGAGTCAAATGATGAATTTGATATGGTTAAAATAAAATAATTTAATAAAAATATAGATAAAACCGGTAAACTTTATGTAAGATTTTTTGAATTTTTCCGAGTTCAGGGGACGATCCCTCCTAAATCCATCCTTGGCCCCATCACTCTTAAACTCAATCCATCGGGGCCGACTAACAACTAAGTTACAAGGCAGCTAACCTCTCCTTAAAGCATCACAAATTTGCTATATATTGAGGAGCTTAGTGGAATTCAATGAATAAGTCTTATAATAGACTATATATATATGTCGACCCAACTGTCGGACACAAATCTCAAGTACAAATCCACTCTAGAATGAGTCAACAGATTCCTTTGTCCCCGCTACGACACAACTTCACACTACTCCACACACAATTTGATGAAACTAGTTCTTCTTCCCATACCATGAATAATAACAATGACAAAAAAAAAATTTAATAACTTCGTCAAGAAAGGTAGCATGTTACAGTGACAAATGTTGATAATAGTCGAAAAGACTTCAAGTTTGATATATAATCTTTTTATCTTCGTATAAAAAAAATAGACATTAATTTACATGTGAAGATTTTTCATCTAAACGCATATCTACCTAACTAATGGGACACCCATATCTACCACCAGATTAGTCAAACTCGTTGAACATTTAAATACTGACGGTACAGATTGAAAGCACTTACGATTAGTGGCATCAATTCTTATTATCTTATGTACTCAAAGTTCTAATAGGCAAGTGGGCATTTTTTTATACTTCGGCAGAGGAGGATTGACTAAGAGGCAAACTTTCTGATTCGGCTCGGGACTTATGAAAGATTGACCTCCTTATGCCCACCTACAAATTTAAATTTATAGATAATTTTAATCAATTTTTCTTATACATCAGAATTTTTTTTTACTATGGAATCCATTTTTGAACAATATAAGGGAAGATAAAGAGGAATCCCTTTTTATTCTCACCTCGTTTCTCTGTCCTCCACATGAAGAGGAAGAAGAGGAGCTCTTAGACCAGCAAACTCTCAGTTATATATCAAAACTTGCAGTTTCCTCTTCCTCTTCCTCTTCTTCATACCTGTGTTCGGACACATTTCTTCCATAAGCAAAAATGATCACGGGAAAGGACATTTACGATGTCCTAGCAGCGATCGTGCCGCTCTACGTTGCCATGATCTTAGCTTACGGTTCGGTCAGGTGGTGGAAGATCTTCACGCCCGACCAGTGCTCCGGCATAAATCGGTTCGTGGCGGTCTTCGCCGTCCCCCTCCTCTCCTTCCACTTCATCTCCACCAACAACATCTACGCCATGAACTACCACTTCATCGCCGCCGACTCACTTCAGAAAGTCGTAATCCTCGCGGCTCTCTTCCTATGGCAAGCCTTCACTAAGCACGGGAACCTCGAGTGGATGATCACCCTGTTCTCGCTCTCGACTCTACCGAATACCCTTGTTATGGGGATCCCATTGCTAAGTGCCATGTACGGAGATTTTTCAGGTGAATAACATTATGAAACATAAACTTTGCGAGATGTTGCGAGTCTGTTCCAACCACTCGAACATATATTTTCCTTAGCGCATGTTATGTTGCATTTTTTCAGGTGGTCTGATGGTCCAAATCGTGGTTCTGCAAAGCGTGATTTGGTACACACTAATGCTCTTCATGTTCGAGTACCGGGGTGCTAGGTTGCTCATCAACGACCAGTTCCCGGAGACGGCCGGGTCGATCACCTCGTTCAGGGTCGAGTCCGATGTGATCTCCCTCAACGGCCGGGAACCCTTACAGGCCGATGCGGAGATCGGGGAGGATGGGAAGCTCCACGTGGTGGTTCGGAGATCGAACGCATCCTCGATGATCTCCTCGTTCAAGTCCCACGGGATAAATTCCCTCACTTCGATGACCCCACGAGCCTCGAACCTAACCGGGGTCGAGATTTACTCGGTTCAGTCTTCCCGGGAGCCGACCCCGAGGGCTTCGAGCTTCAACCAGACAGACTTCTACGCGATGTTCGCTAGCAAGGGTGCAAGCCCGAAGCACGGCTACTCCAACAGCTTCCAGGGTGGGTTTCCCGACATATACTCGGTCCAGTCCTCCAAAGTCGCCACGCCAAGGACTTCGAACTTCGACGAGGATATGTTGAGGATGAACAACAGTAATACCAAGAAGAGAGGTGGTCAGAAGAGCATGAGCGGGGAGCTGTTCAATGGAGGCTCCCTTCCGATGTATCCTCCACCGAACCCGATGTTTGCGGGGTCTACGAGCGGAAACCCTAGGAGGAAGGAAAGTGGAGGAGGAGGAGGAGGAGGAGGAGGACCGAACAACAAGGATCTTCATATGTTTGTTTGGAGCTCAAGTGTGTCTCCAGTGTCTGAGGCAAACATGAGAAATGCTATGAACGCTGATCCTTCAGGCAAGGCAGCAAGCGTCCCGCAGGAAAACACTGCCTCAAAAGGTGAGAAGACAAGACAAAAGCCATCTTTCTCATTCTATTTTTCGATTACAAAAAAGAATCTTTAACAATGAAGCGGTGTAAAAGTATGCAAGCAGTCGTAGGATCCGCTACGATTGATCTCAATCATTAGTTATTAGGATCCATGTGGGACCAGGACCAGACCAAAATAGCTCGGGACGATGCTTGAGATGTTCACATACCAATTGGACAATCTAGAATCAGCCTGTTAAGGACCCACTTGTTTTGTTCCATTTGATCTCGAAATGTCTCCTTCCATGATTTCTCATTTCGAGTTCTCTGGAGAGAGAAACGTCTGCGCACAATTAAGGGATTGAAAGCTCTAAAAATGGATTTCAAAGGATTTTTCGAACTGGGATCCAGATTTACTCGTGCCGATTGTTTTCTGTATCGAGCAGCGATGCAAGAATTGATAGACAGCATGACTCCGGCTGGGAAGAAGCCGGTGACCAGGGATCAGCATCAGAGCAAAGAGGCTCATGAAGTACAGCTAGATGATCAAGGGAGCAAGCCAGCTCCTGTCAACGGGTCACCGTACAGCAGCTGCCAGAAGAAGGTGGCGGACTTGGAAGGAGGAGGAGGGGAAGCCGGCAGGAAGCATCAGATGCCGCCGGCGAGTGTGATGACAAGGCTCATCCTCATCATGGTCTGGAGGAAGCTCATCCGAAACCCTAACACTTACTCGAGCCTCCTCGGGCTCGCCTGGTCCCTCATCTCTTTCAGGTCCGTCGTCGAGCATCATCTCCCCTAATAACTGAGAGGATCTAGAATCTCGGCATTTCTACAATGCTCCCTCATAAATCGTATGTTACCGCAGGTGGAACATCGAGATGCCGTCTATAGTGAAAGGATCCATATCCATTCTGTCTGATGCTGGTCTTGGGATGGCCATGTTCAGTCTCGGTAAATTTTCCTATCTAACCCTTTCCATCGAAAAATTCACTGTGCGGTATAAGAAGATGGATCAACACTCTTTTTGTCAAAGTTGATCTAAAATTACTTGTTTATTACTATGATACATTTGGTCCAATCCACTCGAAAAATTCTTCAGTTCCATGTCTGAAATCGTTCAAGATCTGTCTTTATCCAAATGCGCTTTTATTTATTGCACTCTCATCCAGCGATTGGAAGTGATGCTGAACTGTTTCCATCTCTTCGATGGATTATTTTTTTGAAAATGTTGACTAATTGTATATTATAATTCCATTGAACACCCACGAATAGGGCTGTTCATGGCACTTCAACCAAGGATAATAGCCTGTGGGAAGTCAGTGGCGACGTTTTCAATGGCAGTGAGGTTCCTAACAGGTCCAGCTGTGATTGCTGCCACCTCCATCGCCATTGGTCTCCGAGGAGTACTCTTGCATGTTGCCATCGTTCAGGTCCGTACGGCTCATCATTAAAAAATCACTTGCATTGCTAAATTTGAACCAAATAGTTGAACAAGGCCTGCTCAGATTCAGCTTAGCTCAATTATTTTATAAGCGAAACTCATTTATTGTAATGATATCATCATCGATCTGAAATTAAAAAATTCTTATTTGAACTCTCATTAGTAGGGTTTTCCGTGCCTCCTTATTCCCTTTTTACTTCGAGTTCATTTTAAGTTCACGAGCTTTTTTTTCTGCGATTGGAAAAATACATTATTTTTAAGGGATCTAAATTTAATTAGAAAGAAAAATGGTTATTTGGGTGTTGTTAGCTGATGTTGATTATCCATATGTAGGCTGCTCTACCTCAAGGAATCGTCCCCTTTGTGTTTGCTAAGGAGTACAATGTTCATCCCGACATCCTCAGCACCGCGTAAGTTCACACGGTCCCTCCCGACTGGCATTGAGTTTTAGTGGAAGTCTGAGATTTTATGAACTGCTGTCACCTCTTCATCTCTATTAAATCCATACTCAAACAAATTAAATGGTTAAATTTCTATTTAAAAATAAGAGTGGTTTCATGCTCAATTAAAAAATCTAAATTGGTAGGTGACGATGTTCGAGTATCTTATATTTCTAAGATTTTGAGATAAATATAAGTCTCAAACTTGCCTCTTGTAACAATTCGACTTCCACTTATCACGTGCCCTTTAAAATCCACCCTCAACAACTGTCTGTAAAGCCGACATTTTTCTACGGCAAGGGGCTAGAGTAACAACCAACCACAAAAATAGCTCTGAACCGATATCCAACTTAGACAATTCGTGACCATTTCCACTCTCAAAGTTTGAGACATACGCTTGCAGATGACGCACGATTGTGATTTCTAACAATGAAATCAGAAATTCTTGCCTTCGCCGATACAGTTCAAGATGATCGCAACTGTAACTCGAACCTTAATAAGAACAACAATATTGTAAAATCAGTTTTTTGAACATGGTAAAACCAGTCAACACTGAGTAGCTTTCACATTAGATGTCAACTCTGATGACTAACATTTTTTAACTTTCCATCTTGCAGGGTCATCTTTGGGATGCTGATCGCCCTGCCCATCACAATACTCTACTATGTCCTTCTCGGGGTCTGATCACTTCTCTTGGAAATTGCAGAAATCACTTTTTTCTTTAAAGGAATCAATTGAGATTCAATCCAGTTCAGGATTAGCTGGACCTGCAGCATCATCATCAACTCTGAGCAAATTAGAAAAAAATTAATTAATTATATGCCATGGGATTCAGTGCAAGAAGTTGCATGCACCAAGCTAGGATGTTGCCCTTTCCCTTGTAGGTTCATTTCACTTTATTTTTTTTAAAAAAATAAATATGTTTTATATTTATTTTTGTCAGATTAGTGGAGTTAATTAAGGTAGGAGACATTGGCATGTGCAACAGATGTTAGAGTCCTCCTCTTTATATGTTTTCCTTTTGGTAAACACTGTCCAAATTTAATTCAATGCATCTGCAGCTGAGCTCTTTGCTTCTCTCCATTAAATCTCCAGCGGGTCGGGTGCAGCAGGTCCGAATACTCCATATTTTTATACTGTACGAATTTTAAATTTTGAATTTGGATTATAAGCCGTGTGAAATCTATTAATCAAATCCGATACGAAACTTGCATATCAACTGATGCAATAGAGCGTCAGTATAGAACATGGTAAATTTACAATTTCGCCCTAAGTCTGGAAATGCACGAGCTGCGAGCTCTCGCGATAGGAACATGGACATCCTCGTCAACATTGGTCCGAAGATGTCCCGTGGCATGCTTCAGACATCGGTTGCTATTAGTATCCTCGATATGTCTACCTGTAAGGCACCTTTTCCCGAAACTTGACCTCGACTACATTAGGTAAGGCCGCTCTTTTTTACACGAAGCCTGATTCGAGTCTTGTTACATGCAAGGCTCGCTGGTTAATGTTCGTAAATCGTATGGATAAGAGCAGGGTCAAGACCGAACACACAGGTCTTGCTGTTGTATATTGTACAGTTTAGATTCCATATTCATATCATAAATCTGTCCCAGTAAATGGTTCCAAGTTCGAATTTTCGAAGGGACATGTGGACACCGCTGCTCTTAAGTTCTATAGTTTTATTTTCCATGAAATTTTTTTTCCAAGCGAAAGATATAAAAATGTCGGTAGATTCCTCTGCTTAGGTGTATTATCGAGTAAAAGTACCAAGCTTGCCTATTACAACGTACGAGTGAGAAATTGTATTCAATATAAATGTGACAGTAGTTATATAATAACATTAACTCATAAAATTCAATTATTTTTAATATTTTAATTTTTTAATTAGCCAAATATTCAATATAACAATTAAGTATATTTATGGGCAAATTTAAGGGCCTCAAGCACAAGAGCTCAAGCCCAGTACTTTACAGCCCGTGTAGAGTAGCAGTATAAAAGGCACGAATGGCTGCTCATGATAACCGTCAGCAACCGTCCCTCCTCTTGATAACCGTCAGCGACCGCTGTTTGACGGCCACCCGATGGTTATAGAAATGCACCTGTATGTTTTAAGATGGAGGGAGTGTCAACAGAAGAAATCCTACCCTTATGCTCCGTATGCTCTCTCTTCTTGTTCATTCTTGTCATCTTTATCCTCATTTCATTCCTTTCAAGGAGTACATCTCTGACTTAAACATCGGAGGCTTTTGTAGTTTAGCAGAAACGCTACTGCTCCCAGAGACGAGAGGGAGCAGATTTTCTCCACCCACGTGAATAGATAAAACTTTATAATTGTAAATGTATCACAAGGTGAAGAACGCGGGCAGATGAAATTAATAATTGCACGATCCGTCGGACCAGTAAAGAGCATCAATCAAAGTCTGAGAACTGTCCTGGACAAGACAATATAAACACGTACATCTTTGTCTGGAGAGTGTGAGAAGAAATTTGTCAATAATGTCTTAACTATTTACCTACCGTCTCTTAACATGCTCATATCACGAATGAGCTTGCACAGTACGAACGCGTCTAAAAATAGTAAATATGAGATAGAATGGAAGTTCAGTACAGTAATATTATAAAATATTTACCAAGGGGTTGGGTCGAGTGGTAAGCAGCTCGGTACCGTTTAAGAAGGTCTCAAGTTCGAGACCTCACGTACGCACACCCCCCTTGGGAGCCTCACCCGCCATTGCCAGGCGTGCGACCCGGGGCGACCAACGGATTAGTCAAGTATAGTTGGCTGAAAGATGTCGTCTTACCGCTGGTGGGAGCTGCTTGGATACCGTGGCTAGCGACTAAAAAAAAAATATTATAAAATATTTACTTAACCCATAAGAAATTGGACACATCTCTAACCCATAAAATTAAACTGATAGAATGATAATATTTACTATCTTATAAATCAAATTTTCAACGCTTTGCTGTATTAAGATACGACAGCTGATGTTGTGCCTGACTTTTTGACACGTGTCAATTTATGCATCACGGAAAATGTTTTTCCACTAAAAGAAAAATTAAAAATATTGTTGTTAATGGATAATAAAATAATTTTTAAAATCATTGTACGGAAATAAACACAGGCTGATGATATTAATGTCTGCTCCGTTCAGCCGGTAAAGATCTTTTTTCTTTTTCTTTTCTTTTTTTGGTAATTAACCGGTAAAGATCGTCAATCAAGGATTCAAATCTGTCCCGAACGAGATAGGAGTGAAGCGGTGATGCGCATCGCGACGTCGACGCGGTACGTCTGCTCAATAAAGAGTTGATATGAATCATTTTTGACAGATTAAAATTCACGTCGGTCACTTGAGTATTATTGTGTGTGTTTGTGTGCGCGTGTATGTGTGCATATACCAACTTGGGGTTAGCCTGGTGGTTTCCTCACTAGGTTTCAAACTGGGTAATTCCATGATCGAATTCTAGGTTGAGAGAATTAACGAGAATTTTTTCAAAAATCCTAATCCGATCGCAGATTAACCTCAATTTATATTTCGGCTGGTCCGAGGATATTATATTGTATGAACAAAAAATTGTATTTATGCATATATATATATATATATATATACACACCTAGCAAACAGACAAGAAATTTAACAATCGTGTCATGTCTAACAAGTAATTTCATACTGATCCTCACGTACGCAGACACCCCTCTTGGGAGCCTCACCCGCCATTGCCAGGCGTGCGACCCGGGGCGACCAACGGATTAGTCAAGTATGGTTGGCTGAAAGATGCCATCTCACCGCTGGTGGGGCCTGCTTGGATACCGTGGCTGGCGACCAAAAAAAAAAAAAAAAAAAAATTTCATACTGATCATTCATGCTCATCAATATATCAGTTTGTACAGTACGGACCTGTCAAAAGCTATTTATGAGCACCCCTAAGTATTTTTGTCGTATTGAAAAATTAAGACAAGTTCGGTAACATCCGAGAAACTTCACGCATTGTCCTTTTTTGCCCCCCTTTCGCTCTCCCTCTCTTCCCTTAATCCACAGACGTCTTTTCGACCGAAATTATTTTGATATAATTTTCAGGAGATTATGCAACACCAATGAAAGGAGTATTTGGTAACCTTCCATTATCTACCTATTATTAAATACAAGAAAAAATGCAATTAATCTCACTTTTAAAATTTCAAGGATATTAAAAAAATAGGATAAATGTGCAAAATAATAAAATCACTTTTAAAAGTATAATTACCATTTACTGCTCTCTCATTTTCTTTTTTTTTTTGTTATACATTTTATTTTTTCATGACAATTATAAAATATAAAAAAATGTAAAACAAAAAGCATAATTTTATAATTATTTACATATTAAAACATTATGTACGTAGTATGAGTTCGCATCTAATTACCTATATTAGGTCCGAGTCTACAAGAAAATCTTGTAAAATGTCGATTCTATTCCCTACTCCTATTCTTTATTAAATTCCCCATAACTCTGTCTGTCTCATTTCCGCGAACCAAACATGTCACAAATGTTGACCGTTGCCAATCAAGTCCCCACTGGGACGAGGACTAAGAAGAAGGGCCTGCGGCCCTTGACGCGATGAGGGGAGGGCTTCGTTTTGTAGCAGTGGTAAAGTCATAGAAATTCTAGCCCAGAAGGCACCAGCAAAAATGTCTTTCAGTCAAACTGAGGAACAATGATAAATTCTTACAGAGAAAATGATATTGTGAGTCCTGTATATTTATCAGTTCTTATAAATGAATCCTAAATTTTTCAAAATGTTAAATCAAGTTTTATATGTCGTCCATGTTATATCGAGCTCTTTCCGCCACTTACCGTTACTTCAAGCTAACGTGTATTAGTGCCACGTCAGTGCCATGCCAGTGCCACGTCTATTTAAAGTAACGGTAGATGATGGAAACGACTCAATGTTGTAACGCGAACAACATATAGGACTTGATTTAACACATTGAAATATTTAGAAACTCACTTGCAAGACTCGACAAATATATAGGACTTCTGGTGTCTTTATATCAATTCTTAGTCGATCTTACCCGAACAAATAGTGTGAGAAAATATCAACTAGATTGTAATAAACGTATAAATTTGTGTTAATTATCGGAACAGTTATCATAATTATTACTAATCAGATCAGTTTAATTGGCCATTTCTCCCCCATGCCACTGTATAGTAGGAGCACCCAAGATTTTTTTTCAAGGAACAATGTAGTTCAGCCATTTGCTTAATTAGTCTGTCTAGATCATAACCATTCCAATCTTAATTCAAGAAAGAACGTCGAGTCGAATGCGTCTTACAACATTGACATTCATCCATAGAACATTGATGGGGAAGCGAGATAAAAGTTTAGCCGAAATTCCGGTTCCTTTCCTCCCGCATTAATTCACGGCCGCCCCCGCCCCGCCCCCAGTTTTTCAAGCCAGAGTATTCAAAAGTCTAATAAATTCTTATTAATTCGAGTTTAAACTGAATTAACAGGTTTTTGAATTACTATTCCTATTTCGCCACGTAGACTGCATCGGTATCGCCTCCCCATTCAACCTCTCCATCACTTGAAAAAAAATCTTAGATGATTCTGCCTCATAATGAGGTGGTGATGAATAACCAATTAAATAGCTTTAATCAGTAATAATTATGGCAGTTGCTCGGATAATTAATACTAATTTAATCATTTGTTATAATCTAACTAGTATTTTCTTACGTCATGTGATAAAATAGGATCACCTAAAAATTTCTCCATCACTTGATATCCAATCAAAGCCCAACGCTCATGCGTACCAAATCAACGTGCAGACGATTGCGTGGAGGAGGGACAAAGCAGAAACCTTAATTCCACGGTCGCCATTTTCCTCAAACATCTAACTGAGCTCCAAGGCAACCTAAGTCACGAGCCATGTAATTGCAGTTGTCCACCTAGCTAGTAATTCATATCTTCAATCAGAAATTGCAAATCCGAAAACCAAGTAAATTCGACTAATCATGCATTAAAGTTTTAAGGCTGGGGATTTGGTCCTTGTGAAAGTATACACGTCAATCGAAAGTCGCCTTGTTGGGATATTACGTATGTCACAAGCCCAGTCGACAAGCATTCCTTGCACACGAAGATCGCAATTCATGACGGCTACCTTGAACTCGAATTATCTTTCGTATGGTTGTCTCAAGATTAAGGGATGTATGCAAAGAGAATATATCAAATTCCTTATTGGACCTTCATATATACCCTTCTCTCGATCCTGTTTTCTGGGCACCTTTGCCTGTGGGAAGCACTGGAGCACAACTCTCCATCCAATCCTCGTACAGATTTTCTTGTAATTTTTCCGATTATATAAGAGGCTCGTGAACCTTGAAATTCGAAAACCCTTGAATCTTGAGTGGAGAATAATACCGATATAACAAGCCTCATTTTTCGATTTTCTCGTATCTTTCGAACATATGCCTTCCTCAAATTCATTCTTCCATGTCATTCCTACGGTGACGGTGATCATCATTTCAGTTTCATGCCTCCTGGCATACCGTGCTCATGCCTCTGCCAACCGAACACAAATGATAGAGGAATTCCTCGACGGCCACAACGCCGCCAGGCGGGCTGTCGGAGTCCCGCCCCTCTCGTGGGACAAAGCCCTAGCCACCTACGCACGAGTCTACTCGAACCAGAGGCGCGGAGACTGCAAGCTCACCCACTCCCCAGGCTATGCGTTCGGAGAGAACCTCTTCTGGGGCATGGGCCGCCGGTGGACCGCGAAGGATGCCACGGCTGCCTGGGTGGCAGAGAAACAATGGTACCGTAAAATTTTCAGATAGTCCAGTAAAAATCTGTGTTTACATCCATCCAAAATGTTGTATCCTTATATACAAGATTACTCTTGTCACCTTACCAGTTTGGGATTCGTTTCTCAACAGGTACCGGTACGACATGAATAGCTGCACGGGGCAAGAGTGCTCGCACTACACTCAGGTCGTGTGGCGCACGACCCGGCACGTAGGTTGCGCGAAGATCATCTGCAAGAGCGGGGACACGTTCATCGCCTGCGAGTACTATCCGCCGGGGAACTACATAGGGCAAAGACCCTACCCAAATTAGAAGATCTTGCCTTAAGACTATGAATATTCCATGTAAAATTTGTAAAGGTTTAATTGTAAGATTGCATGAAATTATTACGGGCAAAAAAATAAAGGATTGTATGGAATTACGATCGAGTACAGTACTTGGACTGTACTTGTAATGAAGAGAATTTATCTTAGAGGATTTCATCCAATAATGGACTCATCAATCTCGAACTGGATCAGTCAGAATCCGTTAAATTTCTATTACTAGTGATACATACCGGAAAAAAAGAAACACAACCACCTTAAATTCCCCAAACTTACATTGGTTGCGCCCCTGTGGCGTGCTTGAACTCCATTCATCTTAAGAATTAAATCTCACAACAAAATATAATAAAAAATCTTGAAATAAAAGAAAGTCTTGCTTCTATAAGTTTTTATGGGTATGTTTCTATCAACCACAAAGTATTGCTACCCCTCTCTGGAATAAGATTAACCAAAACAGGGATTGCGAGCGAAAAGGATTCCTCGAACACCTATAACCAAACATCCACTTTCTCCGCTGCGCGAGCGCGTCACTTGTGCGCTCTGCAGGAGTCTGCATCTCTTCCTCGTCTTCGGACAGCACTGAATCCGGTTAAGAAAAATGGCACCTAAACCAGAGACCCCGCTCTCTTCCAGCTCAGATCCGCCATCGACAGCCGCCGGCGCCGCCTCATTCGACCCGCTCTTCCACATCCTCAGCATTCTCCCCTTCAGCTTCCTCCGCCCTCCCCGCCTCCGCCTCAAGCTCCCAACCCTAACCCTCCCTTCCCCCATGACCGTATACGCCCTAATCCTCCTGACCTACTTCATGGTCATCTCCGGGATCGTCTATGATGTCATCGTCGAGCCCCCGGGGATTGGGTCGACCCAGGATCCCGTCACCGGATCCGTACGCCCTGTCGTGTTCCTGCCCGGCAGAGTCAACGGGCAGTACATCATCGAAGGTACCCTCGATGTGTCAAATTCCTACTTTTGTTCTTCACATCGGTCTACGATGTTTCAGTAAACCATGCAATAGTTTCCTTTGCATAGTATTGCGATATCCTTTATCTGTGGATGTGGGATATAGCAAGCTGTTCATCAGTTGACGAGGTGATCCGCTTGTAGAAGAGCTTAAAGGGGATATTTTGGGAATAATTATTTGGTAATTCATTATATTGTGATTCCATAAATGGAAGAATGCCACCAGGAACAATTCTTGGATTGATTAGTTTGGGTGAGTGGATGAGGGTGCAATGCTGGCAGCAAATACGTTGAATATCTAAGGGATTTCAGGGAACGAGGGGGCAATATTTGAACTGATAGTCAAGACAACCTGAAAAGCTCTGGGTTCGAGGACTTCTGTCCTGTTCTGAGATGGCATATCAAATTTCTTTTAGAAACAGGGGTCAATTTATACTTATGAAGCAAAATGGTGCAACATAGATTTTCTCCTTTGTTTTACTGGTGCTAAGCAGCTAGCTGGAGTGGGCATGTTGGTATCAGGAGAGATGAAAGTGCGCCATTCCAAATGTATATGGAGTTTTGGTGTTCATTTAACTGGATGACAATCTTGTATATGTACAGTCGAGGAAGTTGGATAATGGCTGGGACGTTCAATTATCAATATTAATATTCTTAGCGATCTCTTTTTAGTGTAGCCGCTTGGGATTTTGAGGTTGACCTTTTTTTTTTTGGTGTCTGAGACTTATATGTTGCTAGTAAATGATCTCGTGCAATATAATAATGAGTCTAGAAATTAAACGTTTTTATCTGTTTTAGTAATGTTTTTTCCGTCCATTAAACAGGTCTCTCGTCTGGGTTCATGTTCATAATTGGTGGCATAGGGATCGTCTTCATGGATTTGGCTCTGGACAAGAACCGGCCAAAGAGCGTGAAATCCTCTTATGCTACTGCTGGAGTTCTTTCAGTTGTTCTCGCCTATGTGATGAGTATGCTCTTCATTCGCATCAAAATCCCCGCATATCTTAGGTGATTAGGATCAGTCATTTGCAATAGTTTGATCCTCCCTGGTTTTTATTTTGCCTTGAACAAACAATTTTGGATGAGACAAATAGATGCTCGGTCTTGCATCATTGGTTTGGGAGACTATAATAGTTAGGTTTATGAGCTAATGGTCAGCTCTACTACATAGACTGGTCTTATTGATCTGTGCAAACTAAGTTAAGTACCAAGAGTTATTGTTTTTGCTGCTTCAATAATGCTAAGCAGATTTATAGTTTTGCGAACTGATATATTGTTCTGTTATTTTGAGTACATTAAAGAATAACATTTAGGAAATGTGAAAATGAGTTTGAAAATTTTGAATTTGTGATCTTGAGCAGTCTGACGAAAGGCCTTGTAATCTTCCATAATTCAATCGTCCCCACCTCATCTCTATTAGATTTAGCAGCGACCGCTGAACATTGTCATTGTTACTGGGACAATATGATGCTGGGCTGCCGCTGCTCTAGTATAGTGGTGTTCTCTCTTTTCCATATCAGCTGTGTGGTTGAATTGGTTTCCTTAACAATTTTTGTCTGTCTTTGATATTCAAATGCCTTAGCAGGGATTTAATCTAAAGCGCAGCTCTAGACGACATAATCTTTTCGGTGTTCAACTCTTTCAGCTGAACGTATAATTTCAGATTCTGAACTGTTTACTTCTGAAATATCCAGCCTACTTTACCAACTTGTGTTATGTTGAAGGAGATAGTTTCACAAATTGTTTCTTGGGCGTCCCTTCCCTCTAGCAGAAAGCAACAATTAAGCGTATATCTGAACTTGTGCGTTAAACTTAGCATATGGTTCATTGACTGATTGCTTGAGGGATTGCAATTAAAAGCATATGTTTGCCGCTACAACTCTGCTGGATACTTCTGTGAATGTTTTTGTGGCTTAGCACGTTGGATAAATTCTGCTTCAAACTGATGGTACATTGATGGTTTGACGGTGGGTGGGCTTTCCTCGGTAACGAACCTGGCTCGCGGGTCCCACTACGAGAATTGAATTGAAGACCTCATGATCTCAAGTTGAAGACAGCTCCACTTCAAGCATTCATAGAAGAGTTTAGAAGTCGTTAATGTCGCACTTAAGTTTTGTGAAGTTCGAAGGTGCTCAACCTCATTGTCGACATTACTTCCATAAAATGTCCAGTTCCACAACCATGCCTTGTAAATGCGACGTGGTTCGTCCATGAGATGGGCACGCGCTGAAAACTGAAACTCGGGGGGATGCTTACTTGGATCTAGCTAGGGAAACTGTGGCAACTCTCGTTCAACGGTGGGAAAGGAACTTGACACCCGACCGACATTCATGTTATGCATTTTCATTCGACTGTTTAACCTGATCTCTTGCGACCCTCATTTAAATTGTTTTCCTCCTTTTAATCTTGATACCATGGAAGGCGATCAGCGGTACCTGTCGATGGACGGTTTCATTATTAAGTCAGGTTCCTATTCAACTTGGGAGTTTTCCTCTGTAAATGTTACTTGATCTTGCAACCTAAATGTGCTCAAAGCAAGATTTATATTCACGAGAACGTTTAATTGTCAGTCTGACTCGGTGAGACCAGTAGGTTCCATGTCACAATCATTTTGTGCAGGACACCCGTCGACGACCGTGTTGTAGCTCGAGGAGGATGTTGAAGTGCCTAATGTCGAGTCCACATGGATCGAAATCATTAATTAATTGATGCTGATCCTGTCACAGATTTAAACTCTGCATATCATCTGAGTAGGGCCATCATATCAACAAACAAAATGATCGTTTTCACCATCTTCTCTGGACACTTGCAGTAATTTTTTTTTTTTTACCACGGTTAGTTTATTTTCACTATGCGTGATTTGATGTCCGAATACTCAATGAGTTAAACATGATTCAAATTCGAAAAAAGTTAAATTTACTAAAAAATCAAACTATCACAATCATTTAATATAGTACCGTGCATTATGCCCGAGATTTCCTCCATGCACAATTGATGTAAGATCTCACATGGCGTGATAAAATCCCCTAAAGTGATTCGGGCTTTTGGATCCGGTCCAAGTAATTCCCCTCGCTGCTCTTGGACCGTCCAAACAATTATGTGGTCATGGATTAGAATCGGTTCTAGTACGATATGTATTATCACATAAAAGTGCTGGTCTATGTACTCTTGAAATAACTAGATTTTACATATATATTCAAACTCTTTTGCATGTACAAAAAACGTGAGATTGTAGAGTACGACATTTTATGAATTTTTTCTATTCACGGAATTGGTTGAACCAACCTGGGCTGTTGGGTTAAATTTCCTTTTTTTTTTTTGTCAACTTGTGCCTGTGAAGCACCGAGGGTTCACTGATTGAGAAAGAAAATGCCTGAGTGGTAGTCGTTTTCCATCCAAACTTACTTTTAATCATGACAAGCTGACTGTTAAAATTCCATGCCGCAGTGATTAACCAAGGGTAAAACGCTGGGGTAAATAAGATGAACGACGTAGATGCATTGCAGGTGGATGGCTGCTCCTTAAAACTACGACAAGTAAAGATCGAACCACGAACCCTTTAATTCCGAACCCGTGAGGTGTAGTTTTGTCGGAAAAATAGTCCATGGCAGCTGATTAAGGTGCAATTCATGGAATTCCCGACCTTGTAATAAAAATTTCAAATTCAATTCTTACTAATAAAATTTTACGTATTCTTTTATTTTATTTTTTTAAAAAAATTTTATAGATCGATTCAAAGGAATTACAAATGCTGCTTCCTTAATTTCTTGTCGGCCCGTGCACAGCGGTTTTAGTTTCTTTTAACTAGTCGAGGCAAGAAGCAAAATGTCCTTGACAGTTGACACTGTGTATGTAGTTCGGTTGAAACATTTTTCTTCTGTCGCTGTCGTCTGTAAGAGCATTCAGGTAATTGAGATTACAATAAATTTCGGATTACACAGTATTTTATATGTTAAAGATTTTCGATATAATCACTAGAAAACACGTGAAACTTTTGCATTTAATCGACTTTATTTATTGAACTTTATAATCAACTTTATAATATCCATCTCATCTTACATTTGGTCTACGCTAATCTTCTCTACACCGTTCAAATTTTATCGGACGTCTCCAAACCAACCTCATCTGGCCGTTAAGCTCATAACTGGGCCTTTGGAAACAAAAAGGCGAAATTCATGTGACTGTAATCTCGAGCTTATTGTTTAACATCCAATACCAAAGTGAGTTTGGTTGAAATGATTTGATATCTCTTTTCTTCAAGTAAAAACCTTGAATTCAAGTCTTTTAACTAAGAGAATTACCCTAGGAGAGTTTCATTTCGAACAGGCTGACCCCTTCAAATGAGATCAGTGAGAGATAAAGAAAAAAAAATCATGTGTTTAGTGTCTGTACTCTGTCGGTTGAATTCCTCGACATCTACGGTCTCGTGGGCTATGGAAAGATGCTAGAAAACCTAGCATGCCGCCCTTTTGGACGCTTCCTCTCTGAAGTTTCCGTTGAGTCCAAAGTATAATACCATACCAATTTTTTTCCTTAAAAAAGTCGAAAATGTAGAACACGTGCATGAAGGACGAGATCACACAGAATTTTTAGATTGTAAATAAGGTCACTACGAAGCGATAAGAGGAAGAGAAAAATAAACAAGAAAAAGTTAGTCTCGTTAACCGCTTAAAAATAATAATAATAAGGTTGCACGACCTCGCGGGGACTGGCCCCGGATTCGAAACAGGCGGTGTAGAAATCGACTTAAATTACCGATTTCTCTGGCACAAGCTTTGATCGAACGAACTGGGCAGCTCTCGATCGATTTAGTGCAGGGAACTGCTGGTGGAGAGGACTAAGCGTTTGGAGCATTGAGAGCAGAAGTATTTCCTCTTGAAGCTGAAGCAGACGGGGAGGAAGCAGAACCTGGAGTGGCGCTCGACATCCACGGCCTGGACCTTGCCGCCGCAGGAAGGGCACGAACCTGGGGCTTGGTGTCTCTCCATCTCTCTCTCTTCCTCTTTGCACCCGCAGACCGAAGACATTGTCTGTTGTTGTCTTGTCCCTCTCTTCCTTCCTGTATAAAGGGGTTGAGAGATGGAATCATGGAAGGAGAGAGAGAGAAAGAGAGTGTTTTATAGGGAGCGAGATCGGTGGAGAGACAAGGGTGGGTTGGATATTCCCATGAATCATAGTTAGGTTAGTTTATTCGTGGCCTCCTACATTATTATTATTATCCTTCTCCATTACTTCAAGTCACCACAGGATAATTTTAATTTTTTAAAATTTCAAAATTGCCCTTCATCCTAATTTGATTAATAAGTTTTTCATAAGATTTTATTGTCATTTTACCTTGTAGGATGGTTACCGATTCCTACTTTTTCTCCATTGATCCGACACGCGCTTTCTATATCTCAACTACCTTAACATTCTTCCCTCAACTTTCCATCTTTGCTCAGGTTTGAGGTCGGCCGTGGTGAAGCATTAGTTCGGTGGTGTGATGAGTTTAGTTTTCTTACACTGTTCTTTTAAATTTTTTTTCCTAATTTTCATTTCTGTTGATATGTGAATTAGTTCATTTAATTTACGCGTATTGACATGCTTGCAATTCACATTTATACTCAATGATGCTCGCCGTTTGAAGCACGAGTCATACGCTAGTTATTATTTTAAGAATCTCGGATTTGATTACCATAAATGAAAAAAAATGATTCAACTCAAATATAGATTTATTAGAGTTTATAGGGTTTCTAGATATCAGAGACAGGTAGTGTAGATCGAAAAAAGATACTTCTGCGATGCATATGTATGTGCACACATGGGGACAGATTCAAAAGGGTGCAAGGTGCAGTCATACTCCTCGATCTCGTGAGGAACCCTAAATTAATGTTCAATGACTCTTGTCAAATTTCCTGTTAAATTATCACCCTTAACATGTTTTCCCTTATCTTACTTTGAATTTCGCCCGTTTAAACTCGATTCATAAAAGCGTTCCTACGTGCGTGGTAGCTCTCGTGTCTCGTTCAACAGGCTTTCGTGTGTCATGTTGTGTTTGGCTCAAAAACTCATGCTGTGCCTGAGTTATGTCTCCATGTTGTTTCTGCGTGTTTTGGCGGGGGTCTTGCCTTGCGGAGATGCCCACCAACTCTCGTGCGATGAAGTCTTCTGCATAACGAGTATAGCAAGTACTAGTAGTAATGTAATATTATAAACTAATATAATTAAGTTATTTCTAATTTTTATAATTTTATTAAAAAATTTTAAAATAATTGAATTAATTATTAATTTATAATACAAAGTCAATATTATCACGTGATACACTTGTTAGTGGTATTTTTTTGGTTTACACCACGCAGTATCCCCGAACCAGCCGAAGTGCACATTGAGACTAATCTGCGATTGAATCGGGATCCCTAGGAAAATTCCCGTCGACCCTCTCAACCTGAGATTCGATTATAAGATCACCTATTTGGGGTTTAGTGTGGGAACCACTAGGCCAACCCCACGAGTATTACTCTCTCCTCCCGTCCCGCCAAGCCCCGGGAGAATTTTTATTTTGCCTTTCTTTGCTTGAGAGGTAATGTAGCTACAATTTGCCCCACCGCATGGGTAATTAAAGGGCCGGATCTATATTAGAGGAGAAAGTTTTCAATTGAGCGATCATACCACGTAGGCGATATTGACATAATATATATATATTTTCAATCGGGACTTTACATGTTATTAATAATTATATAATTATAGTTATTAAATTCAAAAAGATCTTTAAAAAATATATAAAAATCTTAAATAAATAGTGAATCCTAATTAAAAATAATATATAAATGGTAAAAAAATATTAAAAAACCTAATAAATGGTGAATCATAAATCGAAAAATATGTAAAAGATTAATTATGATTGGACGGATATACCACGTAGTATTACTTACGTGGTCTGACTGCTACAGTAAAGACTTTCTCGTATTGTACCCTTGACTTGTTAACTTTTTTATCATTAAAAAAAAGAGAGCGGCAATAATAGCAATCAACCATCCCACTATGTAATATTCAAGATTTTCGTATTCAATTGCAATCACATAAAGTGAATTGGCAAACAAGTACTAATACCGGTTTCGTCAGTGCAATACTACCAAAGAAGGCCTAACATAGTTCAAGATGCCAGTATTTGCCAAGGAAATGGACAAGTTGAAGAGCCCCTTCTAGTAATTTTGCATAAAGGGAGATGTGAATTTGATATCTTAATCTCTCTTAATCGCATAAGAGTGTACTTTGGACTATTAAATCACCTGGCTCAGTATGAAGTGCACACTAATATGCACATTATTGCATTTGGTTGTAAAACTTTACAAGAAAGGAATAGTACTATACTCGACCTAAAATCAAGAAATCATGTATTCAATTTTTATCAGTGGAACTACATGTACCTCTTTATTTCATCTTCCTTTTATTCTTTCTAGATATATGCACTTCCTTTTTAAACGGAAAATCATAATATTTTGTTATTCTCATACTACAACTAACTTTAAAATTATTTTACTCATATTTATTAAAATTTATAATTAATTTTACATTTTTTTCAAATATCATAATTTGATATTTCAGTTCATTTTCCAAGAAAATTTCATGCAGTATTAAGTCATGTACTCTTATTTAAGCCAGAATCCAACATGCTACCATCTATTTCTCCTATGAAATTGGGCCTCCCAATAAAAGTTTTAAAACAATTCTGCCCTGTTTTGACGAAGGTTAATTTGGCACACCTGAATCGAAATAAATCAAATAAAATGAGTAATTTATCCTTTTAGTTCATATTTTTTTAATTGGCAGCACTCTTGAGAATTATTATTTGCAATCCATTAGCATAGCCCCTTCTTTAATTGACAAAATAATTTTTCTCTGAAAAATAGGATATATCCATTACATCGCTTCTCACATTATATTTCTTTATATTTTTTAAATAAATTTAAACGTTACTAATTTTTTGTACGATATTATAATTTTTTTTCCTATATAACTCATTTAATTCCCAACGTAATTAAGTGTTGTACCACCAAATATATAATCTCTTACTATACCCAAACAAAAGGAGTTCCTTCTAATAATTTGCTTACAGAGAACTTGACCCTAAAACCTTAACCTTATCAAATCGTAGGGGGTGCATGGGTACCAAAAAGACCCAAAACCGGTTGAAACTATTTGATATGGTAGGTTTAAGGTAAATTCTAATGAAAATTGGATAGGTTCTAGGTTGAAAAATGATGAATCGGTTAGAATACGTGACGGTTCCGATTCCTATTCCTATTCGATTGAATATGATATTTGGAACTGGTGTTCGAAAATCGGAACTGACAAATTTATATTTATATTTTATATTAAATAACAACATGAAGATACAACATGTTATTCTAATATTTTATTCCGTTCATTTCTTCCAATCTTCAAGCCCTCGGCCTCTCTTGACACTCATATTTTTCTCCTTTCTTGTCATCTAATAATCTCCATTATCTTGCAACAAGAATTTTACCGATCACAAAACCTCCTTCCTATTGCATTCAATTGACTATTTTCAATATTTTTTGTATCTCAAGGAAGAAAGTTATTAGATAGTTGCTAACTAATCAATTGTAAATATTTTATTTTATTTATTAAAATAATAATTGATTCCAACTGGCAAACCACATATTCTGGGTATAATTCGATTCTTAAAACCGATAGAGTACAGCTCGGTTCCAAATTTTAGGAACCTATCTTAAGTAGGATAATATCCAAATATCATGAAAAATACAGGGTATTCGGACCTGATTATCCCCATCAAATCGTATAGGGATGAACTTTAAACTTATAGACTATGATTTTTGGTAGTAGTAGTAGGGCTTAATAACTTGTTTGCATAAGAGAGAGTTATCATATAATGTTTATTTGGATAACATCATTATAGGTGAAAAATATTTAAAAATTTCTTAATTTCTGGTTACATTTTATAATCTATATTATATATTAAGGGAAATCTCATATATGATATATTTATTACTTTTTAAAAATTATCTATAAGCACAAAATTTTAATTTTTATTAATTATTAGATTGTGAAAGTTAGAATATGACAGAAATCCAACAATAGGTATCTACTATATATATATTTTTTTACGTTTATATTCTCAACCTTTCTAGATGCATTTTTGTCCTACTTTCTTCCTTTCTACCATTTCATTGTACGTTTCTCTTAATTTGTTATTTAATATTTATATTTAATTATACCGAAAAAATCACATGTTCATTGTACCAATTACAATTAAAACTTTATTTAATAATTTATACAGTCACTTTTTTCATCATTTTATTAAACAATAAAATAAGCGCATAATAATGCCGCCCCTTGATTTTATTTTAATAGCATATATTTAGGATCCTGGTAATCCTCCAAATCGAAAATGCATTTTTAAGATGCGATTTCACCAGTAAAATCTCTTATTCTTTAGTAATTCAATTAATTGCATTTGTATGATTTTTTAAAATTAGTTTATTTTAAATTGGTAATTTTCTCAAAACTAAGAGAATTTGCTCAAATTACTATTATTTATGTAACCTTTTTTTTAAAAGTGATAAATTTTAAAACCATTTTAAAGATTATTTTAAACATGAGCTTTCATGTTTTTATACAAAACCAAACGTGTATATTAAAAATGCACTTTTTAAAATATATTCACGAAAATATTTTAAAATTTATCACTTTTTAAAATTTTATTCTTAAATGAACGGTATTGTTGCATAATTCGCTCAAAAACTCATTACATGTTCACATCGCAGGCCGCCCCTTTTGTCTCGGCCCGAATTCGCACATGCTTGAACCGTACCCGACTCCCCCTCCCTCTCGGCCTCTCCTCACTGGACTCGCAGCTGCCGCGCCTCTCTCCCCTCTCTCTCTCTCTCTCTCTGGTAAAAGTTACAGACGAAGCTCTGATCTGTCGTCTTCTGATCACTCCGCTGGCCTTCGCAATAACTCTGGCGGCCCGTCTCTCAATTCCGCTCTCTCCTGCAACCTTCGCTCGATCTTCACCTGGAAACTCCATTCTCTCTCTCTCTCGGCTCCTTGCTTGAATCAGAGGCTTGTTCGGTTTGATATCACCGCTGCGTTCGGAGCCAATTTGGTAGCTAGGTTTTGGTTTTGGAGGTTTCTTTTTTGCAGTTTGGCAAAAGGGTCGATTGACGAACAGGTCGATTGATGGGTTGATCGGGGGGGAGATAGAATGCTCTAATTTAGGGGTCTGATGATTATCCAGTCATGTGGCTCTCGTTCTGGAGATCCAGGAACAGATTCTCCGTTGATGAGTTGAGGTTTGTCGTCTTTGTTCTCGCAATTGGTTTGCTTCGTTTGAGGTGTTCTATTATCTTCCATCTTTAATTGCGTATCTCCGTGGATTGTTGCTGTTGTTATTTTATTGTGGCCGCTCTTGTTGCTGGGAGTAGGCGATGCTAACAAGTATTTGCAGTCAAAAGAATGAAAGTTAGTTTTTTTAATCATTCAGGAATGAAACAACAGTTTTTTTAATCATTCAGGTATGAAACAACTCTTTTCTATATAGATGATTGGTTTCAGGTTTGATTTATGTATTTCTTATGCTGATAAGAGGAAAGTTATGGTATTGTGGTGATGAGAGGAGCTCTATTGGGATACTAAAGTCAATATGATTCATGTGCCATATTAGCTCTTTTACGGTCAACAATTTGAACCTTGTCCCCTGATTAAGGAATGCGCGTAAAAAAATTCTGCGTCCTTTCTTAGCGTGTATGAACTTCCATCTTCGTTTGGACTCTTACTTGATATGGGAGATGAGCTCTGTTTTAAGTCTTTACCATGCGTTATGCTTCTTCTTTGGGCCATGCAAGGGATTTCAGAATTGGGAGTGGATGACGATTTGTTGACCACTGCCGATAAATACTTGAGGTCCGGAGTTTTCTGGTTGCTTCTTTGTTGTCAAGTCATCATAAAATAGTGCAAGTTGCATAGTACTGGTAACACGATTAGAAGAGGTTGACTTATTGGTGTGGAGATTAAACGAAAGCTAGTAACTAGCTTAAAGGTTCTTTTTCGTTAGTTCTATCAATGAAATTCTCTGGTATCCCATATCTGACAGGTAGGAAGTTTGCTTGAGCTCTGCCGCAGTTTGTAGTAACTGCTTAGTAGGTCAGGCTTTGAAGGATGGACTCTAGATGGTTTCATTTTTTTTTTTTTTAGGATACCATAGGAATCCCCATGCAATATCCGCAAATTTAGCTAAAGACCTTGGGCCTCTCAAGCCATCCACATAGACACCAGGTCCAAAAATATGGGCAAGTGCAAACTGCTTTCGCCTACCTGTGTACTACATGCTGCTGGGCACGCCCAGCTATCAACCAAGTTTAGCACCCTGTTATAGCGCATGCTGTGCCTGCTGTGCGAGCCATATTATGTGCTAGTATTGCAGCAGTGTTGTGTTTTGTATTTGCTGTTGGGGTGGGAAATTGGCCTTGTTGTTACGCTTAGTGGGTTTGGGTATTGAAGTATCCTCTTTAGCTGGTGGGATGCTGAGTTAGCATTTAGCATGTAAGCTGTTGCTGAAGATTTATTTCTTCTCTCTTGTACAGATACTTAACTGACCAGCTTCATAAGTTCCAGGTTGTTAACGAGGTTAACAAGGTATCTAGTTCTTGCTTTCTTTTTCAGAATTTACTTGTATCCAAGTTTTCTAGCTAGTTCTTACTTCTATTTTGTTTTGAAGGATTTTGTTGTTGAGGCATTACGGTCAATTGCAGAATTAATAACATATGGCGATCAACATGACTCTTCATTTTTTGAGTAAGACTTATTGTATTCTTTCCAGTTGAATTACACATTTGTCATCATTATACAATTCTTTGTTACTGCAGCTTTTTTATGGAGAAACAAGTCATGGGGAGTTTGTACGGATACTAAGGATAAGTAGAACTGCCAGTGTCTCACTTCAGTTGCTGCAGACATTGAGCATAATGATTCAGAACCTCAAAAATGAGCATGCTATCTGTGAGTTTCAAACTGTATGAACACATTTGATCTTGCTCTGCGTCCTTTTAGTTTTTGTACCATAAATTTAGTTCCCTTTTTTTAATGTAATCGCAGATTATTTGTTCAGCAATGAGCATATAAACAGCCTCATAACATATTCATTCAACTTTGACAATGAGGAGCTGCTGTCTTATTATATATCTTTCTTAAGGTCTGTATTCTGCCAGTGGCATCTGCAATGAAGATTTCCCCCCTTTCATATGTTTTATATATATATATATTGTTCATTCTCCATTTTCTGATGTTTTCCTTTTCTCATTGTTGGTATGTCTCCTCACGCATAAAGAGCAATAAGTGGAAAGCTGAACAAGAACACAGTATCTCTGCTTGTAAAGACTGAAAATGTAAGCTTTTTCTCTCCTCTAGTCTGCACCAGAAGCTGCATGAGATTTTTGGTAACTCTATTTTCAGTAATGTTCTTGGACTTCGGTAATTATATTCTCTATTGATAAAATAAGTCTCTCATATATATCTATGTATATACATGGTATGGGTATATTGTGGGAGGGGTGGGCTAGATAATCTGGGCCTCTTTGGACCTGCTTAGATGTAGGCTAAATTGGCAAACTCCGGACTTCAGTGATTTCATTCTCTATAGTCTATTGGTAAATAAGTCTGTCATATATATATGTGTGTATATATATTTATAGACGGGGTATGGGTATAATGAGGGAGGGATGGATTAGATAATCTGGGCATTTTTGAGTGTGCATAGATGTAGGCTAAATTGGAAAACCACCTTTGTTCTGCTCATATTCTTAAGTCATCATTCGCTCTTTCTCTAATATCTGTTTCATGAATCTTGTTCTTGTCTTACTCGTGCGCCTTTTAGGAGAAAATAGCTTCTTTTCCACTATATGTGGAAGGGATAAAGTTTGCTTTCCATGAAGAGAATATGATCCGTACGGCAATACGTGCTCTCACACTTAATGTTTACCATGGTAAGCCATTGTTCTATGTTCCTCTTTGGCATTTCTTCTTGAGGTTTTCTGATATTATGAGTGGCATGTTGATTCAGTCCCATGAATTCTAACTTCTGTATTTTGTGCATGTTAAGTTGGAGATGATGGTGTAAATAAATTTGTGGCAAGCCCTCCCAATGCAAAATACTTTTCGAAGATGGTCAAATTTTTTTGCAGACAATGCATTGGTTTGAATGGACTGGTTACTAATTCTTCAGGGTATGGGCTGAGAACTTTAATCATCTTTCAAGCTGTCAAGCAAATAAACTGTGGCTTGAGCACTGATAATATTTTGGTTACTGTGTGTAGGAATCCAGAGCCAGACTTTACTTCTAAGATTCTTTCTACAGTTGATGAAATTGAGGATACTCTATATTATTTTAGTGATATAATTTCTGCCGGCATTCCTGATGTTGGGAGGTTAATGACAGACAAGATTTTGAAGCACTTGGTCTTTCAGCTGCTTCTTCCTTCTCTGAGAACAGAATCCACCCAAGTAAATTTCTTAACCTTCCTGATATGTCAAATGGCTTTCTTCTTTTTTTGTTGATTGGTATGTTTTATGGAAATGTTTTCTAATTGATTTTAGCGTGCAGGATGGACTGATTGGTTCCATTACCTCACTGTATTTGCTTTGCTGCATTCTACACATTGTCAAAATCAAAGATTTGGCAAATGTCATAGCTGCTGTTCTTTTCTCCCAACCTGAGGCAGTTGTGTCAAGTTGTGGAATAAAAGTTAATGGGATTGTTTCTAGTCATAATTGTTCCCATCAGAGACAAAGTTCAGGCGATGAAAGTGCTTCCAGGGAAAACAGTGTACCCCTTAAAATCACTGTCTCCTCCTCTTCGAGTGACATGGAAAGTCATTCAGGCGATATTACCATCGGCGAGTCTTGTACTGTTTCACATGTTGCATTGAGGTGCGACACAGAGCTTGCTATAGCTTCCAATTTACATGAGCTTGTATTTGGGCCCTATGTCTCAAAAGTAGCTTGGCTTAAAACTTGCAGTTTGATACATAATTCCTCTTAGTAACGTACTCCCATGAGGAGCATTTGGAAATAGAGAAATGCTAGAGTTTTTGTGCTGCAATGAAGTTTCCATTTTTTTCTTTTGAGAAATGCTACATGAGTTACACGAGCTTCCGATTTTTGTGCTGCAAGTAAACTGAGAAGCATTATTTTGGCCATAACATAAATCTGTTTATTGGAACTGTTAAAGAACGTAATATTCTTTCATCGGAGGTTGAAGAACCATCGTGGTCCAGGATCCTTTCATGCAGTTCTTTTGTTCTGAAAGTATTATCATTTGCAGGGAGAAACTGCTTTCTTATGTCAGAAGGGGGACTGGCGTTCAAGTTCTGGCTTCCTTGAGTGTGCTGGCAATGTTGTTACAGACAAAAGGTTGTCCTATTTGAAGATTTCACTTATGCAGTTGCATTTTGCATCTACTGCCGTTTTCTTAGTAATATCTGCTCTTGTAGAACTGGATGAATCGATGCTCGATGCACTTGGAATTCTTCCGCAACGAAAGAAGCATAAGAAACTCTTGCTGGTATGATCTACTTCCTGTGTAGCTTTAGTTAGTTATTTTCATGGTATGATCAATCACCTAGTGCATTCTTTGATTCATTATGTCTAAGACTTTATGTATTTTAACTTAAAGCTGGTCGTGAATCATGGCTAGTTTAGTGGGACAGTTGCAGTTAGGGCATTTAATTGAAATCCAAATATAGTTTTCGGAGATGTCTTCCCCTTCCAGGTTGTTTGTTAATTTTCTGTCTTTGTTTTCCTGTAGGAAGCTTTGGTCGGGGAGGCCTCTGGAGAAGAGCAACTCTTTTCTTCAGAAGTTAGCTCTCGGAGAGATAGTATAAGCAGCGAACTTGATGATTACATAGAAAGGCTCAAGGTATTATAGATATTCTAGTGCCTTCTTTCTTTGTTTCTTTCTCAATCAAATGGACATGCTCCAAGAAGCTTACCCATATGGCCATACTGAAGTATGCTTTAGCGTACATTGGACCTTTTTTTTTCTCTAGGTTAAGCTTCTATCACATGTATTTCTTGAGTTTGCTACAGTTATTATCTTCCTGCTTTTGGCTCTACAGTCCTCTTGATAATTTACTGCTTTTTATTACACAACCTGCATATTGAACAGGAGCAGTATGGTCTGTCAAACTTAATTCTGGAAGAGGGAGCTAGCCCTAGGGTACACAGTTTTCAGGTGACCTTTTTTTTTTTTTTATCTGTTCAAGGTTCTTTTCAAATTTTTAACCTACTATAGAATTTTGTGGTGGTAGTTTAGATATATATCTTAGACGTTTGCTAATGTCTTGAAGGTGCTTGATGCTTTGGTCACTCTTTTTAGCCGGTCAAATATATCAGCAGAGACACTATGGTATGGAGGTTGGCTTTTACGCCAGTTGATTCCTCATGGGGAAGCAGAGTTTAGCAGTCATCATCTGCAGACCCTGAAGGTAAGTTCCGTCTCAATTTCATCTATTTTATTTCCCCATAATCTGGCATCCTAGCTGGGATATAAAATTTAACTGTTGTGATATGACTCTTCATTTACTAGAAAGCTGATAATTTTGTACATGCAGGACTCATACAGGGAGAGTGTTCGTGCTCTTGTAGAGGAGACGAGAGGCAGTTGGCCTGATCAGGTTGTGACAGTCCTTTGTGATGAGTGGAGAAAGTGCAAAAGAGGTATTCTCTTGTTATTTTGAACTTGAAAAATAACCATTTCTCATTTTTAGTCATGCATAAATTGATAATTTAACTCTATCTGTAGCAATTGAGGCTCCGTCACCCAGAAAGGAGCCAAAATATATACTCCTCTCACATGTAAGGCCATCTGAAGGTAAGGTCACCTACCTTTCCCTCTTCCAATTAAGTAGTTTCAAATGGAAAGTTTCTCTGAGGAAACAGAAGGTTGCTAGTTCTGGTGCATATGAAATGATCTCTAGTCAATCACATATTGTCTTAACAGATGGTGTTCCAACTGAGTCTTCTTGTACCGCTGGTGAAAGGATGTGCGAGACAGTGAAGGTATGTGTTTTGCAGTTTATCTTCAAATCTTTCAAGAATTGGTTGAGTTCTTTATTCATCACTTAAGGAGTTGCAAGTGAAATATAGCACTCTTTCTTCCTTCAATGCTCTTTCTTTGTACTCACAGTTCCTTTGGTGTTAGGTGTTTGTACTGCTTCATCAGCTTCAATTGTTTTCAGCGGGAAGATCTTTGTCTGAGCAGCCTCCCATTGACTCACCTACCAACATCGGTGAAAATTCACGTGGAAAAACTGCTGGTTTAGATGACTGCGGTCCAAAGCCAGGCGCTGAAGTAAAGCTTGGTAAACTTTTTTTCCCAATCTGCCTCTCCCTCGTTTTATTGGCCACTACCTCTCCCGTCTTTCAAGTCCTCTATTTCTTCAGTAATCAGTGTCCTCCATTTTAGCTCACCTTGACAATTGCCCTTTTCATGATTGTGGAACTGAGATGTGCAAATAAATAACTGTGACCTCAAACCCTTTTTTTGGGATACATCTGCAGTTGATGCCGTGCCTTGTAGAATATCATTTGAGAGGGGCAGAGAGCGTCATTTTCATTTTCTAGCTGCCTCTGTGGGATCTAATGGATGGATTCTTCTTGCCGAGGAATTACCATTGAAACAGCGTCATGGAATTGTGCGTATTGCTGCTCCTTTGGCCGGTTCAAGTGTAAGCTCTAGCTATTGTTGAAAACTCCAACTACCTATTCTGTCCCACTTAAAATTATCTCTCAGGAAATATTCTTGTTTGCATCATTGATGTCAATTTAGCAGAAAGTCTCAGGTCAATAGAGGGCAGATAAGATCAACCATGGAAAAATGAAGGCTCATCCATAATAGTTGGGTGGCCACGGAATAGGCATCTGATGAAGTTTAACATTTCACCCAGGCTATCCAAGAACCACTGATATCTGCATTTTGTGTGTAAAGAATGTCCGTATTTTTTTTAAAATTATATCACGCCAAATGTTGGGAACAATCAGAAAATCATGGTTGCTAGTTTCCCAAGTTTGGAACAGAGATGCTTGACATTATACCCTGTCCCCCAGTTTATCTGCTTTGTTATATTTTCACTGGAAGATCTTAACTTTTTAGTTGAGGTAGGACCATGTTGGATTCTGATGTTTTCATGATCTTCAGCCCAAAATTGACGAGAAACACCCAAAGTGGCTGCATCTTCGGATCCGTCCCTCTACACTCCCCATCTTTGATCCCGACAAGTCTCCCCTACAGGAGAAAGCGAAGGCAAGAGTTCTGGTTGATGGGAGGTGGACTCTCGCATTTCGGGATGAAGATTCCTGCAAGGCAGCTTTATCTATGACCCTCGAGGAGATCAATATGCAGAGCAACGAGGTCGAGAGGAGACTCAAACCTCTCTTCAGCCTCGACGATATTTCAGGTTATTCAAATCTCTCCCCGCATCCTCAGTCCCACAAGCCGGCTTCTCCGCTAAGTTGTTAAGCTGTTTGAATTTTCCTCTTGCTTCTTCGTTTGAGCAGAATAGAGTCTCACGAGATGCTCCGGGTGATAATCTATTAGGTGCAATCACCTGCTCATGACAGTCGATCTATCTGTTGTAGATAATGCCCGAGTTGTAGATAGTTGTCGGCTTTAATTCCAATTCCTTGTAACTATATTTTCATTTTTCTTTTTCACAATCTCTCCTCTTCTATGCGTGCCCGATTTGTAATTCTAGGGCTGTTTTCCGATTCTTTGAACAGATAAGAAGCTTAGGCTCGAATTCTCGCCTTCTACCATTTTGAAGCTGTGTAATTTTGCTGTACATCCGAGGTCATTACATTAATGAAAGCTCTTCTGATGCAATCTTTCCCCATTCTCTGGGCTTGTCTTCTCCATGAATACTCTCTGAATCTGCATGGAGTTGTTCCACTATGGTTGACAATTGTTTCTCGACTGGATTTGGGGTCGAGATCCTTCAAAAGGCGGGTTAGAATCACTTCCAGTTGATTCGACGGCCTGCGGCCTGCAAGTAATGCACGGGAGAGGTTCATACATGGTAACTTAACTCCGCTGAGGTAATGTGCATCATCACTGCACTCCGGCTGATGCGCTTTTTAAAGATGCAGGCTCAACTTATCATGAGCAAAATTTAACAAACTTAATGTCGAAATGGCTTATCGTTCATCTGACATTCAAAGAAATAAATTTTCCGTTCACATTTACCATTGGATTGGAGGGTGAATCTTGTCTAAAGTGGATGAGAATCGGACTGTTTGTTTGAGGTATTCAGTTAAGTTACGGAGGAGTAGGCAAAAGTCCACTTTAGAAGCCACTGTGCCATGTTATTGAGGAAGAACTGGGAGAACAACGCACTTTCTTGACACAAATGTCAAAAGCCACTTTATGGTTAATGGAAGGGTGGCTACCAAACACATTTTTAATTGATTGGTTTTTTCCTTAATAATCAATATGTAGTTCTTATTGGAAGAGTGGGGCTAGGCTAGAGATAGGACACTTGACAACTTTACCTTAAAGGTGTCTGACTACCTATTCTTACTTGATCCACAATGTAAAAGATTAGATTTCACTTTTTCCATTATAAAAAAGACATTAAAAAGAGGAGAGTAGAATAATAATATATAAAATCTCACTGATAAAAATTGAATAAAAAATATATTGATTCTAAGTCGATGATATGACATCAAAGTCCCTTCTTCTCAATGCCAAGATTGGGTTAAGTTTTATATATATATATATATGTATATAAAATATGTTTGATCACTAACAGATATGTCCCACTTCCGCCGTTTATTGCAATCATATGCTTTCCCGTTATGAGTCTGCTTTGCCTTAATGGAAAATCTCTACTTTTTATTTGATTATGAAACGAAGGAGATTCATATCTAAATATAAGAGATTTCCATTGATAAGAATCGAATCAAAACTTTCCATGTCAAGTCTGTCAACAAGCATGATTTCACCGCCACTGTCTTAGTAGAATCGATGATAGATCGACTTGGACTCGACTTGGACCTAATTTTCCTTATGCTCTTTCCACATCCAAGCAAGATGCTAACGATTGAGCTTTGTCAAAGCAATTATTTTGATTTGAAAGGAAACTAAACCTTTTGTACTTGAAAAGTCACATTGGCTTGTAGTGGAGAAGAAGAAGAATCATTTCTTCGTCTAGGCAGCACCCAATAAACAAGCCATCATTACATCCTTCTTTTTCCTTCTCGTAAATTCTTTTTCTTCCTCTAGTGATTTTCCAGTAGTGATAACATCCTTTAAGCAAAATGTTCACACATAAAAGTTGAAGTATCACCCAAGATATTCTGCAGATTCTGATTGAGAGTTGTATTCTGTAAATTAAACTCGCTGCCCTGAGTTTGTTTCATTCATGAATGCCGCATTAGCTGAAGATCGATTTCGATCTATCCTTCGCCTCACTTTCACATGTTTGTTCAGTGCATAAGATCCACATTTTGTCTGGTAGGACGGTTTGTTGGAAATCAAATCTAAGGCGGGGAGTTCTCAGAAAGAGAGAGCACAGAAACATTTATCGAGGAAAAGGAAAAATATACCATTACCCCCATATGAACACGAAACAGTTAAAAGAGTTACAAATGGTACATGGCCATTGCCATTTTCACGAAGCTGGAAGGACTTGCAGCAGAGAAAAGCTCTGTCAATCCTCAAAAGTGATCCTTATTCTCTTGGGAAGAGATGAACCGAGGAAGCCGTCTCCCAGATCCTCCGGTTCTCTGTCCCCAAGACACAGCCTGACACTTCCACCACCTCTCCCACTGATCCGGACTATGTTCAAGCTTGTTTCGAAAATGTCTTTTGTCCACTTGTCAAACAAGCTGTCCACAGCAAATCCAGAAGACTCGATTATTTCCTCTAGAATGGAGTCCTCGACACTGAACCAGGTCTTGTTTTCGTGCCCATAGACCTTAGTAAAACACCCTGCGAGCTTCGAGAAGAAGAGCTCTTTCTTCTCCCTGTCTCGAGTCTGGGTTCGGTTGAATGTGAACCGGTTCTCAATTGACTCAGGGAATGTCTGCGGGCCCTGGGTTTCCTGCGTCAGGTCGCTCAAGTTGGGACTCAAGTCCTCCAGTTCGTAATCCTCTTCATCGGCCTCTACATTGAGATCAATGGCGTTGAAGCTCTTTGAGAAATCCTTCCTACTATGAACGTTACCTGCACAGAAATAGATACATTAACAGATGATGGCAGATCAATAAGAGTCTAGGGATTCAGTACTCGTTCCTGGGCTTACCATTCTCAACAACGCCAAAAAATTGATCTTCCTTGTCATCAGTCCTCTGTTTCTTGATCTTGTTCGGGAACGCGTCCTCGAATTTTCTCTTGTGATCAGTACCTTCATTTGCCTTCAGTACCATCTCAACCACAGACCTCTCATTCACCGCTCTTCCATTGTAAGCACAGTCACCCTTGGTCAATATAAACACGGCTGCAATTGCTTCCCCTTCTTCCCTCAATCCAGCGAACTTCCCAGTCTCAAATCTCTCCTCCAAAAATTTGACAAACTGGGTCCCAGCCAAATCAACATTCTCAACCATGATAACAGAGAGCTTCTCCTTCTCACTGGATCTAGAACTTCTCAGGAGCATCTCATCTAGCAGGTGCCGTATGCCATAACTTCTCGCCCTCATATTGAAGTGAATAACAGAATCAGCTGAACCAAGAAGTGATTCTCCAATTCCAAGCCCTAACCTCCTCTTCCCAACTGTGTCATCTCCTTCAATCAAGACCCAAATGTCCCTCTTAGTAGATCTGTCAGGACCGGTTAGGGCATCAACTATTGGGGCAATTTTATCACCCTGCCATGGCACATTTTCTTGCAGCTTCTTCCTAAGCAAATTTTCCTTACGCAGCACATCCTCCACACTCCGCTCACCCAGATTCGGATTACCACAGAAATGGGAATCCCCAAGACTGAGAGTGATGTTCCCCTCTTTCCCTTCACTTTTCTTGAGGAGATCCAAGTTGGGTCCTTCCACCAAACACTTCCCGATAACACTGACATTAGGGTTTCTTGGTGGATTACCAAATGAGATTGGATTATGGGTTGCCCATAATTGATAATGCGGGTACGTAATCTGGGTGCCATGGGATATGGCAAGATTGCAGTGTTTCAGGCCGAGTTTGTCCTGGTGGAGACTTTGGCAGAGCTTGATCCACTTCTTTCCCAGTTCAGCCAGGTCTTCATCCTGAACATTTGAAATCAAAGAAGTAATCAGATAAAGCATCTACACAGGTTCACTCTTTTTGTACATTAGACACTTTCAGGAATCTGGCTGCTCGACAGTTGATGCAGTGCCATGCACGTTGGGCACAAGAATAAACCGTCCGCAAATAGACATAACTGCATCAACTGCAGAGTACTCTGTCTGCGAGGAGGCTTTCCATGTTGTAGTGTGATTACATGAAGAACATCCATGGTTAGCAATGGGCGGTCTCAACTTTATGTTGCACGGCTATTGTTATTCAGACCATAGGAAATATGCCGAAAATGTCTATGTAATACGTGGCAACACACTTTCTCGACCATTTTGAAATGTAACCTGGGCAACTGGTTGTGGCCAAAACGGCTGCAGCCTTAGTAGACGGACTTCCCTCTCGTAATTTGAAGTGCACTCTTCACAGCAGTCCATCCCAAAATGTTCATAGGGCATCCCAATCTCAACTGACCGAGGAGTCCTCATCAGAGACAATGGAATTCCTAATTCATGGAAGCTGAAACAAATGAAGAAGAACATTTCATCGGTATATGTTGGTTCACATATTTGTCAAACAAGAAAAGGAGTAAAAACAGAAAGAACAAAGAAACAGTCGTATGTTACTGTCGAACCAGCTCGATTCTGTATTATTTATAACACATGCTACTTATAGATATTTGGTGTTGCGCAATGAATAATTTTCGCAAGGGACAGTGAATTGTTACATAAATATTTTCCGTGACCGAACCTGAAACAATGATGGCCGAGGCCACGCCCCTCAGAATGAACAGAAGAAGCTGAGTTGGAAGCAGAACAGAACTCCTCGATGTATTCTTTCGCAGCAATGCTAGAGAAGCCAGCTTCTCTCAGGACCCGACTCACCCCGGGATCGTCCAATATCGAGATTATCAGCTGCCCAGAATCGACTTTGACGTTCAGAGAATTCTCCTGCTGATTCTTCTGGCTCTCAGTGCAGCCCCTTCTCTGAGAAGCTTGAGCCCTCTTCAATGCAGCAACCAGTGCATTAGACAGAGGCACTGGCTGCTGGGTGCTGAGGAGATCGTCGGAACTTACCGTCGGGAGTCTGTTCAGGGCCACGTTGAAGCAGAGCTCCAGTGCCCTGCTCTGCACGGAATGAGGCAAAGCAGCCAAAGGAGGCGAGTTCTGGTTCCGGCACCGGAGGCAGGCTTTCGTTAGGAGGCTAGGTCTTGAGGAGAGTAAAGCGGCCGCGACATGTAGCGGAGTGAGCTGCGCGTGGCGGCGCCGCCTCGCTAGGCCCAGGGAGTGCCTCAGGACCAAGGCAGCATCCGCCGTGAGGGTCTGCTGAACCGCCCAGCTGGGTCCCGCGCGCATTACAAAACCCACCACACCCACCCCCACACCACCTTGTTGTATCTTAAGAGCAGAACAAAACGGAGCACTCTGTCTCGAACCCCCTCTGTTTTTCTCAAGCTCAAATCTCTCTCTGTCTCCCGCCTGAGATGAGGAAAAAGCTTTGGCAATGGAAGTTTTAAGGTGAGGGATGAAATGGACGATGCGGGGCTCCTTTATATCTCCTCTAAAAGGGAAATTTCCACTTCTTTAGTTGAAAAGATAAAAAGAAGAAAGTTAGACCGGCAGCTTTCCTGCTCGTATCATGACAAGAAAAATAAGGAAGAAAACCGGTTTAATTCAGATGATTCGATACCTCTTTTTTTTGTTACAATTTCCGGTTCAAATCCTTTGGAAATATTGATAATTCACTTCGGTTAATCCTTTAGTAGGAGAAACTCTTATACATGTAAAGAACATATCACGTGATAATACTGGCGTTGTATCATAAATCAATAAAATTCAGTTATTTATAATACCATATCAATACTGCCACGTACTGCTTCCGCTATACACAATCCTTTCTTCTTTGGTAGATCGATCTTACTTACACCGAATTAGTTAGTATTTATTGAACTCCGTGTGCCGATACACAAAAAAAGACAATAAAAATGACAATGTGCAGTACCTGGCATGAGGTTGGAATAATGCTCGGACAATAATTAAAGTTCTAACTTTGGGATCACCAATAGTAAAAAAAGCATGTAAAGGAATGACCTTTACAATCGCATCACTTCCATGTACGAAGTATTCAAACAGGGCAACATAAACAACACCTTATTTTAAAAAAAAATAATAAAATTCTAAATTTAAATCTTATAAATAATTAATTAAAAAATTAATTTATTAATAGACTAATATAACTCAAATACGAATTGGTCGAGGGAGCTCTAAGTAGAAGATGATCACATACGGTGCGTGGGGTCCGCAGCTCAAATTCCTGCATAATAAAAGCTTTCCCTTTTTCCTTTCTCTATACAAATCAGCCTTTTGTGTGCTGATCCGATTTCAATTTCAAGAAAAAGTTGGTTTTAGTCCCCAATTTCTAAAATTATATTTACATTTGATATAATTTTTTAAAATTGATTGCAGTTCTCAATCTTTTAAATATTATTCAGTTTTAACCATTTATATTATTTTTAATATTAAAAAAAGTGGTTAGGCTTTCTAATATTAAAAATACATTTTTAAATTAAAAAATATTTTTACAATTATAAAAAAATGGAGAAACTCTCGATATAAAAAAGAGGGATTAGTAGGGACCCGGCAGTAAACTGCTCACGAGAAAGTTATCAACAGTATATGATACTGCTAATGACTTTACAAGAACCATAGGATTTGATCATCTTTTTCGTTGAATTTTCATTTTTTTAACATTAAAAAGCCTAATCACCTCCTCTTCATATTAAAATAATATAAATGACTAAAATTGAATAATATTTAAAATGTTGACGATTTAAATCAACCCAAAAAAAGTTTACGTCAAATATGAACATAATTCAAAAGATTGATGATCAAAACCAACGTTTTTTCACCTTTATTAGATGTCTGAATATCAGCGGATGTAAATTGGAAAAAAAAAAGTTAACAGACAAGAAAGACGAAAATTCAAAAAGGGAAAAAAAATGAAGGAAAAGAGGAGGAAGGTGTTGCCGGAGAGTTCATACCAAAAAAACAAAATCAAAAGAAACGAAAGTGAGTGTGAATCTTGCTTGTTTCCTTTGTCATGCTGATTACTTTGTTTTTTTCTGTCATAAGTGTAGACTACAGGCTCTCTGCTCTGTCCCTTTCGTTCCAATTCTGTAAGGAAAAGAGACAACATTTTTATTCCACAAGTATGTCCAAAAAGGGCGTGCTCCTCGGTGCTGGACCGTTGGCGGAGTTAGTGACTTGTGCTGAGAGAAAACTGTCTGGTTTGCGTGCTTACGTCAGTTAGAGGGTCAGAGGATATCGTGGTCAGACACTCATATGTTGTATCATTGTTAATGAGCCTTATACGAGACTGAGCTCGTTTCCACCCAAAAACCCGAGTCATCATGTGGTGATACCCAAGTATCTTATAAACCCATTATTTATTGTTGTCTTATCTTATTAGTGTGGAATCTAAACACTCGGTACCCTTCTTTTTACGACATGATATGAGAAAAGACTAATTAAATTACAGTAAAAGAGTAAATAAGTGTTAATCACATGAGTAGTTATCATAACCGATATCAACTACAGCAATCTAATTAACCGTTTCTGATCGGGCTTTTTTGAGGTAAGATCAACTAGGTTTTATTGAACAAATAGTGTTTAATAATTTGTTTTAAACACTATGTCCGAGTGTAATTTCTAGTTCATAATCAATATACGTGGAATTTTCACCCGAATTGAATTCACATCAACCTAAAATTATTTTCATTAACTTTTCGATATAATATTTATAAGAGGTTAGATCCCATTTACCTAAAAATATAAACTTCTACGTGGCAGTGTCCGATTCTCTTATATTTAAAGATCTCAATTATTAATTTTTTACGTGGAATTTAATTATCAACAATATATTAATTATAAAATTGCTTTGAGGACAATTCTTTGCTCATAAAACCTCCTAATAATTACGTTAAAAAGATTTTATATTTTTATAAATAATCAACTCATCAATTGTTGCTTGGCTGGTGATCGATTTCCAATTTTAAGTATGATAAATGATTATGTAATTAATCCTTACTTTTATTTCCGAAATAATGCCGAGCGAAATTCTTGAATCCTCGACCAAGTGACTTAGGAGTCGGCCAAAAGGCACTTTTCGGGTCAAAAGAATTATCCAAGAAAAAATGTCCCCGTCCCCGACACGACCTCGGCATGCATGCCATGCATATTAGACTTTTGCAATCAAAACTATGAGTGATCGATTAATTTCTCGATATATGGTAAATAATTTTTTTTATTTTTTTCAAAAAATCTATATATATAGTACACATATGCTCCAGCTGGAATGATTGTGATCCCATTGAGAATTTCGACTCCCACGACTGAAATCAGACGTTCAATAATTGCTGCTAGATTGGTGAATTTCTATTTGTCATTATCCTCAACCAAAAGCGGGAAAATGGTGAAAATATTAGAAAGGGAGAACAAATTAGAGATTCCTCAATGAGTTATCCACTGAGAGACGAGATCAATGTTGTACGAGAGAATTGGTTATCATATCTGCCGTGCCCCGCGATCCAATATCGATTGCGTAGAGAGGAAATGTTGAATAGACATGTATGGTTCAGTGATCTCAGTAGTATCAATGGCTATCACTTTTGGGTGATGGGTCTGTAATGTTACATATGATATCAGAGTCGACTTCGGACCATAGCCACGGAGATTTGCTAGTTCTTTACATGTTAGGTTGATCATGGGCTAAAATCATGGAGAATAGTCACGACCTCGACCCGAGTGGGGAGAAGTTATCTGAATCTGGTCCAAAAGCCAAGCGAGGACGCTGGGGCTTTAAGGGAGTGATTTTATCGCGACCCGCGATTCCACACCAGATATATAAGGATGAGATCTTAGGTATATATATAAGACATGGTAATCTCAAGAGTATCAAAAAATAAACCTTGTAGACCATGCCATTGCTAAATTACATTGTGTCCTAGCTAATTAATCATATCAAAAAAGTTTACCAATATAGATTGGAAGTAAAATCATGGATTTCGCTGAGAGGTAAAATTCTACCCATATTCGTACGGGTGATAATAAGATAAATTGCAAAAGCCAAGCTGAAAGGTAAGAAAGTGAAGCGTCGGGCTTACTCTACTTGGAAGAAAAGAATCCATTTATGAAGTCTGATCTTTGGTTGTCCAATTTTTACCTGACATTGAATCAGCAAGACATTGAAAAGGTTTGGACATGAGAGGCCCACCCCTCTGAAATCCCCCTACCCAGGAAGTCCATGTCAATAGGGACATTCGGTCAACAGAAACAGCACAACTAGACCCAGCCAGTTGCTAGCTAAGATAAAAGGACTTGGCATGATAATATTCGCTCTGTGCCCGGGACAAAGCCAATACATAAGCCAGGATCAGTCTCGGTCAATAAGACAAAAAAAAAAGGGATTCGATGAGTTTAGCATACAATGTTGTCCTTGGAAATGTATTTGAAAAGTACTTTCTTTTTCCTGCTAGATATAATGTATAGTGTTGATGATTCCTGCATGCTTCTAGAGTCATCGTCGATCATCTTTATCATGGGTTTTACAGTAGATCCCAATCGATCTTGAGTTCATATTTAGTTCAGTTCTGATGGTATAATAAGACTCTGTTGTGAAACTGGCTCCAAGGGCTAGTGATGCCTCTTTCTAGCCCTGCCCTGCTTCCTCCCATGCAGCCTGGCAGATGACAAGTCTCCGGCTCGGGTCAAACTACTGGGACCGGTGGTTCGGGTCACGATCTTCAGAGGATGAGCTTCAGTGTTGAACACCCACTGGTCCAGAGGGATCACTGATGGAGGTGAGAATAAGAGGTAGAGATACTTCAGGGTTTCAGCAAGGAAGAAGCTCTGCTGCAAATTGTCTTTCACACCAGTGTTCACCTGACAAAAACCCAAAACAGGAGACACGAATGATTCAGTCGCAATGATCGAAGATACTGTACACATTCACACTATTTGCCACGATGATTGAGTTTGTTCGTGCCTGGCAGTATTGAGAAAAGTCCTCTAGCTTCGGCTTTTCTTATATTTCTTGGGGAACAAGGAAAAGATCAATTAGGTAAGGAGAACTCACGTCTTGGACTCCGACGTATCCGGTTTCTAGCTTGGAATTCTTGTCGAATGCTTGGAAGATGTTCCAGCCCCATTCTCGGTATGTATTGTTCCCGGTCAGACGCCACAGGTAAAAGAGCGACTCGACCGTCTCTGGCCTCAGGATGTTGTATGGATTATTAAGACTGATGTCCTGAGAATCACAATTATTTTTTATCATTAAGAACCGCGTAATGGTGAAAAATTATCATAACTGCAATGTTGGTTGCAATGAAGTGATCAACGAACCTGCCCAGGATTGAAAATGTAATTCTCCCCTGCCAACTTGGTTGCTGTCATTTGATAGAATTGGTAACATGTCCTGGCAAGCTGCAATGCCAGTACGGAAACAAGAATTCAGAAACATATGAGCAGATCGAATTGGAGTAAATTCTCGTCCAAAATGAAACGTAATCCAGTTTCTGAGCAAAAGAAAACGTGGCACGAGGTCATGAAAACTATGTACCTCTTCCGAAAGTGACAAAATGTTCTTTGCTTCTTCGGAAGCAAAGCCGGAAGATCCCAGAGCCAACATTCCGGATGCAAAGCAAGCTAGTTCATCCATCTGCAGATACACATATGTAATCAGTGTGGCACTATGCATTGCAGTAAAATTATTCTCCGGTTCCCCAATTTTCTACACTATACTGCAAGATTCCAGTCGTCATAAGAAATAGTATTTATTATTGGGAGAACGTCTGGGTTACTGTCCGAAGTCCGACCTAATGCGAACATTCCCTGGATAGATTTAACATACCGCATCAAGAAGATTATTCCCATCTTTCTCACATATGTATGCGTAAGAGGAAGGCGTGGTTCTTCGGATCAAGCTCTGCATTCCCTTCAGTATCGAAGTCTCCCACATCTCCCTGCTCATTCTCGAAAGATTATTCGGAACAATTAAAGTTATATACTCGATTACTTACCAAGTCCGAGAATCATGAGCTACTAAACGAACAGTTACGAATGCATCAACCCTTCAAGCTGACAATTTTAGGCGGCCAATGAGTTTACCTGTAAGGCTTTACGGCCTCAGTTTTGTTCCCCTGTACCCACGCCTTGAGCAAATACTCATAAAAACTGTCATGGAAAAGAAGTAAAATATGTCAGGAGAACAAGTGGACAAAGGAAATCAAATTCAAGGAGCTGACTTTGTTTATAATATAGTCACCTATCACCCATGGCACCGAATGTGATCATCGAGGGAGAGGGCAGCCCGGTTTGAGGATCAATGTAGATGGGAAGCAATCCATCAGCAGGGAAGTTCTTCTGAAGGACTTCAATCACACTCTCAACCTGCACAGTCATGAATTGTCAGAATCACTTACTGCTCCATGGGTAATATCGAAATCACCGGTCCAAAACAAACTGTGAATCATCTCTCTCGTGCATAATTCGGGAAGTGACTGTGATAGTATACCTTCTGCTGGTACTTAGGATCATTTGTTCTTTGAGAGAGGGCAATGAATTCAAGCTGCTCCGTTCCCACTTCTGCCAGAACGCTGTACCCCTGCAAGATGTATCACTATCTTCTAATATCAGAAACATGATCAGTAACTTGGCAACCAAAGATTAATATGATCAGTGAAAATGTAAGCATAATATGAGCAAGGGCAATCAAAATCAACCAAAGTTCAGAAATTGATTACCCCATTGGGATTGTAGGCGTGCCCGGTTGCCAAGTTTATCCGGTTGTAGTTAATCCCGGAAGGAGAATTCCAAGCGGGCAGCAACCTGTCTGCGATCTCAGTCGCCTTCTCGAGGAACATTTTGTCCCCGGAAAGATCGTATGCACTCAAAAGCCCACCTACAATCCTAAACGCCAGAAACAAAGACAAATCCTGATTATATTGACTAAAATAATTTCTTATTGTCATGCTGTCGATGGTACCTTATGGTGGTCTCGAAAACGCTGGCGTCGTAATTCTTGTTGAAGTCCAGAGAGTTGGCAACCCACCTGCATTGAGAATAGTTAGGTAATGACAATCAAAATTCAAGGAAAATGGCATGTGTGTGTACTCACTGTCTTGCTCTCTGGAACTGATCATCAAGGCCCATGATGAACAAAGTGTCAAGGGCATCCACAATGGTTACTCCCAACCCACCAAAGTTGTCCACCCCATTCCTTGTCTGTGGCTGTTTATCATATTTAATGTGACAAAACAAGGAAAAAAAATATCAAAGTGAATGCATTTTCTCCAATTTGGATTATTTCTATTTGTAGGACTTGAACCTGATATTTCGATTAAGGAAAGAGGCTGTTGGACAACCTTGACTAACCCATGCTGGTTATAGAGGGAATCATTAGGAAAAGAGAAACAAAAAGAAATTCATTTTCTTCTACCTGGAGTTCGTCAGAGCCCCAAGCAAACTTCTCATAGGAAGACCAGGCAAGCAGCATAGCATCCTTCACCTTCGCCGCCCTGTCAGTGCTCACTGGATCCTCCGCTGGCACGGGATCAACAACCTTGGCTCTCTCAAGCTTCATCAAATCATGAAATCAACGGTATTAGAATCGTATTTTAGATACATGGCTGAACAATGGATAGCAGCGAACGGAACAGATCATATGGGGGTGTAAGTAGGACAGATATGCATAGAAACATATCCCAGCTTCCCTGAATGAGTAAACGGCAGCCGGGTTGCATTTTTGGAGACTGAAGAGATGAATTTATGCTGCTACCTGGTGCTTTCTAGAGAAGGAGCCGTGGTGATCTCCAGCGACGGCGGAATGAACAGATAGGAGTAACAAAGCCAAGGCAAGTGATGACATTAACAAGATGAGTGGCTTCATCTTCCTGGTGGGCTACCCGGCCACTGACGAGAGAGCTCCGATGAGTACTTGTCTGACCACTGCTCTTTCCTCCAATCCCAAGGTCAATGCATCAAATTTAAAGTCACTGATATGTTCCATTGATACTAGTAAAGTTTTGTGTACCTTTCTTTTGGCATTATCCAAAAATTCCGGACTAATTCAGGTTGAAAAGAAATGTCTAACTATCACACAAGCTGTGTACTGTAGCTTGTGGAGACAACAATAGCCAGCTCAACCCGTGCCAGCCTGTGTACAGGGTAATTAAATGCACTGAAATTAATTTCGACAAGCTAAAAAGGAAAAAAAAAAACAGTGAAACCAATGGTCGGATACCTCAATCCAAGGTCTTGAACTCAAGTGCAAGAATAGAGAGTATTTAACTTAGAAGAGTAGAAATACTAATATATATAAAAAATGGAGGACTGTAGGTTAAAACTACGATTACATAAAATAACTAGTTTATTTATAAATTTAGAAAATCAATCAAAAAATTATAAACAAAATGAAAAGTTCAAAATTGACACTGAAAACATCAATTAATTTTAATCACCTATACGAATTTTGTTTTTAAATAAAGAATCTGTCGTACCCCTGCAGTCCAAAGGACTACCCCTTTTTTTCTTATTAAAATGCAACATGCTCGAAGGGCACTTGGCTGATACCATATGGAGCACAGAATCGATAAGAGATAGCGAACCTTGAACTTGTCGATTAGGTGTCTTCCTTTTGCTTAATTAATTTGCCGTCTCTGTTGCTGAATGAGGATAATTAGAAGCTTCCGAGGGATTGCCTCGACTATGTATCGTAAAAACCAATGTACGCGATTTAACCATTGTGGTACTTTTTTCTGTTAATGCCTCTTCATCTCCAGGAATATTATTAAACAGGGGAGTGAGTCCATGGTCATACAGAATGAAAGTTTCCACCGGGAAAGGGAATGTCTACAGCATGAAGAAACTGAGAAAGAAACGGTTCCACGAGGCTGCAAAGACTACTCTTACAGTCGATTAACCATAATAATCGAGATAAATGCGTCTCAGGTTGTGTGTTTACAAGAAAGTTTAGTCTCCTGAGACTTACCTTGTCTATTCCTTCTTGATTTTCCTTTTACCCGGAGTCTCACGGGGTTTCTGAATTGATGCAAGATATTCCTAACCTGTAGAAGAAGTTGGGGCGCTCTCCAGCTTGAGAATACTAAACTTGTTATACACATCAATCCACCAGTTTTAGGGGCAAACTCTGCAAGTTGTTGTGTCAAACAAATTAAGTGACAAGGAAGCTTCTTTAGCACTGAAAATTTGCAGTATGGAACTTTGAGCTTATTTGAAGCTTTTCTGACTCCCCTTCAATGGAGCGAATGACAAGAATGCAATTTTAGTTTTCTGGAACACCCATCCGGCAGCCTACTGGCTCAAACTTATTACCCTGCAATTCGCCTGCTAAATCACCAACTCCTGCTTGGGTCAAAGAAAAGTTGGCGATGACGGTTTAGAGCAATTTGTCCTGATTGTCAAAGAATGGAAAGTTTCTGAAAAAAATTCTCCCAAGCCATAACTATAAGGTTGCAGCTCCTTCTTCATGCAATGGGCATTGATCTTCATGCCTTGAAGAACCCCATGAAGGCTCATCTCTCGGAGTGGAAGTATAGAGTCCTTGATCGTGAAGATGTGATCCCTGATGTTGACGGAAAGCTCCTGTAGACCTTCCACTGGCATGTCATTCCAATTCTCGATGATATGTACCAGTTCCTCGATCACTGGAACCGCAGCAGACATGGCACGAATCACCAATGCCATGTTTCCGATGATTATCTGTTCTAATAAGAAACCAGAAACTTCCCTCCTTCCACTGTAGTCGTTCGTGGAAGCTCCTCCTTGATCTGATCCGCCCCTCGAGGGTTCTGCCTTCTTTTCCATCTCCAGAAGTGTTCCATTTATCTCATCCGCAACCTGCACAAGATCTACTGTAACGGCCGTAGAATTCCTCTTTGAACTGTCGATAAGGGATCCGCACAGATCCATCACTTTTTCAGCCAAACCAGGACTCTGTTCCAATCATTTGGGGACCCTTATTCAAGAATCATATCAGCAATAATTCTTTGACAAAACAAACATAAATCTGCAGTGATGCAGGATATTTGCACAATCACTCACCGCACCATAAGGTCCATAATCGGTTGTGCATTTGAGTAAATCAATGGTGCAGCCTGTAACTTCCGTCATCAACTCAAAGACAATGTGACTAGAGGTGGGTCCTGCAAGCAATACTTCAGGTTCGTACCTGTTGGTACCCCTGCCCGGTGCATCACTAGAACTGAACAAAAGCTCACTTTAGTTCGTGTCGTTATAGATGAATCACTGAAACTTGTAACTGATTCCTTCCTCCTAGTTATAGAAGAACTTTACTTTGATTATCTTGCTTGCTGTTCTTGAAACCAATTTTGTCGAGACCTCGCCGTTGCTGGTCCACCACAACTCGAGAATTATGAAACGGCATGTGGCACCCATCCTACATGTAACCCATTTAAAACAACATGACATCCATCAAAAGTATTTTGCTCACAAGAATTGACAGGAAGGGCATCAAGATGTGAACCTATCAAAGAGATCATGGCAGATCATATTCACCAAGAAATGACCCAAAATTTGATCTCTCTCTCTCTCTCTCTCACTTTCTGAGATTCAGAAGCCATTTGTTAGTTGGGGGTCTGCTCGCTTTCTTGCTTGGAGGGAAAGTCTTAATACTAATGGTGCGCTTTATCCTTTCAATTTGGCCCCCGAAGTTGCTCCCCTTTTTCTTTATTTACCAGTATTATATGGTTCCACAGTTTCATCATTTTGGCAATCTAGTCCTTTGTAAGTTTCTCAGTCCTTGAGCATTCTCCTTTTATCAGTAACTTTGGCACGTCCAATCACTTTCAAGCTGAAATATTGCACTCAGAAAGGTCGGATTTGGGAAACAATTTAATGTAATGACTACAAGTTTCTAGTCTACAAATCTTCGCTCGGACCTTAGGAAAGTGCAATTTCATATTATCTGCATGATGTCCCGTATTTTTGTTGATTGACCAACAAGGACCATTATGATTTATTTAAGCAGTATGTTCCCTTTAGGGTTGGTCCATCTCTCTTGGAATTGCTGGGCCGTTTAGTTATGTATGGAGAAGTTTAGTGCCATAGGAATCAACAGAAACGATTGGTAACTTTTTATGGCTAAATACATATAGAAGGCAACTTGAGGGGCCAAAGAGAAAATTTCCGATCAGTGTAAACGCTTTCCCTCCAAACAAGGCCACAACTAGCAAACGGCTTCTGAAGCAGTGAGAGAGAGATGCAGGAAGCAGAGAAGAAGCGGTTTTATGAATTATACAATCTGCAAATCGAATCACTCAGAAAAGCCTACCAGGTTCGTCTCTCGATGCCCCTTCTGTCGATTCTTGTGAGCAGTTGTGTTGTGCTAGCATAAGATCGATATACGCTTGTTCTTCTCGAGAAAATACTTTCTGATGGAAGTTCTGCTGTTTTAAATGGGCTAAGTGTAGGATATGCCTTACACCCCATAATTCTCGAGCAGTAGTGGACCAGCGATGTCTCAACACAATCGGTTTCAAGATTGGCTATCAAGCCTACCGAAGTAAACTTCTCCTTCTCCCTCTTCCAAGAACGGACTTCCGATCCAATAACATTGGAGCTTTTGTTGTACTTGTTTATGTCTTCACATTCCCGAGTTGTGGATTCACTCATAACTTTCAGTACTTCATCTTTAACGACATGAACTGAAGCAAGCCTTTGTTCAGTCCTGGTGATGCACAAGGTAGGAGTACTAAGAGGTATTAACCTGGAGGATTGCATGGAAACGACCTTCGGTCTGCTTGGATGGTTCATTTGGATGACTAATGCGGGACCCACCCTTGCTCGTAACATCTATGAATCGATGGCGGATCTAAACGACTGCACCTTAGAGCTACTCAAATGCACCATCCTTTATGGACCTTCCAGTGAGTGATTCTGCAAGTATCTTGCTGTCTTTTCTGCAAAAGAACGACTTCTGACATATTTCTTGAGCAAAGGGTCGCCAAATGATTGGAGAAGACTCCCGGCTTTGGTTGAAAAAGTCATGGATGCGTGCAAATCCCTCATCCACAGCCCAAAGACGAATGCTGCAGTGATTGCGGTAGCTCTTCTGCAGGTTGCAGGTGACATAACGGGAGAATTCCTGGAGATGAAAGAGATGCAAGAGCAGACAAGGGACGACGATTGAGCGGCAGATCAAATAAACGAGGAGCTTCTACAAGAAATTCTGGTGGAAGAGAATAGAGAATCATTTCAGGAATGGCAATTGGTGTTTTGCCTGCCACAGTTCGAGTGATCGAGGATCTGGCAAATGTCATCCTGAGATGGGATGACAATGACAACCGTTTCTCTGGCTCAGCCATGCTCATGGAAGATCTATTGAGGATTTCCATCAACATGAGGGATCACATCTTTGAGATCAAGTGCTCTATATTTCCAGTCCAAGTTGTTTCCATTCATGGGGCTCTTGAAGGCAAGCAGAACTCTGCCAATTCCATGAATGACAAGCTTGGGCTATCAGGATGTTGCACGGAAGAACTTTTTCTCAAACTTGGAATTCTTAGGATATCAATAGAGAAAGCTAAATCCTGTCTTCTCAATCTTATGGCCAAAAAAGTCATAGTTGGTGATTTAGCAGACAAATTTCAGGGAACGGGTTTGAGCCATTAGGCTGCTGGGTTTGCCGAAAAATTAGAATGGAACTCTGTTTCTTGTCATTCACTTGATTGCAGTGGACTGGAAAGGCTTCAAATGAGACTTGACTGCCAGTTTCTGTGCTAAAGAAGCTTCCTTGTCATTCACATGATTCCTTGGACTCGGCAACTTTGGCCCATGAGCTTCAAATAATGACTGTCTTCGAGCTCTTGCAGAGCCATTAAGTGGGTAGGCACCTGCCAAGCTATGCCAGTAAGACTATAGCACTCTCTCCATGCATCCAGCAAAGGCAAGATATTGAGATTCCGAGGCATCTGGTGCTTGGCACTCTGCACTCCCACTAGTTTTCCTGCCCACCGTGTTCGATCGGTTTTTCCTTCGGTCGGCTAAGTTTTAGGTCCTCAGTTTTCAACTTGTAAATCAGATATAATAACACCGATCCCTTGAACTCAAACATTAAATCGACATTTAGTTGAGAAGAGAATTATCGTGTAGCCAAAGCTGCCATTATTTACAACACCTTCTCACTAGTCATCAGTCATCCTTCATCCACACATTCAAGAGACCAAAATAAAGATCAAAAGATCACTTGATCACTTTAACGATGATCATGGATCACATTCCACAAGTCCTAAATGTCCAGAATCGATTTTATGCTTGAAGTTTCCTGTTTCCTCACAATACAAAGTAGTTAATTGGACCTTAGAATATCAGCAGATAACAAGTTCTTCAGAGAAAATCCTGTCCATAACTGCCTTGTGTATTTGAGTAAATCAGAGGTGCAGCCTGCAAGATCAATTAGAAGAGGTCGTTTGTTAGTTGGGGGCGCTTTTCTTTTTGGAGGGAAAGCCTTTTATGCTGATGAACAATTTTCTATTCCGCCCCTTAAGTTACCTTCTGTCCTTATTTAGCTACGAAAGTTTCAAGTTTCCACTGACTCTTTTAGCACAAAACTGCCACAGAAGTAACTGTCCAATACAGAATTTCTATGAGTGATGGACCAATTAAATGTAAAATGATGCTGATTAAATGATCCAAAAGGGATTATAATGCTTCAACAGAATGTATGTGGACCTTATTGGCCAAAAGATCACGGGTAAATAAGAACAAGAGGTAACCTGAGGGGCCAAATTGAAAGACCCAAAGGTGCATACCTGATAAAAGGTTGATAACAATGTGGCATTTTCTTCTACCCGTGGATCTTAGCGAAGAAACTGGCCTAGAACATCTCAGCAAAGGAAGATATCTGAAACAATTTGAATTCTTTATGGCTAAATAAAGTCAGAGGAAAAAGTTCAGGGGTCGGGTCTGAAATTTCCCACTAGTATAAATAAAGACTTTCCCTCCAAGGAAGAAGCCCAGGACCCCCAACTAACAAAATGCTTCTGAAGCTGTGAGAGAGACAGAGAAAGAAAGAAAGAAAGATGGATGAAGCGGAGAAGAAGCGTTTTCATGAATTGTACGACCGGCGATTCGAAGCACTCAGAAAAGCTCGCAAGGTTCGTCTCTCGATGCCCCCTTCTGTTGAGTCTCGTGAGCAGTATAGCATTACGCTATGCACAAGATCGATATAAGCTTGCTTTTCTCAAGAAATACTTTTTGATGGGAGTTCTGTTGTTCGAAATGGGCTACATGTAGGGTTTGTGTCAACTTCCAGTCGCTAATTCTCAACCAGCGCTGTTCTACCGACTAGGTGTCAACACAGTCAGTTTGAAGATCGCCTATCATGCTTTTCAAAGTAAATTTCTCCTCCTAAGAACGGACCCTCGATCCAATAACGTCGGATCTTTTGTCATTTTTGTTTACATTTTTGCATTCCCGAACTGTGGATTCAGCCATGAGTTTCAACACTTCGTCTTTAATGACACGAACTGAGGTAAGCCCTTTGTTCAGTGCTTATGATGCACCAGGCAGGAGTACTGAGAGGTAGGAACGTGGAGGACTGCATGGAGACAGCCTTCGGCCTGCTTGGATGGTTCATCTGGGTCGTCCATCAGGCCATGGCTAATGCAGGACCCACCCTTGCTCGTAGCATCCAGGAATCCACGACGGAATTACACAACCGTGCCTTAGAGTTAATTGAATGCACTATCCTTCATGGACCTGCTCACAGTGAGTGGTTCTGCAAGTATCTTGCATTGCAGCGGATTCTGTCTGTTTTGTCAAAGAACGATTTCTGACACATTTCTTGACATAAGGGACCCCTATTAGCTGGACAGTGATCCCTGCATTGGTTGACAAGGTGCATGATGTGTGCCTATCCCTCATCCACAGTCCAAACACGAATTCCACAGCCATTGCCTTAGCTCTCATGCAGGCTGTGGGCGACGTAAAGCGAGCCCTCCTGGAGATAGAAAACAAGGCACAGCGCTTGAATGGCAGAGCTTCTACCAGCATGTTTGATGGAAAAGAAGAGAGGATCATCACTGGAATGGCAACTCATGTTGCACATCTCACAGTTCCGGTGATCAAGGAACTGGCAGTTGTCATCATAGAATGGGATGATATCGATATCTCTGACATAGACATGCTCAAGGAGGATCTACTGAGAACGTCAATCAACATGAGGAATCGCATCTTTGAGATCAGTCGCTCTGTATTTCCGCTTCAAGATGTTTCCGTTCACGGGGCTCTCCTGGGCATGGAGTACTCTGTCAATTACATCAATGACAAGCTGGGGACTCTTAGATGCGTCTTTGAAGAACTTTTTGACAAACTTACCATTCTCGGGGAATCAATACGGACAGCTAAAATCCGTGTTCGGCAACTTATGATCCACAAAGTCGCAGTTGGTCAATCTGACAAATTTAAGGGAAAAGGTATTGGCCATTAGGCTGCTGGGTGTGCTGGCAAAATAGAATGGAACTCTGTTTCTTGTCATTCACTTGATTGAATGTGGACTGGAAAGGCTTCAAATAAGGCTGATTCCCGGTTTCTTTGCTGATGAAGTTTCCTTCTTGTTGGTTTGATTCACTTGACTCGGCAACTTAAGCCCCTTCGCTTCTAAAGACTGGCTTTCAGCTGCTGCAGAGTCCTTAAGCCGGTAGGCACCTGCCAAGCTATGGCAGTAAGATTATAGCAGTCTCTTCATGAAACCGACAAAGGCAAGATATCGAGACTCTGAGTAGATTCCTCAGAATTGAAAACAAATACTCTGATGATCCCAGAATAGAATATCAACAAATAAAAGAAAAATTGCATAAAAAAGTACATCTGGAAGAATGAAACGAGTTTGTTAGCCAAACAAATGAATTCCTCTGGCAACTCGGACAAAGAAGAACCGCTGCTAAGATCTATAAACTTAAGGTTCTTCAACAAGAAACTGGAGCCAAGATTGACACAGTGACAGAGAACTAATCTCTCCAACTTTCGGATCCTCGAGATGTCTTGCAAAGCAGTGTCAACTTGCTGCCGTTTGTTAGACAAGGGAATTTCAATGTATCTTAATAGTTGGATCTTGCAACGTGACATTTTAATCTGATTTTGGTGTGGGAAGGAATAAATTGCATAGCTAATAGAAGTAGAGAACCAAACGCAGTTTCTTCTTCGTCGTGGACATCTTAGCAAAGAAGCTGGCCAGAACAATCTGAGCAAAGGAAAGGAAGGCATGTGAAATGATTTGAATTCTTTATGGCTTAATTAATTCGGCATGAAAGTTCAGGATCCAGATCTGAAATCTTCCCATTAGTATAAAGACTTTCCCTCCAAGGAAGAAGCCCAGAACCCCGAACTAACAAACGGTCAATGAAGTGCCACAGAGAGAGAGAGAGAGAGAGAGAGAGAGATGCAGGAAGCAGAGAAGCGACATCTTCACAGAATGTGTGATCTGCAATTTGCAGCATTCAGAAAAGCCTACCAGGTTCGTCACTCAATGCCCTTTCTGTCAATTCTTGTGAGCAGTAAGTATTAGGAATAAGATCTTTATACACTTTTTTGCCACAAGAAAATAGTTTTATACACAGGATGCGTGTAGCACCCTAATTGAAAATTCTCAAGCAGTGGTTGACCGATAAGGTGTCAAGACAATTGGTTCCACAATTGGCAAAAGAGCTCAACAAAGTAGACTTCTTCTTCCAAGAACGGACTTTCGATCCAATTATATCTGATCTTTTGTCCTTGTCCTTGTTCTTGTTCTTGTTACATGTTTTAGTACTTCCATCTTTAATGACATGAATTAAAATAAGCTTTTGTTCAGTTCTATTGATGCACCGGTTAGGAGAACTAAGAGGTAGGAACCTGGAGAATTATTGCATGGAGAAGACCTTCGATCTGCTCCAAGTGCTCATTTGGGCCATCCACCAAGCCTTGTCTAATGCAGGACCCACCCTTGCTCGTATCAACTCTGGGTCGATGATGGAAGTGAACAACTGCATGGTAGAGTTACTCAAATGCACCATCCTTTGTGAACCTTACAGTGAGTGATTCTGCAAGTTTCTTGCATTGCAGCAGATCGTCTGTTCTGTGAAAGAACGATTTCTGATACATTTCTTGAATAAGGGTCCCGAATGATTGGGGAATAATCCCTGGTTTAGTTCAAAAAGTGGTGGATGCATGCGAATCCCTCGTCAACAGTCCAAAGACGAATTCTGCAGCGATTGCAGTAGCTCTTGTGCAGGTTGCAGGCTACATCAATGGAGCATTCCTGGAGATGGAAAACGATGCACGACTCTTTAGTGGCAGATCAAATAAACAAGGAGACTCTACAAGCAAATCTTATGGAAAAGAAAAGACTTTTCAAATAAAGAAAGATGGAACAGAAGAGAGAATCATCACAGGAGAGGCGATTGGTGTTGTGTCTGTCACGGTTCCAGTGATTGAGGAACTGGCAATTACCATCGGGAAATGGGACGCCAACTACATCTCTGGCTTAGACATGCTTATGTAAGATCTACTGAGGACTTCCATCAACATTAGGGAGCACATCTACAAGATCAAGCGCTCTATATTTCCACTCCAAGATGTCTCCGTATATGGGGCTCGTGCAGGCATGGAGAACTCTTGTCAATTTCTTGAACAACAAGCTGGGACCTCCTAAATGTGGTGTGGAAGAATTTCTTCATAAACTTGCAATTCTTAGGACATCAACAGTGACAGCAAAAGCCCATCTTCTCAAACTTACTGACAAAAAATCACAGTTGGTGATTTAGCAGACAAATTTGTGGCAATAGGATTGAGCCGTTAGGCCATTAGGTGTGCCGGAAATACAGAATGGGCTCTGTCTCTCGTCATTAACCTGATTGAAGTGGACTTGAAGAGAAGCTTCCTTGTCATTCACTTAATTCATCGGACTTTTTGACAAACTTAGCATTCTCGGGGAATCAATACGGACAGCTAAAATCCGTGCTCGGCAACTTATGATCCACAAAGTCGCAGTTGGTCAATCTGACAAATTTAAGGGAAAAGGTATTAGCCATTAGGCTGCTGGGTGTGCTGGAAAAATAGAATGGAACTCTGTTTCTTGTCATTCCCTTGATTGAATGTGGACTGGAAAGGCTTTGAATAAGGCTGATTGCCAGTTTCTTTGCTGATGAAGCTTCCTTGTCATTGGCTTGATTCACTTGACTCGGCAACTTAAGCCCATCTGCTTCTAAAGACTGGCTTTGAGCTCCTGCAGAGTCCTTAAGCTGGTAGGCACCTGCAATCAACAAAGGCAAGATATCGAGATTCTGTGGAATCTCCAAGACAAATACTCTGATGATCCCAGAATGGGATGTCAACAAACTGCTGTATGTAACTAAAATAAAAGAAAAATTCCACAAAAAATACATTTGGAAGAATGAAACGAGTTTGTTAGCCAAACAAACGAATTCCTCTGGCAGCTCGGACAAAGAAGAGCAAGAGTTAAGATCTATAAACTTTAGGTTCATCAACAAGAGACTGGAGCCAAAGTTTATCAAGACTGGCACATTGACAGAGAACAAATCTCTCTTTCAGATCCTCGAGATGTCTTGCATAGCGGTCAACTTGCTGCAGTTTGTTAGATAAGGGAATTTCAAATGTATAATATTTGGATCTTGCAAACATGACATGTTAATCTGACTTCAATGTAGAAAGGAATAAATTGCACAGCTAATAGAAGTAGAGAATGAAACGTGGCATTTTCTTCTTCCCCGTGGACACCTTAGAAAAGAAGCAGGCCAGAAAAATCTTAGTTATGGCTTAATTAAGTCGGCAAGAAAGTTCAGGGGCCGGATCTGAAATCTTCCCATCAGTGTAACGACTTTCCCTCCAAGGAAGAAGCCCAGAACCCCCAACTAACAAACAGTCACTGAAGCGCCCACACAGAGAGAGGGAAGAGAGAGATGCAGGAAGCAGAGAAGCAACATCTTCACAAAACGTATGATCTGCAATTTGCAGCATTCAGAATAGCCTACCAGGTTCATCTCTCGATGCCCTTAGGATGCGTGTCACACCCCTGTCAAAAATTCTCAAGCAGTGGTTGACCGACGAGGCCTATGAAATTTCTTGATACAAGGCGGCCTTTTCTACCGTCCTTGGGCTAACAACTGGCCTCGAGCCGGACATTTTTCTTCCGGTCTCAGACTGTGAGCCCACAGTGTTGGTATTGGCTCTGATACCATGTGAAATTTCCACCTGAGCCATAAGAGATTGGGCCCATGTCCATCCCAAAAGCTCAAGCTGATAGGATGGTGGTATCCGCTGTCTTATAAACTATTTTCAATTGTTTATTTATCCGATATGGGATTGACTCCTCAACAAGGCCTCAACACAATTGGTTCCACGATCGGCAAGAGAGCTCAACAAAGTAAACTTCTTCTTCTCTTTCTTCTAAGAAGAGACTTTCGATCCAATTATATCGGATCTTTCATTGTTCTTGTTCTTGTTACATTCCATCTTTAATGACATGAGCTAAAGTAAGCTTTTGTTCAGTTCTATTGGTGCACCAGTCAGGAGAACTAAGAGGTAGAAACCTGGAGAATTATTGCATGCAGACGACCTTCGATCTGCTCCAAGTGCTCATTTGGGCCATCCATCAAGCCATGTCTAATGCAGGACCCACCCTTGCTCGTATCATCTCTAAGTCAATGATGGAAGTGAACAACTGCACCTTAGAGTTACTCAAATGCATCATCCTTTATGAACCTTACAGTGAGTGATTCTGCAAGTTTCTTGCATTGCAGCAGATTGTCTGTTTTGTGAAAGAACAATTTTCTGACACATTTGTTGAATAAGTGTCCCCGAACGATTGGGGAAGAATCCCTGGTTTGGTTCAAAAAGTGGTGGATGCGTGCGAATCCCTCGTCAACAGTCCAAAGACGAATTCTGCAGCGATTGCGGCAGCCCTTGTCAAGGTTGCGGGTGACATAAATGGAGCATTCCTGGAGATGGAAAACAAGCCAAGTCTCTATAGTGGCAGATCAAATAAACAAGGAGCGTCTACAAGCAAATCTTACAGACAAGAAGAGACTTATCAAATAAAGGAAGATGGAACAGAAGAGAGAATGATCTCAGGATTGGCGATTGGTGTTGTGTCTGTCATGGTTCTGGTGATCGGGGAGCTGGCAATTACTATCGGGAAATGGGAGGACAACTACATCTCTGGCTTAGACATGCTTATGGAAGATCTACTAAGGACTTCCATCAACATTGGGGATCACATCTATGAGGTCAAGCGCTCTATATTTCCACTCCAAGATGTCTACGTACATGGGGCTCTTTCAGGCATGGAGAACTCTATCAATTACTTGAACAACAAGCTGGGACATCCTAAATGTGGCACAGAAGAATTTCTTCATAAACTTGCAATTCTTAGGACATCAATAGTGACAGCTAAAACCTGTCTTCCAAACTTACTGTCAGCAAAATTGTAGTTGGGGATTTAGTAGACAAATTTCAGGGAATGGGATTGAGCCATTAGGTAGTTGGGCTTGCCGGAAATATAGAATGGAACTCTGTTTCTTGCCATTCACTTGACTGAGTGGACTCGAAAGGCTTCAAGTAAGACTGACTGCTAATTTCTGTGCTACAGAAGCTTCCTTGCCATTTGCTTGATTCATCGGACTGGCTCTGAGCTCTTGCAGAGAGCCCTTAAGCCGGTATGGCAGTAAGATTATAGCACGCTCTCAATGCAACTGACAATGGCAAGATATCGAGAATCTGAGAAATCTTGCAGATTTCCATGACACGTAGTGCTCGGCACTCTAGACCTTTAATGGACCTACCTGCTAACGCAAAGCAAAAGACAGAGTAGTCAAGCAGACAGTAGATTTTCAGCAAATAATACTTTAAACAAATTTTCCCAAGAGAATCCTCTGCATGAATCCCTCCATGGTCCTGGCTCTTATTCCTCCTGCCCGGTGCATTAATCTGACTGAAGAAAATATCATGTTAGCTCACGCCATATTATAGAAGTACTGAATCTGTAATTTGGATCAGAATTTCAAGAATTTGAAGAGAAAACAGGAAACCAGAGGTTGCTGGGAATCGGATCACATGAACAACAATCCTTTACAGAGAGCCAGTTCATCACAAGACGCGCAAGCTTCTTGGGACCAGGTTCGAGCTCTTGCAGAGCCCCTAAACTGGTGGGCACCTGCCAAGCTATGGCAGTAAGATTTAGGGGATTCTCTCCATTCAACTGAAAAGCAAGATACCGAGATTCTCAGGTACCTTGTGAATTCTCCTGACGTCTTTTTAGATATTCAAACAATACAGTGAGTGATATTTGCAGAATCGAATGTAGAAACTCCAAACATGATGGGCCTTGGGCTCTGAAACCCGTCGACCGGCATGGCTTGGACTCCCCCTAGCTTCTCCTCTATTCCAGTCTTAACATCTTTCAACAGCATTCTGATTTGATCTGATCAGATCAGACTATGGCTCCCTAGCCAATTCCGTAGCTCATCCCTCCATAAACCACCATTACTTTCAATCCAGCCAGTAAGATAAAACTATGGCTCATGCATCATGTTCCATAGCCCATCCCTCCATAACTCACCAATACTCGATGTGACCAGCATCAAAATTGTGATGCTGTGACCAGCATCAATCGTGTGATGCTGCTACTTATCACAAGAACACAATGACAGGGGGATCGGGAATCTGTAATTATCATGGAAGCTTATTGAGATAAAGTACTGTAACAAAACTCTTAACTGTAATATTCTGTACTTAGTAAGTGATGAAGGTACATTTGAATCAGGCATAGTTAAGCACTGTTTTCAATAAACTAAGATGGCATAGGCAAATTTTAATCTGGCAAACATAGATCAGCCACGTTTTTTTGCAAGGACAGATTGCCAACACCCACTGAGCTCCACCATGGAAATCTTCAAACCGGATTCTGCTTGAATGAAGTCCTTGAAGTGGTTCCAACACTGTGGTAGCTTCCAGTTCATGAAACTGGTGGAGCCACCAGTATGCTATGCAACTCTCCAACGGGAAATAGAACGGTCTCCAATCTCATGGATGACATCCCTTATACTGAGGCACCTAGCCAGAAGATCTACCATGGCCATGACTAACCAGTGGGTATAGGTCTTGTCTCATTTTGTGACAGCACGGATCGCTTCTGCAATAGCCCCGAGGATACCAAACCCAACTCGAATTATCAGCTCTGCAACTGCTCTCTGTTCTCCATCTGATCTGAAAGCTGAGGCTTCTGCTTTCTCAAAGGTCTTATAAAGAGCTACCTTTATCTCATTTGCAATCCGTGCAAGACCCCTCCTGATTGCTGTAGTATTTGTCTTCAGAACCATCCCATGGGAGACCCTTAATGAAGAAATTATTATGTCAGTCAACACAAAGAAGAGCTTTGCTGATAAATGAAAAGGAGTTTCTGCTCTGCATAATCACACAACTGATTTTTTATCAGTGCTCTATCCACAAACTTCTTTCTTTCCATTTGCTTTCTAATTCCCCCTCAATAAATGGGCACCGGAGCTCTTACTTGTACGGAGCAGCTATTGACATCTTTCTGCTTCTCAAGTATCATGGCACTTTGTGAACAAATTAAATACACAAACAAGTTCAATCAAGGCTATGCTGCTTCCCTGCCCACTGTGTTCAGTTTTCCTTTCAGTCAGCTAATTTTAGTTCTTCAATGTTCCACTTACGAATCAGAGAGAGAACTGATTTCTCGAATTGTATGATAAAATGGACATTTATATGAGAAGAGAAAGTAGTTAAGAAGACCTTAGATTTTCGGCAAATAATATTCATGCTCTCTGAGAGCATTCTAAAAAGATTCTGTATACATTACAATGCACAAACTGAATCGATTACCGACTGCTTGCTCTCCCAGGAACTTTGAAGCTTCCTTTTCAGAACTTCATTCTCCCTCCTCAACTTCATGATCTTCTGCTTCAGAGATTCAACCTGCTGGTTTGAAACTGAGCTTCTTTGCTCTTGAGCTAGCTTTGTTCTGCTCATCAGCACTGCATGAATACGAAAATCTATGAAGATCGCCCAGAAGGTCTGTTCTAACAAGTAACGAAGTTTCAGCTAAGTTAAAACACAACTCACATTCTTTTTCCAAATCCTGGAGTTTCTTGCACAACCCATTCTTCTCCTCTTGTTCAAGCAGAAGACAGTCCCTCAAGTCTTGAATCTCAGCCTGATCTGCTAAGGGGATAACACAATTTCACACACTACTTATTTTAGCCAGATAATATCTATTTGTTGTTAGGTGTTAGGAATAGATTTCTTCCTTGTTGAAACTTACATTTTGAGGCAAAATCAAATTGCACTTGCTCCAACCTGCTTGCCAGAGACTGGATATGCCTTCTATGTGCTGCTAAATCTTGGGAGAGATGGTCTATGGTCACTTTATCTGATTGTTTTTCACATTCAAAGCACCTAACATCAACAGACCTTTGTCGTTCAATGAAACAAATAAATTAAAGCATTGGAGCAGATTGGACATCAATGTATAAAAACTCACCTAACCTGAGCCTCAAATTCTCCAGATTTTGCTGCATAATCTTGCTTCAACCTTTCGATAGTTCTCCTGTGCTCCTACACATGGAACTCAAACATCAAGTACACAAACTTTTCAAAAGAGATACTATTGGCCAAAAACTCAGTTTCAACAAAGTTTGCTCAGTTGGTCCTCAAAGTTCAAGAACTTCAGAACAGAGATTATAGAAAACGGCCAAACATGAAATGCATAACCAGAAGCATAACCAGAACCTACATTCTCAATATCTTGATGTTCAGAAGTCACCCTCTTTAGCTCCTCTTCCAATCTTTGGCATTTCAGGTGGTGTTCGAGCTGTAGATTGTATTTACTCAGTAAGTGATAAGGTACCTCCAAAAACCAAGCCATAACTCATCAAAATATTTTTTAAAAAAAAAGCACCATAAATAAGGGAATCTGGGAAGTAAGCTTGTGCCATTATTTACAAAACCAGACACCTGATCAGCCAAATTGTTCATGGAATTTGTGTATAGTTTTGTGAGCCTCTCATTGTCTGCAAAGGTCAACAAAACCAAAGGTTTCATATGAGTTTCATTAGTCTATGAATTCATAATATACAAAAAGAACAGCTAAAAGCTCAAGAAAAAACAGTTGACTTCTTGAAGTTTCTGGGTCCAGGACATCACTTTTTAAGCCAAAATCTGGTTCAGCAAAGAATACAAACACAGAATCAAGCTGCATTTTGTTTTTGCAATCAAGGGAAAGATGTTCAGACAGAGTCACTGAGTAAGAACTCGAGTAAGCATTTCTAAACCCGAACATTTAAGATGAGAAACACGATTGCTTCACAGAAAAAAGTTTTCTTCTAATGGATGCCGGACACTGTTCGAAAGTACAACTAAATCATCCTTAACGGACAATCTTATACATTATCTCCAGTTCCATGTCTGCTAATTCTCTCCATCTCCAATTCTCATGGTTCCTAATTTTCAAATGCCAAAATCCCTTAACGTGAATATCTTATATCCACAAGCTTCTTTCCTAAATTTGCAGCATAACTTCGATTAGAAAAACTAAAACCACATGCGACCAAGCATGATTGATTGAAACAGATTAAAAAAGGAAACTTGAAACGGAGAATTCAGTTCAGAAGCTGACGACCTTGCTTAAGACTAACGCACGAGATTTCAAGAGCCTCTCGCCTTTTTGTTTCAGCCAGGCAGTTCGACTTCAGCAGTTGAATCTCCTCTATCCCGCCCTTGAAATCCTAAAATCAATTCAAAATTTAAAATCCTCAACCAAATCTCCGTTACAACAATGAACGCAGTAACAATTTGCACCAAACATGCGTTCATCTAACAAGAGCGTTCGACTGCTTGTTTACCAAGAAAGGGGCAAAGAACGACCAGAACTGAAGCTCAAGCATACTGAATGTGAAACGATCGTACGTACTTGGCAAATCTGGTCGAAGTTCGAGAGCAGCATTTCCATTTCCTGGTCACTCGTTGCCGCCATTTCTCTGCAGCTTCTGAGTTTCCCTCCGCTCCTAGGATGATCAGTGACTTCAGTTCAAAATATAAGAGAACTCTCTTGAACGGCATCTTCTTTTTACAAATTCATATTTGGTCCTATACTTGTATTACTTGTGCACATCACTCCCTAAGACCCTGTTTGGTTCAGTGTAAAGTAAAAACTTTACATGGGAAAGTTTTAGGGTTACAACTCATTTTCACTTATTTGACTGCAAAATTGTACTCAATTTAGATTTACCGGGCCATTACCTTTTCATCGGGTCACGTTGTTTTCCCGGTAAAGTTTTTCCATCCCAAAATAGTTGCATTCCTACAATGCAGTGCGACCCGCTTGTCAAATTACAAAAGAAGCTTGTCAAGGAAGAAGAATGACCAAGAAGAATATGGGAAATTGAGATATTTTAGTAAATCAAAGATTATAACATTATTGTTTTATTTACTTTCCTAATACTCTCTAATATTTACCAAACACAATAATCTCATACTACATACTATTTTTCATGTAAAATAATAATTTTTCATACAATCTAATTTTAGATGGAATCTAATAATACTCGAATTAAACGTACCGTAATTGACCACCACATTCACAAGACTCTAAAATTTACAGGGTAATTAATAATTATCATAAAATAAAAATGTATTAAATTTTTTATATTATTTTCAATTTTTAAATTTATTAAGAAATGTACAACTTCCAAGGACTAGATTGCACTTACAAATAACTTCTTGGGACTATACTGCTTTATGTAATTGAAAATGGACCGAGTTGGTCTATATACAAAGTGGAGGGACGTTATCTCGACCCATTAGTATTACGAAACTGCCCCAGTTTATTGGGCCTGAAGCCCATTAAAAGGCCCACTGACTCTGGACCTCTAGGCCCATCCTGTACAATCTGCCCCTTCATCTCTCCCCCCATCGCTCCCCAAAAATCTCAGAACTCTCTCTCTCTCTCTCTCTCTCTCTAATGGAGTCGCTGCTGGCGAGCTACGCTTCCTCAGACGAGGAAGAAGAGCAGAATCAAGTATCTATAACGGAGCCACCGTCGGTTTCCAGACCCAATCCGTCCTCGTCTTCTTCTTCGGTTGCTTCTCTGTTCTCTTCTCTCCCGCAACCCAAGCCGGGCCTGAAGCCTGCGTTTTCTTCGATCCACAATCCTCAAAACAATCGCCCCCCGAAACCGGAGGCTCTAGGATCTGGGGATGATGACGCGGAGCTTCCTAATCCGAGATTGAAGCTATTCTCTTCCCTTCCTCGGCCCAAACAGTATCAGAATGCTAGCCAGCAACCTAAGAGAGTCGTCCAGATTCGTCCCCAAATCAACCTTCCCCGTCCCATTGTCGATGATGATGAAGATGAGGATGAGGGCGAGAAGGAGAAAAAGCGCAAGAGGGACTTGGAGTCGGTGGCTCAGAATTCGTCTGTTCGGTCTTTTCTGTCAAGCTTGCCTGCTGCGAGGGGTTCCACAGCGTTGGGAGCTCTGCCTTCCTCAGGTGCAGGTCGTAGAATGGTCGTTGATACAGACTCAAATGCTCCGAGCTCGAGTGGAAGTCTTGGAGGGGATAGTCAGTCAGGGTTTCCACAAAACGGAGAGGACTATAGCAATTACGTGAATCATCATGAATCAGTTGTTGCTCCAAGTGGCGCACCTAGTTCTGGTGATTTCATGGGAAACAATGACGTCCCAGTGGGCGTTGATCGAAACAGTGGTGGATATTATGGGTCATACACCGACCCAAGTGGGGGCAACTATGTTGCTTACGATAATAGCTATGCAGGTTACTATCAAACCGGGTATGATCAAAGTGCAAGTGGGGGAGAAGATCCGGGTTACAGAGGTTATGGGAGTTATGGTAAATATGGGAATGGTTCGGTTGATAGTGAGATTAAAGTGACTGGGAAGAGGGGAAGGAGTGAGATTCCTGCGGAGATAGTTGAGGTGAAACAGGATGAGCTGATGAAGAATAGACCAAGAGAGGATCAGATGAAGTTAACTGGAATTGCCTTTGGGCCTTCTTACCAGGTAAATTTTCTGAATGCTACAGATAGTTTTGTTTTTTGTGGCTGTATTGCATTTTATCAGTTTGGAGGAAAATTAGTCCACCTGTGTTCTGGTTCTTAGACTAGAAAGTACTGTTCTAGGCCGCATTGCATTGTATTTGCTTTTACTTCAGTTTTTGGTTTAATTTTGAGGAAATTAGTTCATTACCTGTCTTGCTTGATGTTTCAGCCTTAGAGCCCTGAATTTTGAAGGATATGATAAGGGCATGACCTTTAACCCCTAGGAAACTGAAATTCGTCTAAAAATCCATTGTTTCATATCAGATGGATCAGATGCTGCAGCAGGATGGATACTAGCAAAAAAATGTTAGTATTGACAAAGTTGACAAGTTATTCCAAATGTGTGTGCAAAGATAGCATCTTTGAGAATTTGTTGGCAGTACTGGAGGCTGATTACTAGGGGGTGGAAGCATGTTCCCCTTAAGGTGGAGTTTTACTTTTGTGAGGCTTCATGATATTGCATCTTAGAGTCCAATGGTACACAGGCCTCAGATCAATTTTTCTCAAACCAAGAGAGAAATGCTGAGGGCGATTTTGCAGGCTTCTCTTTTAGTTGAGTCTGCATTCTCTAGACAACCACCAGGGTGTACTATTTTATATAGACAGAAGACTTCATCAGTTAGAAATCAAACACCGCATCTATCAACTTTGAACTTTTTATCATTGCTTCATCTGTCTCTGTTTCTTTTTTGCTGATAATTCCTTTCCAATGTCTGATTTGCTTTGTTGTCACCTATTGATTCTTCTCTCATCTACTTATGCTTTCTGGGATACTCTTGTATACCCATCCTGCGTTTGCCTTATTTTTTAGTAGTAGGATTTACCAGCCATTTGTTCATCTTGTTGGATGTTGGTCTCTCATCAAATTATGCTTTTAAGCTTTTCCGTTTAATTGTAAACTGACATGGCCCATGCTATCATGGCTTTTACTATTTTATGCAGCCTGTTTCGACTAAAGGGAAGCCCACAAAGCTCCACAAGAGGAAGCATCAGATTGGCTCATTGTACTACGACATGAAGCAGAAGGAGATGGAACTCACAGAAAGGCGAGCTAGAGGCCTTCTCTCAAAATCTCAGACACAAGGCAAATATGGATGGTGACTCTCGTCTCCTTCACATGGTACTGGTCAGGTTGTAATTGAGTTTCCATTTGTAGCTGCTTGCTCCAGTTTTTCAATCGACCCTTCTTTGAAGCCAGAGGATTGTAATTACTTTCGGGGCTGACATTGGTGCCTTAAACTTATGTTATTGCTGAAAGATAATATGTTTTGTTTGAACTTTCAATACATTTTACTATTATTAGCATGTCATTTACAATGTTTACATACATAGTAGAAATTAACCGCCTAAAAAACTAATAATGATAGAAATCAACACCAAGGGTCTCATGGCATCTCGACGATAGTACTGATATCACAAATCCTTGAGCAGCTCACTAGCAATATCTTTATAGCTTACTTCTTCTTTGGTCCTGGTTCAACTTTTTCCTGGGTCAACGGTTCCCTTGCGTCTTTCTTTGGTTCGTCACTGGGTCCTGGTCCAGTTTTTTTCTCTTTGGTGACCTGACTTGTTGATTCCGCTTTCTTCATGCCGAGTGTTGGTATCATGTCCAAAAGCATAGCCTGGACTGGGTCGTTCATGATTTCAAGTTTCGGGAATATCTTCTCCTCACGTCTCTCTCCGTGATCCCTATCCAATTCAACACCCTTGTGATCTTCATTACGCTTATCTCTTGTAGCTGCAGCATCTTCTTCCCTCTCACCAATGCTCCCACCACCACCCCCTCCTGATAGCTCGACCTCTTCCACTTCTTTTTCCTTGGAAGGTTCAGCAGTTGCCTTGATCACTGTACCTTCATTTCCCATGTTCTTGGTTGACCTCAAATCCACCTTGTCCGTTGCATCGGAAGCCGAATTGTCTTCATCAGACTTGTTTCTGGATATTTTGGGGGGTTTCCTTCCAAGTCGTGGCGTTGTCCGATGGACCTGTCTACCACCCACTCTTCCTCTCTTTGTGCTGGCACTAGGCGGCCCCCCTCGTTTCCTCTTGCCAACAGCCTTCGTATGTGTGGCTGCTGCTTCCTCGTATCCTGCAATTGCTTTGTTTCTTCTATACCGATCTTCCTGCCCAAGAGGACGGGACACATTCGTGTTCTCTCCGCGAGCCAGATCAGAAGATTGATCTTCTAAATCATCCTCATGTCCACTGAATGTCAAGCAAACACCAATTAGAAAGGAGCAATAATGCCAGCAGACTTCTAACAAAGATTCGTCATCCTAGGTTGATAGGAAGCAAAAACTACAATCAGCAATAGAAGCAAAAGTGAAATCATATTCTGTACCATTTTCAGATCCTTTCTGAGTCGCGATCTGATCACTAAGTTTGGCAAGTATCGAAAATGAAAAGAAATTCGATTCAAGACTAATATACAGAACTAATTGTCATAAGATATAGGAAAGGCAGTGCATCCTACTCACACTTCGTCGTCGATCAGCTTATCTGCCACTGTGAGGTGTAACTTATATTGATCCTCGGCCAACCTCCGGTCACTGTCCATGGAGTCTTCTAACCATTTTGAACTCACAAGACACACCGTACTTTTCCTCAGAAGCTGCTTCTCTGCTTTGGTGAGGCTGAAGGGGGTGAAAAATTGGGTTGGTGGGACTATTTAACATGCACAAACTTGCAAAAGCATTCCCTAACCCACTAGACAGGGCTTGCTCATTTAGACAACTGCTAATTGGCAAAATTGTTATCAGGATAATGTATTACTTTGCCTTTGTGCAGCTTTAGATACATCAGCAACAGGTCAGAAAAGACATTGTTTATCAAACTACATATCTCCATAAGACATTTCAGCATAATAAGAGAAAATCCTACGATCTCATCAACTGCATATATAGTCTTATTTTGGGCCATCGCAAGCCATATTTTTCTCTTTTTCTAAGTCATAAAGAAAATTGCAGTCATATAGTACCTAGGGAACAAGTATTTAGTAATATATAACAGATCCCTTGAGATACCTCTCTTTTGCCCTTAAATGCAGCCAATCCTAAATACGATTCTTCCGGATCCACAAAAATTCCAAGAGAACTGTTTAAGATTTTTAAGAACATACCTTTCAGTTACAATCAAAAAAAGAACATACCTTTCAGTTATTGCATGCAAGTCCAATGCCAATCCAGGAACTTCCAGAAGTACCAAGTGTGTTACATCTGCTAGACCTTCACTGACTTTTCCACCACCCCAATGCACTTCAAGCTCCAACCTTCTTTTCATGAGCCTCAGCAGGATCTCCCATTCTGGTTGCCTTCAAGAAAGATCCACCAAGACGTAAATAAAAATAAATATAAGAAAAAGTCAAAACAGGTCATACAATAGAGCAAGTCAAGATATCTCACAATGTTGATGCCAGAGAAAGGAAGTGAATACTGCAACCATGAAAGCGCGACCACTTCTCCTTGGGGCAGTATTTTCCCTTATAATATTCAATCCTGAGGGAATCTTCTGATCCTTTCACATTGACTAAGAGCTGAAAAGAAAATATGGAATGAGCTTTTCAAGTTTGGTCTTAGCAAGCAATTGTACATTATATACCTCATTTTCAGGAACCATAACTCCTCTTACTTATCACATTCAAGCAGCCATGATTGACTCAGGTGCTGCTACCCACTAATACATTGTACATACAAATTACCTGCTTAATATCTTCAAGATCAAGATCCCAATAGTAGGAGTCCGAAAATTCATCAATTTCTTGTTGCAACCTCCTTTTTGATGCAGCAGACAGAAAAAGGAAATACCTAGAGAGAGTGAGAGACGCTCTTCAGCAATGAGCTTTAAAGTAGCAATAGAGCATACAGGAAATCATGGTACTTAACAAAGCGAATTCGATAAGTTGGAAGGTTTGCTGGCAAGACTAACTTTGGCTGTAAAGGAAGAAGCCTCCTTTGTGAACAACAGTCAATAACCCATGAATAATGAATAACATCATTACTCCGAGTTGCTGCTTGGAATTTGATGCCTGGAGCATTCACTTCTTTATTAAATCCATGAAATTGAAAACAATTTCAATTGACAGATTGTTAGAGAGATAGATACCTTTGCCTTCAGCTGCAATACAGTGGCTAACAGAATTATTCAGATTCATCGAGAAAGTTCCACCATTCTCGACAACCATTTTATGCAGAGCATCAAGAGAGAGATTGGGAGGAACATTGACAAAGTCTGATCACATTAAGGATACCATAAAGATTGGGAAAAAAAAAAGTCTTTTCTATTGAAACAGATCTAACCATGAGCCCACATTTTTTCCCACTCCTATTCTTTTGATAAAATCTACCCAAGGGGCAAAATAAACGCCGTTGACTGTATTTCTTAAACAGGGAATCCCAAAAATAAGTGAAAGTAAGAAAAGAGAGCTTAAAAAGGAAAGCATTGAAACTTTGTGACTTTTTTTTTTAAGGATTGCTAGCATACTGATCTACAATTGTTGTATTCACAGACTTATTACTTATGCTTAAGGAAAACAGAGAAAATTGATCGTACTTTAGCCAATTTAGACTTAGAAGAAAGGATACAAAACATCATATTCGAGAATATCCTTGACTCCCCCTTAACACCAGAAACATCAGTCTGAGTGAAATGAGAAGGAACAAGAGACATTCTCGTTTCTTTCTTTCCTTTTTCAGGTCTCTTGCGCTTTTGACCACCAGTTTGACCACCCCTCCACTGATCTGTGTAGCCCCTCTCTCTTTGGGTAGTACCATTGCTTGACTGTACCAGATCCATGAAAGCTGTTGGGAACCAAGCATGAGGAAGAGGAAATAATCAAATTTTGTACCACTGAAAACAAAGAGTTTGCTCTTCTGCCTTATTGTTTACATATTATGCTAGTATTGATCATAACAAACAATACGAAAAGAATCCAGCAGAACGATAATGCTCATGCAACCAATAGAGAAACAAGAGGAGCAAAGTTTTCTTACACTGCACGTCAAGGCATTCATGCCAGGGCTTGTCCCATCTCACTCGATCAATTCGTGGAAACCTGAGACTGTATGGAGCAGCAAACACCTATCCAAGTGAAGGAAAATAAACAAAGATTAAAGAAGGCAACTTTAGCAACCAAGTTATAGTATTATAAGTAGCTCCTTCTCCCAAGACCATGAACATACCTCAGAACTTATAGTTCTTATGTCACTGGTGATAGCAAGTATGAGAGACCTACAATAAACAGAAAAATATGACACAAAAGGATATACAAAAATAACGGTCAAGACTGTAACTTTTCCAATACCAACATTCACATATCTAGCAAAACTAAAAGCTTGCACGCTCAGTAAAAGAAAGTTGACGGACTTACTTCTCAGGGCTTTCCACCCAGACATCAGGCCTCTCCCTCGAGTGATTGGTAACTTGATAAAAGCTTGGTGGTCCCTTCTTTGGGTGTTCATACTTCCTGGAAAATATGAAACAAAAGTAAGCAAACCTCCAGGAAAACACAGAACAGAATTAAAAAATGCCTGCAACGGAGAGATATTTCCTGTCCATACAAGAGGTGGAGAAAAAGAAGCTACCAGGGGAAGCAGGCAGTCAATCTTTTGATATAACATTTATTTGCACTTAGCCCAAAAAAAAAGGGTTTTAACATTTATCTTCATGCAATCTTTAAACTTCACCAGCCAGTCTAATTTGCACTTAAAAACACCCCTATGGTTATTAAAGTCCGTGGATCGTTCACCAATAAACTAAAACCACAATGTAATGTTTACAGTTAGATCCATGGAAGTTAAAGATTTGCTTCACCTCTGCCCGATTAAATGAAAGAAAACTATTACCTTAAATATGGCTTTAATTTTGTGACAACAGCATCAAGCTCATCATCAGAAAGTCCCGTACCAACTCTGCAGAAGGAAATGAATCTGCAACACACTGATGCAGTTAGACCCACTCTTCTTGATTCTATGATAGATTTGAAAGGTTGACCCTGGGATTAGTATTTAGCAATGCAAGACCCACTAGAGCTCAGAATAAATAGCAACATCAAATCCAAGTCACAGTGGTTATTGAGACAGTGAAGTGGTTCGAACCCCTCCTAGACCAAAGAATCAAAGAACGAGCTGCATTGACATTGTTTATAAATAGAAGCTCATCAACCGAGCAACTAGGAACTTTTTCCTTCAAAATATTTCATTTTCTGCAATATAAATGAGTCGGGTACTTAAGGGAGATAGGAAAAAAGGAAAATACCGTCTCGGATATGTATTTGGATCCGGACGTTCTGCAAGACCAACCAAGAATTGAGCTACCTGTGTTTCAATATAAGATTAAATAGCAATCCCAGCCTGAAGCAGCATAAAGTTGGTGATAAAGGACTGGATTACAATGAGAAATTTAATCACCTCCCCTCCACGACGCCCGGATCCATAATATCCACCTATCACGTGGAAAGATTGGAAGAAAAACAGTCATATTCTTAGCAAACAGGAGATTCCGCATTAAACTGGGAAATTAAAAAGGAAACAGAAGTTTACCTATGATAAGAACATCAAGATCAGTACTGGCACGAATATATTCTGGCTTTAGCTTTAACCACTTTCCACTCCGATCACCCGGTTCCCATTTGGAACCAAGGTCTTTCAAAACAACTCCTTCATCTCTACGTAAGAAGACGTACCTTAATCAGTATCACTGAAAAAAGCTTTCATAGTAAAAACCATTCCAGCTCTTATAAGGTACAATCAGATACCAATTCATTACTTCACTGTTGAAAAATAAAAAAAAATGTCCCACAATTCACAGAAAATTCAATAAATTTAATCCAAGAATCTGAACAAGATCTAGGCCAGCATTAAGAAAATTAGAGTACCAAAAACAATAGACGGCACAAAAAGGCGACATTTTGTATACACCATCGAAGTTCAATTTTGGACAAAAACGGAACTAATAAACTCGCCTACATTAGCAATATATAAAGTTCATACAACATTACACAGCCTCTAAATATACTGAGATTATGGCTGACAGGTAAGATCGCTCACCTGTTCTCAATTGTTTCCTTAAAGAACCTTTCAACATCATCCAAAGTGTCTGCAATTAGTGACCAACATGGCTCACCTGTCCAGGAGCAAAGTAAGACAGCTATTGTTTAAAATTTTCAAATATCATAACATAATACCAGTTTTGTTTCTTTACCGGCACGACGAAGTGTGTTAAGACCTCCATCAGGTACTAAGATTTCCAATCGGCCCTTTATAGGCTTCACAACTTTCCGAAGAAGCTCATGCCTCTCCTTCAAGCTTTGGTGAATGACACTAGTATCCCCAGAATAAAGTATATCAAATGCAACATCTGTTCATAGTAAATGTCAAGGGAAACTCTAATTTGGGAACAGACCAATAAAATTTCAAGCTGAGATACGATGCAAACTATGCGACCAAAGTGATGACTCCAACAAAAACATTGAATCTGTAACAGGAATTCTAGTGCAGAAAGAAACTACTTAGCTATTCTTTTCCTGTAATAATTGCACTTGCAAAATGCAACTAGCAAAGAAATTTTGGTTACAATAGTGGAAGGTATCGATGAAGAAAGACGTACTGGTGATAATAACTGTAACAATGCAGCCCTCTAATTTTGATAGATGAGGTTATATTGGTAAAAGAAGTTAGTGCAACCATTAAAGAACTGGTAAATGAGCATTCCTCTTTTTTTCAGAAAATGAAGGTCAAAGAGGCCTGTCCATCAATGCATTTGACCCTAGGAGAATGGTTTCAAGTTTCAGCCTAAAAGATTTCTTACGTCACTCTAAGACAGTTGCCAGACTCTTTACAGTGGCATTATCAAGAAATTTAGTTTCAAATCTGCTTTTGTTTACCCTAAAATATTGAGCACAAGTGCAAATCACTTCAATAATGTGAACTTAAGTTGCCATATCACTGGGAAATATGCACAGACCAAAGAATAAACAGGCACATGCTTAAAGCAGTCAAAATTGAATCAGATATCTAAGATCTGTGCATCCAATACCCACATCCTATTGAGCCATTCTTCAGATGCTATGTGGTTCCCAACACCTATTCGTGGATCTCAGATTTCTTTGGAAGGGTGCTGAATCCCTAAACTGATAAAACCCTGTTTTAGACTCTAGAAATAGAGTCCTTTAAAATGTCCAAGTGCCAAAGGATACAGCACAACTGCAAATAGCCAAAAAAAAGGAATTAAAAAACAAGAAAGGACAATACAATAGAAAATTTAGTAAGAATCATTCAGGTTAACTGACCTCCCTATCACTGGAAAGTCCTTCCCTGGCAGCCTTGGCTGATAAGAGATTAAATAAATGAATATCCTTATAATAGTGCACAACATAACAGAAGAACCAGCAATGAGAGTAAATATATAAGCAGCAATATCAAAAAAAGGAAAATACCGATTTCTTGATTTGAACCGAACTCTGCAAAACGATTTGAAGACTTGTCCCAAACAAGCATTTCACCATCAAGGATGCACCTGAACACAGAACAAAACAAAGATAACAATTTCATTGTCAATTTCTAAATATTTTGAAGTTTGAGTTGCATTTTTGTCATCAATTACTCTGATAATGTTGTGACAGCAGTCATCCATTTTAACCAAATTGTTTTTTTTTTTTTTGGGATCGTTTTTAACCAAATTGTTTTAGCATTATAAAATTTGGGAAAACTACAATCACCTGTTATCTTACAACAATATTTGGACGAGCTTACACCAAATCAATCTATATGGGTCTCATGATATACATAACCCCAATTGAGTTACATCTCCCAAATCTAAGAACAATATAGTCGTTCAGCTTTCTTTCTACTAAGCACCCTTAAGATGTCCATAAGCAAACTACAATAGACCTACCTTAATGTCCATATATGCAATCATTGGACCATGGCTCTCTTGGATCTAGAATGTTTCATGAAAGACAATCAATTGAACTCCTCAGGCAACATGCCTTGTCGTTAGGCTATTTCTATTCAAATTTTATTTGTTAAAATCATGTTTCATCCTAAAGAAAAAAAATGCATCTATCTTTTTTATATAACGAGGAGTTGATTCTCTTAGTCCCATGTAAGTTCATGTGCACACATATATGGATGGCTTCCCAAAGGCTACGTGCACAAGGAAGAACACACAACTTCATGAACTACTCACGAAGCATATGCACGTTTTATCACTTGAGCTAATACATATGGGTTGTGTCTGATTTTTCAAGCAAGTCAAAATCTTATTTATGGATCATAACTCAGTGGCCGTCTTTTTAAGCAAGTCAAGCCAATGTTTACCTATCAACCAGAATATTCTGAACAACATCCAGCATCCCATGCTCATATTCAGAGTGATCAAGAAAGTTCCTGCAGACAGCAGGCAGCTTGTCACGCCAAAACAAGGAGTGCTATATGTAGGTAAACATTATTGATGAATATCATTATATCAGCAACCAAAAAAGATGATAAAAAAGTAGATATGATATACCTAGAGAAGAAATGCACCTCAGATCCATTCTTATGAAGTTGAATACGATCACCATCAAATTTGCACTCGGCAACTACTTCTTTCCCATGAAGCTATAAATAAGCAGAGCATCATAAATTTATTTTTGAAAAGTAAATAATTTTATTAATATGCACCAAGAAGGTGCTCATGCTCATATACAAAAGCAATCATAAAAATTATTGTAAAATACTTTGATACATTTATGATCCACTATTATGAGATGGAGAATGAACAAGAAGGCTGCCTTCTATTTGACAAGACATGGAAAGGCTCAATCATTATAATGATGGTTACATAAGCAAATGTAGTGGTGCTGAACTATTATATTAATGGCCAAATGAGCAATTGTAGTGCAATCTTTAGATATTAGTTCTCCTTTGTTATCCAGACTGTTAGAAGAACTCTATGAATCAAGACCTTTTTCCAAGCTGCTGTAGCATCACTGACTCTCACTGCAAGTTGAGGGCGCACTGGTTTTCCAACTTCTATATCCTGTAACATAATACTCGGTGTAAAGCACAAAACTGATAAAGCCTTTTACCATGCAATTCCATTCCTAACAGTGATTCCAAAAGTTCACTGCAATATTTTGCTCTCTTCATTTTCTCGCATAAAAACCTATATCAACTTCACAAATATGTGGAAAATTCTCTCTTATAAAAGGCTATATCCAATTTACAGATGTGGAAACAAGATATAACTTAACCATGATATGCATTTAAATTACAACCAAGCCATGCATGTTAATGTTAATACTCAAGTAATAGTGCAGCACAGAAGAAGTAGATTCAATTTGACAAAATGCTAGACGATATTTGAATTTCATTGAGAGACAGATATCTCAATATTCTAGTAGAACTTTCTAAACCACCACCAAACCTGACGCTTATGCCGTTGGCTTCGATCCCTCAGCCTCTCACACACCAACTTCAGATCACATGTCACATTAAATAAGTCCTCAGCATCCGGATGAAATTCATGAAATATGCTCTTTTCACTTATACCCAACTTCAGATCTACAAAAGAAATTAAAAACCATAAGAAACAATGAGCATATGCCACATTTTAAAGAGAAGGCTCGTTTAAAAGGAATACCTTTAAGAATTATCATTATAATCCACTTCATCTCCTGAGCATTTGTGTTCTTAATCAAAGTAGAAAGAACAGAAGTCTTCTCTACCCTGAGACAAAGTTATCAGAAAGTAAAGAAGATTGAGTGGCTAAAATCTCCAATTATGTCTCCAACACAATTCCATGCCACATTCAGGTAACCCATGTGCTTTACATGTTTAGAATCCTGACACAAGAAGTAGTGATTCACGTAAGCCTCAATAGAAGAGTGGGATAGAATTTAACTGGTTGAATTCCAACATATCAGTGGTGCTGATGGAGAGATGATTTGTAAGGACAGAATTTACAAATCTCTATTACAAGTAGGGATCGATATCTGAGAGTTTTCCACTTCATTGATCTAACTAACTAAATTTTTAAGGGGTTAGGTTCTTGTAACATACTTTTGCAGCTTGCAAAAAGAGATTTCTAGCGACTTCTCATTCGAAGTGAATGAGACGAAGTCTTCTCCTAGACAGAAGAGAGTACAATCAATGAAAATGTTGCGTACAAGACAGAAATCATTTACATCCTCAGAATGACAAGAATACTATTGGAGTCATAAAGATGAAAAAAGTGACTGGCCTGTTCTCAGCCGATGCCAAGCTGTCCAATAAATCATTTAACACCTTGATTGTTAAACCGCCAGAAGCCATTCCCTGCCTCCGCTGAAGCACCTATTCCATTGAATGTAGAGGAAGAAGAAAAGGAATAAATGGTGATGAACCAGTAGCAACAGAAACAGCTTGAGCGCAAATGAGGATTTGTGAGTTGAAAAAAACTTTTCTTTGTAATTGTTTGAGTAATTAGAGTGCCAAAATAACTCCATTTGTGAGGTTCAACAAGTTCCCAGAAAAAAGCGAATATAACTTGAGATGGCTTAGCTACCTCAGTGGCGACCATGGCGAAATTCCCGGCGTAGGCACCGGTCTTGGGCCCACCGCGCCGCCAGTTAAAGAGGCGGTGGGCGTCCTCGGAGTCGCGCGACATGCCGAGGGCGTCGACGAGGCACGTGGCGAGCACGGACTCCTTCAGCCCATACGTCCCGCGCTCCCTGTCGAGCGAGGGGAGGATCAGCCGAATCGCGCTGAAGTAGTCGCAGGGCTTGCAGAAGTTGTCGAGGAACTTCCGGAACTTGGACCGCTTGACGGCGGATGACTTGCTCTTCTGCATCCAGTTGAAGAGGCTGACGAGGACGCTGAACTTCGTCTCCCCTGACATTTTTGGTCAGTCGACACGGAGTGCGGTTGGGAAGATGGACAGATCATGCAGCGTACACAGAACTTCTTAAGCTTCAAACTCCATGGAAGCGCGCAAAGGTGTACTCAGCAAGAAAGTGAACAAGAGCTTACAGAAGAAGGAAGATCGACTAATGAGGGAAAACGGATCCGGGTCGGATTATGTGCCGGGCCTGAGTTTCTGGCCAGATGGCCTAAAAAGCTTGGCCCAGGCCCATTTTGGAGTTCTACATCAATAGCTGGTGCAACTGCAGGCATGCAGTTTTTCCCATCCAGAGGCAGAGAGTTTTATGTATAACGAAGATATTATGTGACTGTGTTGATGTAATATTATAAAATAATATGATTCAATTATTTTTAAAATTTTTTAATAAAACCCAGAAGGTAAAAAATAATCTAAAAATGACTTGATTTGATTTGCTCATAACATCACGTTAACACTGATACATTATAAAACCATTACACATAAGACTTTCTCCTTGTCTTTTTGCTGGGATAATGGGTACGAGTTTATACTTGTACAGGATTCATTCTCTATTTTCCCCTATTAACACTTCATTCTTCTACCTGTTTCCTGTATTCCTTGATCTGTTCCTTCAACTCATCAACTTAGCAGCTACTGTTTCCCGTTTTACATTAAACCAGAGATACTTTCTTCTACTAGTTGGCCAGAATATGGCGATTCAGATGGTATGGGGAAAGGCAAAGGACTGAGATTTGAGGATGTAATCCCACAAGCCCTGCAGTGCAGGGTGGGATGCTCATCTGCCAGATAGATATACTGGGTTTAACTACTAAAGCCAGACATACAGTGTCTGGTAATACAAAATGGTCTTTCTTTTCTTGGTTCTATCATGAAGAATGTTACAAATGAAGGCAAAGATTGATGAAACTCCAAGTTTATGAACATGGTTCATCTAGTCCTTTAGAAGGCTTCTTCTCACAGTGTACTTTAGAAGGTTGAACCATTGAATCCGAAGAATGATCTCTGCACCAGAAAGATAATTTGCAGGGTGCTAATCAGCAGATGACAAAGAAATCTACACCAAAGGAACACACGTTGGACTCCTCTCTCCTTTTTGTTTCATTCTTCCACATGGAAATGGGAAATCGACTGACTGCTTGAAAACAAACATGTTTTATGCATCAAATGTTACTACAAGAAAACAACTGAACAAATTGGAGCGGCAGACTCAGTTTCCCTTGACATTTTACTGAAACTGAAAGCATTTGTTATGAAAAATAAAGAATTTCATAAACAGACTTTAATGACTCTTCCCCTTTTGATAAGCCTACAGTAAGATTCGAGGTATATCTGGCTATGCTTAATACTGTACTCTTCTACATTTGCACCTCATTTCATGGATTCGCCCTTTCACAGGTACCTGAGAAAGCTAATTAGCTTGTTTCATTGCAAATCTAATAGAGGTCATATCATATCATCCTGTGAGTAGAAACTGATTAGCAAGCAAGATGGCCATTCAGCTCTTCAAGTTCAACCTATGGTAAGAATTACTAAACATATGCAAGATGAAGAAGTCAATTAAAAGCTGTAAAATTGCAGCGTTTGCCCAGAAACTAGCAGATGACTTTCTAATGCATTTGATAGTTAATATAGGTAATGTGCTTTGATGCAAGACAAAGATAATGAACTATGTAGCAGCAGCAAACACAAAGCAGATCTGTCTGACCCACCTCAACATCATAGAATTTGATGTAGAATCTAGAGCCATCAATAGAGAGCTTGGTTTCAAGAATCTCTGCAATGGTTGAACTCAATTTGCCATTAACACTCTGTCCAAGTCCTCCAATTGATATCAACTCACCATAAGCAGCAGGAGCTTCAGTTCCAGCAAATGCAATTGGAACCGACCCGTTGAGTAATATCATCACATACTGAACAAGAAGACAAACAAAGCCTGCACTTTATATTGAAAGCTTCCTGTGAAGAACATCAAGCAAATGGGTCGAAAAAAAGCTACTGGTAAAACAGAATGGGGAACGTCTTGAAGTATAATATGATGACAAATACACCAAATCCACAAAGTTCAAAGCAATAAGGATGACAAAGCTTCAAAGATGAAACCATTGCCCACAAAAACTCAAGCTGGTAGACGGAGCCGCAGAATCATATTGACAAATTCCACTCACCTGTGAACTAGAAGATTGGCCAGGCAGAGCCCATAGATTCAAAAGGAATACTAGCTGTTGTACTGTGGTAAGTTAACCTAGTTTGGAGGTACAACAAATACATAGCATTCCTTAATTTCATGCCATTACACATTCAAAGAGGAAAGATGAAATTTTTAACCGATAAGCATATGCATCAAATTGAATAAAGCGAGATAAAGGAATTGGCACTTCACTGCTCCACAGCAAAAGAAACCAAAAACCCACATTTTTATATCAAATGCCCGTCAAGAAAGCCTCGTCAAGCGCAGAGCGAACACTGTGCTCAAAGTTCGGCGAGCGATTCCGTCGAGCAGCTTACGTTCATGGAGAATAAAACAGGTGACATAATATATCATGTCGCTTTCAGAGCGAAGCAGCACCACTTACAGACTCGGGCTTCCCTATGATCTTGGCTACGGCTTTAGTCGCGTCCCTGAGGATGTCGGAGGCGGTGACTGCGTCCACGGGAACATTAGTGAACAAGTTCAAGGTCGGCATTTTCTTTATCCTTCCGCACTCTCCGCGTTTTTCAGAGATTCGAGCAATCCGCAGGAAATTGTTCTGTTGCTACGGACATACAAAATGGAGCGAACGGGTGGTTCTAGAGAAGATAACATGCCACAGCTTCAAACCTTTCATAATTAGAACTATTTCCCAAAAAGAGTAAATCTGTATTAACTAAATTACCGCATCAGAAATAAATATGGTCTAATATAGTAAGTACTGCTCACACCTTGTGATCTAAATGTTCTGAGCTTGTTCTCACTTGTACCACTTCTCGTTCTGTTTTATCTCATTTTCCTTCTACCCTATAAAGGCCTGTATACTTTTTCTATAGACCAAAAAAATTACTGCAAAAAAATATTTTGTAAGATGATAATCATCGGCTTGTGAATGATAGTGATAAATTCGATTTTTATCTATCAAACTCTATGTGCCCTTTTATCATGCCCCTTTCATATCATTTTTTAAGTTGATGTATTTCCTTTATAAATTAAAATTATTATTAAGTAACGAAACTTAAGAGAAAATTGCACATAATGGGTACCCCAATGAAATTGAATATGGCGATCCTATTTTGTCATGATAGCGTGCTTGCTATCTGCCCAAAATTCCATCTTGAATAAGCTACAGACCCGTAATTTAAAAATATTTTATCGACAAATTTAGGAAAAAAAAAATATGAAACTTAGCTGAGGACTGTTCGAGTCCAATGTCTCTGAAAAGATTCGCGGAATATCTACATTGCCCATTTTTTTTATATTGAAAACGTCCAAATTTCATCTGACTAATTCTCATGATCTTATACGCACGACAAATAAGCATACAAACTTGATATTGCAATTACATTTTAGATATGAGGGGTATTTTTGGTTGCTACCATCTTCAACCCCGAGCCAGGATTTCGATCGGAAACAACAGAGAGAGCGAAAGTTCTTCCATCACAATTTATTGAACTCGTTAAACCTTTAACAAAAGAGGCTTCTGCCACTGATATCTGTCACCTGTTAAAGCAATTTCAAGACTCAGTGATGATGGCAAAATTCATCATCTCCTGTCCCTGAATGTTAGGTCCCTTAAACAAGATTCAAAAAAAGGGTATTCAAGTCTCGGACAAGATTAAGAATCTGCAGCTCAATTCGTCGTCTTGAATGTCTTCATCTCTTCCTCTTCGAGCCCGAATTTGACTGTCTGACAAATCGTCCCTGAAGAGTAAACTGGCAACATTAGACCGGAGAGTGCTCGATCTGTGTTTCATTTCTTGATATGTCGGACTGGGAGTAAGCCATACCTTCATTCTGGGTCGCTGATCGGCACTGACTTTTCTGACCTGGTATCTGATCTTCTTGGAGAAGAGCCGTGTTCGACGCTTCTCCTTGTAGCGCTGCACTCTCGCTTCCCGGACTCCTCCACCGGCCTCGGGGAACAGATCGATCTGTGCCAACCTAGTCTGATGACCGTATGTAAGATGAGAGACAACCTCAGTTATACAATTAATCAGGATACTGTAGATTCATCAATCGAAGATATTGATCTTTTTCCGAAGATCTTCGGGGATCGACAAGCAGTAACAATTCGATATAGTGAAAAATCGAATGCTGCATGATAAACCAAGAAGAGTTCTGAATGAAAAGCTGAAGTTCTTTGAAGCCATATATGTCTAGCTTCCATGATGCTTTTCTTTTATCGAAATTGCAGAAAGAAATGCAAGAATGAAAAGGAATTCCATTTTTTTTCTAATTAAGAAAAAACCATTTGATTGATTTTTTTCGATTATAAAGAAGCTCAAGTGCATAGAAAGGGTAAGCATACGAGAAATCCCGATAGTAAGAATTGAATTCAAAATATAAACCAAAATTACAGCTATGTACCAACCCTTGGTTCTCATATAAGTAAAACAAAGTGGAAGAATGCAAGTTAGACGAGCCGAAAATTGGATTCTTCTAAAAAGGGGAAAAGAAGCTTTCTATAAAAGGAGCGCGTTTATTCACGCGCTGAGCTTGTGCCTAACGAACAAAGCTAACTTTTTCATGCTCCATTGATCCCAAATCATCAACAATGCTCTGATGATCAATCCTCTTCTATCTTTTTGCAATTCGTCTTTACACCTTCCAATTAAAAAAAAAAAAAAAGCTTTGTGGAACTTACGGAAATGTCGTTCCCCTGCGAATCCGAGCCTATACTCTCATAAGAATACGGCGATCCTCGACCGGACCATGCGGTCGCAATACCGTCGTAGTCCAGTTTCAGGAGCAGCTCGAGCTTGGGCTTCGGGTTGGACTCGGTAGTGCTTGGATTCGCTTCAAGCCATTCAGAGCAGTTCTTCGGTTCCTCCTCGGGCTTCACGGGCTCCTGGACATCCCTTTTCTTCTTCGCTGCTGAATTGGGTAACAGAGATTTGCTGAACTTGGGGGATATGTCGAACACATCCACAGTGGGAAGATGAAAATCCCACCAATTGTTAACTCCATTAACATTCCTCAGAGCGTTCACCACTGCAAACTTCCCGAACCCGAAGTCGAATTTCCCACCGAATCTAGACCGGAAGCCCGTCGAACTAGGCTCAGAAATATTGTAATCGTTAGGAGCATCAGTAGCATTTACATTGCCCATGATAGTATCGATGATACCCTCCTCTATTTCTTCATCGAGAATGGAATCTGCATCGAAATCTTCCAGATATCCATTGAAGAACTCCGCTGGGTTTGACTGGATTTCGATCTCTCCAGGACTTTGGCATGGATTTTCACCTAAAGGCGACCACTTTGGCTCCTGTTTGAAACTTTGCCTTCCGTTTTCTTGAACGGGTTCATTTTGGAGCAAGAACTCGGACTTGTCGATGTCCCGGAAGGGCAAGAGCAGTTCCGACGGTTCATCGAAGAAATCACTTTCATGGGTCGAGGAGAATTTGGGAGGGCTTTTGGAAGGAAAGATGTTGGGGCAAGCAGTGGATAGAAGGGCAGCTGCTTCATTGTACTTCTGGTTGGGTCTTTTCCTCCTAGTCCGAGGCTTTCGGATGTAAATGAAGATGGGAGAGTTGCTCGATTCTGAGAGCGTGGAAGAAGGAGAAGATGAACTGTTTGAGCTTCTGGTTGCTGTGGAAGAGACCCTCATCATTTCAAGGAACAGAAGACGCGGATTCGGAGGAGTTGAATAATTCGAGCTTGAACTTCATCATAAGTGAGTGAAATCTCGATGAATTCAATATAGGAGAACACTGAAATTTGAAAATTCTGCAGAGATGCCTGAATTGTGCAGATTTAGAATGGGACAGAGGACCAGAGATAACGCCAGTTACTGAGACGAAGATAAGAGCTTAGCCTAGACGGTATTCGAAATTCGAGTGTTCCCTTAACAACAAATGATCAAATGGAAAGCTTCAATGGGAGTTTGCCACGGGAGGAAAGCTCAAAAGAGAGCAAAGCTCTTCCCAAATAACTGGAGTTCTGACCAAACAAATCCATAATGGAAAGAAACAGTACAAAAGCTGTAAACCATCCCGAGGAGGAGGAGAAGAAGAAGGGGGAAAGGTGACCATGGAATTGATTACTTCAGAGGCTGGAGCTTCTCTTCTCCAGTGGCTGCGCAAGTACAGTCAAGTTTGCGGGCATTTATCTTTGTGTTCAGAGTCCGAGAGGAAGCAACAACGGAAACACAAAACCCTAGAAGAAGCCCAGGTAGAAAAGCTGTCAAAGGAATGGGTTTAAGCCGCGAGGAATCGATGAATATCTTCTCAGGAAATGGGGACTTACCCAATGAGGGAATCCAAGAACTAAGAGTCCTTTTACTGTGAAGTTCAACCCCCAGAGACAGAGACAGCTGAGTCACAGAGGGATGATGTGGAGATGAGGGGGAGGGTTCACGGGGAGATGGCGGATTGAGAAGGAAGGATCCGTTGAAACTAGAAAGGTCTGTGCTCTCTGCATGTTACATAACCACGCATTGTTTGGTTCCATACAATAGGCTTTAATTTTATGGATTCAATGTCCATACAAACACGAAATCCGTGGTTATGTACCTTTATGCTCGTGTATGAGGAACCAAATAATTCACCGAGGGAAGCTATCCCTCTTTAAAATGAGCACCGAGGGACAGAGAGGGTGAGAGAGAGCTACTAGATACGCATGAAATGAGTAAATAGAAACAGACAGGGAGGGAGATGAGACAACATACGGTAGGACAAAGGGCTCGTATGTTATCAGCTGTTCCTTGTGAGGACCACCTCTGCATACCCAGAAAAAAAAAAGTGCCCTTTTTTTCAAAAAATTCTACGACCGGTCCTTCCTTAGTCTTTGATTTTAAGTAGTTTTACCTCACCTTGTTTAGCATTTGCATACGATCACTAGAAAGAAAAAACAGATATTCAGATCTAATTTCTATCGACTTTTGAAAAGGAAAATTGAGTACGGAATCGTTTAATTAAATTATAGAAGACGGCTCCATTATATCACATGGCGTTTTATAGGTTTTGTTGATAGTACAGGCACTCTCTTTCGCCGGACAATTATTTAGACGTCCATGCATCCGTAATACCTGCATGGATTTGGAGGATTACACTTTTACATCATGGGAAAAGGTCTCTTATCTGATGACGTGGTGAGATCCGATAGGTGGCACTAGATTTCTTAGGGCTGACGTGGACTGCTTTCTTTCATCCTATATTTCACGAGTCTCTATGCACGCCGTTGCGTTGCAATTTGGGAGGCGGTTCTTGGATCTGCTCTCAGACGACCATTTCAATGATTTCGAAGCTTTTGTATTTTGGTGTCTTTTGGCAGAACTGGGCTAAGCCGGAGCCGTCGACATTTCCAGATTTTAATCTACCAAATCCGTGCAACTATTACCTCCCTTCTAAACACGTTGAATCACCGCACTCTAATTTTGAATTAGTAACTCATAAATGTCTCGGAAAAATGGTGTCGTTCAAACCCGTGTCCGGTCTTCTGAGTCTCACCTCAAGAATTCCACATTTACTTTCTTTGGCCAATTAAAGAAGATATTATTGACGGATTGCAGAGCTCTTTTTTGCACTTTCTCTAGATTTTTCAGAATGCATTCTTCCAACGTATCCCATAATAAACCCATCGCTCCGAGGTTTTTATATGAGTTCAGCTCACCATATCATCAATAAACTTCATCGATAAAAGTTATCATTTCGTCTTTTTCTCTATTAATAATATTAATTTTTTAATCGTGATTTAAAATATTTATCTACATATCAAATATTTATTAAATAAATTTACCATGTTATTTATCGGCTCAGCACACGTAAGAACTTTTCCCACCGCTCACACCTTATAATTTGAATCATGCGGTCAGAAGGTTTCACGAGGATATTTCTAATATTTACACGATCAACTGTTTAACCAATGCGTTCAGTTTTTTTTCACCCCTTCTAAATAATATTCATATTTTTACCTTTTATTCCTCAGTCAGTCGCAATACATTTACAGCGTCCACACCATAAAAGAGTAAATATTCATTGATTAATACATGTATAAGTTGATTTTTGAAAATTGTAAAAAAAATTTTACAGGCTTAAAATTCGAATGATATTTATATAGCAAATCGCAATAAGTAGAATTATGAGATTCTAGTCAACTTTACAGTTATTAATACTTATATGGAACATTATAATCAAATTGATATTTTTTTTCAAATAATCCATTACACTATGAAGCATAAAACTTCACAATTCAACTCTAATAAAAAAAATTACTACGGTTGAAATTTTTATTATAATCTTAACATTTCACGAATATTAGTAATATCATATTAATCGAGTAAAATTTGGATACCCTGTAATATTAAAAAAAAAAACGTAGCATTTAGCTTAACCTAAAATGCTAACTTAATTAAAAATACAACCTAGGTGAATCAGCAATCAATGGGACAAGGAATTTAGGTTTTGACATTTGAAAAATAGTGGAAGCTTTTTATGGTCCGCTACTAGTTGAATCGTTCATTAGTTTAATTTAATGGTTCGTATCAATAAATTTAAATTAAAGAAAAGAATCTAACCGCTCGTAATAATTTTTACTATCTTTTACTGGACCGTAGTGGTCCCCCTAATGACCATATGCCAGGACATATGCGGCACATCGTGGGACGACCTTGGACATGTTATCTGTCGACAACTGCACATAAAGACAAACACTTATCTTTTCATATAAGCAATTTCGACATGGAAACTCCACAGCCCTAGAAAATTGAATGGAAAGCTCATGTGATCTTCGTCCTTTCTGTGTCAATTCTTCTCCATGCACATCTTCGGACATCAAATTGTGAGAGGAAAGGGAATATTCAGCTTTTCTAATTAGGTCACCTCGATGACCGATATCTTGAATTACTTGTTCACTCCATGATGAACACGACGAGTAACAATCTTATAAATTGAGGATCACATTGGCTGCGACCGTTCGATATGTTTGGTGTATGACAGAGTTTGAATACTCATATTATTAATTTTGCAATTTTTCAATTACAGAAGAAGTGTTATGAATCTAAAAGGGGATCGAAGAAGGGAGATTCTAGAAAACTCCAGCCGATGAGATGAGTCATGTCCTCCAGATCCAAATTGAGAGCGATATCACTCACGAAACCCCTTTTTCTCTCATCTTTGTCTGCAAATTGTCCGAACAACTTTACAGGAGGAAAAAACCATTCTGTGCAAGGAGCAAGTCTCTAATGTAACGGTGTTAATACGTGACGGTACTTACATTATAAAACCAACCAATGAAATTTAGCTCTTTTTTAGATTTTTTAGTAAAATCTTAAAAACAAAAAATATAAATGATTGAATTTAATTGATCGGTGCGATTGGTAAATGGTTACATTACATACAAAACTTTCTTATGCATTTTACCACAAAAGCTCCTTATATGAATTCAGAACGTCATGGGAAATAAGATATTTAGGGGAAGGAAAAAATGGAAACTGTCAAAAGTTCACAGACCTATCAATCAGAATGGAGAGGTTTCAAGAGCTTTGTACTGTACAGATAACAAAAAGGATGGAGATGAGCATGGCAAGCAGCTGTGATGCCAAGGCATACAAAACTCCAAAATGAGTCAATACAGCTTGAGAAAAGGGGGTTTCGTGTAATGTTGTCGCTCTCGACATGAGATAAAAAAATCATGAATTCGATTTTCATTAGTGGGACTTTCTGTACCTCTTTATTCCCTCTTCTATCTATCATGTTCTACATTTATGTGTCTCTTTTATTCATCTTGAATGAATCGCACGTTCTGGATACAGTTTTTGAGATGATCTATGATATTTACCCTTTTGTCTTATTGAGAATTATATGAAAAATGACCTTTGTATTTTGAAATATGAGCTAGTATTTTCTAAATCCATGTCCCGAATGTTCCAAAAATTGTGAGAAAGATGATGCAACACATTTTTCAATACATTAAACATGCATTACTTGGTTCATTGATGATGTGACAATCTCGACTCATAAGAGAATTTCTCGAAGTTCCAAGCCAGGTGCTGCTTGGACTCCCCCCTCTGGGACAAATGACACATACCTCTACGATTACTTTTATCATGTAAGCAGTTGCATACCCATCCCTTCAGTGAATAAAATGGTCGCCGCTTAGTCTCTTTGGGTTTGGGACCATTGTTTGACCCATAAGCATTATCTGTATGGAGAGCAATGTCTCAAAATTAAAGAGTATGGAGAGAGTTAGCTTTTATATTTATATTGCATTGGCTCCTCGGACTACAAAAGAAAACGAGAAAGATGGGAAGGAAGGGGCAAGACTAGTCTCGCCAACAACTTAGAACCCCTTGACACCAAAATGATGGAAGAAGCACCGGTCGTCTGTAGAGTCTGAGGAAGAATATAGTTTTTGCCTTGCAGAATAGCATGTAACACCCAATGGACTAATAGCACGGCGGCTCAATCGCGATTCTAGCAAATGATCGAAGCGACAAGCAAGATGAGCTTCGCTCATGCATGAGAAAACGGCATTGATGTGGAGACGGATTACATCTGAGAAAACATGTCCGTGTATCAAGTACGGTATAATTAGGGAAGCGGGTTTCAATGTATTCAAGCAATGTCGACAGACTGAACTTGTTCAATACATGAAAGTAAACCTACAGGAAGAGGATAGAGGCGATTCATTGTTTTCCAAAGATGCCTCCTTGCTGTGAGAGAGAGCACATCTCCCCATCTTAATATTCAAGAGTTCGAAAAAAGAGATGACATAAGCAAAAGAATTGGTCCATCTTCCAGTCATTACAAAGCCTTTCTGCATTAACAGAGAGAGAGCACCTCTGTTAAGAGCACATCTCGACTGCACTAAGAAGGCGTCCGAGGAAATCACTGAGAAAACTCAAAGCAATTAATCAAACAATGAGAAGTCACCGTCCATCGGTCAGGTTTACATTGACATCATAAAGAGATGTCCTGGATCTGGTCCATTGGTGAAGTTAGACCTCCAAAGTGGAAGTAGGTTAACATAAAACACAACAGCAATGAAGCCGCAGAAGCAGAACCGGCCTAGCTTAGAGAACAATCGTAACGTGCAATTTGAAACCCCAACCGAACCACCGCACCGCAAAAGAAAAATCGATTCCCTCCCACAGAAACAGGCCCACCGTAACTCTACAAGATGCACAAGAAGGTGGGCTGCCCACCTCTACCCTCTTCCACCCACTAAATGAAGTTAAACATCCAGTGGACATCAAATGGCTGCGATCCTGTTACTTGTTTCAGAGTTAGAATGCTTCTACACCAGTTCATATTCAACAGCTGAGACTAATATGATAAAGTTAAACAATCTAATAAAAGGGGGAAAAAATACATATAAGGCAGTTAAAGTAAGAACTCATGTGTAAGTTCAAATGGCTGAGCAACCATGCATGAGCCACTAGATTAGTAATTGTTAATAGTATTAACAGATAATTAACGATTTTTATTATCTGTGTAAATTTTTTTAAATATTTTGCATTATTTTGAACCATATTATTTCATTAGCCAAACTTTTTACATTATTAATACTTTTTTCCTTTTAATAATGGAGCTTAGCCACTTATAACTATTTTTGGGATATTACACATAATGTGCAGATATGTTAGATTCGATCAAATCAAAAGTGAGATCAAGCCCCACTAATTCACGCACAAGGAAAGTTAGACCGAATCCAAATGAGTCGATTTAGGTCAAAATTATCATCCCGATTCAAAATATAATTCAATAGATGTTATATTTTTGTTGAAGGATAGTGATACTACTTGGACAGATAAAAAAGACATTTTTTTTGGTTAAAAATAGAACCGCGGCACCTTTGTTTGAATGAAAAATCGTAGGTGACCTTAGTGTCATTGTGAGGAATAACTAATTAAATTGATTTAATTAGTAATAATTATGATAATTATTTGAGTGATAATACGAATTTATATATTTCTCGTAATTTAATTGATATTTTTTTCACGTAATATCGCAAAATAGGATAACCTAAAAATTTCTCTTATTTGATTGCACCCGTGCCTCAACAATTTGGGAATATAATTTATAATATATATATACATATAACTTAATGATTATGTCAATATCCATTAAGAAGAGCATGAGGATTATAGTTATTCTAAATTAAAAAAGGACATTTAGTATTTTATACGAACCGTTAGAAATATCGCTGAAATTTATTCCATTAAAATTAAGAGACCGGGTGTAGGATGCTGTTATAACCTAAGGAATCCCAAACCTAGTAGGCTTGGAAGGTCGCCGAGCTGTTGAGCGACTTGAACTGCATGGAGCATATTGTGACGAATTGTAAAGTCTGGGGTGGGATTTAACTAAACCCAAAATTCATTATTTCTTTACCCACGTGCCCAGCTCGATCCGGATCCTGTCCACCTTCCTTCCTGGCTTCCTCCTTCTCTCTCTCTCTCTCCTCCCCTCCCCCTATCCCACATCTGTTGCCCGAGGGAACCTCCCACAGTCGCCATTAGCAAAAGCGCGGTCGAAACCCTAGAGACACTCCCATGGCGATACGAATTCTCTCCCAGACCTTACTCCGCCACTCCACCGTGGCTCCCTGCGGCCTCATGTCACCCACCGTGAGGCACAGATCCTCTCGATCGGGTAAGGTAATCGAGGTTGACCTGGAGTCGTCGCCATCCACGTCGTCCTCATCGGACGTCGAGGTCGAGGTCCTCAAGATGCGGAAGCTCGAGGAGGCTATCCACGCGCTCTTCGTCGAGAAGTCAACCCCCGATTGGCTCCCGTTCATCCCTGGGTCCTCCTTCTGGGTCCCGCCGAGGAAGCGTCCGGTGGACGTGGTGCATCTCGTCGAGAAGCTATGGAATCCGTCGAGGGAGGAGGAGGCGCTCAATTTCGCTAGTAGCCGCGGGTGGCCCGCCCTCGAGTTTTTCTCGGCTAAAGGTTGTAATTTTGATGCTAATCTGACCGGAAAATTTTGATTTTCCTCCTATCAGGGGATCGGATTAGGCGGATTCTTAATGTGCTGTTGATCAATACTAGGGAAATTCTTAGTACTGGATTTTATTGAAAGGTGAAGAAGATTTTGGATTGAGAGCTCCTGGCTTTAGTTTTCTGGTCGATTGACGCATAACTAATTGAAAATCCGATCACATAAGCAATTGCAGGGAAATTCCAGTAGAACAATTTGGATTAGAAGCATCTCGACTTGAACTTTCCCAATTATGCTTTACAATGTCTGAAAATCTGCTGCCAATGTATGTTGTTTGGCAGCAATTGCAGAAGAGCAAATTCAGCATATCCGAAGAATTTGTTCAGGGTAAGTCGGGCATGTGGTATTTTTGATCAGAGACGTAGGAATTGTACGAAGAGCTGTATGATTCAACACACTGGCATTAATGGTGGATTTAGCTAGTCGGCTTTTCCACTATCTTCCCCAACACAAGAAGACAACATTCTGCCTCTCATGATGTTGCCAGATGTATGGGATGGGGGTTCACAGTTTGAGGCAGCCATAGATGTTTCTTTTAATGAGATATTCGTTGGACTTGTTTCTTCAGTGGAGTTTCTGACTAAGATTTGAGACTATCCTTGGGGAAAGTGGGGAACTCTTAATTATATATACTGCTTTATAAATAGATAGACCTGCATGTACGTTGCTTGTGGTAATATTTTGGCATCCCATTCTGTGATGAAGAAGTCTTCATATCCCTGAGATTCTTGTGACATTTCTAGGAGTGGTCTTGTAACAACTATTTTGCCACAGTAAGTTTTTTTCTCTACGGAATTGCATAATCTCGGTATTCTTGATGTCCAGTCATGAATGGTTTCTTGCAACTACCGTAAAGCATCATATGGTTTCATAAGCATAGGTCAAATACTATTTTTAACTTTTCATATGCCAAAGTACTAAAATCAAGCTACTGATTAACTGTCCAATTTTGTTTGCTTCCTTCATGGCAGATGATGGGGCACCTGAAACTCCAGTGGAGTTGGAGGTGGAAGTGAAGGTGAACAAGGACGATGTACAAGTTAAGGAGCTGGATGGTGCTGATAACAACTCCAAGGATAAGGGAATGATGAGTGATGAGTGAATCCATTCATTATTGCACGGTCAGTGAAGAATTGCACGACCTCTTATAAATTACAGTGCCGCTATGTGCCTCTAGACAACCTTTTCACCTCTTAAAAGATTCTTCAAACTGGTAAAACTGTAGAGCTTTAACTCACTATTCGGAGAAAGAGCTTCCTTATCTTGCCAGTCACCTCTGAGTTGAGATAAAATCCAATCATGACATTATCCTGTCTAAGGTGATCTTACCGTTCCTTGATTCGAATTTACAGGATCAAGCTTGTCTACATATATATAGCAAGTTGATGGCGGCGGAGAAGAATAAGATGGGGCGAAACAAAGCGGGTTCTGTACATAATGAAACTAATGCTGTGTAAGTTACTAGCATTTGATAGGTTTGATTTATGTTTGTGGGACAATATGGGATATGCTAAACTACCTGGTTTCATCATAGACTGATGATGAGATCGAGATACAAAAATATTCCTACTCTCATTCCTACCGACCCACAGGAATATAACAATCAACGGTTGCGATTGATCTTCTTTTGGAAAAGCAATTCCCGGCTGGCTATGAAGGTGGACTTCGAACTTTTATGGACAGCTCCTTTATGTGCCAATGGTCTTAGCCATAATTGTATTGATCCATTAACATCTATGAACGGGATGGCACAGCTAAAGCAGACATGCAAAGCAGTGCCTCTTTGAAAATCGAATAGCAGAGCAAATTTTCTCAGAGAAGTTGCTCAGAAAGCCAAAAGTGAAAAGCTGTTGATCTGTTCTTGCGACTGATCAAACCAGAACCAAACAAGATCATTCTGTCGATGTTAGCGGTCAGTCTTCTATGTCAATTCTGTGGAGTCGATGATAATGGGACATTTGTGGAATCCTCGGACAGTCAGTTTGCCTCGTTGAATGGGAGCCGGTGAAGACCATGATAATCTTAAGAGGATCAGATGAGAACTGGTCCGAGCTGCCGGACAGTAACGGAACGAAGAGTGCAGTTGCCCTTCGATCTCTGACTCTACAGACACTAACTGAGAAAAAGTCCAGCGACATTTCTCGTTAAATTTTTCATGCCCCCAGGCATTCTAGAGCGCCGATGGTATCTAAGATAAGCTCGAGCAGTAGCAACTAACAAACATCCGATGCATGGCCCGGTTACGTGGTAGCAGATAAGTACGGGCATACTTCCAATGTGCCCTCGAGTCGAAAACCGAGGGATTTAAATATTCGATGAGTATTCTATGAATAAGTAATGTTGAATTGATTTCAATAAGGATACGAGTAATCAAAATTAGTGTTACTCATTAGCTTTCTTTATTCTTTTTTAATGATAACCGTGGTATCAAAGTACCGTCCATCCGATTAGAGAGATTGCTTCCGCCTCGAGGTCCTATATTTACAATTGAAGCGAATTGGGAATCGGGTAAATCTCTCATGCTGCCTTGCTTGAAAATTGAAGCATGAATCTGATGTACAACCTGACACATGTATCAACGGGTCCACTCAAGAAGGCGGATTTAATTTCGGTCGTTAATGACGTGGCCTTCTCTTACTGGGCCAGCTAGGACAAACCACGTTGCAGAAACTGAATGGAATGGTTCTGATCAAAGGGAGAGAAAAATGAAATAGACAGTAAAGAAACTCCGGAAAAATGAAATAGACAGTAAAGAACCCTAAGGAGACAAGCGGGTGATTCGATTCAACCGTAAACTTGAAGCTCGAGATCTCTTCAATGGCGGAAGAGCCTGAGACTGCGCCCCGCCCCACCTCAACGCCACCCCCTTCCTCTTCAGAGAAATCGCCTGATGGCTCCTTCAAGCCACAGTCGCAGGTTTCTTTCTTTAAAGATTCTTCTTCTTCCTTCTTTCTTCTTCTTTTTTCCTTCAAGCCCGTATTTTCTGCCGTTGAACATATACTTTCGGCTCAATTTGATATCTTTGAGATCTTTTATGTCGTGCTTCCATTGCCATTTCGGTGAGAGTGGATTTTGTGTAGCCGAAGTTTTTCAGTTTCTCCTTCAAGCCCGTATTTTCTGCCGTTGAACATATACTTTCGGCTCAATTTGAAATCTTTGAGATCTTTTATGTCGTGCTTCCATTGCCAATTTCGGTGAGAGTGGATTTTGTGTAGCCGAAGTTTTTCAGTTTCCTACCTCCTCAAGTTGAACGAATTGCGAGCTTTCGGTGGAAAACGGAGAGGATGTGCGATTTCTGAGAGATATTTTTCGTTGGAAGCTCATGACGCCTTTTTTCCCTTCTTCTGGTCATGTCTCATTTGATTTTGGTTGGGGGAAGTTCAATGTCTTTGAGTTGGTTGCCTCAGGACTTCAAATTGGGTCTGTTGACGATTTGATGAACTTGTGATTCATCATATTTGCTCTTCCGTCCCCCTTTTCTCTCTATTTTTTTAATCGGTGAGGTAGAGGCTGATCGCAGAACTGCTGCCCTGCTAAGGTGGGCAGTGCTTCAATTGATTTTTTTTTCCAGAGAAGAGAGGAACTTTGTGCTGAATTGACGTTGATCACCTTATTGGGATAAATGAGACGTAATGCTATACCAAATTGTGGACAAACTTGCCTTGTTGTTCTTCTTAGATATTGGCAGCCTTTCTTTGATGGGAAAACTCCGGTCGTATTCATTGTGTAAATATTTTTATATGGAAGAAGATTTAGTGACGGTTGGTGCTTGGATGCGAAAATCTGTTCTCTGTTCTAATTTGCCATCTGTTTATGCATCAAGGTACCTGTAAATGTGCTATAGACTGATGAAGGATATGTGCTATTTAGTTTTTGTTTGCTCTTTTAAGGTGTTGAATTGACTATTCTCTTGATTGCATGTTCTCAGGTTCCATTTTTCCCTAGCTTTCCAGTTTCCAGTGGTGGTGATATGCAGATGTTCCCTATCATGTATCCTGCAGTTATTCCTGGTATTAACTCACAAGACCAGGACCAATCAAATCGGGGAGCGGGAATTTATGCAGTTCCAGTTGGTCCATACATGAGGCCCATAGCTGGACTTCACTCCAACACTCTCATTCCCCTTACCTACAACATACCCACGTAAGTAATCGATTGAAGAAAATGCCATTTCTACTCGGTAAAATTGATCTTGATTGAACCCAAATCATGCCAAAATATAAAACATCTTCACTGCCAGAAAGTTCTTTATTTTATGACTTGAGATGATATAGGGGAATCAGCTTTTCACTTAGGAACCTGAAAGTGGTATTGATCATGAGGAAATCCCTATGTAATGTATCTAGTGAATGTGAGCAGACGGCGTAGTAGTGAGGCTGGGGCAACTGGTGAGGATCAAGGGCAAGGGCAAGGGCAAGGGCAACAGCAACAACAACAGCAGCAAAATCTGCAACAGCAGCCTGCACATCAGAGGCAGGTTGTAGTAAGGAGATTCCAAATCGCTATTCAGCTAGACTTGCTGCTCATTTTAAAGCTTGCAGCTGTGATATTTCTGTTCAACCAAGATGGATCGAGGCAGAGACTTGTGGTCCTTGTCTTCTTTGCATCACTCGTCTACCTGTAAGCATATTTTATCTGCCCATCTACCTCTGAGCATTTTCCTGCTCATTGTTTTTGTTTACCCCCTACATTTTTTATTCAAGCTTTCTACCACTACTCATGCATTTCATCTATATCAGTCATTATCTCTGAAGCACGTTGATGTAACTTTTATTGACCTTTTGCAATGGCCAAACAGATATCAAACTGGAGCTTTAGCGCCATTGATTAGGTGGCTTTCTCAAGGAATGCACAGGGCGGCCGCTCCTCCTCATCCACCCAGGGCTGCTGCAGCTGTGGCTGAAAATGTTCCTCCTGCTGGTGAAGGACAGGGGAATGAAAATGCTAATTTGCCAGGTATAAATTTCTTGAATTGCTGATATAAACTAGAAATCAGATTTATGCTACAACTGTTTTGAAATAACATGAAATTATTGGGATGCTAAGACTATCGATGTAATATTGTCGAAAACATTGAAATGTCGAAGATTTCTTTTTAGTTTTTGAGGCATCTTTCATATTACTGTCTGGTTTCCATGAAAGATAAAATGGCATGCAATCTGGGGCTTGACTTTGCAATTAAAGGAACTTAAGCACTGCTAGAAACTTATTGCCTCATTTTCTGGTCATTGTCAAGTAAAAATAAAATAAAATAAACGGATCTTGGATAGTATGCCAACAGCCAACCAGTTATCAGCGCATTGTTCCGATTATATATGTGTGTGTGTCTATTTTTTTTTTCAGTAAATATAGTTCCTATATATATATATATATTTTTTTTTCGGTAAATATAGTTCCGATTATACCTCTGTGAAGTTCCACATCTAACTTACAAGGTTCCTTTCTATTTGTTTTTCCGCACACTGTTTATCTAATAGAATGTTTTTGGTGTCTAGGTGAAGGACAAGCTGGTGCAGAGAATGAGAACCGCGCTGCCAATGATGGAGATCGGGCAGCCGAGAATGTAAACCCCGCTGAGCCTGGTGCAGATAATGGAGCTAACCATCTGTGGGGAATCGTGAGGGAGATCAAGATGATTGTCTTTGGATTTATTTCATCTTTGCTCCCGGGTTTTCACAACATCGACTAGGTCAATACATCAACAAGGTCGATACAGATCAATTCAGGAGCTTCAGTACAATGGTTTTCACCTGCCTTCTGTGAAATAAATGTATATTGTTGCTGTAGCCATTACATACTTCATCATCACATATGAACTAGACATGGTAGAGTGACAGCGGATCATTCGATGTTTTGTGCTTTTATTTTCAGTTTTTCCAATGGTGAAGTTAGTTTCATGGCTTCTTACTTCATTGGGCTCCGTCTGTTTATATTCTGGAACCCGAAAACTGCACCTAATAACTTACTGTATGTTACCGCACTACCCGAAAATGGCAGTAATGAAAAGGAGAAAGGAAATGTATCACGATTGAAATTTGCCATTTATTTCCCTCAGATATTTCAGAGATACTGCACGGTTGTCTCTTAATAACAAAATTTCCATACATTGGGTTTCCACCGATGTTATCGGGAAACCGATAATTTAGGCTACTAAAAAAGGAATTAATTACAAAACTTGTACATTTGCAAAGGCTCATATCATTAAATACGACCTCACATCTCAGACAGGAGATTACTGATCTTCCTCAGCTCCTTTAAAGCCGCCATGGCAGTAACCTGTCCTTTGCCTACCAGTATATTCTTCGAGAAGCCCTCTAACGCCCCGACCTGACCTCGTTCCTGCTGGAAAGCCGACTCGATTACCTGAAAACCCCCATCATATCTTGTCAGTTAGTCATTGGGAGAAGTCCTCATCAACATTTTTTGTCAAAATGATGACTCCAAAGGTCTAGCAAGCTGTTTGTCCTATTTCTTTTTGTGAATTGAATTGCATGGGGAAGAAAATTTCGAGCTCAAAGAATCAGGAGGGTTAAGAAGTGAATAGTATATTTGCAGTCAGAGCAGAAGATAATCTACAGAAAGAATAAGCTTCTGTAAATTCTTTGAAAACATGAAAGTTTGGAGTCACACATGATTATTTTTGTCTTCGATCTAGTCAGCAACTATATATGGAGAGGCGAAAAGAAGTGGAGTTCAATTACCTGAATCTGTTCCAGCATAGATTGCCCAAGATTCTTGAAGGTGCCCATCACTTTGAGATCAGGAGCATCTCCTTTACTTGTAAAAGAAGGCTCGTCGTCTACATCAACTCTAGATGAGTCTGTGTCACTTTTCTGATTGCTTTCGGTATCAATAGAATTCGGAGATTCCATGGGTTCTCCTTTATCAGCCGTCTCCTCAGAAGCATGCTGCCGTCCAAACTTCCACGGCCACTGGAACTTACCAAACAGAGGCTTCTGCTCCTTTACATTCTTCTCTTGTTTACCTACACAATCACTGTTCGTGGCCATTTCATTTTCTGGAGACGACTCCTCAGGAATATCAGAAGTAGGAAGAGGGGAATCTCCTGATGTGGATTCGCAAGTGTCTTCATGCCCATTGAGTGCAGCTGATTTTTCAGTTTCCGTATTGCCACTAAGGGGACTTGATGGGTCCGAAAATATTGAAGAGTTCTCCTCACTCTCTGTATTCTCACTTGAACATTTGTCTTGAGGGACAACATCGTTAAGACCCTCGTCAGAGCCAAGCTGCCGAGACAAATCTTCCAACAGACTTCGCCTTGCAGATGTCCTAGGAACTTTTGTCACGTTCTTGGCTTTTGCTGGAGAAGGGTCTGATCCTGTTCTGGTGAGGCCAGCTCTGACCTTCTCTGTCCAACCCTTTTTCTTGGTTAGGATTGGAGCTCGTTTCTCTGAACCACTTCGTTCGAGTTCCTCTTCTTCCTTATGCAGGACTCTCCATCTCTCTTCCCAATAACTATCAGGCACTAAGCTCAGAGGGCTTTTTGGAGATACAGAATCTGAAGACAGGCTATGGCCTCTCACTGTTGACTTTCTTTGGTCAAATGTCCTGATCATCAAAGGAGCTACCGACAAAGTGCTAGTAGAATCAAGAGCAAGCACCTGCAATGATTTCGCCTTTTGAATTAGTTTCTTCAGATCTACATTCCGAGGAAAGTTCAGCAATCTCTGAAGAGCAGAAGTGGCAATTTCAGCTCCGAGCAAAGAGGGTCTCATGTAAAGTATCATAGAAACAGCCAAGGCAGCAATAAATGCTCCTCGAGCTGAGCCAAAAATCGGGAAGCTATCTGCAACTCCTGAATCAATTTTACTGTTGTCTTGCGCAAAAATCTCATCCCAAATCACCAAAAGGTCAATAAGTGCGAACTCGCGTCCAAATAGCACACGTAGCCACCGAAGACAAAAGTACTGTGGTTCCACTCCCAGCTCATTAAGGTGAGCGTGCAGAGGGGAATCGACAACAGAAAGCAGATGGTACGATGCAGAAGAAGCCTCGATGACAGGTGTTGAGCTGTTACTGGTCCCATCTGCAGGCAAATGTGAGTAGAAGTCTGCCATGGCAACTGAGCCATTGACCCCAGTCATCAGTGCCTCGAACAGAGAGTAAGCATCGTGTTCCATGAATTTCTCAGATAACACAATGCCTAGTTCGCCTTCAGCTCCATAAGGGTCGCTTAAAAGTACAATTTTCTGCAAGTCGGGATCAAGGTCATTGAGACTCTTCACTTTTCCTCTGCTCGTGCTGGAGCTTGTAGGGTCCTCCATGGCATTTGAGAATCTTTTGTAATCAAAACTATATGTTAAGTCGTTTTCATGAACTGACAACTCATCAAATTTGTCGGTGAAGAGCTCTTCATAAAGCTTGCGAATTTGGGAAAGGTGGTTAATGTCAACTTGGAGGACAAATATCAGAGGTGCCAAGAGTTCATGCATTCCTGTCAAAACAGGAAAAGTTTAAATTTCTCAACTCTCGAACAGAAACAGCAAAAGGATACATAATAAATTGGCAAAACCAAACATGCTCTACTGACACAGATCACAACATTGACAGCGGCATTCTTAAAAGTATTTGGAAACGTTATGCTCGATTGTCAAGCAATGAAGTAGCAAATGACAATATTGATTATTTATGTATGAAAGTTCATAATTTACCTTGCCTGTACCCATACTGAGGATGTCTAAGGCACCACAGCAGCAAGATTCTTCTTAGCATGCCTTGGCATCCTGGTGTCTGAAAATAACTTCCATCCTCAGGATACAGGCGCAGCAGATCTTGATCTACCATCTTCTCAAGCTCAGCATTTCGAAAGAAGCGACCCCAGGTGCTCTCTTCAATGGAAAAAGAGAAGGTTAAATGTAAGGATTAGGACTTTCCTCAAATGCTGGAGAGGACTCAGCGATTCATTCACAACATTTTATATATTCAGTTCCTTTAGCTAACTGATGAATCCAATTATGGTATACACAATATTTTGATCATTAGAAATTCAACAAGATAACAGTTTAACAGCCTTTGAGAAGCCAATATTATAATGCTCTGATCTCATTAAATCATTCAAGGAGTTCCATTTCTCCTGAACCTTTTCAAGCAGGAAGGAAAAGAAAGAAGGATTTTATAGAGGGAAGATTTCGGTGTTCTCGAACAGGAAGGGTGAACCTAAAACTTTTATCAGTTACTTATGCCGAACAAATTCCACTTGATTTTCATTAGACAACAATCATATCCAAATCAGAACATTATATCCAGCTAAGAAAATAAGCTCTCTGTGCTTTTCGAGCACAGAACTTTATGAATTTCCAGCCACAAGATAAAGGAAATAATGCATTAAATGATGCAACATCAAAGAAACAACTAGTTTCCACCTAACGCAGTTGAGACAAGTTAATACTTTAAAGAAGTGGACAAATACAGCTAGAAGATTACCTGGGTTTTGTGACAACGGGTTGTCCACTGCAAGATCATGCAAGTTATTTCCATCCTTGGAAATATGCGGGTCAATAAGCAGGCGCCTTCGCAAACTCGCATAACTGACAATTGTAAACAGTACACTATTAGAAGCAGATACAAGCCAACACAGCATTTCAAGTGTTAAATTTTCAGTTCCATATGCAATCAGCGGCAACCGAAGATATGCTGTTAAAAATAAGTGTTTACTTTTTACACACACATACACAAAAAAGAAATATATTTCAACAACCATATTTAATGTTTGCTTATACAAGGAAATCCGTTGTGGACTCATTACACATAAACAATAACAATGCCAGATATTGAATTGAATATAAAGAAGTAAGAAGTATACCGTCTCCTAGAATCAGCCGTGACACGGCGGAGATCGTCGGTGGAAGCAGACTGAGAAGATGGCAACACCCCAAGATCTATACGCCACCGCACACTCCTCAAGTCCCCAACCAGGCAAGTGCAGTCTGCCGTCGCTGACATTTCGGACAGCTCCGTCCTCCACAAGGACGCTGCGTTAATGTCAGACGTCATAGTGGATCGGAAGAAGCTCCTTTAGCTGAAATGGCAGAGTGAGAGGTTTCACATCGCTAAGCCAAAAATCTTGCAGAGAAGGACTTTAAGTCACTCAATTCCATCAATCTTCAATGAGAACCAAAATCATCTCTACCAAAAGCTTACTCAAACAAGCTCATCTTATCAAACAGAAATAGCATGGAATGGAGAATCTTAGAAAGAGCGGTAAAGTTCCAAGTTTTCCGAGTCAGTGTGGAGAAAGACAAGCACATCAACAAACCCAGAATCTCAGTCAATGGAATCATTTCAAAATCAAAGAGACGCGGGTCTCTGCATATTCAGGGTAAACAATCCGTGAAATTTTGGCATACCAGTGACTGATCGAGCCGGGGGGTGGAGCTTGGAAATGGGAAGCTGAAAATGTAGAGAGGAAAGGTGGAGAAGAAGAGACAGCTAGAGGTCTTGGAAGGTGGACCGGGAGAGTTTAGTGAGGGTAGGAATGATTGGGAATGGAGAGATTTCCATATAAAAAAAATTCAGATTCCGATAATTTGTTATTGGCTGTGGACTGTGGGGTGAAAAAGAGAGAGCCAGAAGAACCACGACCCCTGTTTGTGATCTTCTCCGCTGCAGAGGAAATCAGTGTCAGAGATGGATAAGTAAGAGAGAATGGAGGTAAGAGGCAACTCAAGCTCAAGCGAATGAAGCTGTCGCCTTCTCTCGCTCTCACCATTATTTTTCTAATTTTTCTTTTAAATTTTGGTATAATATTTAAGATTTTAATATAGTATAATTAATTCAGTTTAAATTAGATTATATTATAAATAAACTTCTATAGTTATAAATTTTTATTTATTTTCTTTTGAATTGTGCCTGTCACTTAAATTGCTGAATTATGTCAAATCATTGGGGAAGTGGTACTATTATTGCCACTTTAGAATGAAGCGCGTGCGCAATGCGCCAAGTGGGCGGAGCCCGCATTGGCTCAAGCTGGGAAGCTGATAATTCAACAGCCGCACCGACTCTCTATAATTTCAAGGTTGTCTTTTCTGGTTTTTTTGGATTTTTTTTTAAAAATTAAAATGATTAAATTTCATTCACTCGTAATATCATATAAATAGTATCATATAATATACTCGTTACACACTTGTCTTCCCGGGCCTCTGACACATTACGAGCGAGGAACAATACAAAGTTAACGATTCACCACCAAAAAAATTGGAAAAGAAAAGGTAAGAAGACGACAGGAAAGCCAAGTAGACGAGAAGGAGGACAAAAATGGAATTATTTACTGATTAGGTTACAATATCTTCACCCTTAAATCTTAACACTCGATTCGACTGAGATTACTCTTTGTAAGTAGCTTATGTAATCTTCGATCCCAATCCTCTTGAACTCGTAATCTTTGATGAGATCATTGCATATATGCTTTTATATGAACTTATCTAAATTTATAAGTTTATAGAACGTTCACTTGTTTAATTTTAAATAATAAATTTATCATATTCCTACATTAGCAATCTCATAAAAACATATTAGTCATGCCACTTTTATTAAGTAATAAATAATAAATCATATAATTATCTTATAGGTTAATTTTTTAGAGTAAATAATTATGACGATTTCTAATTTTATTATGGTATTAGAACACAGTTCGAGTCGCTATGCATGCATTCGTCTATATTTAATTAATTCTACGCAGTGGGTTATTATCTGACAGATTAAACTTTTAGAACAAATGATTATAGCGACGTTTTAAAAAAAATAAAAGTTAATGAAATAATGAGTAGGGATTTAAAAATATCGGAATACATTATTGAAGGGTTAAAATGGAAATTGTGAAAAAAAATTGAGAAACGATTATATAAGTTTCACATTTTTATGTTCACAATAGATATATATTCATGTATATGCATGGCAATTTCTAGAAATTGGCAGTGGAAGGGATACAGTTTTACCAAACTCTCCTCAACTTCCTCCTAATCTGAGGACCTTTTTGGAACCTAAAATATTACATCAATAGACAAGTCACGTTCCTCTGGAATAGTCGAGTCCGATGCCGCAGTTACATATCGTGTCGATTTTGATAGGTCCGGGGAATTAAATTCATGTGTTGTCAGGGAAATTAATTAGTAGCCGTTTTAAAGGGCAGGGATCATTGGTGTATGAAACGGACCCCTATTAATATAAATTAAAGGAGAAGAAATAAAATAATATAATAAGAATTAGAAAAAAAATAAAAAAATATTTTTTTCATACTTTTTTTTTTTCGAATTTTCGTTCCCATGCCTCCTAAATTCATTCTCGATCGGTGTACCCTCCACTCAAATAAATGGGACCTCGAGATCAAATGGGGCTTGCATGGAAGAAACAAAATCGACAGAATTGAATGCCGGTGGAGTTTTGTAGGACACAGGAACATAATGGGCGGACAATAATGGAATATATTGATCCGTGTAATAATACATGAAATACACCAAAAGAAATTTTGAATAATATAAACATTTTTGGGTTTATGGGTTTGATTTATATTAAGTAATATAACGTCGAGACGTGATCGTCTCAATAGTATTATAATTAATTCGGGGTTGGCTTAGTGATTCCTCATTAAACTCCCAGATGGGTAATTCCGTGATCGAATCCCAGGTTGGGAGAGTCGACAAGAATTTTTCAGGAATCCCGGTCCAACCGTAGATTAATTTCGAGGTGCGATCCGTCTCAATAGTACTATCAAATAACAGTAATTCGAGTTCTTTTGAACAGAAATTATCACGTTAAACGCATTGTTTTTCTCTCATCACTTTCTAAGTTGTTATAAACTTTGGACTTTTGGCCTTTTTGCTTCCGAGAGTCATGAGTCACGACACATACGAAGACAAAGATAAGAACATGTGGAGACAACTGGGTGATCTATAAATTTTTTTAGAAAAAAGAAAACAAAAGGTAAATGCTTTTTCAATAAAAGATTACTAGCGAATGACCCGTGGCTAGGACGGGGAGCACCACCGTAAATAATTAAAAAAGTGATTGTTATACGCAACGTAATTGCAGATGTAGAACCGCCTTTTATCCAAAAAATACCTTCAAATAATGTGTCTCTAGTCAGTTAAAAGACACAATATTAAATAAATTAGGATAAATAGTAATTTTGAAATAAAAAAGATTAAATTCATCTTGTTGTGGCTTAAAGTAATAGATAAGAAGAAAGGGAAATATGGAGACGCGATGGTTACATTAATAAAATTAAATTCATAATATATTATTCTCAGGTCGAGAATGATATTGACGATTAAATTGCAGTTGTAGTACTTAACTCAGCTGAGCTGATATATAATATTCCAAGCAAATCGTCGGTGGCGCTGACGTGGCAACGCAGTCCCTTCCAACCATCTATCGCCGGCTGCTCAATACGTGAAAGCCACGTGGGAGTTAAATAGAACATATTTAATCAAAGTGGATAAATTGACACAGTACGATACTTTTTTCGTTAAATAAGATTTCGGATTCGAGTATTGTAAACAGATAAAATATTCTTATTCAGAGTACTTTATCTCTTAGCAGTGGGTTTATCCGGCTCGAACTGGATCGATCAGAACCGGTCGAGTTTTGAAATGCAATTTGTGACCGAAATGTTTAGAAAATAAGATAACATAAGACATGAAAATATGGAAAGCACCCCCGGATGGGTGGGGCCAAAGAACCGAATCATTGTAAGACTGCATGATTTGGACGTGCCACTGCCTTGTTCCATCCTATAAAGTAATACCATATCATTCCAAGTATGAGGTCTTGTCGGACCAAGTAAAAGAGATCCCGTGATGACCAAGGGGGGTTGGGCCGAGTGGTAAGCAGCTCGGTACCGCTTAAGGAGGTCTCGAGTTCGAGACCTCGCGTACGCAGACACCCCCTTGGGAGCCTCACCCGCCATTGCCAGGCGTGCGACCCGGGGCGACCAACGGATTAGTCAAGTATGGTTGGCTGAAAGATGCCATCTCACCGCTGGTGGGGCCTGCTTGGATACCGTGACTGGCAAAAAAAAAAAAAAAAGAGATCCCGTGATGAAATGCAATGTCTTGGCATGATTCAAAAAGTTTTCGTACCCGTTCACGCACAGCTCGAACTACTGTTTCTTTTTTCTTTCATGGCTCAAAATAAATTTAAAAACAATCCAAATTAAGGAATTTCGGAAGGTGTTTCCTAACTGTTCCTTTTTTTTTTGGGTGATTTTTCGGAACTGTTTCTTTTATTATTATTTTTCAATTATGAATTTATTCTTTTCAAATTCACGAGTATCTCATGAGTTCATAAATTCAGGTAAACTTATCGAATGGAGTAATCCAGCGAGGTTGGTCAATATTTTTTTTTTAATGGTCTACATGCTGTCCATGCAAAGTGATGATGCTTTGCCTTGTCATTACATTGATAATTAACTATAATTGGGTGTGAATGAACTTACAGAGCACTATATGTGTTAGACCATATCCAAATTGCTCTCTCATGTCGAGAAATTCTTCGACAATCTTATTTCATCAGATAGTACTCGAAAATAATACTAATATGATTAATTACAGCCGACGAATTGACCTTATACTCGAGAGTCCATCAAAGTTACCTCCTATTTAGGGCTTAATCGGAGTTTACTTGATTACTTACATCTTTACACTCTTAAAATCGGGAAAAAAAATAACTCGGGTTTGATAGCCTTGTTTTTAAAGGCACCCATATATTAGTAAGTAATTTATATATATACATGTATGTATGGATACTAAACCAACAAACAAGCTATTTGCTTACCATGTTAAATAAACAGAGATTCGATAAATGAAGGATCAGTATAGTGATATCACTCAGTACCTAAATTTTAAGTAGATAAACCTTTAATAATTCATATAAATAGCTATTACGTAATTTATTTTATTCGTGAAAAAGTTTTCTCTTTTTTCAAATTTAAATTAGATTCTGACTTGAATATCATCTAATTATCAAATCGAATTATTATTAAATTTAATTTGACTTCCTCGATGTTTAAAGCCCGAGACCGGTGGTACAACATTTCCTCCCCGCCGATCATCAGACACCGTCCAAGAACACCGTCGTACCCTCCTACATTCGGCGGCATACAACCGACCAATTCGCGGGCGGAAAAACATATAACCGACCAAAAAACATTGGCCTCTCAAAATGAATCCATATTTTTATAGAAACCCTATAAAACATAAATTAATAATTAAGAAATAGACATGAGACTTGTCTATACCGTGTGATTGTACTAACGTGATATCACAATCAATATAATTTAGTTATTTTTAGGATTTTTTAATAAAATTTAAAATGGAAAAAAAAACAACTCTAAAAATAATTTCATTTCATTCGTTAGTGTCACCGCATGATATTGTTACGTTACATATAAAACTTTTTTCCAATAAGAGAGAATGAAGTAAAATAAAATTAAATAAACTCATAGAGATTGGGATCATAATTTAAGAAATTAATTAATTACATGTAAGCTGGGCGGTCGACGTAATGAGATTGTCAAAACTAGCCAACAAACAAAACCTCTTAAATAAATAAACTTGAGAGGGACACAGAGATCGATCAAAGAGTGGGAGAGGTTGGGGGCGTGGCTGGGGGACCTTACCTATAAAAAATAATAAATATATAAAAAATAAATTTTAGAATATGATATAAGTTTATATATTTATAACAACACAATTAAACAAATTTAAAATAATTAGGATTTACACCATTAAAATGACTATTGTCTAATTTATTAAAATAAAAGTACCTATAAATTAAATAAAATTAATTTTAAAATATATGTAAAATCGTCATCCCTAATCGGATAGAGAATTCAAATAATGGAGAGGCTAAGGCAAAAAAAAAGGTATCTTTTAAATCAACTCTCTAAATTTGGGCAAAAAAATCATCTATTTAAATTAAAAAGAATCTCAAAATTTTCTAAAAGAAGTTCTCCTTCTAGATGGATATAAAAGAAGTTCTTGAATTATAATAAATTTTATAATTATTTCTATTGAAAAATAAATTCCACATCGGACAGTTAATAAAATGAACCTAGAATATGAGAGAATTGAGGTATCCCCACTTACAGGCTCAAGTTCTTAGGTGAGTATTACCCATAATTTTCTCAAAAACCCGATGAAAATTTTACAATATCACTTATCTAGCATTACAGCCAATCCGGGAAAATTTTCATAATAATTAGAATTCGTATGAGAGAAAGACACCGTGAGTGCTATATATTTATTGATCCTTATAAGTGAATCATAAATATTTTAAAGTAATAAATCAAGTTTTATATATTGCTCACGTTACAGTATCGAGTCGTTTCGCATATTCTAAAATTTTTGCTGATATATTCTTAAACTACAAGTAAACTCTATCACCAATGTAATACACATGTAGCATTGGCTTGGAATTACTATATACATCACAGCCGTCATGCTTGTGTAAGAAGGCATTGGTACGTTTGGCCGGCTTAGAATATATTTCTGTTCGATGGGTGTGCAAGTTAATAATATCCTATGGACGGTCCGGCAAGGCGTCGCTGATGACATAGAAATACTTATCTAGGTAATTTAATATTCGAGATTAGTTGAGAAGAATGCACCAGAACAACCCGACTTACATATACTTTTATGTGACCATTGATTAATTAAATGCAGGAACTAGTGGCTGTCGTTGTGGCAGCATACGATAGAGAGATAATCATTAGACAAATGATTTTGAAGGGCTGTTTTTTAGTTAGATGATGAGAAGGAAATATGACCCGCCTCGTCTCCTTCCAGTGCGTGACAATCATTCGAATAACCTAGGACTGTAAGCTGATATGGATCTAATATTAGTCTTTACTGAGGGAAAGAAGGAAAAAGACCAACTTGGTTTTCTTCTACCTTTCATTTTGACGCGACAAAATTATGATCCGACCCACGAGAAGACCCGATGCAGTTCAGATGGGTCACGACTCGTACATCTGCCCTCTGAACTGATTTGATCCGTCCCGCACCAGCCCACTATATAATATTTATTTTATGCCATTATATATTTCAGGAGCACTACCACTTTACAATCACTTTTTTACTTTTCAATCTCACTGGATTTTGATGGCATATTAGAATCACCAGTTCCCATAATTTATGTGGAAGCAAGCACTTTTTGATGAATCCTACGAAGTGGGTTGATTCATTCCACAATGTCATCCAGCATCATGTTAATTTGCAATCTGTACAGCCGCTTACCGTAAATCCAGGAGACGGTGCCGTAAAAAAGGGCAAAAAAAGGGGAGAGACCGCTCCTGGGATAGTGGTCAAGACAACGAATGACCGCAACTGCAAAATACTACCAATAGCCTATCCTTCTCCTACGACAAACGGGCGCATCTCCCCCATCTCACACCGATGTTTTCGCTGGTCCATCCTTCTTTGAGATGACAAAGATGGTAGCTACAATGATGACATACGCTGCAATGGTGGCAGCATAGCTCTTGATCCTCACGTGTCTGTCTTCAGCGATTGTTGGGGACACTTCAGCAATGCCCTCCTCGGCCTCCTCTCTGATTTCATCAGCCTCACTGTCGCTGATTCCATAAAGCTCACGCTGCAGTAGAGATAAGCTTTAGTGCTGCGACCATTACTTCATTAAAAATCCCCTAAAAAATCAACCGCACAACGGACAACAGTAGACTAACTAATTTCCGCGTTGGGTATCCCAAAAAAAATCAAATGCTGGCACAATATCAAAGCTTTAATATCTGGCAAGGATTCTTAGAATAATTAAGAAGACACTTCAATGAGGAGCTTTATGATCTATGAATGACCTGCGGCATTTGAGTAGAACATACTTCAATGTACTGTTTTTTAGTTTCCTTTTCTTTCCTTCATCCTATAATACATTTGAAGTAACTTTGACCTTGGACTTGCCTGGATACGTTGACATGGGCTTGTGAGATGTTAATGGGCTCGGAGACAATAAACTCTTTGTTATATATGTGAATGTATACACACACACACACATAAGAACATTTGGAGTAACTGTGACCTGCTAACAATTCCCTTTTCTCTTGAAATTGTTGAAGATAATGTTTAAGAAGGTTGGTAATGGTGTTTCAACATGAACAGGGAAGCAAGCACAGGCATGCACTATTATGTAGGAGGCCTTAGTTAATCAATGATCAGATGCTTCATTTTCTAGACAGAGCACAAAGTTCAGTTTCTCAAACAATCAAGGATCATTCACTCTAAAACATAATGTGCAAGTACATGTTTCACCAGATTGGCTCACAAGAATATAAAATATTTGCCATATTGGCTCATAACATATCCAAGGGATTCTTCGGTTTAAGCAGAACAAGCAATTCTACTCAATCCTTATCAGACCGATTGAAATCTTTTTGTTTCCGCTCTCTTCTCATTATCTTACTTTGAGAAACTAAGCTTAAATCCGTTCCTATGACTGCCAGACGCCATAAAGAACGCACATTACTTAACTTTGGAGCCTGTTAAGAAGACAAAATGTAAAGATGAAAAATGCTACCCCCTCTTATGGGTCCACTTCTGAAACATTGTAATATGCAACTATCAAACTCTACCTCAACAAAACAACTCTCTCACCACATCATGCATCGACTCCGAATCAATGCTTGGAGAGTAGAAGAAATTGAAAACATTCTAAAGGGTCATCTCTCAATATGGTAATGCTCTCCCTAGGGTAGTTCTTCTGAAGTTCTATAGACAATGGCTACTAGAACACAAGGCATGCACAGCCTAGGTCAATATCTCCTGCAGCTGAAAATAAAGGGCCCTGGCCTGACCAATCTCCAAGTGTTCCTAGACTTTAAAAGAAAAAACAAAGCTGCTCCTGTAGTCTCCATAGAATATTTTTCATCCAACAAAATTGAAAGTGTGCGGCAGACAACACCAATGGCTCAAGCCATTTATTTGGATATCTTAATTCATAGGATATCAAAAGACTGCATATTTGCAACTCACTGATGGCATGGGATTGTTTATCTGTAAAACATCAATCCAAATGCAAATAATTGTAGAACAAGTAAGCAATTGGTACCTTAAACCTTCGGCGACGGCACTTAAACTCTTGCAACTTAGGGTCACTAATCTTTTCAATATACAGAAAAAGACAAGCAGGGAACTTTCAGTGTTGACTGAAGAGTATCACTCATTTTCATATCAATAAGAACCCATGTGGTCCGTGCCCTGCTCCATATCATCAGTTTCAGCCATTTTCCTCAATGCAGAAATAATTGCCTTAGCCTGCTTCGATGGCACACCCTTTGCTTCTATACTTCTCATCTGCATCAGAAATCCAATCCAGTATTGAGTGAAACCAAATTGGTTCTACACCAAACAATGATTCCTCATATTATCTGAATCTACTCCATAACCCAAAAAAAAAAGTGGAACTAATTGAATTTGGATACCAGTTGTTCAAACCGGAAAAAAAGTGAAAATCATGAATCAAAAATCAAACTAGAGCTAATTCAAGCGAGAACAGTGTAATTATATAAACTTAATCTATCAAATAATCAAGAATATCCCAATCGCATAAAAATTTCGAACCCATTATAAGATACATTGTTACAACAAAGACCTAAAAATCTAAGCAACAATTTTGGCAACACAAAATACGACCAAGCGAAATTATATGCAAAAAGCACAGATTACCAGCGTCGTGGTGTCGACGATGAACACGTAAGGATGAAGAAGCTGAACATTGTAACCTTTATCAGTCCCTTTACCACGCCAACTTGAAGAGGTAGCCATGAATGCTCGATATTTCGTCAAGCGTAATCCGGAATCAGTGAACCCCGAGAGAAAAACCCGCCTCAGCGCTGCCATAGAGTCAGGTTCAACACGGTAAACAGAGGAGAGTAGACGATAACCAAGCCAGGGCTTATTTCCAATTCAATCCAGCGAGAAAACATAACAAAGAGGATCTTTCCCACTAGACAGAGATTTGTAGAATATTTATTCCCTTATAATTCTGAGTGTTGGGTGAGGTCCGGCAGCCCGTTGGTGAAGTGGAGGCCCAGGGCAGAGGCTGACGCTGGTGGTGGTAGCGGCGGATGACAGTCGCCCAGACTAATCTGAACGTCCGGTAGGAATTATTAGAGACATAATCTCTTGTTGTCAAGTGGAAAGTGGCACTATTAGCTATATTGAATAATCAAACTGCAAGTGCAATACTTTACCCACATGGATGGATTTAAATGGGGATGTGGAGTTGATTGCCCTGCAATCACAGGAAAATCTATAATATCTTCTACAAATTTTATTAATTTTATCTATATTTTAATTAATTTAGGGCAAACCTCATGAGTTAAATCAAATCCTGATTGCTCTTACAGATGAGAAATTTTTTGACAATCTTATTTCGTTATTTAGTAAGGGGAAATACTACTAGGGTTACAGTCGACGAACTTACCATATTCTCAAAAATATATTAAATTTACTTCCAATTTGGAGCTCGATTGAAGACTACTTGGTGGCACCTTTAAGAATCTTAAACCCGGGAAAGTTAACTCTGTTGTTATTGTATGTGTGATAAAATAAGTGAAAAAGTGATGTGCAAGTGGATGGAGAGAGGATGAAGAGGGAGAAGGAGAGACAGGCTGGGAGAGAGACCAAGGGAGAGGGAGAGTGAGATAGGGTGAGAGAGAGCGCAAGCAGGTGAGAGTTAGAGTGAGGTGAGAGAGCGAGAGAGGGGGAGAGGGGGAGAGATTTTAAATTTATATATTATTTTATTTTAATATGTGTAATTTAAATTATTTTATTTTATTTTATTATTATACAATTTAAAATCACTGCTTCACAATTTAGAGTATGATGAAGATGATGCATGCTGTCGTTTGACCTCTTAGAGTTTGATTTACATGTGTCTGCAAAAATTAATCCCAATTTATATTTGACACTGCATAATTCATTAACATTATTAGATGATATTCCTCAAACTAATTGCAGGATGAAGGTATTTTCGATGTGTGAAATTTGTGGAACTGCGGTGCTAGCGTGCTACTGCTCCTCTTGATATTCTCTATAATTTGTTTGAAGATGAAATTCTTCCTGCATTAATGCCAATAATTGAGGTATTTCATTGGCACTCCTCAAATTTCACACATAGACACGCACACACACATATCATCATCATCATCCCCATTCAAGCCTCCTCTGTTTTATTTTTGTATTCGATGATAGTTCTACTTCTAAATATATGTGCATATATTCTTCGTCCTTGCAATTTCCAACTGCTGGTGAATCATTAGAACATCATGGAGTTCCAACTGACGGAAGTATTCTTTTCAGCAGTGCTTGAAACAAGAGATGATATTTATTTTTTCTCCTCTTCTATCGTCTGTACTTTGAGTTATCATTTAATATATGCTATTATTTTAGGTCCAAAAGGAGGGTTGTGGTCCTAGAAGGGGATAGTGGGAAAGAGAACTCCCGGGGATAGGAAAGGAACCCAGGGGATTTTATCGCAATGTGTGAGGTGGATTACTATTGCATGCATCTCATTTTTCCGAACATTTGAAGGCGTTGATGATTTGTTTGTCTATCTTCTATCATATATATATATATGTGTGTGTGTGTATGTGTATGTATATGTATGTATATTTATTTGTTCCCCCACAATGAGTAATTCACCTTATGATAATAGTTTGTTTATTTTGGCATTGATCTACTCCATCGGTCCCCCATCTTCATTTTCTTTAATCATTGATATTCTATTACACTGATCATTTATGCTATGGAGAAACAGATTTTTCACTCTTTTTGCTTAAAAACTCATTGCATATGATTGTAAAATTGTGTAGGTTATAGACCTTTCTTATCCCCTTGTTGGATGATAAGTTCCCTTCCCATGTATGCTTGTTGGACACGTACTGGTTTTAGGAAAATATATCCTTGAGGTAATACTAAAACTCTAATTATATAGCCCGTGCTCTTTATTATATCAAGCTGCTTATACGTGAGTATCATGCTGGGATTATCTCAAATCTCTCTTTTTTGTTTCAGGGTATCGACCCCCGGAGAGGGTTTGAGCAATTTGACCTTGTTCTTATGGGTCTCTTACGAGGAATTGTAGACGATAACAAGAGGGTGCTGGAGATTGCTTGTTTTGCTATTGCAACGCTTGAGGATAACCTTGGCCATTGATGTTGTACTCCTTAAGATCCTTCCTATCCCTATCCATTGTTGGTCGCTCGCTTCTTACATCTTCACACTGGATAGAGGACTAGCTGAAGGTGCGCCAACCCTTTCGACAAGTGTTTACGATTTCATGCTTTTTGGTTTGATGTACTAAGTTTTGTGGGGATAGGGTTGATGGACTAAGGTTTTTGGGGATATTTAGTTTAGGAACCATGGAACAAATATATTGATAGGTCATTTTGTTAAGTCGGGAATGAGTGTGTGAGTGTGTGTGTGTGTGTGCAAGTTTGTGTGCGCGCGTGTGCGCTCTCATGTGCGGGTGTGTGCGTGTGCATGTAGGTGTGCATGCATGTGTGTGTGTGCGCGCTTGTGCCTATGCATGTGGGTGTGTGCATGCGGGCGTGTGAGTGTGCATGTGCGTGGGTGTGTTTGCATGCGTGCGCGTGTGTGTGCATGTGCGCGTAGGTGTTTGTGTGTGGTGCGTGCGTGCGTGTGTGTTTGGGAGAAAAATTGGAGAGCTGCCGCAAACAGGATCATCAGCGATTACTCAAAGAGCAAGAAATGGAAGAAGATGAGGGAGCCGTCTTCGTCCAAGTCAACGAGCAACAACAAATTCAAGCTGTAGAAGCTTGTCTCCTCAAGGAGCTCAAAGATTTGTTAGCATTTTAGGTTGAATGGAGGGTCGGCCTTCCCATTCAATGTTGTCGCTATGGTAATTGGTTTTTTTCAAGTGATTGCTATAACGAAAGCCTTCAAAATCTTTATGCGACTGATGAGCTAACATTCTCTGATGCAGGTGAGAAGTTTTGAAGCCCAGGCCTTACCATGAAAGAGGCTGAGACATTTACTTTGGTAATAGGCAAAACATTGAGTGATGGTTTTAGGCACATGTCTGAGTCTTATATTTCCTACCTCAAAATGCGGCAGATGGGTTTTAAGTAACATAGACTAGAATGACTGAGACAACGAAAACATTGAATGACTAATTTTCTCTTCTTCTTCATCATAGATTGAAAAATCTCAGGAATCAAAACTCTTGCTCTTCAAGACTGTCCTTATGAGTTATCGGGTACTCATAGATCACGCTTTAATTATTCTTTAAACTTTGGCCAGATGTTGAATATATGATTTATCTATTCAGTTGAGCACTCTGTGTGAAGTTATGGACATAAATCCAATGGCATACTGGCATATGCAGGCACATAGAGCCTCTTTCGTACAATGTGAAATTTAAAAGTATCATGCCAAATGAGTGAAAGGATGGATAAGTTAATGGCTAAGAACAAGGAGATAAAATTCAGTTTGATGCTGTAGTTCTTAAGATCCTTCCTATCCTTATCCGTTGTTGGATCACTCGCTTCTTACATCTTCACACTGGATGGAGGACTAGCTGAAGGTGCACCTACTCTTTCGACATGTGTTTACGGTTTCATGCTTTTTGGTTTGATGTACTAAGTTTTGTGGTGATAGGTTGATGGATTAAGCTTTGTGGGAATATTTAGTTTAGGAACCATGGAACAAATATATTGATAGGCCATTCTATTAAGTCGGGAGAGTGTGTGCACATGTGTGCGGGTGTGTGCGTGCATGTGTCAGTGTGGGTGTGCGTGCATGTGTGTGTGCGGGCGGGTGTGTGCATGTACGTGTTGGTGTGCGTGCGTGTAGGCATGTGAGGGTGGGTGTATGTGTGTGCTTCTGCATGCGTGGGTGTGCGTGCGTGCATGCGTGTCTGTTGGGGAAAAAAATTGGAGAGCTGCCGCAAATAGTATCATCAACAATTACTCAAAGAGCCAGAAATGGAAGAAGATGAGGAAGTCACCTCCGTCCAAATCAATGAGCAACAAGAATCTGAGTTGCAGAAGCTTCTCTCCTCAAGGAGCTGGGACATTCGTCAGCATTTTAGATCTAATGGGTCAGCATTCCCGTTCAATGTTGTCGCTATGATAATTAGTTTTTTTCAAGTGATTGCTATAACGAAGACCTTCAAAATCTTTATGCGACTGGTGAGCTAACATTTTGAAGCCCAGGGCTTGCCATGCAAAGAGGCTGAGACATTTACTTTGGCAATAGGCAAAATGTTGAGTGACGGTTTTGGGCACATGTTTGAGTCTTATATTTCCAACCTCAAAAAGCGGCAAGTGGGTTTTAAGTAACATAAACTAGAATGACTAAGATAGCGTAAACATTGAATGGCTGGTTTTCTCTTCTTCATCGTAGATTGAAAAATCTCAGGAATCAGAACTGTTGCTCTTCAAGATTGTCCTTCAAAGTTATCGGGAACTCATAAATCACGCTTTAATTATCCTTTAAACTTTGGCCAGATGTTGAATCTATGATTTATCTATTCAGTTAAGCACAATGTGTGAAGTTATGAATATAAACCCAATGGCACAGTGGCATATGCAGGCACACAGAACCTCTTTCTTGCAATGTGAAATTGAAAAGTATCATGTCGAACAAGTGAAAATATGGGAGAAGTTGATAGCTAAGAACAAAGAGATAAAATTTAGTTTGATGTTATACTCCTTAAGATCCTTCTTGTCCCTATCCATTGTTGGATCGCTCGCTTCTTGCATCTTTACACTAGATGGAGGACTAGTTGAAGGTGCGCCAACTCTTCCGACAAGTGTTTACGATTTCATGCTTTTTGGTTTGATGTACTAAGTTTTGTGGGGATAGTGTTGATGGACTAAGCTTTGTGGGGATATTTAGTTTAGGAACCATGGAACAAATATATTGATAGGTCATTTTGAGAGAAGGAGGGTGTCCGGCTCACGTCCTGTGATTTAGAGACCTTAGGTTCGATCTCAACTGTGAGACTTCCCGTGCCCTCTGACTATGATATCAAGCTAATAAAACGGTTGTAGTAAACTTTAAAAATGATAATTGATCTAATTTACTAAAAAAATCTTAACAGAAATTATCAATACTTAAGAATAAATAAAATAGTGACAACTATTGTATTACGATATACAGAATTTCGTCATACCATGTGACGTAGAGAACTATAACATTGATATTATCTTATTGTCTTAATTAATTGTTTTATTTTATGTCATTTACCTTCTAGTAAAAAAAATCAGTTACAAATATTATCAATACTTTACGTATAAATAAATAAAATAGTGACAACTATTGTATGACGATAAAGAGAATTTCATCATAACATATGATGCAAGAAACTTTAACATCCATATTATATTATTGTCTTAATTAATTGGTTTAGTTTATATCATTTACCTTCGAGTAAAAAAAAATCAGTTTGTCTATCAGTGTTCAACAGGTAAGTTTGATCAAACCTTCATAATCTTTCTCTATTTCAAAATGCAAAAAAAAAGACAATCCTAATGCATATATAAAAAATAAGTTACTTATTCATACTGCATTGTTACATGTCTTGTCTTCTAGATTTCTTCCATAATTTTTCCTCATATATTTTCTATTTTGGCATGAAACTAGGGAATCTCGCGTTAAGGTAGAGAGGTACAATGCCACAGTATAAAAAATTTCTGAAATATAAATATACAGTTTACTTTGGAATAAAGAGACTTTATGCCTTCAACCAAATATTTTATTGAAATTTCCTAAGAAGTTAAATACATAACAAATGCAATACACAAGCCCATACGCCAGTATGTCATTGGGTTATAATCGAACATTTCCATAACTACACCTTGCTTGCATAGAATGCTAAACTAAACAGATAAATAAGAGTATAACATATGGCCATAGTTCAAATAATAATTAAAGCGTGATCTATGAGTACCTGATAACTTTGAATGGCAATGTTGGAGATTGAGAGTTCTGATTCTTGAGATTTTTCAATCTACAATAAAGAAGAAGAGAAAACTTTAATAATGAGAATTAAGAACACAATGGATCTAGTCTATGTTACTTGAAACACACTTGCTGTATTTTGTGGTTGGAAATGAAAGATTGAGACATGAACCCCAAGAAGCTATTCAATGATTCCCCTATTGCAAGCTAAACAACTCAGCCTGCTTGGATGGCAAGCATGAGCTTCAAAACTTCTCATCTGTGTAGAATAATTTTATCAAATATTAAAAATGTGATTGCACCATATTCAAAGTATATTAGCTCATCAATTGCATAAAGATTTTGAAGGTTTTCGTTATAGCAGTCATTTAAAATACACCGAGTACCAGAGCCACAACATTGAATGGGATGGCCGACCCTCTATTCGACCTAAAAAGTTGACTAATCGCCAAGCTCTTTGAGAAGAGCAGCTTTTTCGACCCATTCGCGGATTCGTTATCGCTCTTTGACTTTGACGTGACAACTGATTTTAAACATGTATTTCCACATGAGGTCCCTAAAATATAAATGAGCGAAAGAGGGTGTACGGCTCACACCCTGTGACCTAGAGGTCTGAGTTTGATATCACCTGTAGGATTTCCTGTGCCATATGACTATGATATCAATATAATAAAAAGGTTGTAGTAAACTTGAAAAATGATAATTGATCTAATTTACCAAAAAATCATAACAAAAATTATCAATACTTAAGAATAAATAAAATAGTGACAACTATTATATTACAATATAGAGAATTTCGTCATACCATGTGATGTAGAGAACTATAAAATTGATATTATCTTATTGTCTTAATTAATTGATTTACTTTATGTCATTTACCTTCGAGTAAAAAAATTAGTTACAAAAATTGTCAATACTTTACTTATAAATAAATAAAATAGTGACAACTGATGTATGACGATAAAGAGAATTTCATCATAACATGTGATGCAGGAAACTTTAACATTGATATTATGTTATTGTCTTAATTAATTGGTGTAGTTTATATCATCTATCTTCGAGTAAAAAAAATAGTTTGTCTATCAATGTTCAACAGGGAAGTTTGATCAAACCTTCATAATCTCTCTATTTCAAAATGCAAAAAAAAAAGACAATCCTAATGCACATATAAAAAATAAGCTACTTATTCATACCACATTATTATAACAGTCACTTAAAAAACATCGATTACCAGAGCCACAACATTGAACGGGAAGGCCGACCCACCATTCGACCTAAAAGGCTAACTAATCCCTAAGCTATTTGAGATGAGCAGCTTCTTAACTCTTTTGCGGATTCATTATCGCTCTTTGACTTTGATGTGGCAACTGATTATAGATTTGCATTTGCACATGAGGTCTCTAAAATATAAATGAGACATACGCATATATTTGCAAATAAATGTTGAAGTAAATTAGAAGAGGGTGTACGGCTCATGCCCTGCGACCTTGCGGTCTTGGGTTCGATTTCACTCGTGTAACTTCCCATGTCTCCTGACTTTGATGTGAAGCTAATAAAAAGATTTTAGGAAACTTTAGAAATGATAATTGATCTAATTTACCACAAAAATAATAAATAAAAATTATTAATACTTAACTTATGAATAAATAAAGTAGTAACAACTAATGTATGACGATATAGAGAATTTCATCATACCATGTGATGTAGGAAAATGTAACATTGATATTATCTTATTGTCTTAATTAACTGATTTAGTTTATGTCATTTACATTTGAGTAAAAAAATCAGTTAAAAAAATTATCACTACTTTAATTATAAATAAATAAGATAGTGAAACTATTGTATGACGATGTAGAGAATTTTTTCATACCATGTAATGTAGGGAACTTTAACATTGATATTCTCTTATTATCTTAATTAATGGATTTAGTTTATGTCACTTACTTTTGAGTCAATAAAATTGCTCAAATTTTTCATACTAGCGTCCACAACATCATTATGGACTCAAAAGACTACTTTATTTTGAAAGCACACTTTCTTATAGCAGTTTGTTGTTATATACGATTATACATGATTTCTCTACTTCAAAATGAGATAACCTGCAGATGGGTGTATATAAAAAAAAGAAAATTCAAAAAACTGATCCAACTTGAATATAAAAAATAGAATATATGCCTCTCTATATAAATTTAAGGCGGTTTTTAAGGCTAAAAAAAGACTGAAAAATTCGGGTCCCAACCCAAAAAACTTGGCAGGCCCGAGATCAGCTCACAAATTGTGTTAAATATAGTATTATATGTAATAATCCATATTATATTATATTTTGACAATACAAATAATATATTTAATATTTTTAAACTTGAATCTTGATTCATATTTACATTTGGTCTTCTTAATACACTAAAATAATTATAATTAGTATATTTCATTTATTATAATGAATTGTATTTTTTATTTAGTTTATTATTATATTTAAAATTGGGGCTAAAAAAAACACCCAAAAAAACTGAACCTGAAATTATCAGTTTTCATGCGCCTAAACAGTTCTCATGACGGTTTTCTAACTTTAAAAAATGACATGAAAAAAGTCAGGCCCTAACAAATTTGACAAAAAAGCAACTGACCTGATCTGTTTACACCCCTTACTGATACCCATGTAGTTAGATTAGAATGAATAGATGATAAAAGGGAACAAGAATGCTCATCGATGAGATCAAATTATGGACCTATAGGTAACAGAATGAGAGCAGTACTAACTGTACCAAACCTCTTTCTCTCCATCCCGTAGTTTAAAATATCCGACTTTTTATTCATCTCAATCAAAGGAAAAAATTTATAATAAACTTTGAAAATGATAATTGATCTGATTTATGAAAAAAATATAGTCCATGACATTTAGCAGAGAAACAATGAATGCCACAAAAAAAGTGTAAATTATCAATTTAAAAAATCATGAATCAAAAATAAAATTGATTTGTAAGCTATATTACCAACAAGAGGTTTTCTTCTTAATCATCATGGAGATCAAGCAGCTGTGGTTTACTAGGTTTCTTCGTGTTCTTTGAGGAGGGTGGCCTCTTTGTGCCCATTTTTGCTATGTTTCTCATGGTCATGTGGATAACACTAACACTGTCAAATATTGATGCTAAAATTTGATGTTGCATGTTGACATAGCCTTTTTTTTAATCCAATTTGAAAGCCTTGAAATGAAATGACCTTTGACCTCACCAAATCACTATTCCTATCATTGTGTCACATCCGGCTCTTTTAGACTACTAGATCTATGTTCACTTACATTGGTTTTCTCTTTCTCTGTGATAAGACTTGAATCCGTGACATCAACCTCATCAAATTACATGAGAATAAGTCTTAGATTACTGGACCACCGCTCTCGATGGTACAATTATCTATTTCCTGAAGCTTAAAATTGATGTTCACTTACATTGGTTTTCTCTTTTTCTCTAGAGTAGATTGCAGGTACAATAAATTTATGGTAACTTCATCTTACTGTGCATAAAAATTCAAGAATTAGAATCCCAGTGAAACGGAGAGACCCAAAATCACAACGGTGTCATATTTTGACTTGCCTTGACATTGGAGAAATGGCATTTTGTCCTATTGGTTGGAAAAATAAAACTCTACCCCAATTGAAGTAGGAGAATATTAAGGTTGCCGGGAGGACAATAACAGAGGGCAGACAATGAGAAAATCCATGGCAAATAGCACCGAATGATGAGCAATTGCATGGAAGATATTCCAGGTTCTCAGGTCTATTGGCAGGGTGTTGATGTCTTCAATGCATCAGAAGGGGAGAAATATCGATTGAATGTAGGCACTCACCAAGACAAGAAGCAACCTCTCCTTGGACATGGAGGATAGAGCTGTCTTAAATTAAACAATAAACACATTTAGAGCACAGAAGAGGTTGTCGTAAAAGTTAGATCAAAATTGAAGCATAAATTTTTTAAGCACATTTTCCATTTTTGATTTCCCATGGTAAACTTGAACTGGCTAAAATGACATGAATTTTGAATGGAATTTGGTATTTTCCTATGAGAACTTTAGAATGCTTGGTGTTTGAGCATCTGCTTTCCACAACACCTCTTGACGGCAATGTGGGTCATACTTCTTGCTTTTGCAGCTGACGCCCTCCTTTGCTGCCTAGCAGGTCCAATGGTTTGGATGGGAAAGGCATCATTGGGGGTCATGGTTTTGCCAAAGGGACCAAGATGGAGGGAGGTAGGAGTCGGAGCACTAGCCACACAATCAAGCCCGGCCAAAGGCAACGGTTATGCTTCGGAGTATTAATTTTGTGATGAATTAGATGACACATAGTCAAGCTTAACATTTTCTAAATTGACAGTATGGAACCCCATCTATCTGAAACCTGGACACTATAACCACTTCTTGAGCCATGAAGCAACCAAGTGGCATGATTTATATGCCATGGACCCCCTCGCATCTTAAAGAAAATAACAATAGGAAAGCAAAGAAAATATCATCTCATTGCAAGTGTATGATAACTCCTAGAAATTTTTGAAAAGCTTTGCCTACTCCAAGATTTAGAAATACAAGCAAGCCTTTAGAGAACAGCCAAAGACTTACTGCAAGTTTCAGAAGATCAAAGCTAAATATAATGCAGAACAAACCCAATTTGACAAATAAAAAAATGTCGTCAAGTTATTGCTGAGAGGAACCTTGTGGTGTAGAACTCTAGGACCATGCCCTGCCCCAGAAGATGACAATGATGATGGTTGTCCTGATCCTATAGCAACAGATGGCCTAAAAGTTGAGGGTGCTGCAGGTCCAACATGCTCCATATGTTGATGCTACTGAGGGGGCATAGTCGACTGGTGTGATGGCTAATACTGCTAAGGGTAAGGCGGAGGAGGAGGCATATATCCATATGGAGGAGGATAGCAGGGGTGAGGGTAATACTGTCCATGAGGCGGAGGAGGCGACGGAGGCATAATTTGATGAGGGGCCCTGGTGCACTCTCTACTGGCCCATTGGAAGAAGACCCGTCTTGAGTCGACATAAGGGCACCCATCCTTTGGGGATCCATTGAGGGGTAGTATGCTGTCTCCTGATGAGGCGACTGCGGGACCGGTACATTGCAATGCTGAGGCCCCATTTGGCCTTGTTGCTGCTACGATATCTCAGCCCTTGGAAGCAACCCACTTTGTGTGGAGTAGGGGATATTTAGCATCAATTGTCTAAACATGTATGCCTAAACGTGTATATCTATGAGGGAAATATAAATTTTTTTGGCACGTAATTGTTTGGATTTTTATTGATATTTTATCTCAACTTGTTGATGTTTGTCTGATTTGATTATTTTGATTGTTATTTATCTCACCTTGTTGATATTTGTCCAGTAATACTGACATGTACTGGCAAAGACACATTTGATTGATTGGTTATCAGTCATGGTTTTCATACTTTTGGCAAAATAAAAAGGGTTGTTACTGGTTAAATTAATGCCTCAACTAAATGAACGGTGTTAAGCTGACCCTTAACATTATAAATTTAAACCTACTTTGATGTAGTCTCGTGCCTAAAAATTTTCAAGTTAAAGATATTTTGTGTAGGTACAGTGAAGAGCTTCTGTCGTTCCAAATGGTAATGTTGCTATACTATTAAGCTGATTTATCTACAGTTTTGGGCTAGTGAGTTTTTTTTTTTTTTCAGTTATCTTCTTGAGGCTATATGCTAGATGTCTTGTCTGTAGTATATCAACTGCCTATTGGTTTCGATAGTGCAGTTTCGTGCAACCTTTTTTTTTCCTACAAGAATTTCACCAGGTTGATTACATTTGCCAGTTGATAAACTTACATTGCCTCTGCATCTATTAGTTGACTTCCATCAATTGGTAGGCGTGTCATTTCCTTCTAAACCTTAAATATTCCACTTTGAATTCTTTGCTCCCCGCTGGTCATCTTCATTTCAAGTATGACCTCTGATTGTGCCTGGGTTATACGATATTAAGTATGATCTCTATCCCTTTTAAAGAGCTACATGGATTCTGATCCTTGATCGGTGGGTACATATTTTTGGAGTTTTAGTGCATCAAATTTCAACTGTTTTTTTTTTTTTTTTTTGTGGTGATGATGTTGTTACTTATGTTTGCATATTCAAAAACTTCACCAGTTTTATGTCAAAGTATAATAGGGCCGGACGGCCCTAGTTACGCCTCGAGATACAAGGAAACCCTCAAATATTCACATAGTTGCTTAAAGATAAGGTCGATCAGTGGAATAAATGAATGAACATTAATATATAATTGTTCCAAATAATTAAGGGGAATTAACGTGGAAGAGTTTATTGATCATTTTGTTCTTTCATTAGATTCTCAAGAAACTTCAAATAAATTAGAAGGAAAACTCAATAGGTTCTTTATTTTCGAGTTATACTCCATTTCCATTTATTTTTAAGTTTTACCTCTCTTCATCCCATTTATCAAATGTCTAACGTAAAATAGAGAGGTTGAAGCATAAAGATGAAAACCATCCTTTTGCAGTTTGAATAAAACATCTGATAAATGTGATGAATCTTTCATGGTTTCTTGTTGAGAAACAACCATTTCGTCTCTTTCTCCGTCATATTTCCAGTAGGAAGAAGGTTCATAGTTTTTTGTCTCAAACCGTCCCCGATACAATGAAAGAGTAATTGAAAGCACAATCTATGTAACAGTCCTCCTTCATGGGAAGAACTGATTACCTAAATTGATTTCAAGGTAATAATGGAGACATGGATTGGTTGTCTACATTCCCTTGGAAAAGGAGATAATAAATTCCATCGCTATAAATTCCCGTACTCTCCTTAGTCTTACCTCTGTTCGTGTCTTGCCAAGTCTCACCTCTCGTCTCGCCACGAACCACCTCCTACTCATCCAAATGCCAAGATCACTCTTCTGGATTCAAATCACTGAGCCCTCTCCATTATTCACGACTGCTGCTGCTGAACTGCTTAAGATTGAGTCGCCTTCTCCCTCCACCAATTCATCAGCTGAACACCATCACTGAGTCTTGCCATAAACCGATCAAACCACCCACCATCTGGGAAGGTCGTTTGCTAACGGCAGAAATGACTGAAACATGACATGGTCTAAAAATCTGCAAAATAAACAACATTATGCTTTCAAGAAATAAGAGTTAAAGTAGTAGCCCATTCTTTTAGTAAAAAACACTTCCTTTAATGTATTCTTTTGTTTTTTATAAAATAAGGTCGACATTCTTTTTGGTCCAGGTGAGTTCATGTTCCTTCATTTTCTATTTCCTTTATCATTTGTTCAAGGTCATTAGGCATATTGGTTGATGAAGTATTGACAAGGGTTTTAAAAGTTCTCTTCTAAGTAATTACTAATTGAATCGCCTTCTCCCTCCTACGTCACAAGAATCATGAGGAAGGCGACTACTCTGGAAAATTGATTCTAAGAATATTTCCTTAATCAAGATGTGTTGTGTACGGGCAAGAATTTCTTTTAGTTGTTTTGCTTCGTCATGTGATAAGAGATCTTACCACATGACAGAGTTCTTACCAAATTGGTATTAAACTACGATACCCGATAAATGACAGCATGTTTAAACATTTGAGAACATTTGAGGAGAGGCTGGTTCAGGAAGATGGGCAGAAACAGAGCAAATCACGGTGGTCTCGGGCAAGACCTTGGTCCAGCACGATGTGAGGCAGGAGATCGTGAAGCTGGAGGCCTCGATAAAGCTAATGATGGGTGTGATGATGGCCAAAACCAGAGCTCGCAGGTAAGTACCGCGAAGGTGGAAGGCAGGAACTTTTACGCTAGGCCTTGGTGCCTAGCAAGGCCAAACGATGGCTCATGGACACTACAAGAAGTCCCAAAACAGATCTAGCTAAGCCAAGGGTGACCTCGATTCAAGCTGGGACATCAGAGGTGAATCGCAAAGGAGCCGGCTAGGGAACACCCTCCGGTGGATTAGTCGGTTGTTACCATACGGGACACCATTAATATAAAAAAATAGCTCATATAAAAAATAGCTTATAACAGACCTGAAAAAAGGGGAGGAGCAAACCAAAAGGTATGAGAGGATATTCGGAGAAAAATTTGAAGAACATGAGTGTCTTCAGCGCGACAACAAGAATCAATTTCGAATTTGATAGAACCACAATTGGTAAAAAAAATCCAAATTGCAAAACTCCAGATGGAATATTAACAAAAGACAAAACAAACGATGATGCACAACAATTTATTTACATACAGGATGTCCTCAAACAGAAACATCAAAAAAGATTCTCTCTTCAGTTTGATTACTTCAATTATTTTATTCTAGGGACACGAAGATACAAATCCGAGCACAATTGATCTTATAAGCATGATCTTTACGCTGGTAAAGTCGAGAACAACACTGATGCCTTCCCCATGTCTACAAGGACATTGATATGCACCTCCTGTGAACTCACCAGGAATACAAAAACTGCAAGCACGAGTGCAGTTCCTTCTGCAGTACTAGGTTGTTTGTTGAAGTATCAACCCACTACTCACCCAAACTTCTATGTGGGAGGATCCATGATCCAACCCAGCTGCTCTTAGCCTGCAAATAAAAAGCGAGAATTTTGCATCAATTAGCAACGTTGAGTGTCTGCCTGTGTAATGAACTGATGCTTGTGGGAAAAATACCATAAATAATTTACGAGATTTAGAAAGCAATTTGTTGAGTTCTATTAACGGTGTTTGACAACTGAAGAATTGGTGGCAAAACTTTTCTAATTTCTATTTCTTAAGAAAAGCCTTGGATATATATATATATATATATATATATATATATATATAATGTTCTTTGGGAACCAAAGAGAAGAAAAGTCAGCAACTCAATCAATACACCGCTCAAAACTTTAAGAAGCCAACTAATATAGCAGAAAACTGTGAACCAACTAATTATTTGCTAGAGTGCATAAATAATCTTAATATAGAGTCTTGCTCAATGGCCGTAGAAATTTGTGCTCTGATGCTTTCTAGAACGTGAAGTCCATCCAGAGTCAAAGCAGACGAATCAATTATTGTAGGGGCTTTTTTTTAATTAAAAAGACGTGTGAATCTAAAAAAGAATTCTTTTTAGAAATAAGAAAAATTCTTGAGTCTAATACAAATATAAAAAATGAATAGAATTAAAAGGATATAGAATTTTTAGTTTTAGAATCAAACTCATTACTCATTAACTGTGATTTAGAAGAATAAGAATAGTGTCATAAGAGGAATTCATGCGTGATCCTACCTCGTTACGTGGCGTAAGAAACACTAATTGAAATGTGACAAGCGAGCAAATTAGTATTAATCACCGAGTACTTGCTATAATTAATATTAATCAAAGTAATTTGATTTTTTTTTCTTTATGAGGTCATCGTGAGGTAGGACCAGCTAAGATTTTCTCGTGTAATAACATATCACTCGCTCCCAAAAATTGATTAATCACTACTCTATATAGACCCTTTGCTAAATAAATTGTTCTCTAAAAGTCAAATCGTAGACTAAGTAAGCTACTTAGGATTCAAATTTGAATAATTATTATAGAATAAATTAGCCGCTTCATTAGATGATCTAGTTTAAATAGCGACATAAATTATCACATATTTTATTTATTTTTCTCGTATTATTATGGAGTCTAATATATACGATTCTTTTGATAAAATCTGATATGACAGACTTACAAGGTTTGCGACGCTCAATTTGCACACGTATAGAATGTCATGTCATTATTTCTTAAAAATAAATGAAAACTTAGAGAAAATTAAGAAAAAGATATAAATAAAATTTTTTAAAAATAAAACATAGAAAAATTTAAAAATGAAATGTATATAGATACTAATTATAGAAAAATGTTATGTTGTTATTAAATATACGTCGAATGAGTAAAGAAAAATTAAAAATGTTTAGAAAAAAAATAAAAAGTAAATTGAGATAAATTTAAAATAAAATATAAAAATATAAAAGTAAAAATAAAATATATAAGATAAATGTATAAAATTTAAAAATAAAATTCTACAAATAAAAGTAAAATTCAAACCAGAAAATAAGATATGAAGACTTACTTTACATTTGAAATTGCACAGGAAAGAATAGTACGTCTCATGTCCTATCATATTAAGATGATGAACTTGTCACCTTTGTAACTCGTGAATTGAGTTGGAAAATTTTAGTTATACCTGTTTATCTATAACTGGATATGATATAAAGTCCGATAGTTTTCAATGCCAAGTTCGATTGATACAAAGTTTGTGAAGCTCGTCGGATTCTTTTGATATCTAACTTACCTTTGTCTATGGAGCCCCAAATTTCGATATACCTATTGAACTAGATTAAATTACATTTATATGGAAGAAAATTATAAAATTTTATGATTATTTCATTATATAAATCTAATATGATATTTCTTCCTTTTCTGCTATTACCCCACTCATTCTCAAAGTCTATTAAGAAACAAAATATAAAATTGAGTTTAATTTTTTTTCTATTTTTAGAATTTTATTTTAGAATTTATAATTTTTTAAAATAAATCTGATTAATCATCATGCATTTCAAATTTTTATTTTTAAATTTTATTTTTAAATTTTATCTAAATTTATTTGTGTTTTAGATATTTCAATTTTTATTTATTATTTGAATGATTCTCAATAAAATGTTTATCTAGCATTTTTATTTAATTATACTAGCACTTTTATCTTTAAAATTTTCATATTGTCTATAAAACATATCTTGTTGATTTTTTTAAAAATATTTTAAATTTTTCTTAATTTTATCTAATTTTCCCTTATTTAACTATACCTTATTTTGTACTCCTTCCTTTGATGGAAGAGACATTATTTGCTATTGTCCCATGCCAGAAATGGATTCGTACCATTACACCGATTTAATTTCATTGGGCAATAAAAACCACCTGCAACTCAATTTGGTACTTGTCGAAATTCCGATCGATCCAGCACTCGCTACCAAGCTAATGGACATTTCATTGATAATCTTAATTTTAATTCTATTTTTATTATATAACCTAATGATGTATCGAGGGCAGTGAACGTTCATGAAGACAATTCTGATGTCGGAGCCTTGGGTTGAAACAGACGAGGGAGCTGAAACCCAAAAAAAAAAAAAAAAAGTTTTGTTGCTAGATGAAAAGGTTTGTTTCAACAACCAATCCTTGTCCACGGCTGAGGAAGAAGGAATTGAATTGCTCGAAGAGTTTGAAGCCCGGTGAGGGGATAAAGAGTCCATGCCTTCTGCTCTTTCCGATAAGTGAGTAGGGTTAGTCTCACACTAAATAACATAGATAAGACAAGACAGGTAGGACTGGTCGGAGAAGGATTCAACATTTCCATTGATAAGCTCATCCAATCTTTTCTTTGATTATTAGGTAGGAGGTTTGTGAGCCCACGTGTTGATTTATGGAGCCCAGCCTATTTAAGCCCACAAGAAATTTTAGCCCAATTAATATTTTATTAATTTCTCCCCCATCTGACAACCCGCAGCAGCCCTGTATTTATCCACTTCCATTCTTTCATTTTTGACACATTCGGCCATTTCTTCTCAGCCACAAAATAATTAGAGAGAGAGAGTTAATAGAGAGAGATGGAGAAAGCTATGGCAGAAGAAGAACAGAGGCGAGCCGCGAGTGTGCAAAGGAGAAATAGGTAAAGAAAATAAGATGTAAGTAAAATCTATTTCATGTATAGTAGATTGTAATACTTAATACTATATTAAGTTAGTATGATTTGGGTACAAAACTATGGATAATAGGATATGTGAAGATAATAAGGTTGATCATTGTTGAATAGATTAAATTCCATAAGTGCATTTAAGATAATTTTTACTTAAATATACGTAGCCACCGATTTCTTTCGGGCGCAAGGTTGGAAAGATAGAACAACAGAAGGCGAGAGATGGGGTAGAGGAAGACGGCGAAAGAGAAAAAAAAAAAAAAAGGAAAGGAAAAATGAATAGGTAAATGAGGCCGGATTCGAATTAAATAAATTGTATTACTCAATGTTATATGTATAGCTTAGTAGGATTTAGTTAGCACAATGTATTCCCATGATTTTCAATATGATAAGTGAAAGTCATATGGTCAATAAAAGTACAATAAATAATATTATAAAATAATATTTGACACTATTTTCTATATAAATATGTATGATATATTTTAATTTATTGTAATTTATTGTGAATGATATTATAGGAACTGAGGAGACCGAAAATAGACATCTGGAAGATCCAGCTCATCGAAGGATCGAATAAAGGGGTTGTGAGTACTCTTTTCCATCGTAGAATAATATCTATAATGTATTATATATATACTGCTCATGAATATATATGTATATATGTTAGAATGCATGGTGGAATGCATGCAGTTGCATGCCGATTGCCTCTGTGTGTGTATATATATGGTAAAGGTAGTAGATTATATTAACCATATTAAAAATCGATACGTATGAATGAGATTATTTTCAATTACTATGAAATTTCTATGTCAATGTGTGTATCATTATACGTATTCTGCATTATTGATTGTGATTGTAAATAGCCATGGTGACCGCTAAGCCGGCGGACTAGAAATGGGCCAAAAAAAAAAAAGAAAAAAAAATATAAAGATAAAGTGGAAAGAGAGAGATTTAATGTACTGCTGATGTCCATCGAGGTAATTTACCTTTGGTTTCCAGCGAGTGCTGATGTCCATCGAAGTGATTTACCTCTGGTTTCCAGCGAATAAAAAAAAAAGGAGAGATAATTTAAAATTGTTCTTACCGTCGGAAATGGACGGCCCCCGCGGGTGTGAGGTGTGTAGACGAAGGGCACCGGGAGATGGGAGGAAGATTGACATTGATTATTTCGCGGGGTCACGGTATCGTCGGAGAGCGGAGTATCGATACCGTCATAACTCTGTCGCAGAGGGAGTGCGACCCCATGGCTATTGTTTGTATTGACTGATTCTATGCATTACATAAATAATATGATTTGGCACTTTCATCTGCATTCTTGTTGTGATTTTGGAATGAATGTGATTTTTAAGAAATTATATTATGATATTATTCTACTTTAGAATTGTACTCACTGAGCTCGCAGCTCACCCCCTGCGAAATTTTCTTTTCAGCTAAGTTGCAGATGGACGAGCAGCTTGAGATAGCTATTTTTGGTTTCGGGGATCAGCGTGAGACTTCGTATAGGTAGATTTTAAGGGTATAAGTTGTATCTAATGTTATGACCCAGAAATTTTGGTACCGTTTTATAAATATTGATTCTGAAGATTTTCTGAAGTTATATGGTTGGATTTGTTGGTGATTATAAAGGGTTTACAATATGATATATTTTTCTGATTTTGGGATATTTAAATTTAAGAGGAAACTCTGCCAAATTTTCGGGTCGTGACAAGGTTACCCAAAAGTAGATGTAACTATAGGCTTGAGCTCGCTTAAATGCAATTTCTCCTTAGGCCGAATACCTAGTCAATAGGGGTCCTGTTGTGGTGCAAAGCGGTAGAGTTTGAAGAGTAACATTCAACCCGTACCAGTCACAGTACTTGGCGAGTAGAAGAGTCGAAAGGAATGAAAGATCCATCCACCACAAATATCCCAGCACATCATTGTACCATGAAGACAACTATTTCTTTGACATCAAATCATCTGAATTCAATAGGGATGACCACCGACCTCTCTTTAATAAACATGCAATTGATGAAGTTTTGCCACTGGTTAAATATGCAACGAGAGATCCATTCGACATTTTACATTAGTGGAAGGACTGTTATGCACTACTTTAATCCAATGCTTATCACATGCTAGCAATTATGTCTCAGGATTTGTTATGCACACATGCAATAACTATTGCCTTAGAGAGCACATTAAGAAGGACACTCAAAGAACGACAATTAAGATTCTCTTGGCTACATTAGAGACGAGTATGTGTTTGCGGGGATTGGTATCAAGCCGACTAACGCACTCGGGATATATATCCTACGACATAATTTAAAATATTAGTTTGTAATTAAATTTATTATACCTAAACAACTAATAAAAAGACTTGCAGAGGTTAATGCCTAACCCTCACCCAACGAGTAATTTTTTATACATCTATATCTCTTAATTTAATTAAACAATAAACAATTCATTCTAAATAGTATAAACAAAACATACCCTGATCAAATTAATTATATAATATTAAATGTAAAATATGTTATAATCTAGTTGGTTAGGATACTTAGCTCTTAAGTGGGAGACTTGAGTTTAACTCCTAACAGTGAAATCTTTTCTTTTTATTTCAAAATTGTACATAAAACTCTAAAAATGCCTTTAAACTCTAAATAATACCTTACAAATTCAAAAATATCAAAAAATTAAAAAAACATGTCCGGCAGCTCAACACGCTTATCCGGTTCCGAGCTAGTTCATGCAGTCATGAACCGCCCACCCGGAACGGTTTGGGCGGGGCTGCCATTGGTCATATGATCGTTGGCCTTATTTAATTTTAATTTAATCCGGTTCATGGGTTGGCTTCTCCAGCCCAAACTGTAACAAGCCAAAACCTCTTACTTTTACACCGGTTCCAGTTCGATCTGGTTCTGGGTTAAAGCGGGCCAGTTCTTAGCCAAACCAGCTGGATTAACATTTCTTGAGAGGAAGAAAAGGAGTGCGCTTGTAAAGGAGACTGGAGCAATAAGAGGGGGTTTTCAAAATCCAGATCTGGGCGAAGGAATGCAGGCCCAGGCCAGCAAGGCCCACGTGCAATGGGTGCAGTAGAGGTCAATAAACCATAATCAGACCCAACAGATAATCAAAGGAGGAAACGCAAGTCCAGCTCAGCCCACGGTCCCACTGAAAATGGGCATGCAGGCTGTTTTGCAAATAATGCAGCCCATGGTTTTAAAAAACGGCCCGTCGCGGCCGTAACGGCCGTTACGTAACGGTATCGGAAGGCTCCGATACCGTTACGGGCCGATATCGCGGCCGGAAAAAAAATCGCTGGCCGTCGCGGCCGTCGCGGCGTTACGTAACGGCGTAACGAGCCAAAAAACGGCCGTAACGGCCGCGACGGCCGTTTTTCTTCACTTTTATACCGTTATTCATATTTTTATACACATTTACATGTTTTGCTATTTCAAATTTATCAAAATACATATATTTGACACATTCTTTTATCGGAAAACATGTTTATACGAAATTATATTGATATTGTATGCACAGAAATGCTGAGAAATATCATTTTTCTTGAATGAATATTCAATGTAATACATAAATTACTTGGATAATTTATCATCAATATCTTGACATGTACAAATTTGATGTGAAAGTACATAACTTGACAAGGCGGTGCTAGTCATAGTCGCAGGACAAAACGAAGAGATGCAGAGTTAATGCAATTTGATAGGGACCCATATCATTATCATAGTATGAGCGAGAGTTTTAGTGGGTTAGAAATTGGCAATTCATCTGAAGCGGAAAGCAATCAGAGTTACTCACAACCTCACTTTTATCATGGATATGGATATAATTTCGCCTTGCATCCACCGCCAACAATTCATGAGGATCAAGAGGCCAATTTTGGTAATAGTGCTGCAAATTATTTTTTTGGACATGGTTGGATACAATCCAGTGAAGTAAATGATGAAGATGGAGCAGAATCATACTATGATCCCGCGCGCCATTCCACCACTTGGTGAAAAACCATGTGCAATAATGATTTATTCACAATTTTGAGTCACTTATTTTAGATGTGAGAATGGGAGTGACATTGACAATATTTTATATTTATTTTTATTCATTTTGGATGCGTAAAAAAAATTCGGACCGCAACACCCGCGACGCCGTTATGTAACGCCGCGACGACCCGAAACCGTTACAACCGCGACGCGACAGTTACGCGACCCGCGACTGCAATTTAAATCCATGATGCAGCCCATGATCAGATTAGAAGCAGGCCATCAAAATAACGCAGCCCAGGCTAGTGCTCTCGTGCATTTAGATCCAATAATGTCTTGGATATGAGAGCTCGGGCCCTTCCAGGCCTTTGTTCAACAGAGACGTGAGATGGGGTGGGGGGTGGACGCGGAGGAGCCGGGACACGTCTGAAAGTGAAAACCAGGCAGAAAGGGTCGCGAGGAGAAGGTGGAAATGGTGATCGGATGTGAAGGACAGGGGAGAGGCAGGAAGGAGCGTCAAGAAACTAGGGATGGAGGGAAGAGAGCGGAAGTGAAGATCTATGAACGGTGAGGTATAAACATTGGTATTCCTCCTACACCATATACATTCACTGAAGGCAAAATGCGACAGTAACTTGGGAGCAAATATGAACACAATAAAAAATGCTGACCAGCATGTCCACGTTTGTTGAACCCATAGTGTACGTTTTTAGCCCTAAAAACTGAAAAGATCAAACATCTACACAATGAACAACACAGAGAAGGGGAAATGCAAGTCTCAAGTCCTAAAAGCTGAAAAGATCTGAAATTTCCTACAGGATATTATCACAAAATCACAGCTTTCAGCTATGGAAACAAATAACACGGAAAGAAACGAGAATTAAAGTTGTAATTGAAAGGAAAATAGATGGATCCTCGAAAGGCCAAAGAATTATCACACCAATAATAAGCATAATATGCTAGGTGAGTGGCCTCGATTAAATCATATAACATGTCTTTAACAATATTTAATCAAAACCAGTCCCAAACATTTCAATTGACTAACCCAATATATGCATGCATCTTGGGAAACATTAGAGAATTATCACACCAATGTAGCATTCAAACCTTTAAGGTAAACAGAATCAACTTCTTAGTCCTCCCTACTAAATCGAGTCAGCTTTCCTCATTTCCAATTCACCGGAAAATGAAATCTAGTGTAAGGAAAACTCAAGCAACCAAAGGAAATTGATTTAGCTGTACGTACCTATGCCAGCCCAAAACCTAATCGAAGGTAAACCAAAATTTTCGCTGCCATGTTATTCCCTCTAAACCTTCTTCACCTTCCAGGCTTTTGCTCAACAAAGGCGAGAGTGGGGGATTTGGACTAGAGCTGACACGCGAGGGAGCTGTGACAGGCGATTGCAGGGAGGAGTAGGAGTGTGGGAGGAAAGGTTGATCGGATGGAAGGAACAGGGGGGAGGGAGAGAGGAGCGTCATGAACTAGGATAAATTCCGAAGGGAGGGGATGGAGGGAACAGAGCCGGGGAGAAGATGGGTGGACAGCGAGGCATAAAATAAAAAGCTGAAGAGGATGTCCAATTTGAACCCACAATGTAAGTTTCTAGCCCTAAAAACTGAAAAGATGAAACAAATCTGAAATTTCCCGGAAGTTTTCGTCACAAAAATCGCAGCTTTCGTCTATGGAAACAAATAAAACGGAAAGAAACTAAAATCGGAGTTATAATTGAAAGAAAAGAAGAGATGGGATCCTCAAAAGGCCAAAGAAGAAGATACCGACCTCTGCCTTTGATGAAACCGATGATTCTCCAATCTGAATCTGCCGGGGGACCTGGGTTTACTATTTAAAAGTAGAGACGACAGAACAAAGTAAGGGGGAGGGAGAGATGAGTGAAACTGAAAGAACTAACAAGATAGAGATAAATGTGGTAAAGCAAATGACCGTTGGCGTTCTTCTTTAAATTTCAAATTTTGTTCCAAGCCTTACACGTATCACTTAATGATAGGTCTCCCAACGATTTGTTATGTTTACATTTATCGTAATTGTGCATATCCAAATGACCGTTGGCAACACACGTTTTATCTGACTGGTTATATGGAAGTTTCCGATATTGAATCGCTTAATCATACAACTGTTTAATCTAATAATAAATTATAAGAAATAATTCAACTACACATTATCAGTTGTTTCCATTACTTAATCATTCATTGATAGAAAAGTACAATCTTATATAAGGGCTGGCTCTTTCCAACGGGTTAGTAAACTATCAAAATTGGTGGAATACTAGTTTGAAAATCAATCTTATATGGTTAAACTATCAAAAATGGTAGATTCAGATTCACAACTCACTTTTGTATGATTTGATGAAGTTAAGATTTTAGGGTCGAATATTTTTGATACACATGTATCAAGACATTTGGTAGAAAGTGCACTTTTTTGGACCTGTATGTTGGTGGACTATGTCTTCTTAAACTATATTAGATCTCTTACGGTACCATATTGACTGAACCGTCGATTATTTAGTCGCAACATGATAGAGCAAGATGAGAAGGTTGCCACTGTTGCCAACCTATGTTTACTAATTTTTTAATAAAAAAAGTATATTTGCGAAAACTAGTTTATAAATTAATTTAATCCTCTTCCTCCTCCTTTCATGTTCGATAAGAGAATTTCCCTTTTTCTAAGCACTTGGAGCAATTGCTTATAATTTCTCAAACCTCTACAATTGCAAGAATATTGTATCATGGAAAATGGAATCTTCCAAGAGATATTGAGAAGAAAACAACATCATTCAAGGGCTGAATTTTATTTCATCATAATTTAAGTTATTTTTGAGTCCTGTCCGTCATGGATAGAATGAACACAAAAATATTCTCTGTATATGTGAATTTAATGTGTTGATATGGACCTAAGAATACAACAAAGTATTCCCTATTAACATAGCTTTTGGGATTGCATCATTTGAATTGATGGATAAAGCAGTGTCTGGAACTTGAATTGGCAATCCATATTCAAGGTCTGGAAGGGAAATTTGACAAACATTTTTTAGCTTACAACATGTTTGACAAATCTATGTTTTCTTGTATATTGTGTAACGACCAGATCTCCACCTAAAAATTATGAATGGTCACCAGTTCTTGCACTCCTTGTCATACACAGCTCTGGTCTAAAATGAAACTCATGAGCTGTCAGATTGGATCCAAATTTGGTGAGACAGAGTCATAAGACCTAGATAAATTCACTTCAGACAACAAGACAAGACACTATTGGTAAGGCAATACAATGTAAAATTAGTGACAATGGTATTGCTTCATATCACATCACAAATATGGTCGAAAAAGATTGTCAATAAATTTAATAAAAGAAAACAAATTTTCAGACTCCTGCATGATGATGCTTTGTAGCCAATGGACTGGTTTGTTTTGCAAAACTACAGTCTTTTATAGGTAAAAAGAAGGTGCTGCTCATGCAGTAAGGTGATATATCTGTAGTCTAATACCTTGTCAGGAGGAAGGAGAAGATTTATGCTTCAATCTACATTAGAACAATATCTTTTTAGTATGTTCCATTAAAAAAAGTACCACAAAAAGACAACAGCTCTATTTCCGATGGATTATTCTAGTATATTGCACACAAATTTTAATTTGACAAGCTAAATGAAAGGTGATATAGATGAAATCTGATACATAGCATGTGAACCTAAGGGTTATCTCCTAAGCAAGATTCACAGATGATGGGAAAATCTGACCGCACTCATCCTTCGGCCTCTACATCCCTCAACAGCCTGTGTACCATTGTCAATAGCCTGTATTAAGATGTTTACTAATGGTTACAATCCGTTTAAAATCTTCTCAACCAACATAGACATGTTGTCATGCTAGTCAAATAGTATGAACAAATACTTAAAATAATATAGCATGGATTGATCAATGGACACTCAAAACCAAACACGGATAGATACAGAGAAGAGTGCAATTTGAAAACATGAACAAATATAAATTCACCCACCTAAAGAAAAAATTAGGGCACATAAGGCAAACTTGTATTCAAGGGCAAGCCAATCCATATATGACATCAAATAGAGATTCAAAAAATGACAAATTAGCCACAATTAGAGGAAAAAAGAGATGTTGACCAATGCCAAACCTACAAAAGAGAAGAAGGTGATGAAGGGGACAAAAGAGCAAACCAAAAGATCCAAGAGAAAGCAAGTCCTAGAGGACTATTCAGAGAAAAATTGGAATAACAGCGAGTGTTTCCCTACATCGTGACAACACCCTACATCGTGACAACAAGAAGCAATTTTGAATCGATAGAACCACTAATTAGTCCAGAGAAACTTCCAAATTTCAAAACTCTTGAAGGAAAATTCTCATCTCTAACTTCAATTGGGCAAAAAGGTATAAGTTTCAGAGGTGGAAGAAGCTGTAGCTTTGTAGATCGGAGACGGCCTGAAAGAGATAGAGGAAGGGGAAGAGGGAAGGATGAAGCAAACAGGTTTTGAGGATCAGAAGGCATTGACCGACAAGGATGGAAAGAGTTTCAGGTGGTGGGAGAGAGAAGGCGGCCTGACAGAAGGATGGGCTCACCCCAGTTTGTTTTGCGAGAGATAGCAAGCAAGATGAGCTTAGCCCCCACAACTCTCTTCCCTTTTAAATCACCATTAACAAAAGACAAAACAAACACCCCACAACATTTATTTACATGTAGGACCTCAAACAGAACATCAACAAGATACTCTCCAATTTAATTATCAGAAATGATTCTCTCTTCAGTTTGATTACTTTAATTATTTTATTCCAGTGACACAAGAAATGAATCTGAGCAACAATTGATTGTATAAAAGGCTTTACCAATAGAAGCATGAATGAAATATATTTCACACCGCTAAAGTCGAGAACAATACTACAACATAAGATACCTTCCCCATGTCTATAAGGACATTGACTGTACCTCGGGCGAACGCACCACGAATATAAAAATTGCAAGCATCTAGGTTGTTCGTTGAAGTATTAAAATGGGATCACTCACCCAAACCTCTCTGTGGCCAGCCGCTCCAACCTACAAAGGAAAAGTGAGAATTTTGAATCAATTAGCAATACTGAGTGTTTTATTTGTGTAATCAACTGATGCTTCAGAAATGGTTTAAGAGATTTAGAAAGCAATCTGTTGAGTTCTACTAACAGTGTCTAAATATGGCTCCACAACATATGTTGCATCATGACAAGGTCACCACCTAAAAACTGTGAATCTTTACTTCTTGTTACATGTACATCTTATCTAAAATGAAACACATAAATTGTCTTATTGAAACTTGATTTGGTCGGGGTTAGTGTCATAAAATCTTGATAATTTCTCTTTAGATAAAAACACAAGTATGTTCATAAAAGATTGTGCAGAAATTACTAAAAAGGATATGGATATTTAGGTACTCTAGTAGCTTACAAAGTCTACGCAGCTGCTTTCTACGTTCAAATAGCTTATCCCTTAGACAGTTACTTCCTGCTCCAATATATGTCACGAAAACTAACTACAAATGACAAAACCATACAGATTCAATAACCAACTTAAATGAACAGGGTGAACATTTTGAAGAAACGATCGTACCATTTTCGTGGGAATTGTAGCGGGAGAAGTACATCCTCACGTGTGGAGCGATTAATCTACTTCGAAAGCTTGGTCCTGACATAATCCATAAACACAAAAAAGAAAATAAATTAGTAAAAATAAAATACTCTAACTCCACCTGCTAGAGGAAATATAAAAACCGTATGCTTATGATTTTCCTAGAGAAGGTTTTAATGGCAACGGCTACTTATGAACCCCACTTGGAGACCGTCAATATGGATGATGAATAGTAATTTCATCATATATAAGCTACCACATATTTACCTCATTAGCATCATTCCATTTGTATAATCCATTGAGCGTTCCACTTCGGCTTCTCTTCTTCAACGCGTCGATATTTCTTAGGGAATAGCATCTATCTATATATATGCTATCCAAAAACAATGCGTGGAGGCCTTCAACTTCTCTTACTTTTGGACATTGAATAATAGTTAAGTGCCTCAAGGACTCCAAGTTTCCTAGGCCATGAATCTCACATAGGCTATTGCATCCTACTACTTGCAAAGAGGTGAGATTTATGAAATGGGAGAATTCTAGTGCTTCCACTGAGGCTTCATAAATACTCAAACTAATCAAACTTTCCAACCGACCAAATAGCTTGATGAACTCCTTGGTGCAACTATGCAGCTTCAGGGCTTTCAATGTTTTCAAGTTTTGGAGACTTTCCAGCTCATTATTTCGGGAACAAGAGTAAAATTTAATTGATTCCAAGTTCTTCAAATTGGAGAACTCTGGAAGTCTTGTCTCCATCATAACATGCTTGAGCACCAACTTAGACAACGTGGAGGGAAATTGAGGAATGCATTTCAGGAATGAACAATCTATTATCAACTTCAATCTCATTAAATGTGTTAAGTTCTCAAACCCTGAAAGGTGGACTGACAGACATCTTTCTCTGATGAGGAATCAACGAGAACATCTATTGTAAGATCTTCGAGATGAAGGAGCTTGCTGATTATAGGGGGCAGTCTGGGAATGTTAGCTAGTGAATCTGTCAAGCTCAAACTCTTCAAAGTAGAGAGGTTCGCAATTTCTTTAGGGAATTCTGTTAAAAGCTCCAATCCTTCAGCGAATAATCGTTCCAATTGTGTTAACTTTCCGATAGAATTGGGCATCTTTCTTATCTTGCATCCACATAGGTTCAAAACCTTTAATCCAGAAAGATCTCCAACAAAATCTGGTAGAACCCTTAGTGCTGACCAACTTATATGCAAACTTTCCAAGAATTTTAAATTCCTAAGAGAGTAAGGTAATTCCTCTACATTTGATGAGTTTAAATCCAAATGCCCAAGTCTAGTTAGGCGTCCAATAGAGTCTGGCAACGCATTTAACTTCCTATTGCCGGAGAGATACAAATAATATAATGATTCCAAACTCCCAATTGCATCTGGAAGTTCCTCTATCTCTGTATAATCTAAATGCAATCTCTGAAGTTTGACTAGTCCTCCAATGGACACAGGCAATGTACTCAACTTTGTATGCATCAAGTTCAATTCACCTAATGCTTTCAAATTTCCAATTGTGTCTGGAAGCTCCTCTATCTCCGTGCATCCTAAATTCAACTTTTGAAGTTTATATAGTCCTCCGATCGACTTGGGCAATGCACTTAATTTAGTGTACCATAGATTTAACTCCACTAACGATTTCATTTCTCCAATAGCGTCAGGCAACTTGCCAATGCCCGTACAACATTCTATAGAGAGGCATGTAAGGTTCAACAATCCTCCAACAGAGTCAGGAATTTTGGTAATTTTCACTTGCTGTAATTTAATAATAGACAAGGAGCATAAATTACCAATCGACTCTGGTAAGTGAAGAGTATTGCCACCCCCTTCCACCAAAATCTCTTCCAAATCTACGAGAGAACCCAATTCTTCAGGCAACTTTCTAAGAGAATAGCAACCCTCAATGTCCAAAAGCTTTAGTCTTTTCAACTTGCAGATGGAGATGTGTATTTCAGCTAAACTGCAACAACCTCGAAAGATCAATTCTTCTAGAGAACTATTATTGGACAAATCAGGTGTGCTTGTTAAGTCAAAGCACCTTGTAAGGTTTAAGACTTTCAATTTCTTTGCCATCTACACAAAGATGAGCATGACAAAAGTTAGAAAAAGATTTACAAAATAAGTGTACTAAATAAAGAATAAGTTTCTCATATTTACTTAGATTTGTTACCTGAATTGAGCTCCAACCAGCCCAATTTTCATTAATAAAAGTCTCCGAGAGGTTAAGAACCACCAAATTCTCCAACGATAAGTTGGTCGCAGTAAAATCTGTGGGACATTGATGCCACGAGAGCCATAATATTTTTGGAAGGAGGTGCTGAAAGTTACCCGACAACTTGACTCCAACCAATTTCAATAATCTTAGGTATCTGAAACTTGAAAACTCTTCATTTGTTAGATTTGCATCACCAAGTTTTTCTAGAATGAGTCCTTCAACCTTCTTTTTCCCCTGATAAAACAAAAAAAAAAGTTGTTGAGATCATCAAAGACCGGTAGAAATAAATTAATACTTTCTAATGACTAGGGTCCTTAAAAAAGATCACATGCATTGATTTCTTGTTGTTACATAGTGTGATCATCGATACTAGCTATGTTACCTGCTTTGTCTTTAATACTTGTAGTGCTTCCTCGTATGACCATATCCTGCTGCGCTTACCAGGATCAATAATGCATTCTTCTCGAACCAATTGCCTTCCGAGATCTCTAATCAGATCGTGCATCCAGAATTTGTTCTCATAAGTAATTTTCACCAAAGACATGGATATAAGGACTTCAATGCCATCATCCGGAAACATATCACAAGCTTCCCACATGTAAATTGCATTAGATCTCTCCGTGTTGATAAAAAAGCATGCTATGTCAAGAAATATTTGCTTTTGTTCGTGCTCGAGTGCATCAAAACTTATTTTCAACTTCTCTTGAACATGTTGATCAGGAATTTTCTTTAATTTCTCTATGGTTGCTATCCAAACCCTCTTCTTAGATCGATATAAATGGGAACCTATGACTTCGAGAGCCAAAGGAAGTCTTCCAGTAAGTGAAAGAACTTCATTTGTAAGAATTTGGTAGTCACTTGGAGGGGAGTCTTCTCCAAAAGCATGCTTACAGAAAAGCTTGAGAGCTTGGTCCTCATTCATCTCCCGCAACTCAAAAGTCCTTGTATCTTTGGTAAAAACCCTTATGTCCCTTGTCGTTACAATTATCCTACTTCCGAAACCGAACCAACCCGATGCTTTGACCACAAGCTCTACTTCTTCCCTATTCTTGACATCATCCAGGATGATGAGAATCTTCTGACTGTAAAAATTTTCTCTTAGTATCTTGACGTAGTCAACCCGTTGAAAGTATTTCAACTTTGGATCAAGTTGTTCCAACAACTGTCTTAGCAAGTAGTCCGGGCCATTGCATCTCAATGATTCTTGGATGTTCTCAAGGAAGCTACAACGATCAAATATGGTTGAGAGTTGATTGAAAATGACCTTGGCAAGAGTTGTCTTACCAATACCACCCATTCCGTGGATACCGACGAGTCGTACATCGTTCGCCTGAATATCTAACAACTCCATCACTGCCTGTTGTTGATCATTTATTTCAACCAGGCAGTCAGTCAGATATTTCTTGTTCACCTTCAACTTCATCAGAAGTGCCCGGACAAACGATTTGCTAAATTCTGCAAATCTGCAAATGATATTCATAAAAATAAGGAAGAAAACAAGATATATGGATCGCTCATGTCGGCAGGTAGTCTGCCGCAAGCCTCTTTTTTTCCCCCTCTTTTAATCATATATGGCCAACCTTGTAATAAACCACTCCGACAACAGAAATGTTTCACCTAAGTTTGAAATATTCTCCATCCGACTTCGAAGTCTAAACCTTCCCTTTTTGGGAAAAAAATTGGGGTCTTGTTTTTAGTAAATGTACAAAAGTTAAAATGGAAGAACCATAACGATATTATATTTTCAGTCTCAAATATAGCCGTACAATAAGTTTAGGTTAATATTTTGGCAAAACTCTTCTCTTTTTTTTTTTTTTAATTTCCATTGTGGCTTTTGATTATTCACCTTGTCTTTCAAGAGCATATACATGTTGAACACCAAATTCTTTTTTTAAAAGGTGTTATTCATAATGCACTCATAATATTGATTTCTTTCTATTATTTATAAAATTACTATATTTACGAGTAATCCAGGAATAGTCAAGGACTCAAGCATATTAAATTTATAAATATTATGTGATATACGTCACAAAAATAAAATTTTAGTTTCTTAGAGAAAAAAAATTTCAAATTTAAAACGTTTGACTTTTCTTAAGAAAATGAAGCAAACTACAATTAATCCTTTTAATTTTGGCCAATGTTATATAATCGTACTCTAAGAGCTAAATTGTATATACAGATAGATTATAGAGTAAAAATATATAAACATCAAATTATTTCAAATATCAATCATGATATTCAAAATTAAATTATCAATAAAGCAACTAGATCCTCAGCAACATCATCATGGGGAAGTCCCCTTACCTCGTGTTCTTCACTTCCCGTCCTTTGATTCTGCCGACTGCTTTCAGAGCATCCTCCCATTTCCTGACCTGCTCTCTTCCGTACTTCTTCTCGTGCTCCCTTAGATCCTTCGCAAACAATCCCGTCCTGAGCTTAACATCGTCGGGAGTGGCTGTGTAGAAAATCGGCATGATCTTTTTCCCGAGCTCAACCATCCTCTTGACTTCACGGAGGCACCATGTGCTGGCAGCAAAGGTCCTGGAGAAGATCGGTACGCATATCTGGGAGTTCTCTAAAGCCAGAAGAATCTTACTTATCTGATCTCCGTCCTCTAGCTTGTCATCGTCTCTGAAGGCACGGATGCCAACCGAAGTCATGTCGCTGTAGAGGACATCGGCGATGCCCTGCCGAGAATCCGGTCCTCTGAAACTCAAGAACACCTGGTATTCAGAGACCGATGCCTCTGAATAATTCACACCTCCATCACTCTGATCAGCATCCTCCTCTTTCTGGTCAGTAGCAGTGTCTAATTTCTTCGGACTGTCAAACCATGACCGGACACGAAACTTGAAATATGAGCAAAATCCGAACAACAGACGGAGAAAAAGGAAGAGCAATCCCGACATTTCTCTCAACGCAGGTCGATGAATTTTAGCTCAATTCCCAGAGAAGACTGTATCCGAATGAATTCTCAAGAATGAGGATTGATGACTTTAAAACCGGGGATTCACCATTGAGGTCCTAATCAATTCATTATTATAATGCAAGTTGTTTTATAAAGAAATAAATAATTTCCTTTTTGGTGACTCGGAGGACATGAACATAATATAAAGATAAGCAATCAAGAGAAATAAAAAAAATAAAGGATGGCATTATTTCTACGGCATATATTTACCCAAACAAAAGATCTTGTGTGTATTAGGTAGGCTTGGCCATGACTCGTAAATTCCCTGTTCCAATTCGGGAACCGAGGGTTCGTAGTTCCATGGCTGATTTCAATTCACAATTCCGACATCTTTCACAAAATGAAAATATTGATAAATTATTAATAAATTAAGGTTAAATACAACTTTTTATTTCAAATACTAGTTATTGTTATGAATATTTAGGTAATTTGACCTTTTTTAATGTATTTATAATATAATTTTCAATCAATGTTTTTAAAAGTAAAAATTTAATTTTTAATCATTTAGAGCTAGATCAACCAGTTTCCGAAGAAGAACCACCGGTATTGATTCCATCTACCAACTCGAAACCGAGTCCTCACGGCTACGGTCTAGTTTCGGGTGTCCGTGACCATATGAGCAATAGTAAATAAATAAGAGGGACACACATTGATTTTTTTTTTCACCCTACAGTGAATCCACCGAAAGTTTTCAGCTATAATTGACTGATAAAGCAAATTGTGCCCATGCCTCCACCTTTCCACCTTTTTCCTTTATTGAACATTCTTGTCCGAGAGTGCAATTTCCGGGGCTACTTCCAATCTCTGGGCCGCCTCAGCTGGACTTGGTCGGACTTTGACTGCTGGGTATCTTCTGCGCCCGTCTTCCTTGACCAAATAATTGCACTCCAAAGTCCGCATGGTGGGCGACAGTGTATTTGGGGCATCGACCCCATTGGGGTCTAAATAATATTAAAGTAAATCCAAAACACGCTTATTGCTTTGAAAAGTCTGGTCCCTCGATTTTCTATCATTTACGGCAAAGAAGCAAGTCCCTTTACATGGAAATTTGGCCATAAGAATGTCTGCAACTTCCTTTTAGCCCATGCGAAGCAGCTTCCTCCATTGAAGGTTGACCCTACGGTACCTTCCGTTTGTCTCGCTCCAACGCAGAGATCTTACTCCAATACGCGCTGTTCGGGACATAACACACCAGACACAAATGCTAGTTCCAATGTCCCCATCCCCGTGGAAAGCATATGCCTTAATCAACGCACTTTTCGTTGAAGGTCATGCCCATCGAAGAAAGTCACTTTAATTTACTTATTCGATGCACTTGGCATGTATATTCGTTCAGTGGATATGTAAACTAAATTTTTTTCTCAGCCACGAGGCCCGTGCTTATGAATGTGTAAACTGGTCTGGAAGCAGTTCAGCTGTGATCTTTCTGAAAGTACACTATATATAACTCATAATGACTCGACCGATAATGTGACTGTAACTCATAATCCACGTTAGATTTTCTTCTAGTAATCATGAACACATTCCAGCATACATGATCTAGTACGGCAAATGACAAAAAAACTAGTGTAACCCCTGTGTCGTGTAGTGCTTACATCCCCCATCAATGTTATTAATCAATACATAGCATATCCTTGTCGAGTAATGCAGCAATAGGTACTAAGGGGTTGGACCGAGTGGTAAGCAACTCGGTGCCGCTTAAGGAGGTCTCGAGTTCGAGACCTCACGTACGCAGACACCCCCCTTGGGAGCCTCACCCGCCATTGCCAGGCGTGCGACCCGGGGCGATCAACGGATTAGTCAAGTATGGTTGGCTGAAAGATGCCATCTCACCGCTGGTGGGGCCTGCTTGGATACCGTGGCTGGCGATCAAAAAAAAAATGCAGCAATAGGTAGTTCATTGGTAGCTTATAGCAGCGACTCAATTTAAATCTAATTCATTTCTTTGCTATGATCGGCATGGGAGGTGAGCCTGCCCTCAATTAAATCATATAACTTAAATTGTCTTTAACAATATTTTGTCAGGGTAATGATCCAACCAACAAATCCAGCCTCAACCATTTCAACTGATTAACTAAATCGACGCGTGCGCGCGACAAACCAACGCACGTCTCTGTTGAACAGAGGCCTAGAAGGGCCCAGGCTCTCACATCCAAGAAATTACTCCCGGGCCCACCCCTAGCCACTGGATCTAAATCCACGAGAGGTCTCACCTGGGCTGCATTATTTAATTGGGCTACTTCTGGTCTAGCCATGGGTTACCCTATTTGCAAAACAGTTTGCGTGGCCTTTTTCAGTGGGACCGTCCGCTCGGTTGATCTGGACTGGCGTCGCCTCCTTTAATTATCTGTTGGGTCTGATTGTGGGCTAGGTCTGGTTTATTGACCTTCTCTGAACCCTTTGTTCTGTCCAGGTTTAAATTTTGAAAATCCTACCGTTGCTCCTGTCTCCTGTACAGGCGCGCGCGCTCCTTTTCTTCCTCTTCTCCTCCCCAACTCAGAGCTTCTCCATATAACGGTTAATTCGATCAAGGTAAATACTTTGGTTCATGTTAGACCCATTCTTGACAATGAAGTGTTTGGTTTTTAATAAGATTCCTCTTCCTCGATTTGATCCCATTCAGGAATAGTTTGGGATGGGATATCATCTCGATTCTTCCCTGAAAATTAGTGAGCATGATGAAGATGAGAAGCTAACTCAATTGTTTCTATCTAAATTTAATTTAATTTGGTGTTCTTTTTAAGGAATCAAGATTCTTCCTTTAGAAAGGGCTTATTCGCTAACGAGACGTTATAGTATAAATTACAAATTAATTTCTTTCTTTTGATACATAACTTGCTATTAATGACGAGGTTGATATTCGTATAATATGGTACAATTGCAAGGGTTTGCTGGAGAGGTGACACTTCACCCTGAATTAAAATAAAACTCGTCACATTAATCTCCTTCGCTTTCTCATAGCAAGATGGTTTGTTGGGGGAGGGCAACTGCGAGAGATAATGTTGCCCGAAGAACTAGAGATATAGGGGTGTAAGAAAAATAATCAAAGAACTGAATAACCAAAAAAATAGACCAAGACCAACCGGAAAAAATCAAATATCCAGAGCCCTAAGGTCGGTCTTTTAGGGGAGGGAAAACTGGTCTAGAAAAGTTGGACCTGAACACCGAAAAAATTCGGCGGGCTCGAACTGCCCTGACTTTAAACTATAGTAAAAGTGTAAATTTTATTAAATCTGTAATAATAGAGAATAACAAAGATTTGTTGCAAAAATTTTATTTAATCTGTAAAAGTTTTGAATTATTGAAATTTTATGTAATTGCTCTCATTTTAAAGTAGAGATATATATAGTTAACTTGATAGAGGAAGATACTGATTGACATTTATGAATTTGGCGATATGAATATGAGTTTGAGTAAAGAGACTTAGGAGTAATAATTCAACACAGAATTGATCCACCATATTTGTTGGATCAAAAGTAAGAGAGCGGAGTAGTATACTCGCCATGCATGCTTGCTGCCCCTCAATTATAAGGTGATCAATCGAAGAATTTGGTGGGATCTAGACCTTCTTCTCTTGTTAAGTTGTCCTGAGCACAACGTGCTCACAGAAAATACAATTATTGGTCACCTTTACAACATGCTCACAGAAAATGATCCTATACTCTCCTGAGTTTTCTATATCACTCTTCACAATAGTGCCATTTTGTGAAATCAGAGAGTCAATTCCTTCTAGATCAGACCTACAGTCTAACTGGAGTAGCTTTTGGGTCCCCATTGGCTTTCTTCTTCATAGATTTTAATTGCTCAGAATTTAAGGAGAAAAACTCTTTCTTCCTTCATGCTGCCAAAGTGGAACAACAACAAAACGTAATAGAAGGACAACATACTCTCTATGTTACTTTTTCTTCGCCTATGTGCGTGAGGATTATATGTTTTTTGTGTTTGAAAGTAGAGAAACATGATCTAAATCAGAAAATATAAACATGTTATACAAACTTGATGGAGGAATAGTTATCAAGGTTCGAAAATTTGAAATAAATTACTCTATATTTTGGACATTTCAAATGCTATAAATAATAAGTCAATTCCCCATTGCTATTTGTTCCGAGCGTGATCCTGTAAAAATAATATATTGATAGTGAGTCGCATCTTAGTAACAATTTTAAAATAAAATGAACTATAATATATAATTATTTTATTACAACCATATGACTCAATAATCACATACACTGAACTTAAATATTCAAACACATAATTATCCAAAAAAAATTCAAACACATATTTAATGTTATTCCATATCTCAGAATTAACAAAAAAGCCGATACTGCGCTTTTCGAGTAATAATCCTTAGTAATGAGACTAAGAATCACAAAATATCGTATTTCAAATAATGTTCTCTTGACTATTTTCTCTGTGATAGAAACTATATTGAATACTGCTGGTTTACATTATTTTCTCTGTGATAGAAACTATCAGTGATACCCAAGAAAAATTATGGTCCTTAGTGCAAAAACATGCATGTGATGATTGAATAGTTGGCAAGAGCCATATATTAACATAAACCTTGAATAATATAACTCTCTTGATTATTTTCTCTGTAATAGAAACTATATTGAATAGTGCTGTGATGATTGAATACTGCTGGTTTAGATTATTTTCTCTGTGATAGAAACTATCCGTAATGCCCATGAAAAATAATGGTCCTTAGTGCAAAAACATGCATGTGATGATTGAATAGTTAGCAAGAGCCATATATTAACACAACTTGTTACATTCTCCTTGGACCGATCTTTTCAAAACCTAGAAGAAATGCATTGTTTTTGAGCATCGAGGCCATACCTTTATCGTTTCCCTTTGGAGTCCTGTGTTTCATCGGCTATTACTTTTCTTCAGCGAGCATCTCTCATAGCCTCCTTAAATTGAATGAAATTGGAATCAATACACTTAATTTTTCATTCAATATGCAACAACAGAGTAGACAAGTAAAAAATAATTGTGCCTATAAAAAAACCTATTAAAAAAGTAAAAAATTAACCAATCCCAAGAAATTTAGAATTTCAATAATTTTGAGATTATACATAAAATCCATTGCAATAATAATAACTCAATTAATGATGTCCAACCACGTCGTAGCGTGGCATCGTGACCTTATCCGAACCAAGGTGTGGTGCAGTAAAGGCCTCCATAAATTAATTTAATCCTCCGCCTTTCCGTGTTCGATCAGAGAATTTCCTGTTTTTCTAAACTATTGGAGCAGTTGCTGATAATTTCTCAAACCTCTGCTATTGCAAGAACATATGATCATAGCAAATGGCGTCTTCGAAGAGATATTGAGAAGCAAAACAACATCATTCAAGGAGTTAATTTCGTATCGTCATTATTGAGTTGCATTTTTTACCCCATTTTGTCATGGATAGAATGAGCGTGAAAGTATTCTTGCATATGTGAATTACATGTCGTCACATGGACAGGAGTCACAGGACAAACATAATCAAGGCGTTGCATGTTCTGTTACATCAGTTCATATAAAATACAAAATAACATGTAAACACACAAAAAGAAATAAATTCAATACCTTGGACACACACCATCCTGCTTCTCTTCGCTGTCAGTAGAATCGTCGGCCTATTCGCCATTCCATGTCTCTTCGCCGTCAATTTAATCTTTGTCCGGCTAATCATCTGCTTGCTGGCCTTCCCTAGCGGGTTCTTTTCCCGGCTGCTGCTGCTGGTACAATCTTGCATTAGAACCATCAAGATCAAACATGGACTAATGCGGGGCTGGAGCTGAGTCCTGAGGAAAGACTTGCTAAATTATCACTGCAACAAATTATTTCATTAGCAGCAACAACAATTCAACGAAATGGTTGATAAATGGATGAAAAACGTCCTTTATCATCCACCTTACGACCAAATTAGAGGTAACGCAAATACCCATGACACAAAACATATCATCCAATTGGTGTTGCCTTTATTGGCAAAATTCTGTCCATGTTTTGTCTAAACTAGATATGAAAGTAAGATGGACGATAAGTATTTGGAAACTTATGTCCATTGCCTGGCCCACATATGGGCGATAGCATTTCGTCCTTTACTATCAAAGCATAAAGTTGACGAAACTCTGTCGACCTAGCTTCTCTATTTTGGACGAAAAATAGGTTTGTCTTACTTTTCTCCATTGCGCAGATGACAAAGTTGTCCCAGTCTTCCGTCAAACTTGTATGCATTCCTTATGAATATTTTATCCACTTCCAGTTAGTTTTCTCCACATTTTTGTCCAATTTAAGTCAATTTTACATCCATTTGGGTAATTAAATTTTTCTAACTTTTGAAAACAAAGAAAAAGAAATAATAATTGAAGTGAAAATTTATCATAATTAAAAAATTTTAACACTCGGACTGAGCAACCAAAAATACTCTCAACAAGAAAAACAGAAATATAAACAACAAAAAATTTACATTTTTAACATCCTTTTTCCTTGATTGAGAAAAACATGCATACGTTTTCCCTATATTTTTTATGCATTCATCATTGGTGGTACAATCAAGCTTCTTACTGACATTCGACCACCATTAACTGCATACACCTTCAGGGAAAAAATTATAAACCATCCTACCAAATAAGTGAACTGCATACCTTTCAAATACTGGACGGGATGTGGTCTTAAGATTTGCACGTATGTTCATAGTTCTTCAATCCGGAGAAATTCATATTATTGTCATCAACTCTTTCCTCCCACTTGGACACAACTCATATTACGTCGATCTTTACGTGGACTTTATGTGCTACAGACATAATAATTTTTTAAAGACAAAATTTTTCATCCATTTCTCATCCACTAAATTATCATTGCCCGTGAATGGGCCGATAATTTATCAAAAAAATGAAGGGTCCAATGTGAGATACTCATATATGCGCTGATCATAATAAAAATTCCGGGATTTTCTCCCCCACAGAGTTAGCATCATGTTGGACATGACGTAGGTATGCTGCTGTTGCTGCTGTGTCATTAGCTGTCGAAGGGCTTCCTGCTGCTGCTGGAGCTGGGCTATGCACTTCCTTGGCTCCTCCAAATGGTCCTCAAAGCTGCTCGTTGGCCCTGGCTGCTCACTATGAATGTTCCTTTGGCTACTTTTCACGTTCCAGTCCCTGACTTCTACTACTGACCGCATATCAGCCGCTAGAGAATGGTCCAGGCCAAGGTTGGACAAGTTCTCATCACCCTGGATCTATTGGGTAGCTAGCTCTTGATTGTCCTACGACAACATAGAACCAGTCAGTTCGAGTTCGCAAGCAAAACGGTCATACATGTTCAGTAACCAACTCGAGAGAACATGGGAAAGTTGAAGATGAAAGAATTTTACCATCCTTGCGGAAGTGGTACCGGGAGAAGTATATCCTCCTGTGTGGAGGGATCCTCCGGCCTCGGAAGCTTGATTCTGACATAATCCAGAAATAAATACACACAAAAATACCAAGTATCAATCATAATATGCTTTAACACCTTTGTTAGAGAAATTATCAAAAATGGATACTTTATGATTTTTCAAGAAAGTGGTCGATAGCTGTAGATACTCATGAGAGAGTAAAGGATTGGCCGTTTGAAGGAACCCTGAATTGAAAGATAACGAAGAAACAAATTGCCCACCTGATTATATTTTTGTTCTTTTTCAGCTAAAAGCTTCAAATAAAACTGAAGACTCTTCAGGTTTACACCCATGATTGATATTTTCCCTACCTGAATGAACTTGTTTAGAATTAGATCCAGACAAACTCAATTGACATACCGACAATACGGACGACAATTTCTAATGTCCTCATTTAAAAGCTAATATTTATTTACCTTATCAGTGTAGTTTTCAACTTGTAATCCATTGAGATATCCTCGCTGGCATCTGTTCTTCAATGCATTGATATTTCTCAAGGATCCACAGTGATGTATGCTTATATCCTTCAAAAACAATGAGTCAAGGCCTTTGATTTCTCTTAGCTTTGGACAGCTTATTACCCTGACCACACGTAGCCTTTTCGACTGTGAAAAATTCCCCACCATTTCTAGGGAAAGACAGTCACATATACACAAGAAGTACAAGGATTCTAGCCTTCCTAGGCCACGAATCTCATATAGTTGATTGCAATCCCGTACTGACAAATGAGTAAGACTTAATGATCGAGGTAAATCAAGAACTTTCTCAGAGGATTCAACAATAGTCATCACATCCAGATTTTCAAGCTGACTAGATAACTCAATCAACTCCTTAGTGCAACTAAACACGATCATTTCTCTCAAAGCTTGAAAGCCCCGCATACTTGCCATCTTATGATTTAGAGAGCAGTAGTAAAATTCGATGATCTCCAAGTTCTTCAAATTGGAGAAATCTGGAAGCATCGTCTCTGTTGTAACGTGCCTGAGCTCCAACTCGAACAACTTAGAGGGAAGTTGGGGAACATGTTTCAGGCATGAGCAATCTATCTTCAGCTTCAATTTCACAGAATCTGTTAAGTTCTCAAAACCCTGAAAGGTGGATTGACAAGCATGCATCTCTAATGAAGAATCATCGCAAACCGCTATCGTAAGCTCTTGAAGATGAGAGGGTTGATTGCGGGGCAAAGTTAAAGAACGGAACCTAATGAATCTGTCAAACGCAGTTCTGTCAAACCAGCGAGGTTCCCAATTTCTTTGGGAATTTCTGACAAATGCTCGCAACTTTCAACTGATAATTCCGCCAATCTTGTTAACTTTCCAATCGAAATAGGCAACTTTCTTATATCTTGCATCCATCCAATTGCAACCGCTTTAAGTTAGACAAATCTCCCATAAAGTCAGGTAGAACCCTCAATCCAGATGAGCTTATTTGCAAGAGTTCCAATGATTCCAAATCCTTAAAAGAGTCGGGTAGCTCTTCTACATTTGACGATTCTAAATTCAAAGTCGGAAGTTTAACCAGCCGTCCAACTGATTTAGGCAACACTCTTAATTTCTTTGTGAAAGATTAATTTAAATCAACTAATGATTCCAAATTTCCAATTGCATCTGGAAGTTTGTCTATCACTGTCGAACCTAAATGCAACTCCCTAAGTTTAAGTAGTCTTCCGATGGAGTTAGGTAATGCACTCAACTTTGTTTGCAACAGGTTCAACTCAACTAAAGCTTCCAAATCTCCAATCGTGTCTGGAAGCTTCTCAATCTTTGTATATCCCAAATCCAACTTTTGAAGTTTAACTAGTCGTCCAACTGAGTTAGGCAACAATGCTACTTTTGAGCAAGCTAGATCCAAATAAACTAATGATTCCAAATCCCCAATTTCATTTGGAAGTTTGTCTATCACTGTCGAACCTAAATGCAACTCCCTAAGTTTAAGTAGTCTTCCGATGGAGTTAGGTAATGCACTCAACTTTGTTTGCAACAGGTTCAACTCAACTAAAGCTTCCAAATCTCCAATCGTGTCCGGAAGCTTCTCAATCTTTGTATATCCCAAATCCAACTTTTGAAGTTTAACTAGTCGTCCAACTGAGTTAGGCAACAATGCTACTTTTGAGCAAGCTAGATCCAAATAAACTAATGATTCCAAATCCCCAATTTCATCTGGAAGTTTGTCTATCACTGTCGAACCTAAATGCAACTCCCTAAGTTTAAGTAGTCTTCCGATGGAGTTAGGTAATGCACTCAACTTTGTTTGCAACAGGTTCAACTCAACTAAAGCTTCCAAATCTCCAATCGTGTCCGGAAGCTTCTCAATCTTTGTATATCCCAAATCCAACTTTTGAAGTTTAACTAGTCGTCCAACTGAGTTAGGCAACAATGCTACTTTTGAGCAAGCTAGATCCAAATAAACTAATGATTCCAAATCCCCAATTTCATCTGGAAGTTTGTCTATCATTGTCGAACCTAAATGCAACTCCCTAAGTTTAAGTAGTCTTCCGATGAAGTTAGGTAATGCACTCAACTTTGTTTGCAACAAGTTCAACTCAACTAAAGCTTCCAAATCTCCAATCGTGTCCGGAAGCTTCTCAATCTTTGTATATCCCAAATCCAACTTTTGAAGTTTACCTAGTCGTCCAATTGAGTTAGGCAACAATGCTACTTTTGAGCAAGCTAGATCCAAATAAACTAATGATTCCAAATCCCCAATTTCATCTGGAAGTTTGTCTATCACTGTCAAACCTAAATGCAACTCCCTAAGTTTAAGTAGTCTTCCGATGGACATAGGTAATGCACTCAACTTTGTTTGCAACAGGTTCAACTCAACTAAAGCTTCCAAATCTCCAATCGTGTCCGGAAGCTTCTCAATCTTTGTATATCCCAAATCCAACTTTTGAAGTTTACCTAGTCGTCCAATTGAGTTAGGCAACAATGCTACTTTTGAGCAAGCTAGATCCAAATAAACTAATGATTCCAAATCCCCAATTTCATCTGGAAGTTTGTCTATCACTGTCAAACCTAAATGCAACTCCCTAAGTTTAAGTAGTCTTCCGATGGACGTAGGTAATGCACTCAACTTTGTTTGCAACAGGTTCAACTCAACTAAAGCTTCCAAATCTCCAATCGTGTCCGGAAGCTTCTCAATCTTTGTATATCCCAAATCCAACTTTTGAAGTTTAACTAGTTGTCCCATAGACCGAGGCAATTCACCTAACTCTATTTGGCTCAGGTTTAAATTAATCAATGATTTCAATTCTCCAATCACATCTGGCAATTTGTTGATGACCGTACAATTTTCTATAGAGAGGTGCGTGAGGTTCAGCAATCCTCCAACAGAGTCGGGAATTCTAGTCATTTCCACTCGCCGTAACTTAATAACAGACAAGGAGTGTAGATTACCGATTGATTCGGGTAAGTGGAAAGTATTGCCACTTCCTTCCACCAAGATCTCTTCCAAATTTGCAAGAGAACCTAATTCTTCTGGCAACCATTTGAGAGAATAACAGCCCTCAAGATCCAAATGCTTTAGTCTCTTTAGCTCATTAATGGAGCTATGCATTTTAGCTAAATTGCTGCAGCCTCGAAGAATCAATCTCTCCAAACAACTATTGTTAGATAAATCGGGTGTGCTTGTTAAGTTAAAGCACTTCGTAAGGTCTAGGATTTTCAAATTCCTTGCCACCTACAAAAGAGAAACATCGCACAAAGGTTAGAAAAGGGATCAAAAAAAAAAGATGGAGAGTAACTTTCTGATATGTCTCTTATTTTTGTTTACCTGAATTAAGCTCCAACCAGCCCAGTTTTCATTGACAAAGCTCATAGAGAGATCAAGAACCAGTAAATTTTCCAAGAATAAGTTGGTAACTCTAAAATCCATGGAACATCGATGCCACGAGAACCACATTAACTTTGGAAGGAGATGCTGAAAGTCACCTACCAACTTTGTTTCAACCAATTTGAGTAGCCTTAGGTCTCTAAAACTTGAAAACTCTTCATTCGTTAGATTGCCCTCACAAGGTTTCTCTACAAAGAGCCCTTCAACCTTATTTTTCACCTGTCAAAGAAGATGTAGAGATCAATAGAAATAATTAATGCTTCTCTCAGAGAAAAATGAGAAAGAAATTCTAATAAAATTACCTGCTTCATCTTCAATATCTCCAATGCTTCTTTTTGTGACCATATCCTACTGCGCTTAGTAGGATTAGTAATGCATTCCTCCCGAACGAGTTCCCTTCCAAGATTTGTAATTAGATCATGCATCCAAAACTTGCCATCCCAAGTAATCTTCACTAAAGACATGGATACAAGGACTTCGATTCCCTCATCCGGAGAAAAATCACGAGCTTCCCACATGCAAATCGCACTAGATTTCTCCATGTTCACATAAAAGCACGAGATATCGAGAAATATTTGTTTCTGCTCATAGTCCAATGCATCAACACTTTTTCTCAGCTTTTTCTGGATATCTCGATCGGGAGCTTTCTTTAACTTCTTTATAGTTGCATGCCATACTTTCTCCTGGCATTGATATAGACGAGAACCTATGACTTTGAGAGCCAAAGGAAGCCTTCCTGTAAGCGAAAGGACTTCATTTGTAAGAATTTGGTAGTCACTTGGGGGAGAGTCTACTCCAAAGGCATGCCTACTGAAAAGTTGGAGAGCTTGGTCCCCATTCATCTCCTGCATCTCAAACACCCTCGTTTCTTTGGTAAAAACCCTTTTGTCCCTAGTAGTTATTATTATCCTGCTTCCAGAACCAAAACAGCCCAATGTTTCGGTTATGGTCTCTATGTCTTCCTTTTTGTTGATGTCATCAAGGACAATGAGAACCTTCCTTTTGCGAAAATTTTTTCTAAGCACCATGATGTAGTCAGGCCCTTGAAAGGATTTCAACTTTGGATCAAGATCTTGCAACAACTGCTTTGGCAAGTGGTCAAGACCATTACATCTTAATGATTCTTGGACATTCTGAAGGAAGCTACAGCAATGAAAACTTGGTGAGACTTGGTCGAAGATGACCTTGGCAAGATTAGTCTTGCCGATACCACCCATACCATGGATACCGACAAGCCGTAAATCCTTCCCATCAATGTCTAATAATTCCACGACAGTCTGCTCTTGATCATCTGTTTTAACTAGATAGTCAGTCACACGATTCCTTTTCACCTTCAACTTGATTAGCATTGCTTGGACAAATGATCTGCTAAATTCTGCAAATCTACAATTCAAGGAATCGTACAATGAGGATGAGCACTTATTAATATATGGAAAGTATATTTTCTGCAATCAAATATATCAAAGTTGTATTAGTGGAACATATTTGACTAACTTACGCAGTTATCTTTACTAACAGATTTTTTATGTATTTAATTAAAAAAAGGGAGATTTTTATGTCTTGAAAAAGGATGTTAAATTTATACATCCGGGTTGTAAAAACAAATGAAAAAATAATTTTAATCAAAGTCGGGAAATTGGTGGAATTATTTTTTTTGCAATTTCTCTAAAAGAAACTTACATTGAAATTGCAATAGGCACTTTGATTTTCTAAATTCCTCTCATAGGTATAATAAACACTTGTACAATTGTATTGTTTAACATTAAAATAATCAAATAAAATATAATAAATCTATTTATATGTCCAAATTCGATATAAATGTACCCTAAATATTCTACAAATTTTTTTTATTTTTAAAGTCTTTCTCGACATCCTATCTTCGTAATGGTAGTTGTAGTTTAGACTAAAAATATATTCATAAATTTAAAAGTTTGGAAAATTCTCAACCCAAGTTTAAATTTACTTTTCTAATTTGGAATATATATTCTCGCCATTTAAATTTTCTGTTCATATTTTTAATAAACGGATATTCTATTTTCATATAATTTCTCTATTTTTCACATTAAGATAAAGAATTCCCTTACCCTGTGTCCTTCACTTCCCGTCCTTTGATTATGGCCACCGCTCGGAGAGCATCCTCCCATTTCTTCACCTGCTGTCTTCCGTACTTCTTCTCGTGCTTCCTTAGATCCTTCCCAAACGATCCCGTCCTGAGCTTAACATCGTCAGGAGTGGCTGTATAGAAGATCGGCACGATTGTTTTCCGGAGCTCGACCATCCTCTCGACTTCGCGGAGGCACCACGTGCTGGCAGCAAAGGTCTCGGAGAAGATCGGTACGCATATCTGGGAGTTCTCTAAATCCAGAAGAATCCTATTTATCTGATCTCCGTCCTCAAGTCTGTCATCGTCTTTGAAGGCACGGATGCCGAATAAAGTCATGTCGCTGTAGAGGATATTGGCGAGATCCTGCCGAGAATCCGGTCCTCTGAAACTCAGGAACACTTGATATTCGCAGATCGATTCCTCTGAATGATTCACATCTCCTTCACTCTGGTCAGCCTCCTCCTCTTGCTCCTCCTCTTGTTGGTCAGTAGCAGTGTCTAAATTCCTTGGACTGTGAAACCACGACCGGACACGAAACCTGAAATATGAGCAAAACCCGAACAACAGACAGAGGAAAAGGAAGAGAAATCCCAACATCTCTCTCAGCATAGATCGATGAATTTTAGCTCAATTCCCAGAGAAGTCTGTACCCGAATGAATTTCTCAAGAGCGAGGAGTGGGTATCGACTTTAAAACCGGGGATTCCACCATAAAGGCCCCCACCATCTCATTATTATAATGCAAGTTGTTTTATAAAGAAATAAGTTGTTGACTAGCAGTTAGTCTAAATAATTTTTCCTTTTTGGTGAGTCGGAGGACATGAACAGGATAAGCAATAAATAAAAATGAAAAAAAAATAAAGGGTGACATAATTTCTACGGTCTATATTTATCTAAACAGAAGATCTTGTATATATTACTTGGCCATGACTCGTAAATTCCCCGTTCCAATTCGGGAACCAATGGTTCGTAGTTCCATGGCTGATTTCAATTCACAATTCCGACCTCTTTCACAAAATAAAAATACTGATAAATTATTAATAAGTTACAGGTTAAATACAATTTTTTATTTCTAAAAGTAGTTATTGTTATGAATATTTAGGTAATTTGACCTTTTTATGCATTTACAATCTAATTTTCAATCAATTTTTTTTAGTGAAATTTTAATTTTTAATGATTTAGAATTGTATCAACCAGTTTCCGAAGAAGAACCAACGGTATTGATTCCATCTACCAACTTGGAACCAAGTCCCCATGGTTACGGTCTAGTTTCAGGGTCCGTGACCATATGAGTAATAGTAAATAAATGAGAGGGACACATACTGATTTTTTTCACCGTCCAGTGAATCCACCGACAGTTTGCAGCTGTAATTGATTGATAAAGCAAATTATCCACTTGCCTCCACATTTCCACCCTTTTCCTTTATTGAGCATTCTTGTCCGAGAGTGCAATTTCCGGGCTACTTCCAATCTCTGGGCCGCCTCAGCTGGACTTGGTCGGACTTTGACTGCTGGGTATCTTCTCCGCTCGTCTTCCTTGACCAAATAATTGCACTCCAAAGTCCGCATGGTGGGCCACAGTGTATTGGGGCACCAACCCCATTGGGGTCTAAATAATATTAAAGTAAATCCAAAACACGCTTATTGCTTTGAAAAGTTTGGTCCCCCGATTTTCTCTCTAAAGAAGCAAGTCCCTTTACATGGAAATTTGGCCATAAGAATGTCTGCAACTTCCTTTTAGCCCATGCGAAGCAGCTTCCTCCATTGAAGGTTGACCCTACGGTACCTTCCGTTTGTCTCGCTCCAACGCAGAGATCTTACTCCAATCCGCACTGTTCGGAACATACTACACCAGACACAAATGCTAGCTCCAATCTCCCCGTCCCCGTAAAAAGTGCATGCCTTAATCAAGGCACTTTTCATTGAAGGTCATGCCCATTGAAGAACAACGCCTTAATTCACTTATTCGATGTACTTGGCATGCATATTCGCTCAACGGATATGTAAACTGCTTTTTTTTTTTTCTTGGCCAGCAGGCTCGTGCTCATGAATGTGAAAACTGGTTCGGAAGTAGCTCAGCTGTGATCTTTCTGAAAGTACACTATATATAATTCATAATGGTTCGACCGGTAATGTGACTGTAACTCATTAAAATTTTCTTCTAGTAATCGTGAACACATTCCAGCATCCATGATCTAGTACGGCAAATGACAGAAAAACAAGTGTAACGCCTGTGTCGTGTAGTGCTTACACCCCCCATCAATGTTATTAATCAATACATAGCATATCCTTGTCGAGTAATGCAGCAATAGGTAGTTCATTGGTAGCTTATAGCAGTGACTCAATTTAAATCTAATTCATTTCTTTGCTATGATCGGCATGGGAGGTGAGCCTGCCCTCAATTAAATCATATAACTTAAATTCTCTTTAACAATATTTTTTCAGGTTAATGATCCAACCAACAAATCCAGCCTCAACCATTTCAACTGATTAACTAAATCCACGCATGCGCACAGCAAACCAACGCCCGTCTCTGTTGAACAGAGGCCTAGAAGGGCCCAATGCTCTCATATCCAAGAAATTACTCCCGGGCCCACCCCTAGCCACTGGATCTAAATCCACGAGAGGTCTCACCTGGGCTGCATTATTTAATTGGGCTACTTCTGGTCTGGCCATGGGTTACCCTATTTGCAAAACAGTTTGCGTGGCCTTTTTCAGTGGGACCGTCCGCTCGGTTGATCTGGACTTGCGTTGCCCCCTATAAATATCTGTTGCGTCTGATTGTGGGCTAGGTCTGGTTTATTGACCTTTTCTGAACCCTTTGCTCTGTCCGGGTTAAATTTTGAAAATCCTACCGTTGATCCAGTCTCCTGTACAGGCGCGCTCCTTTCCTTCCTCTCCTCCTCCCCGACTCGAAGCTTCTAGATACGAATAGAGATTCGTTCTCAGCAGTGGGGTGATTTCAATCTAAAGCGCCATCGTAAATCGCTTGCTCTCAACTTTAAAAGAGGATTGGTCCCCTCTCATCGAGAAATCGTCACAGATGGAAATCCTGACGACTGTATTCCGCGAATAAGCCCTACTTCCCCGGTTCGACGTGAGTCACATCAGCTGTAGCTTTGATGAGAGAATCTGCCTCAGATACTAATAATTGGTTTTCTATATATGCTGATGAGCAGTGTTTCACTGATGCGAAGATGCATTGCTTGAAATTGCCAATACATGAAGAATTGGTTTACCTTCCATTATGTTTCAGGCTTGCACAGGTACGTACAGTTAAGTCGATTTCCTTTGGTTGCTTGAGTTTTCCTTACATAAATTGTGTTCTCTGGTGGATCGGAAATTAGTATAGAAAAGCTAACTCTATGTAATTTTTGAGATGGAGAGTAGAGTAGGATGGTTAAGAAGTTGATTCTGCTTAGCTTAAAAGATTTGAATGCTCCATTGATATGATTCTCTAATGTTATCTAGCTTAAAAGATTGGAAAGTGAGGTTGCTTACTTAGCATGTCTTGATCGATCAATGCTGGAATGTGTTTATGTTTACTAGAAGAAAGGTTAGCAAAGGCTGCGAGCCATGTAGTCACATTGATTGCTGGGTTAGCCAACACATTTGAACAATGATGAAGGCCCATTTAACGGTTAATTCGATCAAGGTAAATACTTCGGTTCATGTTAGACCCATTCTTGGCAATGAAGTGTTTGGTTTTTAATAAGATTCCTCTTCCTCGATTTGATCCCATTCAGGAATAGTTTGGGATGGGATATCATCTATTTAATTTTAATTTAATTTGGTGTTCTTTTTAAGGGATCGAGATTCTTCCTTTAAAAAGGGCTTATTCGGTAACCAGACGTTATAGTATAAATTACAAATTTCTTTCTTTTGATACATAACTTGCTATTAATGACGAGGCTGATATTCGTATAATATAGTACAATTGCAAGGGTTTGCTGGAGAGGTGACACTTCACCCTGAATTAAAATAAAACTCGTCACATTAATCTCCTTCGCTTTCTCATAGCAAGATGGTTTGTTGGGGGAGGGCAACTGCGAGAGATAATGTTGCCCGAAGAACTAGAGATATAGGGGTGTAAGGAAAAAAAAATGAAAGAACTGAATAACCCAAAAAAATAGACCAAGACCAACCGGAAAAAATCAAATATCTAGAGCCCTAAGGTCAGTCTTTTAGGGGAGGGAAAACTGGTCCAGAAAAGTTGGACCCGACCATCGAAAAAATCGGTGGGCTCGAATTGCCCCGACTTTAAACTATATTAAAAGTATAAATTTTATTAATCTATAATAATAGAGAATGTCAAATATGTGACGTATAAATTTTATTAAATCTGTAAAAGTTTTGAATTATTCAAATTTTATGTAATTGCTCTCATTTCAAAGTAGAGATACCGGATTGACTATGAGCAATAGTATATCTAGTTAGCCTGATAGAGGAAGATACTGATTGACATTTACGAATTTGGCGATATGAATATGAGTTTGAGTGAAGAGAGTGGTAATAATTCAAATGTAAGAGAGGGGAGTAGTATACTCGCCATGCATGATTGCTGCCCCCCAATTATAAGGTGATCAATCGAAGAATTCGGTGGGATCTAGACCTTCTCTTGTTAAGTTGTCCTGAGCTGCAATACAACTACTGGTCACCTTTACAACATGCTCACAGAAAATGATCCTATACTCTCCTGAGTTTTCTATATCACTCTTCACAATAGTGCCATTTTGTGAAATCAGAGAGTCAATTCCTTCTAGATCAAAGCTACAGTCTAACTGGAGTACCTTTTGGGTCCCCATTGGCTTTCTTCTTCATAGATTTTAATTGCTCAGAATTTAAGGAGAAAAACTCTTTCCTCCTTCATGCTGCCAAAGTGGAACAACAACAAAACGTAATCGAAGGACAACATACTCTCTATGTTACATTTTCTTCGCCTATGTGCGTGAGGATTATATGTTTTTTGTGTTTGAAAGTAGAGAAACATGATCCAAATCAGAAAATATAAACTTGATGGAGGGATAGTTATCATGATTAGAAAATTTGAAATAAATTACTCTATATTTCGGACATTTCAAATGCTATATAAATAATAAGTCAATTCCCCATTGCTATTTGTTCCCCGCTTGATGATGTAAAAAATAATATATTGACAATGAGTCGTATCTTAGTAAATATTTAATTCTAAAATAAAATGAACTAGAATATATAATTGTTTTATTACAACCATATAACTCAATAATCGTATACACTGAACTTAAATATTCAAACACATTTAATGTAATTCCATATCTCTGAATTAACAAACAAGCTGATACTTCACTTTTTGAATAATAATTCTTAGTAATGAGACTAAGAATCACAATCACAAAATGTCATATTTCAAATAGTGTTCTTGGGGGCTCTTGCATGAATTGTGCTAGTATATGTACTAAATAATATAACTCTTTTCAGTGTTCATCCTCTAAGACTAATCTACCTAGATCTCTTTTAACAAAGGAGATATTACTGTTTAGATTATGTTATTGCACATTATTTTCTCTGTGATAGAAGCCATCCTTAGTACCCAAGAGCCATATACCAACATACATTCTGATGGTTCGAAACCTTGGACCGATGAAATGCATTGTTTTTTGAGCATCGCAGTCCATACCTTTTATCGTCTCCCTTTAGAGTCTGAGTCTTGTATTTCATCGGTTATTATGTTTCTTCATCGATCATAGCCTCTTTAAATTGAATCAAATGTGATTTTCGAGTGACTCGAACCTGCTTTCTAATACCACGAGAAAATAGGAATCAATACACTCAATTTTTCATTCAATAACAAGTAAAAAATAGTTTTGCCCATAAAAAAAAAGCCTATAAAAAAGTAAAAAAAAACCAATCCCAAGAAAATTGGAATTTCAATAATGTGAGAATACCTCAATGAAGAGGCAGTGGAAATCCCAACTACCCCAACTTCCTTCGTGCCGTGTTCGGATAATACTTTAAAGTGTGCCCTGATTAAATTGAATATAAAAGTGTATTTTATGTACTTTAGTTGGTTAGGATATTTAGCTCTCAAGTGAGAGCTTGAGTTTGTATCCTATGAAAGAAATCTTTTCTTTTGATTTCAAAATTGTTTATAAAATCTTAAAAATTAAAAAAAATATGAAAAATTAAGAGAGAGAACATATTGCCGCCAGCCTCTCACGGTTCCGGGCCCAAAAACATTTCGTGCCGGTTCTGGTTCTACGGGTCGGAGCTAACCCAAAACCTGAACGGAGGAATGAATGCAACGGGAGGATTTTCAAAATTCAGACCTGGACAGAGGAATACAGGCCCAAAGGAAAGTCCAGCTTAGCCCAAAGTCTACCAGTGAAAAAGGCCATGCCTAGGATCAGACAGAAAATAGCCCGTCAAATAATGCAGCCCAGGTGAGCAGTCTCTTGGATTTAATGGGATTTAATTAGATCCAATGGTCTGGGCCCGAAAGCAATTTCTTTCTTGGGCATGGCCCCATCTAGGCCGAGCCGGGACAGGTATGAAAATGCAAAAACCACGCAGAAAGGGTCGCGAGGAGGAAGGAGATGGTGATCGGATGTGAAGGACAGGGGAGAGGCAGCAGGGAGGAGCGTCAAGAAAATAGGGAATGAGGGGGGAGAGCGGGGTTGAAGATCAACATTCACTGAAGACAAAATGAGACAGTAACTTGTAGGGGTGGGCATGGATCGGTTCGGTTCGAAAACCGTCCCGAACCGAACCGAACCATATTTTCGGTTCGGTTCCGTTCGGGCAGTATAGGGGCCAAACCGTAACCATTTGAGGAAGAAAAAACCGAATTGTTTAAAACTGGTTCAAACGGTTCAGTTAACCGGTTTTTATTTAACTAAATAAAAAACACAATAAAAATACAGTTGGTTCGGTTTGGTTCTGTTAATTTCCAAACCGAACCGCAAACAATAAGTAAAACATATATATTTTTTAAAATTGTATATTTTAAATTTAATTTTTTATTTTATTTAATTAGTAATTAGAAAAAGGTTCGGTTCGGTTAACCGCAATTAACCGAACCACTTCTCAGTAAAAAAACCGAACTGTTAGCGAACCGGTTCTAATGGTTCGGTTATTTTTGGTTCGGTTGGGTTGGGTTTGATTAACCGGTTCGAACCGGTTTAATGGTTTTTTTGAACAGCCCTAGTAACTTGGGAGCAATATGAACACATTTAAAGGACAAAAAAAAGGGCTGATCAGCATGTCCACGTTGAACCCATCCACACCATGCATAGCACATAGAACGGCAACTACAAGTCTCGAGTCCTAAGAACTGAAAAGTCTGAAATTTCCAACAGCTATGGAGACAAATATCACAAAAATCGCAGCTTCCAGCTATGGAGACAAATAGCACGGAAAGAGGAAAGAGTAATTGAAAGGAAAAAGCGATGGATCCTCAAAAGGCCAAATAATCGTCACACCAATAAAGGGCATAATAATATGCTATACGAGCGGCCTCAATTAATCAAAACCAGACCGAAACATTCCAATTGACTAACCAATATATGCATGCATCCTAGGAAACATTAGAGAATTACCACACGAATGTAGCATCCAAATCTTTAAGGTAGACACAACTTCTTAATGCTTTGTTTGGATTAAGGGATTCGAATGAAGTCAGAGGGATAATATAATCAATTATTTGGGTAAATTATTAAGAGGGATTCTATTAAAATTCCACTTTTTTAATTCATCCGATTTGGGGAATTTGAAAGGATAATAAATTTTTAGACAAAACCATCATTACTTCTTAAAAAACCATAGTTACGCCATAATTTTGCATAATACAACTATGTCCGTCTTTCTTTGCTTGATCATCACCAAGCCACGACTACAATACGCTTTCCCTTGCTCGACCCCCACCAGGTCACAACTACCGAGCCTCTTAAGACCATCACGAAACCATAACTTTATCATGAAATCATTGTGTCTCTCTTACGCATTTCTTCTGTTCGATTGGTCTCCCAAATTAAAATGGTAAAATATTTAAATTAATTTCTTTTATCTTAGAGAAATAAGTTATCCTTTTAAATCTCTTTTCTCCGAATCTCTTAATCCAAACCGTCTTAAAATATTTAAATTAATTAAAATGATAAAATATTTAAATTAATTGCGCTAAATAGCAGTGTTTTCAATGAAAATGGCGTTCAAAAGGGATAAAAGACAAAACAGAGAACCGCTGCAGCAGTGGGCCGTAAATGATGATGTTCTCGTAAGAATACGAAACCTAAACCATAAGAAATCATCGAGTAAACATCAGCGGCAATTGTAGGCTTTGAACAGCCACGTTTCCCATCAAAAACTGACATTAAACAGAGAAAAGACAGGACAGAAAGCAGCTGCAATAATGAACTATAAATGGTTTTATTCCTATAAGAATGTGGAATCGAAACCATGAGAAATTATCAAGCAACTATTAACAGCAGCTGTAAACACTAAGCAGCCCAAATTTCATTGGAAATGCCATAAAAATCTCGGAGAAACATGCAGCCAAATGCAGCAGCAGTTCAGCAGATAAACCAGCTATAACCGCAACAACAGCGGTAAAATGGCAACTATGAAAACACCCTCATCAGCAGGCAATAACAGTAATCTGACACCAACGAGCCAAAAAAAACCCATGAATAAGATAAAATTAACTGACCAGCAAAACAATATGCTCAGGACTCAATGAAAGATCATGTCTTGCAGTCGCAAGCATCGGCATGAATATCGATCAACCGCCATCCAAAGAACAATATGTTAATCAATCTATCAGCACATGAAATTTATCTCCCAGGTCAGCTCGGAATCAAGGTGTATCTCGGGATTTACCTTGCTTTGCACTCAACGGATGGCTTGGCTACGGTTGCACGGATATGTCCGTCAGCGGGATGCACTGGGAAGAGGGCAGAGAGCTCGTTGTCTCACAGCTTTGGATGGGTTCAGGAAATGAGGCACCCTCCAACCGCCAGGAAAGCAGAGACGAGAAATTTGGCCGATGGAGCTCGGACCACTCCAGCGATGATGGTCATTGGCTTCCGTTCAAGGCAGCCTCCACTCTCTGCCCAAGGCGTTCTTCCTCTCTCTGCCCAAGGCGTTCCTCCCTCCTTCCCTGTCAAAGGCCTCCCCCCTCAAAATGAGCGAATGGCTCACTCAAATATATTAGAGCTCGGCTCTCCTTTTTTTCCTTTTTTTTTTTGCCAAGGAACCAAAGGCCGAAAACCAAATAAAATCCACAGAAGCAAAAAAAACTCAAGACCCTCCAAAGACAGACGGAAAGCAAAGAAGACAGACTACCGAAGACAGGAGACGGACACAGACAGACAGAGATGAAGGACAGAAGGTAGACGGAAGACGGAAGACCGAAGACAGAAGACATACACGAAAACAGACAGAGAAGACAGACTCAGGCAGAAAACAGAGGCGCCAGAAGACAGACAGCAAACAGAAAGCATGCACGAAAACAGACAGAGAAGACAGACTCAGGCAGAAAACAGGGGCGCCAGAAGACAGACAGAAAACAGAAGGCAGACGGAACAGAAGCCGAACAGAGCAGAAGACACACACAAAAATAGAAACACAGACTCAGGCAGAAAACAAAGGGCCAGAAGACAGACAGAAAACAGAAGGCAGACGGAACAGAAGCCGAACAGAGCAGAAGACACACACAAAAATAGAAAGACAGAGGCGAGAGACAGACTATAGACGGCAGAAGACAGAAGACAGAGAACAGAGAAGACAGACATGAATCGGGGAGATAGGGACGAGAACGGATGGACGGTGCTCAGGTAAAAATCGAGCGTCTGCAATATTTAAAATAAAAAAATTGAGAAGAAAAAAAAAATGAGACCCATGGAAGGTATTGAGAGCAGGAAATTGTCCCTACTCTTCTTTCCACATCAGCTCTATAAATTGTATTACAATTTCAAGACTAAATGGTCCATCGGAACTAAATCGTGCCAATCAAATTGATAACATTTAAATTTTATGGGTCAAATTGATAATTCAATACAGTTTTGAAAATTAAAATAATAGTTTACTCCCATAAAAAATCAACGAAAGCACGCCCATCGCGTTTGACCATCTCGGGGTTTAAGAGGAAAATGGATAATTTCAAATCCTGACGGACTAAAAATCCTAACGGGCAAATTCAGGAAAAAAAGAGGGAAAAAAAAATCCTAACTGGCAAAAGAGACGTGGAAAAGAGCCCGTATTGAAGGTCTAGAAGGTAAACTTGACAAACATTTTTTCAACTTACAACATGTGTGACGAATCTCTATTTTCTTATAACTTGCATCACGACCATATCTCCACCTAAAAACTGTGAATGGTCACTAACATATCTTGCATTCCTTGTCATACACAGCTCTCTTGTTTGAAAATCAAACACATAAATTGTCAAATTGGATCCTAATTTGGTGAGGTAGAATCATAAAACCTTGATAAATTCACTTGAGACAATAAGACAAAACACTACTAATAAGGCAATATAACTAATTAGTAACAATGATATTACAAATATATTTGAAAAAGATTGTGAAGAAATTTGATAAAAGAAAATGAATTTTCTGACTCCTGCATAACCATGCTATGTAGCCAATGAACTGGCTTGGTTTGCGAAACCACAGTCTTTTACAGGTAAAAGGAAGTTGCTTCTCATGCACTAACATGATATATCTGTGGCATAGCACTCTGTCAGGAGGAAGGAGAAGATTCATACTTCAATTTACAATATAACAGTAACTTTTTGACACATTCTATTAAAAAAGTATGGTGAAAAGACAACGGTTATATTTCCAATGGAATATTCTAGTAATTCTAGTACATTCCACACAATTTGCAATATGAAGAGTTGAATGAGAGATGATATAGTTGAAAGCGGACACATACCATGCGAACATAAGGGTTTTCTCCTAAGCAAGATTCACAGATGATGGGAAAATCTGACTTCTCCCATCCATCGGCCTCCGCATCCCTCTACAACTTGTGTGCCACTGTCAGTAGCCTATACCAAGATGTTTACTAACGGTTACAGTCCATTTAAAATCTTCTCAGATAGCACAACGACACGTTGTGCTAGTCAAATATTATTAACAAATAGTGTAAATCACACAGCATGAATTAATCAATGGACACTCAAAAACCAAACATGGATAGATACAGAGATAGAGTATAATTAGAACACATGAACGAACATAAATTCACCGAAAAAAGAAAAAAAATTTGGGTACATAAGGCAAACTTGTGTTCAGGGGCAAGCCAATTCATATATGACATCAAATAGAGATTCAAATATGGACAAATTAGCCAAAATTAGAGGAAAAAACAGATATTGACCGACGCTCGGACCTGCATGGAACGATCAATTAATGGTAGATGTAGCGGGAGAAGCGTATCCTCATGCTTGGAACGATCAATTAATCTGCCCTAAAAGCTTGGCCCTGACATAATCCATAAAAACGAGAAAAAAGATCAATTGGTAAAAATAAAATGCTCTAACTCCACCGCTTGAGGAAATATAAAAAACGCATGCTTATGATTTTCATAGAGAAAGTTTAATGGCAATGGCTATTTATGGACCCCATTTGGAGACCGTCAATATGGATAACTTGTAATATCATCATATATAAGCTACAACATATTTACCTCATTAGCATCATCCAACCGTATAATTCATTGAGATTTCCACTTCGGCTTCTCTTCTTCAATGTGTCGATATTTCTCAAGGAATAGCATTCATATATAATTATTCTATCTACAAACAATCCAGGGAGGCCTTCAATTTCTCTTAGCTTTGGACAGTAACAAATGCGTAAGTACCTCAAGGACTCCAGTTTTCCTAGGCCACAAATTTCAGAAAGCTGCTTCAAATTTCGTACGTCCAAAGAAGTGAGATTTAGTGAGTGGGAAAAATCAAGTGCTTCCTCAAGGGCTTCAACAAATGTCAACTTCATCAAATTTTTCAACTGATTAGACAACTTGATCAACTCCTCGGTGCAACAATACAGTCTCATGTTTTCCAAAGTTCGCAAGTTTTGCAGACTTGCCAGCTTATTATTTTGGGAACAAGAGTAAAATGCAATTCCTTTCAAGTTCTTCAAATTGGAGAAATCTGAAAGGCTTGTCTCCATTGTAACATGCTTGAGCTCTAAATCATACAACGTGGAGGGAAGTTGGGAAATGCATTTCACAGATGAACAATCTATCATCAACTTCATTCTCATTGAATCTATTAAGTTCTCAAATCCTTGAAAGATGGACCGACAGACATCTTTCTACAATGAAGAATAATTGTGAACATCTATTTCAAGATGTTTGAGATGAGAGAGCTGGTTGATTATAGCGGAAAGTTTAGGAATGTTAGCCAGTGAATATGTCCAGCGAAAACTTGTCAAACGAGAGAGGTTCATGATTTCTTTAGGAAATTATGCTAAAAGCTCCAATCCTCTAGCGGATACTATTTTCAACTTTGTTAACTTTCCAAGGGATCTGGGCAACTTTCTTTTCTTGCATCCACTCAGTCCCAAATAACTTAATCCAGAAAAATGTCCCACGAAATCTGGTAGAACCCTCGTGTTGACGATTGTACATCCAAGGATTTCAAGAATTTCAGACCTCTAAGAGAGCCAGGTAGTTCCTCCACTTTTGATGTGTAACACAATAGGTAGCTATGTAATGAAACCAAATCCCCAATTGTATCGGGAAGCTCCTCTATCTCCGATGAATTTAAAACCAATCGCTCAAGTTTAGCTAGTCCTCCAATGGACACAGGCAATGCACTCAACTTTGTATAGTCCAACTCCAATTTAACTAGTGCTTTCAAATCCCCAATTGTATCTGGAAGCTCCTCTATCTTCGATGAACTTAAAATCAATTCCTTGAGTTCAACTAGTCCTCCGATGGACACAGGCAATGCACTCAAATTTGCACTCGTTAGGTCTAATTCAACTAATGCTTTCAAATTTCCAATTGTGTCCGGAAGCTCCTTGATCCCTGTGAATACTAAATACAGCCTTTGAAGTTTATGTAGTCCTCCAATCGACTTGGGCAATGCACTTAAATCAGTGTTCCATATGTTTAACTCCACTAACGATTTCAATTCTCCAATAGCATCAGGCAGCTTGCCAATGCCCATACAATTTACTATAGAGAGGCACGTGAGGCTCAGCAATCCTCCAACAGAGTTAGGAATTCTAATAATTTCCACTTGCTTTAATTCAATAATAGATAAGGAGCATAAGTTACCGATCGACTCTGGTAAGTGAAAAGTATTGCCACTCCCTTTCACCAAAATCTCCTCCAAATCTACAAGGGAACCCAATTCTTCAGGCAACTTTGTAAGAGAATAGCAACCCTCAAGGTCCAAAAGTTTTAGTCTTTTTAGCTTGCAGATGGAGATGTGTATTTCAGCTAAACTGCAACAACCTCGAACGATTAATTTCTCTAGAGCACTGTTATTGGACAAATCAGGTGTGCTTGTTAAGTTAAGGCACTCTGTGAGGTCTAAGACTTTCAAATTCTTTGCCATCTACACAAAGATGAGCATCACAAAAGTTAGAAGAAGATTTAGAGAGGTAAGTGCACTAAATGAAGAATAATTTTCTCATATTTGCTTAGATTTGTTACCTGAATTGAGCTCCAACCTGCCCAATTTTCATTAATAAAACTCTGGGAGAGGTTAAGAACCACTAGATTCTCCAATGATAAGTTGGACGCAGAAAAATCTGCAAGACATTGTTGCCATGAGAGCCATAATAGTTTTGGAAGAAGGTGTTGAAAGTCACCCGCCAACTCAATGCCAACCAATTTTAGTAACCTTAGGTATCTAAAACTTGAAAACTCTTCATTTGTCAGATTTGAATCACCAAGTTTTTCTAGAAAGAGTCCTTCAACCTTCTCTTTCCCCTGTGAAAGAATAAAAAACTGTCCAGGTTAGCATGGTCAGATAGAAAATAAACAAACGCATTTCCAGAGGAAAAACATAGATTTTTAATGACTAGGAAATGTTATAAGAAAAATAAGTAAATAAATAAGCCGTTTAAAAGATCACATGCATTGATTTCTAGTGGTTGCACACTATGATCATGGATATTAGGTTACCTGCTTTATCTTTAATACTTCTAGTGCTTCCTTGTACGACCATACCCTGCTGCGCTTACCAGGATCAATGATACATTCCTCTCGAACTAGTTGCCTTCCAAGATCTCTAATAAGATCGTGCATCCAAAATTTGTTCCCATAAGTAATTTTCACCAAAGACATGGATACAAGGACTTCGATTCCATCATTCGGAAAAAAATCACAAGCTTCCCACATGTACACTGCATTAGATCTCTCTGTGTTGATAAAAAAGCACGCTATGTCAAGAAATATTTGCTTTTGCTCATACTCTAGTGCATCAAAACTTATTTTCAACTTGTCTTGAATACGTTGATCGGGAATCTTCTTTAATTTCTCTATTGTTGTTGTCCAAACTTTCTTCTCACATTGATATAAACGGGAACCTATGACCACGAGAGCCAAAGGAAGTCTTTCGGTGTGAGAAAGAACTTCGTTTGTAAGAATTTGGTAGTCACTTGGAGGAGAGTCTTCTTCAAAAGCATGCCTACTGAAAAGCTTGAGAGCTTGTTCGTTATTCATCTCCTGCATCTCAAAAGTCCTTATATCTTTTGTAAAAACCCTTCTGTCCCTTGTCGTTATAATTATCCTACTTTTGGAACCAAACCAACCCAATGCTCTAACTACAAGATCTACTTCTTCCCTTTTCTTGACATCATCAAGGACGATGAGAACCTTCTGACTCCAAAATTTTTTTCTTAATATATTGACATAGTCCAGCGGTTGAAAGTATTTCAACTTTGGATCAAGTTCTTCCAACAACTGCCTTAGCAAGTAATCCGAACCATTACATCTCAATGATTCTTCAATGTTCTCAAGGAAGCTGCAGCGATCAAATATGGCTGAGAGTTGATTGAAAATGACCTTGGCAAGAGTTGTCTTACCAATACCACCCATTCCATGGATACCGACAAGTCGTACATCATTCGCCTCAATGTCTAACAATTCCATCACAGCCCGTTGTTGATCATTTATTTCAACTAGGCAGTCAACCACATATTTCTTGTTCACCTTCAACTTGATCAAAAATGCCTGAACAAGCGATTTACTGAATTCTGCAAACCTGCTAATGATATTAATAAAAAGGAAAAAAAACATAATATATAGATTGCAGTAAGCCTGCCTTTTTTTCTTTTAGTCACATATACACCAACCTTGTAATAAACTACTCCGACAACTGAAATGTTTCACCTTTTTTTTTGCTTGATTTCTTGGGTCCCAAGTTTGAAACATTCTTCACCCGACTTCCAAGTCTAAACCTTCCTTTTTGAAAGGAAAAAAAAACTGGGGTCATGTTTTTAGTAAATGTGCAAATGTTAAAGTGGAAGAACCATAGCGATATTTTATTTTTACTCTCAAATATAGCCGTACAACGAGTTTAGGTTAATATTGTGGCAAAACTCAAAATTTTTTTTTAATTTCCATCGTGACTTTTGATCATTCACCTTGTCTTTCAAGAGCATGTACATGTTGAACACCAAACTCTCCTTTTTTTTTTACTTTTTTTTTTCATTTGAAAGGTGTTATTGATAATGCACTCATAAAAAATTCTTTCTATTTCTTATAAAATTACTATATTTACGAGTAATGCGTATCAAATTTATAGATATATATATTGTAAAAATATAAAATTGGTTTCTTAGAGTACTAAACTATACCGTTTTATTTTTTAAAAATTTGAAATGTTTGACCTTTTTAGGAAATGAAGCAAACCAAATCTATTATATTATATGTAATAACAATTATAGTTGATCTTAATGTTCCAAAACTACTCTAAATCACTTTAAAACTATAACTACCACCAACTATTCTATAATTTTATTTTTTATTTATGATCATTGTAAAATATAAAAAAATATGTAAAATAAAAAGTTTGTTTTAATAATCAATTATATATTTAAGCATTCGGTGCCTAGGCAAAAAAAGGGAATACCCATGCGATTGAAAACCCAAAAGGGCGGTCGTAGCAAAAGAAGAGTGAAATATTCCAGTTGGGTCGAAAACCGAGCCGCCAGCGACCCGCCCTTACCGACCTTCCCGATCGAGTTCACACTCTCCCCGAGCTCTCTCTCTCTCGAAAGGTTCATAGAGCAGAGCCGATCTTGTATTATTTATGTAATTAACCCTTTCAATTTTGACCAACGCTGTATAATCGTACTCTAGAACTTGCATATACAGATAGATTATAGAGTAAAAATATATGAACATCAAATTATTTCAAATAATCAATCATGATATCCAAAATTAAATTATCAATAAAGCAATTAGATCCTCGGCAACACCATCATAAGGAAGTCCCCTTACCTTGTATTCTTCACTTCCCGTCCTTTGATTCTGCCCACTGCTTTGAGAGCATCCTCCCATTTCTTCACCTGCTCCCTTCCGTACTTCTTCTCGTGCTTCTTTAGATCCTTCTCCAACAATCCCGTCCTGAGCTTAACATCGTCGGGACTGGCTGTGTAGAAAATCGGCACGATCTCTTTCCCAAGCTCGACCATCCTCTCAACTTCGCGGAGGCACCACGTGCTGGCGGCAAAGGTCCTGGAGAAGATCGGTACGCAGATCTTGGAGTTCTCTAAAGCCAGAAGAATCTTACTTATCTGATCTCCGTCCTCAAGCTCGTCATCGTCTCTGAAGACACGGATGCTGACTGAAGTCATGTCGCTGTAGAGGACATCGGCGAGACCCTGCCGAGAATCCGGTCCTCTGAAACTCAGGAAAACTTGGTATTCAGAGACCGATGCCTCTGAATAATTCACATCTCCTTCACTCTGATCAGCCCCCTCCTCTTGCTGGTCAGTAGCAGTGTCTAATTTCTTCGGACTGTCAAACCACGACCGGACACGAAACTTGAAATATGAGCAAAATCCGAACAATAGACAGAGAAAAAGGACGAGAAATTCCAACATTTCTCTCAACGAAGATGGATGAATTTTAGCTCAATTCCCAGAGAAGTCTGTACCTGAATGAATTCTCAAGAATGAGGATTGATGACCTTAAAACCGGGGATTCACCATTAAAGCCCTAGTCAATGCATTATATAATGCAAGTTGTTTTATAAAGAAATAAATTGTTGACTGGCAGTTAATCTAAATAGTATTTATTATATCAAAGATCTCGTATATAGAATGTAGGCCAGCCACGACTTGTAAAATTCGATGTTCCGGTTCAGGAACCACGGGTTCCCAGTTCCATGGCCAGTTTTAATTTACGATTCCGGCAACGCATTTTTTGTTTCAAAAACAAGTTATTATTAAGGATATTTAGGTAGCTTAACTTTTTTAATATTTATAATTTAAGTTTTAATCAAATTTTAAGAAAAATTGAAATTTTAATTTTTGACAAATTTTGTATAAATCATGAGAGATAGGAGAGCAAATATATTGAAAGAGATAGATGTGGTCGCTAATAATACAAATCTCTAAAGTCTATTATTATTAGAAGAACTGACTAACTCAAAGATTATATAAGATGACTTGCTTATTTATTAGCTTTGAAATCAAATATGCTGGGAAGTAAATAATTCACAATATCTAGAGTAATATCAAATCCAATATAACAAAATCCTATAGATATTAACCAACATATTTAATCGACACGATTTTATTAACAAATATTGTATTTCCTAAATAAACATAAAACATCTTTTAACAGTTTAGAACTGGAGCTGTTGGTTTCCGAACAAGAACCAACGGTCTTGATTCTATATAAGGGAGAACCGGCTCGGAACCAACTCCCCACAGTCACGGTCTAGTTTCGGCTCCGAACCAGTCTGTGACTCGACTAGTAATACTAGCAATAATAAATAAATGAGAGAGACTCATTTATACTTTTCCCCTCTCCAATGAATCCAACGATGACTTCCAGCTGATTGACTGATAATTAAATGCAAATTGTGCGCATGCCTACATACACTTTTCCTCCGTTTTCTTTTATTTAACATTGTTCTCCGAGAGTGCAATTTTCGTGGCTACTTCGAATCTCTGGACTGCCGCAACTTGACTTGGTCGGAAGGTGACTGCTTGGCGTCTTCTCTCCCCTTGTCTTCCTTAACCAAATAATTGCACTCCAAAGTCCGCATGGTGGGCCACAGTGTATTATTGGTGCACCAACCCCATTGGGGTCTAAATAATAGTAAAGTAAATCCAAAACGCGCCTATTTATTGCTTTGAAAAGTTTGGTCCCTCGATTTTCTTTCATTTACGGCAAAGAAGCAAGTCCCTTTACATGGAAATTTGGCCACAAGAATGTCTGCGACTTCCTTTTAGCCCATGCGAAGCAGCTTCCTCCATTGAAGGTTAACCCTCCGGTACCTTCCATTTGTCTCGCTCGAGCGCCGAGATTGTACTCCAACACGCACTATTTGGGACATACTACACCAGACACAAACGCTAGTTCCAATCTCCTCTTCCCCGTAGAAAGTGCATGCCTTAATCAAGATACTTCTCATTGAAGGTCATGCCCATCGCAGTTCGACGCCTTAATTTACTTATTCAATGTACTTGGCATGCATATTCGCTCAGCCTTTTTTTATTGGCCACCAAGCTTGTGCTTATGAATGTGTAAATTGATCCGAAAATAGCTCAGCTGTGATCTTTCAGAAAGTATACTATATATAACTCATAATGACTCAATGGTCAATGGACTATACATAACTCATAATTTATGTTAACTTTTCTTCCAGTAATCATAAACACATTCCAGAACACATGATCTAGTACAACAAATGACAGAAAAACAGGTGTAACCCCTGTGTTGTGCGGTGCTGGCATCCCCCACCAATGTTATTAATCAATACATAGCATATCCTTTACTGAGTTATACAGCAATAAGTAGTTGTTAGTTCATTAGTAACTTATCGAGCAAAAAACATAAAAAGTTCATTAGTAACTTGTAATAGCGATTCAATTCAAACCCAATACGTTTCTTTGCTATAATCAGCATGAGAGGCTAGCGCCCTGATTAATTCATATAACTTAAATGTCTTTAACAATATTTTATCGGGATAATGATCCGACCAACAAATCTAGCCCTGACCATTTCAACTGATTTAACTAAATTTATGCTCGTGCACTACAAACTAGCAAGGGATTATCATCCATCCCCAAGGTAGCATTCAAACCTCTAACCCTCTTCCACTACTTCCATGAGGCGAAGAAACTTAAATTTTAGTATATCTTAATACTTGAAACTGATATGGATTCAACTTTTACGGTACAATTAATAAATCGTTCACAATTTAATTAACAGCTAACAAATGATGGACTAATTCAATAAATAAATCTAATAATTTATAATTTTTTTTCACTTTTTTAACAATTGAGTGGCTAGACTAGAAAAATTTTGCTTATGGCCTAGTAAGCACGTTTCCACAGTGCAGTCCAGCCTTTGGTAAAAACGATAACGGTCAATGCTAGACCAACTAAATAGTGAAAATGATGGTCAGTCAGAGAGAGCACACACATAGCTCTTAATCAATCTACAGTCTAAGTGTATTGTCAAGGCTTGGGTTCTCTATTGGCTTTTTCATAGATTTTAATTGGTCAGAATTTAAGGGGGGGGAAAAAAATCTTTCTTCATGCTGCAAAAGTGGAACAACAACAAACGTAATAGAGGCACATTCTATAGATTCTTTCTTTTTCGCTACGTACAATAGAATTATCTTCCTTTTTTTTTGTATTTGTAAGTGGAGAAGCATGATTTAGACTTAAATGTTGTCGCGATCGAAAAATTTGACATAATTTTCTCTATGTTTTGCATATTTAAATTTAGAAAATATAAAAATGTTAATAACTTTAGAAAATCTCCAAAATAAATAAAATAAAAGTCAATTCCTCGCTGCTATCTCTAGTCGTCTTGTGTTCTATTAACTTAAACCTTATATATTATTGATGGTGTCCGCTACTTCTCAGTGAATATTCATTTTTAAAATAAAATGAACTATATATAATTAATTTATTAACATAATGAACCATTTACAACCATATAACGTCGAGCCCCCCCGACTTCGGAAGGGAGGCCTTAACCCTAACCTGGAGGTGGCCGAGGTCGTGGCCTCGAGGGTGATCAGGGTGTGGCAGGATGGCACCGGGGACTTCGAGACAGTCACGGAGGGGATCCAGAGCATGGAGGTCGACAACAGGCCAGTAGCAGGTGTGTTGTCGTGTTCATCAGAGGCGGAGTTCATAAGGAGAAGATCAAAACCGATTGAACCGAGCGCTTCATCACCCTCTACTGGTCCCCATCAATATGCCGGAGCTATCGTTCGGCGGCAACGCTAAGAAGTACGGCACCATCGACAACGCCACCTTGATCGTCGAGTCCGACTACTGTGTGGCTGCCGACATCATTGTCGCAGTATTCTTCTTTTCTTTCTCCATGGATCATCTCAACGAATCAATGTAGCATCAACTAATGTGACCTAATGTAACGTTGATATCCAAAGTATAAATTTATAAGTGGTAGTATCTCAATTCGCTCATATTCTATATTTTAAATTATTAACTATTCGATACGGAATTTATTCCTTCACACCCGTTTGCACATGCCGACGTGACTTATACTCGTCATGCTCTCCTAAGCACATGTCCTACATGTCAATGCACTTTACAATTGTTACATAACCTTAAATACGAGAATGTTTTGTACCTAATAACTAATAGAATTCAGTTATTTTTAGGGATTTTTTACTTTTGAATTTTATAAAAAATATTAAATGACGGAATCTTATTGACATAAGATATATCTATCGCATGCAATATCCTCTCCTTAAATACTCACCCACAAAAAGAAATCATGAGCCAAGCTTTTTTGTTTCAATCTCGAACTTAATTTCACGAGTTCCAAGACTCGGTTTCGACAACTAACCGTGAGCCGACCTGGGCTTGTGGATCTAGCAAAATTCCTCTAATTTTTAGGGTAAAGTTTTCCACCAAACCTATAAGAGGTTGGATCTATCTTTATTTAAAATTCTAATCATATTTTACATAGTTGCGGTACCTTAATTTACATTATACTAGAGTCAAAATCTGCGCTTTGTCACGAGAAGGAAAAACTAATAGAGGTAATACGTGTGAAAAATTAGTAAGAAAATTAAAAATGTCAGTGTCAAACTTAAAATATATATAGTTTGTTTATTCATTACTAATCATCCAACTTTATATGTATAGTTTTAATTCAAACTGTGAAAGTCCTATAGAAATATAAACGTACAAGCGCATATGGAACTCTTTATACTCGCTTTATAAAATAAGAAAGAGGTCAAGATTTAATAGATTTTTCTTATCAGTAAATGGAAATGCATTAATATACAGTCGAAGTCATCCCGACAAAATACAAATCATCAGTCTGTAGAGTTATGCCATACTGGCACTGCGAATGGGCTAGTATATTACATGATCTACTAATCCAATTAACAAAACAACACGCAATATGAGATAACAATTTTACTAAGATTTGATATATTTATTTATATATAATTATGCAATTATCATATTATAAATAATGATATGTAAAATTACTAGATTGAGATTACTCTTATTTTATAATCTTGACATGTTTATCAAATTATACTGTTTTAAAAATTGTATCCTTTTATAAAAAAAAATTAATTCAAAATATGGTTCCAACTTTATCCTCATTTCATCTCTCATATATATAAATTTTTCGATTATATAATGTCTATCTAGAGGGTGGAAGAAATTAATTTTTTTAGCAGACTTTAATATTTCGGGTTTTCAAATAATTTTATTGCTAATATAGATGAAGAAGTATCTAAACTTGTAAGAAATATTAGAAATAAAAAAAATGAGCAGATAGAAAAAAATGAGATTATAGAATATATTGAGACTCCACTCTCTTCCACATCAGCCTCTATAACCTGCATGACAATGTCACGACTAAATTGTCCAACGAAATTAAATAGTGAGAATCAAATTGATGACCTTCAAATTTTAATGATCAAATTGATCATCCGCTACAATTTTAAGAACTAAAATAATAGTTTATTTCCTTTAAAAAAATCAACGAAGGCACGCCCACGGCGTTTGACCATCTCAAGGTTTAAGAGGAAAATGGATAATTTCAAATCGTAACGGACTAAAAATCCCAACGGGCAAAATGAAATATTTCCAGCTGATTTACGCAAATGCTGAAAAGAGACGTTAGTTGGCTATTTCAAATTCCAAAAACATAATATATTCTGCGCGTCTAACCAGTCACTGACTGCCACGTGGTTCTTTTCCAGTGCATACACGGAAAGTAGTTAATCGCCAACCGTTATGATTTGATCTCCACCGTCGATCCCAAACTCACCGCCTCAATCTCCACCCTCCATCCCCACGCCCTCCCCTTATAAATAGTCCCAGGTTGGCCTGATCACTCTCATCTCTCGCCAGGCTGCACGTTGTTTCTCTTCTGTTTCCGATCTCAGGCCGATCGTGTCGATTTCGGATTTCCATTTCATGGCTGCTTTTTCTTATCAGAGTTGATGTTAATGGTTTGAGAGTCGTCCTTCTTCTCCTTCCGGATGGCTTTTGATCATCTTGGTGCCTTTGATCGATCAATCGTTCCTACGATTCAGATGCCTTTCCTGTTGACTGAGCATTGTTTGTTCGACTGGGACTTATCGTTAGGCCGCATTCGTTCTACACATATTTTGGATCAAGCCTTCAGGGGATCAGCCCTAGTCTAAAAAGATACGAGAAGCTTCTGCTTGGAATCTTGGATACTACATTCATCTGGAAACAGAATTTGACTTCTTGATCTCATTGAATTTCTGTTACTGTGGGTGTTGCTCTATGTTAGTAGGATCCAGCATTGATAGATGGGTCATGAATTCCTGCAGATTCGTCGATTGAATTGATCCTTAAGGGAGGAGCTTCATGAAACGGAAGATTTCACTGGTTTTGTGTACTAATCTCAGTTATTTAATTCAATAAATTTTGTTAGCATGATTGGTGGAACACATCTTTGTGCAGATTCTTCTTCTCCAGTACCTTTGCCCTGGTCTCTCAGATGAAAGAACGAGACAAGAGATTTTATCTGTTGTCTGGTTACTCTTTGCCTTTTTCACTTTTTGTCGGTTTAATCTTTTTAGTCTCAGGTCGATCATCACGATTGGTTTGGGTTTCTTTCAACTTTACTGCTGCTCTTTCGTCTCTTTTGGATTGATGATAATTGTTGGAGTCTGCTCTTTTGTCACCTTTCCTTGAAGGCTTCTGTCGTCTTGGTGTCTCTGATTCATCGTTTCTTCTTACACTTCTCATGATTCAGACCCCTTTTCAGTTAACTGTATAAATTATTTGTGTTTGACTAGATTTATTAGTGGATTCTATGCATTTTCTGCACAGATTTTTTGTCAAGCCTCCAGGATGAGCTAGAAGTCTACTAAAAAGCTTAAACTTGGATCCTCCGTTCATCCAAAAGCAGGATTTGACTCCATGATTTTATTGAATTTCTGTCACTATTGGCATTGCTCTGGAAGATCTGTTTGGTGGATTATGAATTCCGGCAGATCCATCCATTGTCCATGATGCCTAAGATATGATATGCATTAAACTGGAGATCTGATTGGTTGTGTTCTAGTCTTGGATTCAATATTTGGTTTGCTTAGCGGATCATGTGGTTGTGTAGTTGGTTGTGTGGTACTTTGGGCTTTTGTTTGTCTCTTTTTTGGTCCATCTAGAGTTCTCATTCTCAGGCCGATCCTTATGATACTTTGGGTTTCTTTCAGTTTCATGGCAATTCCCACACGTCATATTCGTTTGTCTTCACCTGATTGTCTCAGTATCTCTGATCAATCGTTACTTCTTATGCTTCCCATGGTTCAGATACTTTTTGATTGATAATGAATTCTTGGTGTCTGACCAAAATTTTCGAATAGATTATATGCAATGTGCACAGACGTCTTATCTAGTCTCTTTGGGGGATCAGCTTTAGTCTAAGGAATCAAGAAGCTTCTGCTTGGATCCTCTATTCATGTGGAAACAGGATTTGACTTATTGATTTTTTTTTAATTTTCGGGATTCTGATGCTGCTTTGTCAGGTTGGAGCGCTGATAGGTGGATTATCAATTCTTCCAAATCTATCAATTGTCCCTGATGCCTAAGATAAGAGCTGCGTGGAGCTGGATTTTTGACTGATTCTAATCTCGGCTATTTAATTCAATATTGGGTTAGCCTGGGGGGCAGTTCACATGTTTGCGCCAATTCTTCTTCTTCATGATATTTGCTTAGTCTTTCATATGTATGGGAAAGAGGAGAGCAGGGATATATTCAGCGTTTTCATTCTTAGACCGATATAATGATTGTCTGGGTTTCTTTCAGTTTTGCAGCTGCTCTCTTGCAAGATACTTGGATTGATGATATGGTTGGAAGTCCGTTCTTTTATCTACTTCCACGAAGGCTTCTGATTGTTTAGTGTTTCTGATCAATTGTTCCTTCCTCTGCTTCCTACAGTTCATATCCATTTCTGATTGATTGCAAATTCTGTGTTCGACTGGGATATATTGATAGATTTTATGTACAGACAAGCCTCCAAGGGATCTGCTGAGTCTAAGGATTCAAGAAGCTTCTGTCTGGATACTCTGTTCATTTGGAAACAGGATTTGATTTCTCAGCTTCATTGAATCCGTGACACTGTTGGCATTGCTTTGTTAGGCTGGAGTTCTGATTGGTGCAGCTCATGAATTTGTGCAGATTCCTACCATTGATGTTGCCTAAGATAGGAGCTGCATGAAACTGAAGATTTGACAGGTTTTGTGTTCTCATTTTGGTTATTTAATTCAATGCTTGGTTAGCACAACTGATTGTTTTTTTTGCATATTCGTTTTTTTCTTCTACCTTCTTTCTTCGTATTTCATATTAAAGATTGTTCCCCATTTCGGCTTTATTTTTCTTCATCAGGTGAAAGATTTCTGATGGTTTCTTACTTCTATTGGTTGTTTTCGCTTCCCTTTTTTTTCCACTTGTATATAATTAATTTTTGAATTCAAAGCTTACTCAAGGAAGTATCTGAGACGTGGATTTTTCTAGCGAGTCTTGTTCGATAGCTTCTGTAGGGAGCCTGGTACCCATTGCTTTTTCCCTTTGTCACCTTTTTTATTTGTTTGTTGTTCCAGGATGGATTATTCTTGGTGCTGATTGTTTCTATATTAATTATAAGTATCATTTGTTTGAAATGATTCTTTGTTAGTAAATCATGTCATGCGATTGGGATTCTCGATTTGCTTTAGTTGTACATTCTGGATTTTTTTTGTGGGGTCTCTTAGTTTCTACCCTGATTTGTTCATAATGGTTGAGACAAAAAGTCTCTTGATTCTACATGCACTAGGACTATCTTTCCCTAAGAAACTATATTTTTTTTTAATGGAAATGGACTTTAAATTTGCAAACTCTGATCATTTTTATTAACTAATGAAATCCCTTGAACACTGGGAATGCCTTATTGTTAGTGTTACAAAGTAAGTGATAATCTATAAAAAGCAAGAGCTCTCTCAAATGATGTGGTTCTTGTCCTATCTACACGGTTACTTTTGAAATTGATGCTTAGCTAAGGATATGTGTCTTATAAAATTGCGGGTGTTCTGTTTCTGAATCTTCTAGAATTTTAAGCTATACATTCTTGGCCCCTTTAGCAGGATGTTGGATACCATCATTCACTTCGCACTATCTGGTAACATCTGCAAACTCTTGATATTGTGTTTGACTTGTCATGTGATATTTTTGGTTGGATGGGCGGCTGTCTGACTGTATATTGGTGTATCAAGATGGAAAGTCTAGCAATTTTGCTGAACTCTTCTTAAAAGGCAGGAGTTGCTATTTTCCCTTTGGCTCTGAACTGAAAAGCTCTCTCAAGTGTACTAAATGTGGCATTGGAAAAAAAATAATAAAAAATAAAAAAATAACTCTCTTTGAAGCATGTTGGTTTATGGGTTTTAATGAGAAGTGCGCACTTGATTAGCCTGTTTTCATTGCTAGTTGGAATCACTCTGATGATGGATGCCTTCTCTTGCCCCTGTTATATCAACTTTAGACTGTTGAGGGATGATGATATTCTGATTTGGGTTTAGGGAGAAGTTATACAGCATTGTGTTGTTGGACTTAGGGATACTTAGCATCAATTATCTAAACCTATATGCCTAAATATATATTTATGAGAAAAATATAAGTTTTCTTGGGACACAATTGTTCGGATTTTTATTGATATTTTATCTCAACTTGTTGGTAGTTTCCAGAAGACAAATGCAAAGTTGATTGAATGGTTATCTGTCATAGTTTTCATACTTTTGGCAAGATAAAAGTGTTGTTACTGGTTAAATTAACGCCTCAACCAAATGAATGGTGTTAAGGTGCCCTTAACATTTTGTGTAGTGAAGAGCTTTTGTCATTCCGATGGTAATGTTGCTCTATAATTAAGCTGATTTATTTACAGCTTTTCAGGTCAGTGAGTTTCTTTCAGTTACCTTCTTGAGGCTATATGTTGGATGTCTTCTTCGTAGTATCAGTTGTGATGGTGTAGTTTCGTGAAGCTTTTTTTTTTCCACGGGCGTTTCACAAAGTTGATTAGATTTGACAGTTAACTTACATTGCCGCTGCGTCTATTAGTTGACTTCCATCAAATAGTAGGTTTGTCATTACCTTCTAAACCTTAACTATTACACTTTGAATTCTTTGCTCCACGCCGGTCATCTTCATTTCAGGTGTGCCTGGGTTATTCGACAGCAGGTATGATGTCTATCCCTTTTAAAGAAAGACATGGACTCTGACCGTCGTTCGATGGGTACATATTTGTGGAGTCCGTTAAATTTCAACTTTTATTTTTTTTTTGGTGGTGATGCTGCTGTTACTTGTGTTGCATACTTAGAAAACTTCTACCATTTTGTGTCATAATATAACTACTAGGGACACCTCGGACACAAGGAAACCCTTCCAATATTCTCATAGTTGCTTAAAGATAAGGTCGGTCTGTGAATATATAGCTGTTCCAAATAATTAAGGGCAATTAACATGGATGAGTTTATTGATGATTTTGCTCTCTTATCAAATTCTGAAGAAACTTCGAATAAATTACCAGGAAAAATTAATAGGTCCTTTGTTTTCGAGTTATATTCCATTGCCGTTACTTTTAAGTTTTACCCTCTTTTCATCCCATTTATCAAATTTCTAACCTAAAATAGAGGGTTGAGGCATAGATGAAGCTATCCTTTTGCAGTTTGACTAAAAACATCTGATAAATGAGATGAATCTTTCATGATTGCTTGCTGAGAAACAACCATTTGGTCTCTTTCTCCATCATATTTCAAACGTTCATAGCTTTTTAGTCTCAAACCGTCCCCTAGGCGTGCAAGCAAAAACCCTAAAAACTGAAAACCTGAAAAAATTAACCGATCCAAAAAGTCTGATTTTTTAGGGTCCCATTTAAAATTTAATCGGTTTTCAAGGTATAGAAAAAACTCACCCGATAAAATCGGGCCCACTTGAAACTTGCAGCTGGGCTGAAACACGCCCAATTTTCTATAATACAAAAATGATGTGTGAAATTCCAACAGTGCGCAACTTAGAGAACTATTAATTCAAGTTGAGTGAAAAAGGAAAAAGGTGAATCCCACAGTTTTTCCCTGAGCTGAAATGATACAAGTATCTACTGAAATGATACAAGTATCACAAATGGTAACACGCTCCCAGAAATGATCCTAGACTCTCCTTAATCTACTCCGCCACTCTTCACAATACCCTTTTGTGAAATCAGAGATCAAATTAACATTCTGAAAATGATGGAGTATTGTCAGAGAGCTTCGGGGGTCTCTATTTGGCTTGCTCCTTCATCATATATTTTAATTGCTCAGAATTTAGGCAAAAAAAAAAAATTCTTTCTTCGTGCTGAAAAAGTGGTGGAACAACAGCAAAACGTAATAATAGAAGGCAACGAAAACATGGGCAACACAACAATAGAGGCATAGTAAGAGTGTGCACAGGTACAGGGTAGATCTGAAACCGGGAGGATATTCTAGGTATATTTTAACGAAAATAAGGTAGGTTCTCCGAGTAGCAAATGAAGGAACCTACCGATTCCAATACAAAGGATACCCAGAATCGGAACCAACCGGAGCTTGTTTACTTATTCGCGCAGGTAGTTTTTTAATCATTGACATAATAATTATGTAATATTTGATGAATTTTTCATGCGTTAATAGCATCATTACTACTCAAAATCACTAATAAATATAATGCAAAGAGTAACATAAAAAAATTATTTATGTGAAATAATAATAATCATCATGAAAAAATATTGAAGTAATCCATATGAAAAAATAATAAAAAAATTTCAAGAGGCTTGAAACCCGTAGTATCTTTCAGGGTAGGGTCCGAATTCGAAAGTTAGAAATTGGTCTTGGGATAGGGTCCGAGTATTATGAAAATATATAGTTCTCATGACCAAAAAATTCATAATAATTTACTCTATGATTTGGACATTTCAAATTAGAAATTTTCGATTGCATAATATATCATTCATTCATATCTATGTACGCCGTGTAAATAAGTCACATCTTAGTGAATTAAATTTCTTAAGGAAAATTAAGAGGAAAAAAAAAACCTGGTGGTGCCCGGCCCACCCATCTGGAAGTTTCGTGCCGGTCATTTGGCGTTCCTTTTTAATTTTAACTTGAATCGGCCGACATCCATCTCCAGGTGGGTGTCCGTGCCCTTCTCACGGTTACGAGTTGGAGCTGACCCAAACCGTAATCAACCTATGATCAGGCCAAAGAATTATCACACCAATAATAACCATAGTATGCCAGGTGAGCGGCTTCCATTAGATCATATATAATTTCATTTCTTTAACAATATTTAATCAAAACCAGTCTCAAACATTTCAATTGACTAACCAAATATATGCATGCATCCTGTTACCACCCGACAGTACCCCGAATCCGGATTAGTCGGGCCTTCGGGTACCGGATACCGGGTGGGAAACCAAAAAAAAAAAAAAGAATTACCACACCGGTGTAGGCAGCATTCAAACTTCTTAATCATCCTACTCTCCATCTTAAATACTAAATCGAGTCAGCTTCCCTCATTTTCAATTAACGGGAAAATGAAATTGAGTGTAAAGAAAAACTCAAGCAACCAACGTACCGAAACCTAATGAAATGTAAAGACCAAATTCTTCCACGCCGTGTTCTTCCTCTAAACCTTAATTCACACCCTTCCAGCCTTTTGTTCAATGGAGACGAGAGTGGGAGTGGTTTGGACTAGAGCTGACATTCGAGGGAGCCTGGACAGGCCCGAAAACCAGGCAGAAAAGATCGAAGGAAAGAGGAGGGGTGGAGGAAATGGTGATCGGATGTGAGGGACAGGGGAGCGGCAGGGAGGAGAGTCATGAAACTAGAATAAATTCCGAAGGGGTGGAGGGAAGAGAGGCGGGGTGAAGATTGGAGGACAGCGAAGCATAAAATAAAAAGCTGGAGAGGATGTCCAATTTGAACCCACAACGTAAATTTCTAGCCCTAAAAACTGAAAAGATGAAACAACACCCACAACATGAATAACACAGAGAACCCGAAATGCAAGTCTCGTGTACTAAACTGAAAAGACCTGGGATTTCCCGCAAAGTTTCACTAAAAAGTCGCAGCTTTCATCTATGGAAATACGGAAATAAACGAAAGTCGAAGTTGTAATTGAAAGAAAAAAGGAGATGGAATCCTCAAAAAACCAAAGAAGAAGATACTGACATCCGTCTTTGATGAAACCGATGGTTCTCCAATCTGAGTCTGCTTACTACGAAAAATGAGGGAGACGACAGAGCAGAGTAAGAGGGAGGGAGAGATGAGTGAAACTGAAAGATACAAAAGATGGAGGAGATGAGGGAGAGCAGAGCAAACGACCCTTCAGTCTTACACGTGTCAGTTAATGATAGGTCTCCGGACGGCCGTTAGTTCACATTTTGCGACCGTGCATATGTACTATTTACCTGGCCTTGTAGTGACAGCTATTTTTTTTACCAGAGACTAACAGTCACCAAGAAAAATTTTAAGTTTAGTCATAAAGAAAATTATAAATTATTAGATTTATTTATTAAATTAATCCATTATTTGTTAGCTGTTAAATTAATTCGCGAGGAATTTAGTAATTGGACAGTAAAAATTGGATTCGTATCAACGTCAAGGATTCACGGAATGCTAAAATGCACTCATTGAAGAGAGTATCAAATGGCTACAAGGCATCTTGCTCAAATCTTTTTTGACTGGTTATACGAAAGTTTTTGTAATTGAATCGTTTAACAGTTTAACAAATGATGAATCATAATAAATAATTCAACTGCTCATAATTGGTTATTGATAGAACAATAAAATTTTTGAATAGCTACTATGGAAGGTTATATCTAAAGGAAGGCTCTTTCCAAAGGGTTAACAAACTATCAAAATTGAAGGATTACTGGTTCAGTAATCACTCTTATATGATTAAATTATCAAAATTGGTGGATTACTGATTTGCAACTTACTATTATATTATTTGATGGAGTTAAGATTTCATGGTCAAAACATTTAGTAGAAATTGCACCATTTTGCATTTGTACCTCAGCGAAGTGCATCTTCTTAAACTATATTAGATCTTTGCTTGTGTCATGTAGACAGTGCAAGTGCTTAATTTCCGGTTACATAGTCCGAAAATGATGTAGCGGGATAGCGGGGTCGCACTGTTACCGGCTTAGTTTTACTAATTAAAGAAAAAGTAGATTCAATAAAGCATTTTTATATATTAAATTTATCCTGGTCCTCCTCCTTTCCGTGTTCGATCAGAGAATTTACTGTTTTTCTAAAACACTTGCAGCAATTGCTGATAATTTCTCAAACCTCCGCAGAAATTATTCCTAATATTCGAACTTCATATGTCGGAAGAAAATCAGGCCTGCAACATCCTTAAAACTTCTCTTAAGCTTTGTTAGAGTTGCAAGATCATTGGATCGTACCAAATGGTGTCTTAAAAGAAATATTAAAAAGAAAACAACATCATTCAAGGATTTAATTTCGTTTTGTCCTAATCTAAGCTACATTTTTCACTCATATCCGTCATGGACGGAATGAGCAATCTTGTATATGTGACTTATATGTTGTCACTTTGAACAAAATAAACATAATCAAGGCGTTGCATATCCTGTTACATCAGTTCATATAAAATACAAAGTAACATGTAAAACACATAAAAAGTAATAAATCCAAAATCTTGATTGCACCATCCTACCTCTCTTCATTGTCAATAGAATCGTCGGCCTATTTGCCATTCCATGCCTCTTCACCATCAATCTAATCATTGTTTGGCTAATCATCTGCTTGCTGACCTTCCCCTTGAGGGTCACTTCCAGACTGCTGCTGGTATAATCTTGCATTAGAACCATCAAGATCAAACATGGACTGACGCGGAGCTGAAGCTGAAGCCTGAGGAAAGACGTGCTGAATTATCTGACAAAGAGTTTGCATCATGGCAGACATGGCGTACACATGCTGCTGTTGCTGCTGTGTCATTAGCTGTTGAAGGGCTTCCTGCTGTTGCTGGAGCTGGGCTAGGCACTTCCTCAGCTCCTCCAAATGGTCCTCAAAGCTGTTCGATGGCCCCGGCTGCTCACTCTCACTATGAACGTTCCTTTGGCTGCTTTCAGCGTTCCAGTCCCCAACATCTATTGACTGCATATCAGCAATCGGAAATTGTTGCCAGCCAAGGTTGGACAAGTTCTCATCACCCTGGATCTGCTGGGTAGCTAGCTCCTCATAGTCCTGCTACAACATAGAACCAGTCAGTTTGAGTTCACAAGCAAAACGGTCATACATGTCCAGTAACCAATTCGAAAGAACATGGAAGGTTGAAAACAAAAGAATTTTACCATCCTTGCAGAAGTGGTACTGGGAGAAATATGTCCTCCGGTGTGGAGGGATCCTTCTGCCTCAGAAGCTTGATAGCTCTAGATATTTATGAGAGTTAAGGATTGACCATTTGCAAGAACCTGAAATTGAAAGATAACAAAGAAACAAATTGCCCACCTGATTATATTTTTGTTCCTTTTCAGCTAGAAGCTTCAAATACAACTGAAGACCCCTCTGGGTTATACCCGTCCTTGAGCTTTCCTCCTCCTGAATGAACTTATTTAGAATTAGATCCATACGAACTCAACTGGGATGCCGACAATATGGATAACAATTTCTAATATCCACGTATAAAAGCTACGATTTGTTTACCTCATCAGTGTGGTTTTCAACTTGTAATCCATTAAGATATCCACGCTGGCATCTGTTCTTCAATGCAGCGATATTTCTCAAGGATCCGCAGTGGTGTATACTTATATCCTCCAAAAACAATGAGTCGAGGCCTTCGATTTCTCTTAGCTTTGGACAGCTTATTATCCTCACCACATGTAGCCTTTTCGACTGTGAAAAATTCCCCATCATTTCCAGGGAAGGACAGTCACATATACGCAGGAAGTACAAGGATTCTAGCTTTCCTAGGCCACGAATCTCATTCAACTCATTGCAATCTCGTACTGATAAATGAGTAAGACTTATTGACCAAGGCAAATCAAGAACTTTCTCGGAGGATTCAACAATAGTCATCTCCTTCAAATTTTCAAGCTGACTGCAGAACTCAATCAACTTCTTGGTGCAACTGAACACGATCATTTCTTTCAAAGCTTGCAAGCCCCGCATACTTGCCAGCTTATGATTTAGAGAGCAGTAGTAAAATTCGATAATCTCCAAGTTCTTCAAATTGGAGAAATCTGGAAGCATCGTCTCTGTTGTGACATGCCTGAGCTCCAACTCGAACAGCTTAAAGGGAAGTTGGGGAATATGTTTCACGCACGAGCAATCTATCTTCAACTTCAATCTCACAGAATCTGTTAAGTTCTCCAACCCCTGAAAGGTGGATTGACAAGCATCTATCTCTGATGAAGAATCATCGCAAACCACTATCTTAAGCTCTTGAAGATGAGAGAGTTGGTTGATTGTGGGGGAAAGTTTAGGGACGGAACCTAATGAATCTGTCAAGCGCAATTCTCTCAAACCAGTGAGGTTCCCAATTTCTTTGGGAATTTCTGACAGATGCTCGCAACTTTCAGCTGATAATTCTGCCAATCGTGTTAACTTGTCAATCGAACTAGGCAACTTTCTTATCTTGCATCTATCCAATTGTAATCGCTTTAAGCTAGACAAATCTCCCACAAAGTCAGGTAGAACCCTCAATCCAGATGAGCTCAGTTGCAAGTCTTCCAATGATTCCAAATCCTTAAGAGAGTCAGGTAGCTCTTCTACCTTTGACGATTCTAATCTCAAAGTCCGAAGTTTAGCTAGTCGTCCAACTGATTTAGGCAACACACTTAACTTCTTTGTGAAAGATAAATTTAAATCAACTAACGATTGCAGATCTCCAATTGTGTCTGGAAGCTCCTTTATCCACGTTGAATATAGAGTCAGATACTCAAGTTTATCCAGTCGTCCAACAGAGTTAGGCAACACTATTACTCTTGTGCAAGCTAGATCCAAATAAACTAACGATTCCAAATCCCCAATTTCATCTGGAAGCTCGTCTATCACCGTTGAACCTAAATGCAACTGTTTAAGTTTAAGTAGTCTTCCGATGGACTTAGGCAATGCATTCAACTTTGTTTGCAATAGGTTCAACTCAACTAAAGCTTCCAAATCTCCAATTGTGTCCGGAAGCTCCTCAATTTTTGTATATCCCAAATCCAACTTTTGAAGTTTAACTAGTCGTCCAATAGACCTAGGCAATTCACCTAACTCTGTTTGGCGCAAGTTTAAATTAATCAGTGATTTCAATTCTCCAATCACATCTGGCAATTTGTTGAAGACCGTACAATTTTCTATATAGAGGTGTGTGAGGTTCAGCAATCCTCCAATAGAGTCGGGAATTCTAGTCATTTCCACTCGCCGTAACTTAATAACAGACAAGGAGTGTAGATTACCAATTGATTCGGGTAAGTGGAAAGTATTGCCACTTCCTTCCACCAAGATCTCTTCCAAATCTGCTAGAGAGCCTAATTCTTCTGGCAACCATTCGAGAGAATAACAGCCCTCAAGATCCAAATGCTTCAGTCTCTTCAGCTTGTGAATGGAGCTATGCATTTTAGTTAAATTGCTGCAGCCTCGAAGAATCAATCTCTCCAAATCAATGTTGTTGGATAAATCAGGTGTGCTTGTTAAGTTAAAGCACTTTCTGAGGTCTAGGACTTTCAAATTCCTTGCCATCTACAAAAGAAAAATATTGCACAAAGGTTAGAAAAAGGATCCACAAAAATAAAAATAAAATATGGAGAGTAACTTTATGATGTGCTCTTATTTTTGTTACCTGAATTAAGCTCCAACCAGCCCAGTTTTCATTGACATAGCTCATAGAGAGATCAAGAACCACTAGATTTTCCAGCAATAAGTTGGTAACTTCAAAATCCGCGGAACATCGATGCCATGAGAACCACATTAATTTTGGAAGGAGATGTTGAAAGTCACCTGCCAACTTTGTTTCAACCAATTTGAGTAGCCTTAAGTATCTAAAACTTGAGAACTCCTCATTCGTCAGATTGCCATCACAGGGTTTCTCTAGAAAGAGTCCTTCAACCTTCTTTTTCCCCTGATAAAGAAGTTGCAGAGATCAGCATAAATAATTAATGCTTCTCATAGGGGAAAAAATGAAAAGGATTGCTAATAAAGTTACCTGCTTTATCTTCAATACCTCTGATGCTTCTCTTTGTGACCATATCCTGCTACGCTTAGCAGGATCAGTAATGCATTCCTCCCGAACGAGTTCCCTTCCAAGATCTCTAATTAGATCATGCATCCAAAACTTGCCATCCCAAGTAATCTTCACTAAGGACATGGATACAAGGACTTCCATTCCATCATCCGGGAAAAAGTCACAAGCTTCCCACATGCAAATCGCACTAGATTTCTCCATGTTGATATAAAAGCACGAGATATCAAGAAATATTTGTTTCTGTTCGTACTCCAATGCATCAACACTTATTCTCAACTTTTTTTGGATATCTCGATCAGGAACTTTCTTTAACTTCTTTATAGTTGCTTGCCATACTTTCTCCTGGCATTGATACAGACGAGAGCCTATGACTTCGAGAGCCAAGGGAAGCCTTCCAGTAAGCGAAAGAACTTCATTTGTAAGAACCTGGTAGTCACTTGGGGGAGAGTCTACTCCAAAGGCATGCCTACTAAAAAGTTGGAGAGCTTGGTCCTCATTCATCTCCTGCATTTCAAACGTTCTCGTTTCTTTGGTAAAAATTCTTCTGTCCCTAGTTGTTATTATTATCCTGCTTCCAGAACCAAACCAGTCCAATGTTCTGGTAATAATATCTATTTCTTCCCTTTTGTTGACGTCATCGAGGACAATGAGAACCTTCATATTGCGAAAATTTTCTCTAAGTATCATGACATAGTCAAGCCGTTGAAAGTATTTCAACTTTGGATCAAGATCTTCCAGCAACTGCTTTGGCAAGTGGTCAAGACCATTACATCTTAATGATTCTTGGACATTCTCAAGGAAGCTACAACAATCAAATCTTGGTGAGAGTTGGTTGAAGATGATCTTGGCAAGAGTAGTCTTACCGATACCACCCATACCATGGATACCGACAAGCCGTAAATCATTCCCGTCAATGTCCAACAATTTCATGACAGCTTGCTCCTGATCATCTATTTTAACTAGATAGTCGGTCACATATTTCCTTTTCACCTTCAACTTGATTAGCAGTGCTCGGACAAATGATTTGCTAAACTCTGCAAATCTGCAATTGACAGAATCGTACAAAGAGGACAAGCACATATTAAATATATCAAAGTTGCACTAGTCGCAGCTATCTATTTCTCACGCAGATATCTAAGAGATTTTTATGTATTATTAATTAAAAAAAGATTTTTATGTATTGAAAAAGCACGTTAAATTTATGCATCCAAGAAATAGAAGTTGTAAAAGCAAATGCAAAAATAATTTTAATCAAATTGAGGAGATCAGTGGAATCATTTTTTGCAATTTTTCTAAAAGAAACTGACATTGAAATTGCAATAGGCACTTTGATTTTCTAATTTCCTATTATGTCATCTAAGGTAGAATAAAACAGTCGTAGAATTGAATTATTTGACATTAAAATAATCAAATAAAATATAATAAATCTAGTTATATGTTCAATTCGATATAAATGTACCATAAATATTCTATTATGTTTTTCATTTTTAAAGCCTTTCTCAAAATTCTTTCTTCGTTATGGTAGCCGTAGTTTATACTAACAATATATTCATAAATTTAAAAGTTCGGAAAATTCTCAATCCGAATTTAAATTTTTTTTCTAATTTGGAATTATGTATTCTCGCCACTTAAATTATCTGTTCATATTTTTAATAAATAATATATGTTATATTAATATCAAAAATGAACTGCATAAACGGATATTCAATTTTCATATAACTGTCCAGTATTTTTCGTAGTGGGATAAGGAAGTCCCTTACCTTGTATCCTTCACTTCCCGTCCTTTGATTCTGGCCGCCGCTCGGAGAGCATTCTCCCACTTCTTCACTTGCTCTCTTCCATACTTTTTCTCGTGCTTCCTCAGATCCTTCTTGAACAATCCCGTGCTGAGCTTAACATCATCGGGACTGGCTGTGTAGAAGATCGGCACGATCTTTTTCCCAAGCTCGACCATCCTCTCGACTTCCCGGAGGCACCATGCGCTGGCAGCAAAGGTCCTGGAGAAGACGGGTACGCATATCTTGGAGTTCTCCAGCATCGGGATGATCTTACTTATCTCGTCCCCGATCTCGAGCTCGTCGTCGTCTCTGAATGCATGGATCCCAGCCGAGATCATGTCGTTGTAGAGGACATCCGCAAGACCTTGCCGAGAATCCGGTCCTCGGAAACTCAGGAACACTTGGTATTCAGAGACTGATGCCTCCGAATCGTTCTCATCTGTTGGACTCTGATCAGTCTCCTCCATTTGCTGGCCTGTAGCAGCCTGCAATTTCTTCGGGCAGCGTAACCACGACAGGACATGGAACCTGAAATACAATAAAAGCCCGAACAGTAGACAGAGACAGAGGAAAAGGAACCCCGACATCTCTCTCAGCATCAATTTTTCGCTCAGTGGTCAGAGAAACCTGTACTCGATCGATTTCTCAAGAATGAGTACGGAATGGGATTTCACCATAATTATTGGACGGCAAATTGTTTTCTAAGGAGTCGATGGAATTGTTATTAAAAAATCAAACCGTTGACCAACTAGGCTAGCTATATATAAATAGTATATATTATATAACTTGTAAAACAAGCAAAAATGAATAAATGAATAAGCACAAAGAAGTTACTTTTAGAAGAGAATGAGAGTATGATCAAGTAGTATTGTTTTCCACCTAAGATTTATGTGACTCATTGTGTAAGAAAAAAAGTTACCTGTTCCGATTTTCACATGGTTTTTTCATTTGTCATAGTCAATATTTTGGTTACCCTTGAAAGTGTCAATTGAATAATAATTGTCTCTACCTTTATCCAATAAGTCAACTCTTTCAACAATGAGAATAAAAATTCCTCGTTGCAATTCATAAGTGAGGTAGTTGCAGATAAGAACAATGCATAAAAATTTTAAATGGTTGTATACCACAATAATATAGTGAGAAAACATTAATTAATTTACTCTTATCAATAATAATTATGACAATTGTTTTACGTGATTAACAATAACGCGAGGAGGCAGAATCACATGAATATTTCTCATCCAGATATCTGTTATTTATCATTAAACGAGCTATACTATCAACAAATAGTTGTAACAACTTCGTTTTCACAGGCCTAAAAGGACATGGGTATGGAAAGTTCTGATGGCCAAAATTAGACCCGATCTTCGAACGTCGTAGTTTCATATCACTATACCAAGCTATATTTCATCTATACCTTGGATCTTTCAATGGATTAAGATATTGCACTTGCTTGCTTATATAAAGTTATGCATCTTAGTCTCCCTATCTATAAGGCCATATCTAGCCGGAGTTATAGGCAAGGAAGGAGAGGGGCATTGAACGAATCAGCAAGTTGCATGTTCTCCTCATCGATAAGAAAAAAAAAAAAAAGGGTTGCATGTTCTCCTCCAAGTTGGAGGAGTCTTCTAGATAATGAGTATATAATGTGTTTAATTATTTAAATATTTTTTTGTAAAATTAAAAAAATAAAAATAATTAAATTTTATTAATTTGTGACAGAACATAACACTATTACATAATAACACCATTTCATTATAAATAAAACTTTCTCCCATGGTTGATGTATAAAATAAGCCAAAACGATGATGCGACTGCCTTGTAGCCAATTGAATGAAGCAGCTTCCTTTGTTGAAGATTGATCGTTTACTATCTTGTCAGATGTCTACACTGACCAAAGACTACACTCCAGAACGCGCTTTGTGGGCCACAATCGATCAGGCATCAATGCTATGGGTGGTCTATAGAATGTTGGAGGGCACTTATGTAGGTCAATAGTTTGAGAAGGAAGCCCATGGCCAAGAGGAACAGAGAGTGTCCTGTATAATTAGTATATTATATGTTAGTACTTACATAATATTATAAATTAATAATTTTTAGTCATTTTAAGATTTTTTATAAAATTCTAAAAATAAAAAAAAAATTAACCCTATAAATAAATGAATTTTATTAATTTGTTACATCACATAAGTAATGTTACATGATATACTTGTTACATACAAGACTTTCTCCGGAGCAACAATAGTCCATTTTCCTTTTCTTTTCCTCCCCCTAAACCATATGTAATAATGTTCCTCCCATCCTTTTTTTTTCTTGTGATTTGAATTACAGAGTAGAAATAAATTTAAATTCTTACTCTTACTCAAGGTGATCAGCATGGGTAGAAGTCATTCAAGTCATTTTCATTTATCTGTAGAAAATAAAGGGGAGACATTAACTTTAGTGATCATTTCAGGATATATTAGAAGCTGAATGTTTTTGTGTGGATTTGGTCGAGAAGAAAGGCGTTTGGTACTGTGAGTTACGAGGAAGACAAGACCACATATGAGACTGTTCTGAATGTGCTTCCATGAGGAAGCATAGGCTAAGAAACTGCAGAAAGAACTAGAACGAATAATAGGTGAAAGTAGTAGGGAGCAGATTAGCAAAGACTACTGAAACAGGTTGGAAGTTTCGAGGCTGAAAAATGACAGAAAGGCAACTTCGGGGTCCAGATTGAAAACTTCCATCAGTGTGACGATTTTCCCTCCGAGGAAGAAAGCCGTTGAAGTTTAAACTCCCAACTAACCAACGACCGGCTTCTAGAGAAGGATCGGAGATGGAGGAAGAAAGAGAGAGAAGCAGAGAGATGGAGATGCAGGATGCAGAGAGGCAGCGAGAGCATCTTTACAAAATATGATCTGGAATCTCAAGAGATCAGAAATGTTACCTGGACCATCTCCCAGAGCCATTCTTCATACATTCGTCACTTTCTTCCAAGATTTTTTTTCCTTTTTTGCGGAAGTCAGTCTTCCCAGCTCTTTTGTTTCGGTGAATTTCATGTAGGGCATGATCGCCATCAGATTTCACGATAGTGATGCTACGCTGGACAGAAGCTTTCTCAACGCATTTAGCCTCAAGATCGCCATACAGGTTGTTCGGAGTAAGCTTCTTGCTCAGTATCTTTCACATGAAACATCATTGGACGAGGCTTTCATAAGAAGTGATATCCTGTTGATGAGAACATTGAACTCCCGGTTTCTCATTCTTCCTGTTTTCTTTTCCTTCTGAATTGCCCCAAATGTGGATTCAGTTTCAGATCTCGAATACTAACATCATCTTTCCTTCAGTCATATTGATGCACCGAGCAGAAGTAAAATTCCGGGTCTTGGAAGATTGCATGCTAAAGATTTTTCATAGGCTCTATTGGCTCATTTTGTACATCCAACGAGCTATGACCAATGCAGGATGCACCCTTGCTCCTGTTCTCCGTGAGTCAATGAGGGAAATCGTGCGCTGCACCTTAGTTTTTCTTAGGTGCAGCATCAGCGAAGGACGATCTCATGGTAAGTATTCTATAGATTACGTTTGTATCCATGGAGGAATTATATCTGACATAATTTCTTGATTAAGGGCCTTCAAATGATTGGAGAAGAATCCACCATATGGCTAAGGAAGTGCTAAATGCAATCAAATCCTTCAAGGAAAATCTGCACACCAATGCTGCAGTGATTCAGAAAGCCCTCGAACCGGTTGTGAATGACAAGATGTGTGCTCTTCGTGAGATAAAGGAAAAGGAAGGACTCTGTACCAGCAAATCTAACAGAGATGATGCTTTGACGAGCAATCCTGGAAGAGAAGAAGAGGATCCTGGCGAGGAGTATCGCCCGGGAGCACAGAGAATTGCCGTACTAGCCAGAGCGCTGGCGGTTCGTTTTGGGAATGCTGCGGTCAAATTTATTGAGGAAGCGATGTTTCAATTGTTGGAGGAAACCTATGCCCCTGGTTTGACCACGGATATGGAAGAGCTACTGAAAATGTCCACCAAAATGAAGGATAGCATCAACAGAATTAACCTCTGTTTCTCCCAGCTGACATTACTAGAAATTCATGTTGCTCTGCATGCTCTTGGTAGCATAAAGGCCAGCATATCCCAGTTCTGGCAGTGCTTGCGGCAACCTGAAACGTCATATGATAGGTTGGGTTCGTGTCTTGGCAAAAGTCTCATTTACGAGGCCATAAGTTCGTTTTGAAAGAACTCATCCTCCATTGAGGTGGGAGTTTGTTGGACAAATTGGAGGGCACAAGTATGGGCCCTTAAGCAGTTCAGTGTGCTGGAATTTTTAGGATTTCTTTTTCTTGTAATTCGCTGCACTGTCCTCGAATAAGATGGTTGTGTTGATTCCTGTTCTAAAGAAGCTTTCTCGAGCGATATCGTTTCATGTCATTTCGCATCTTTTTTCCTGTTCTGCAGAAATCCAACTGTATATATAGCTTACTAACCATCTTGTATTCCTGTCACCAAGAAGAAATGGTGCCATGAAATTGAACTTATTGCTTGCATTATGAAGACTTCCAGAAGAGGGTTGAAGAATTGAATGATGTGAAACATCCTGTGCAACGATTGGATAAACTAAATTGGTTCTTGGTTCGGATTGGGGGGGTCAAGGTTGGGCCTTGCCAGAATTTTCGTGAAGCCCAATCGAGCACAGCCCGCCTATTGGTCTGGCCTAATACAGTTGTTGACTAGCCCTTATGCTTCGATCAAGACTGGCAATTTTCGGAGCTGATGGTGATCACTAATTGGATGGATCTATCACTCGGGTCTTAAGAAAAAACTTTAGAGATCAAATTTGAAATATCTATATAACGTAGGGATGCTGTCCTGCTTTCTCGGTCTTCCTAGTGATTAGCGGGAGAGCACTCATGGGCTAAGAAGCTGCAGAAAGGACTACAGTGCATTATAGATAAAAGAACTAGGGAAGAAATCAGCAAAGACTTCTGAAACAGATTGAAAGTTTTCAACGCTAATTAAAGATAAAAATGTAACTTCAGGGTCCAAATTGAAAACTTTCATCAGTATAAAGACTTTCCCACCAAGGAAGAGAGCCACAAACCGCCAACTAACAAACGGCTACTTCTAATTAGAGAGAGAGAAATGGAGGAAGAGGGAGAGAGAATCAGAGAGATGAAGATGCAGGAAGCAGAGAGGCATCGAGAGCGTCTTTTCAAAGTATACGAACCGAAATCTGAAGAGATCAGAAATGCCTACGAGGTCCATTTCCCAGAGCCATTCTTGACACTCCTTCCGGTTGATACTTTTCGCGGAAGGTTTTCCATCTTTTAATTCGGTGAATTTCATGCAGGGGATGATTGCCAGTGCCGCCACATTTAGTGATAGTGATGCTGCTGCAGCGCCAGACAAAAGCTTTCTCGACGAATTTACTCTCAAGGTCAATGCACGAGCTGTTCGGCGTAAGCTTCCTATTCATTTATCTTTTGCGCAAAAATTCATCCAGAGGCTTTCACAAGAAAAGGGATCTGCAGAAAAGGAGGAAAATTTCAGTCTCTCTTTGTTTTTGGGTCAAAGAAACGACTACCTGTCAATGAGAAAATCGAACATCTGGTTTCTCATTATTCCTGTTTTCTTATCTTTATCAATTCCTGAAATAAAGATTCAGTTATAGATTTCGATATTTCTTCTATGATGGTGAGACTAACATCGGCTTTCCTGCAGTCGCAATGATGCACCGTTCAGGAAAGATAAAATTCGAGTTCTTGGAAGAATGCATGCAAACGATTTTCGAACTGCTCAATAGGCTCATCTTGTACGTCAAACGATCCATGAGTGAAGCTGGAGACATCCTTGCTGCAGTTATCCACGAGTCGATGAGGGGAATCATAGACAGCACCTTAGATTTACTCAAATGCAGCATCGGCGAAGGACCTCGTGGTAAGTAATTGAATAGGTTATGTTTGTATCCATGGAAGAATTGTTTCTGACATAATTTCTTGATTAAGGGCCTCTAAATTATTGGAAGAGAATCAACAATATTGGTAAAAGAGTGTCGGAGGCGATAAAATTCTACAAGGATTATGCTGCAGTGATTCGGAAAGCCGTCAAACAGGTTGTGGACGACATAAAGATTGTTCTTGGTGAGATGATGGAAAATGGAGGATCCCCTACTGGCAAATCTAACAGAGAAGAGGATTCTACGAGCAATTCTGGAGGAGGAGGAGAGGGTCCTGGCGAGAGGTATTCCCTGGAAGCAAAGAGAATCGCCAAAGCAATGGCTGTTGGTGTTGGGACTGATGCAGTCCAATTTATAGAGGAACTGATGCCTCATTTGTTGGTGAACACCAATGACTCTGATTTGATCATCGATATGGAAGGCCTACTGGAAATGTCCGTCAAAATGAAGGATAACATCAGCAAGATTAAGCAGTTGCTGTGTCCACTGACAGCAGTAGAAATCCACTTTATGCTGCAGGCTCTTGACACCATAAAGCGCAGCATATCCCATTTCTGGAGGAACATGGCACAACCCGAAATGTCACCTGTTAAGATGGGCGAGTGTTTTCAAAAGAGAATCATTTTAAGGAATACGATACGGGGCTTCAAGTTCATCTTGCTGGAGCTTATCCGCCATAGGCGTCGGACTTTGTTAGACGAATTGCTGGGCACAACTATGAGCCTTTAAGCAGCTCAGTGTGCTGTACAAAAAGAAAATGAGTCTCTTTTAGGAGCTCTTTTTTCTTGTAATCCACTGCATGAAACCAGGCTACATAGTCTTGGAATATGATGGTGAGTTCACTGAAGGGATTACCGTTCTAAAGAAGCTTCCTCGAGCCATCTCGTTTCATGTCATTTTGATTCCTGTTCCAACCATCTGTGAAATCACTTGCCTCTTCAGTATGGTGACTATGAACAAAGAGTCCTTCCGTGGACTGGAGTCTAATCCTTCACCAATTAGAAGAGTCCCATTCAAAGGACTTTCTTCCCCTGTGATCTTTTTTCTGATCTGATTTTTGTTTTCTTCACCCTTCGGCTTTTTTCTAAGTAAGTTTACTTGATTTTCATTTACTGATCACAACATAAACACAATCTGGCAATTCTCGACTCAGGGTCGTCATGTCATCGGCTCATCTTGTTGGTCCTTGCAACTGAAGACAGACAGTTTATCAATTCTTCTTTCTTGAAAGCAATGGACTTTAATATTGTGATCGGTCCCGCATGCAGCAACTCCATGCTCTATTTCAGATGGCAGGAACGATGTAAGGGTAACTAATGACATTGACATTATCCTTTTGTTCTTCTTAACTAAAAATTGTTGGTCCCACTAATTTTGACACTTCCAACAGGTTATGCATGCAAAACGAAGGGGGAATTCTTATCACGTAATATTTCATGTAATAAGTAATCAAACTTGTCTAGTGATTGATCGCAGGAGAGAGCACTTACAGGTTAAGAAAATGCAGAAAGGACTACAGTGCATGATAGAGAAATGGAGTAGGGATCTGATTAGCAAATGCTTCTGAAACAGATTGAAAGTTTTAGGACTACATATAGACAAAAAGCAAATGTTAGGGTCCGAATTGAAAACTTCCATCAGTATAGTTACTTTCCCTCCAAGGAAGAAGACCATTAAACCCCAACTAACAAACGGCTTCTAGACGGAGAGAGAAACAGTAGAGATGGAGACGCAGGTAGCAGAGAGGCAGCGGCCGCGGGAGCGTATTTATACCATCGGGAAGTTTTCCCATCTCTTATCTTGGTGAAATTTCATGGAGGGGATGATTGCCACCAGATTTTTTTATACTAGTGCGTTGCTGGACCGAGACTTACTCGACGCATTTAGTTTCAAGATCCAGTTATTCGGAGTAAGCTTCATTGGTCGGGTTGAGGCTTTCACAAGAAAAGGGATTTGCAGAAAAGGAGGAGAATTTCAATCTCTCGTTTTTGTGTCAAAGAAATGACTGCCTGTTACTGAGAAAATCGAACACCTGGTTTCTTGTTATTTCAGTTCTCTTTTCGTTTTTGAATTCACGAAATGTGGTTCAGTTTCCGATTTTGGTACTTCTTCTATATATGATGGCGAGAACTAACACCAGCATTCCTGCAGTCACATTGATGCACCGTGCAAAAAGAGTAAATTTTGGGATCATGGAAGAGTGCATGGTAAAGATTTTCCATAGGCTCCGCGGGCTCATTGCGTACGTCAAATAGCCATGGGCAATGCAAGACAAACCCTTGCTCATGTTCTCTGTAAGTCAATGAAGGAAATCATAGACTGCACCCTAGATTTACTCGAATGCAGCATGGGCGTAGGACCTTGTGGTAAGTAATTCTGTAGATGTCTTGCGCTGTGGCTAGATTATGTTTGAATCCATGAAGGAATTACTTCTGACAAAGTTTTTTCTTGATTAAGGGCCTCTATATGATTGGAGGACAATCCTGGATATGGCTAGAAGAGTGTCGGATGGGTTAAGATCCTTCAGGGAAAATTCCACCAATGCTGCAGTGATTCGAAAAGCCCTTGTACAGGTCGTGAATGACATAAAGATTGCTCTTGGTGAGATGATGAAAGGAGAAGGATCCTCTACCGACAAATCCGACACAGAGGAAGCTTCTACGAGCAGTTCCAGAGGAAAGGAAGAGGGTCCAGGCGAGATGGATTCCCCGGAAACACAGAGAACACCCAGAGCGATGGCGATTCATGTTGGGACCAGCGCAGTCCAATTCATCGAGGAGCTGATGCCACACTTGCTAGTGGACACTTATGTCCCTGGTTTGATCGCGCATATGGAAGGCCTGCTGGAGATGTCCGCCGAAATGAAGGATGGTATCAACACTATCAAGCAATGGCTCTGTCCGTCGCTGACGGCAACAGAATTTCACTTTATCCGGCAGTCTCTTGACCGCATGAGGGACAGCTTAACCCAGTTCTGGGAGAACTTGCAGCAACCTTAACTGTCACCTGTTAGGATGGGTGAGCCAAATCGAAAGGAAGTCATTCTAAGGACCGCATTACGAGAGTTCAAGTTCATCTTGTTTGAACTCATCCCGGTCTGAGTTTGCAAGACGTGTTGCAGGGCACAAGTACGAGACTTTAAGTAGATCCGTGTGCTGGGAAAAGGGGAAAATGCCAGACAACTTTAGGAACTCTTACTGGGCTACACAGTCTTCCAATAAGATGGTGAGTTCTGATGAAGGTTCCTCGAGCCATCTCGATAAGCATCATTTCCCTTCTTTTCTAATGGATCGGGCATCGTTGCCAATGGGTGGTCGACATAGATGTTAAAGGGCAAACAGATTTGTCATATGTGAGCCCATGGGTTGGCCGGCCCAATAAAGCCCACAATATTTTTCTTGAAGCCCATTTGTTATCTTATTGTTTTTCTTTTCACCGCCAAACTGCCCCACGTGTATATCTCTTCTCCTGCCTTTTTCCATTCATCCTGCCAACTTTTCCCAAAAGCACACCGAATGTGAAGGAGAGAAATAAACAGAGAACGAAAGACGAGCTGAAGAAACAAAGACGAAGAGGCTGGGAAAGGAAACGTGTAAGAAAAATTGAGAAGTAATTGAGGTTCATTTGAATTCAAGTAGATGGTATCATTCAATTATATGTTATAACTAGTAAGTGTTAGTTAGAAAAATATACTTCTATAATTTCAGGTTGATAGGTAATGGTCAGGGGTTCATAAAGTTAGAGTAAATAATGTTCTAAAAAAATTTTTGGGATCATTTCAACATAAACATATAATATATATCTTAATTTCGATTAGAATTTATAAAAAGTTGTTTAGTATGGAATATTGTATAAATAAGAGGAAACTCTACCGAAATTTTAAGTCGTGATAATTTTGGTATCAAAGCTTAAATTATAAAATTCTATAGGCTCATATAAGCTTAAATTATAAAATTCTATAGGCTCATATAAGTGCATGATCCCTGCATAGCTTTTTACTAGGTTATAAATTTTGCAATCGAGTTATTATTTATTTTGTGAATTACATATCATGGTCATTTATATTTGGATTGAAAATTAACAATGAGACCTAGGCATACTCATGGAGTTCTGAAGATATATCGGCAGGAAGAGGATGTGAACGGTCAAGAAGCACAATAGGGTCCCAGTAGAAGATCATATTTCTCAGGCTTATTCTCAAGAAGTCTCTATTGACTCCACTAAGAGAAGTTTACATATTCAAGGTACATTGGATGCAATGGCACATTTAGTGGAGGAGCAGACTCAAGTAATTGAGCAACAGATAGCCCTCTATCTATGGCAAATAGCAGCACAAGTGAGCTCTGAGTTACAATAAAAGACACCTTATGAGAATTTCAAGAAGTCGGGTTCTCCTTCATTTTCAGGGACAGTAAAACTTGAGCTAGCAGAAAACTATATTGCTGATATGGAAAAGATCTTTTCTGTAATGGGAGTTTTGAATACGTAACAAGTTGCGATGAATATCAGCACCTAACATAATATCGAAGTCTCGAATATAGCAATATCAAATATAGTAGCATTTCATTATCCCAAGCTGATTGACACGCCACAATATATTTTGTGAATCACTACACTCTGTGGTGGGTGTTGCTAGGGACATATGATAATTCAATGACTCTTGGAGCACATTGGCATGTACTGCATAGTTTAACGAGATGAATGAATGAGTAAAGCCCGAATCTATAAGTATTAGTGCTAATCTATTGAAGAGAATAAAGTTATTTGGGACGACTCCTAGGGTAGCATCTACATCACACTTTGTTAAAGTTCTTCTTTGTGCATGGACTTATCAACTTGATTCATTGTAGGAGTCTGTTGTCTTGTACCACTTGCAGTTGATCCACTTCCTCGACCCCGATAGCTCTAAGATCCACTCATTTGTCCTCTCCATCTGATTGAGAATGATCTCAATCAGATGGAGAGGACAAACAAGTAGATCTTAGAGCTATCAAGGTCGAGGAAGTTGATCAACTGCAAGTGATACAAGGAAACCGACTCCTAGAACGAATCAAGCTAACAAGCCCATGACACAGAGGAGTTTTCAATTTACAAAGCGTGATATAAATGCTAACCCAATAGTTGTCCTAGATAACTTAATTCTCTTCAATAGGTCAGCACTAATACTTATAAATCCAAGCTTTACTCAATCATTCATCCCGTTAAACTAAGTAATACATGCCAATGTGTCCCAAGAGTCATTAAATTATCAGATGTCCATAGCAACACCCATCAGAGAGAATGTAGTGATTCATAAAATATATCGAGGGTGTGTCAATCAGCTTGGGGTTAATGAACTGCTACTAGATTTGATACTGCTAGATATTTGAGACTTCGATATTATGTTAGGTATGGATATTCGTCACAGCTTGTTACATATCTGAAACTCCTAGTACAGAAAAGATCTTTTCCGTATCAGCGACCTAGTTTTCTGCTAGCTAAGGTTTTGCTATCCCTGAAAATGAAGGAGAACCTGACTTCGTGAAATGCTCATGAAATATCTTTTGTTGTAACTTAGAGCTCACTTGTGCTGCTATTTGCTGTAGATAGAGGGCTATCTGTTGCTAAGTTAATCGAGTTTGCTCCTCAACCAAATGTGCCATTGCGTCCAAGGTATCTTGAACACCCTAAACTTCTCTTAGTGGAATCCACAGAGACTTCTTGAGAATATAAGCTTGAGAAATCTGATCTATTACTTGGACCCTATTGTGCTTCTTAACCCCTCACTTCCTCTTCCTGCCGATATATCTACTGGACTCCATGAGTATGCCTCAGTCTCATTGCTAATTCCCCATTCAAATATAAATGACCTTGATATGTAATTTACAAAATCAATAATAACTGGACTGCAGAATTGGTAACCTAGTAAAAGGCTATGCAGGGATCATGCATCTATATGAGTCTACATAATCTTATAATCTAAGTTCTGAGACTAGAATTGTCACGACCTGAAATTTTAGTAGAGTTTCCTTTTATTTATACAATATTCCATACTAAGCAACTTGTTATAATTTCTCATCAAAATAATCTCCATCCAATATCCTTTTCATGAACCACAACACATCTTTTATATAGTTTATAAGTAGTCTCAATCAAAAGTTTAGGGTGTAACATTGTATACAAAAACTTTATACTTATACTATACATATCCTTAAGGCCTAATTATATATATATATATATATATATAAGGCTTAGCTCCAAACTCGATACCAAAATGGCAGTTTCGAGCAGCATGTCATTCTTCTACTTATCTAGAAAAGGAAGATTATATAGAGAGAGGTTAGTTGTATCTCAATAAGTACAAATTTTTCAAGTAAATTAATATTATAAATAAATTTTCCAAGAATTTTTTTTTTATATCACTAGGTCAAAATAATGCAACAATCAAGTCATTCATGATATTACTCACCTATCAATGAAATATTTACCTTATATATGCACTCATACACGTATATGCATTTTATTTTTAACATAATTTACTAAACTCAATATATGTATGCGTATAATTTAATAGTTTCTATGAACCAATATAGTCATGCATATATATTTATTCTACAATAAAAAAAGAAATCACAGCCCCATTCTATATTTATTCACAACAAAATATAAATATAACACATATATATAATGATCCCAAAAATTATTTTAAAACATTATTTACTCTACCTTTATCAACCCCGTGAACTTCACTATCAACCTAAACTCATTATGCAAGCACATTTTTTCCAACTAAAGATTTACAAACTAAGATATATCATCGAGTAATACCATCAACCACAACCAAAATACCTTAATTGCCTATTTGTTTCTATACTTTTTACTCCGTTCCATTCTCCTTCGTCTCGGTTTCTTCCGCCCTCTTCTGGCGCTGTCTATTTTTCGCTTGATGCTCACACACACACTCTCTCTCTGTTTTCAAGAAGTGTCTCTGCTTGAAAAAGTGAGATGAGGGAAAGGGTGACAGCTATGTATAGGAAAAGCCGAGCGGTGGAAATGGATAAGATTAAAGTATGCTTATTGGGCATAAAAATTATAATGGGCTTTCTAATGGGCTGGGCCCATGGGCTCACAATATCATAGTAGACCTTGCCTCTGATCAGCTCGTGCTCAGCTGCTGTTCCGCACTTCTCTCTTCTGATCCTATAGGAATTATAGTTAAACTCACTGAATTGAATTGGACAGGGTGTTCTTCAAATAAGATGGAAAGTTTCATAATCGCAATTTCGGTTCCCGAAGCCATCTCATCTCACTGTCATATGCTTGTTCTTTTGAGTTTGCGAAATTAAACAGTCTATTGCTTACCAGCATTCTAGTATTCTTGCGGTTAACAACTGCCCCAGAAATGCTAGAAAATACCGCGGACTTAAGTCAGTGCTTGCATTGGTGAAGATTCGATAACTCAAAGAATCAAATTACATGAATCATGTTCTCCACGGATTTATACCCGAATGAACTGAATGGGATTAATTTCCAAAAAAAAAAAAAATTCTGAATGAACTGATGCTCTCTTCTCCATCAACGAAACCCCTTCAACTCACGATCCGCAATTTATATCTTCAGGAGCTTCAAATAATGTATTTTCGGAGTAAGGGATGTTTCTAGGCTTCTCGAACAAATACTGGGTATTAGTTCTTATGGGCATACAATGCGTATGCACCGTCTTTTCTTCCAGTTCCAGGCAGTGCATCGATAATGAAATTATCCATGACTCGCATAACTTTGTTCCAAGAAAATCTAAAAGCAAGGAGAATCCCGTGAAACAAAAGATTTCAAAGTACCTGGACAGTCATGGTTAATGTACTCTAATCTCCCAAGGCACTTCCAGATGATTGCAGAATAAGTTTATGGCTTGCTACATCAGTCAGTCAAGACAGATATTTTCTTCCATCCCTTCAAGGACGCCAACCAGAATGATGCGAGAATCGCATTAGCTTTAAACTAGAACAGGATGAGGTTGTTTTTCCTCATTGAAACACAGTAGCTGCATGTTTTCTCAATTTCTGAAGAAAGGGACGATATAAGGGAGATTCATGACATTATCCTTTTGTTCTCCTCGACTCAAAATTGATGGTCCTGCTGATTTCGACATTTCCAAAAGGTTCTGCATTTAAGACGAAGTGGGCATGTAATATTTCATTCTAAATGTAATCAAACTTGTCAAGTCATTGACTGCAGGAGAGAGCACTCGTAAGTCATAGGCTCAGAAACTGCAGAAAGGACTGCAATGTATAATAGATAAAAGAAGCGGGGAGCTGATTAGTAAATGCTTCTGAAACAGACTGAAAGTTTTCAGGCTAAATATAGACAAGAAGCAACTTCAGGGTCCAAATTGAAAACTTCCAACCGTATAACCACTTTCCCTCCAAGGAGCTAAGCCATTAATCCCCACAACTGACGAACGGCTTCTTCTGGTCAATGAGAAGAGTGAGAGAGATGGGGGAAGACGGAGAGAAAAACGGCAAGGTGGAGATGCAGGAAGCAGAGAGGCCGCGACAGTGTCTTTACGAAATATACGATCGGGAATATGAAGCGCACAGAAAATCGTTACTGTACGAGGTACGTCTCTCTCCCAAAGCCATTCTTGCACTCCTGTTTGCACTTGCATGGCTTACAAGATGGAGACACATTCGGCCCTTTCCTTGCGGGATACTTTTCGTGGAATTTTTGTCATCTTTTATTTTGGTGAATTTCATGCAGTGTATGAATGCTAGCCGCAATCTTGTTAGTGATGGGTGGCTGGACCGAAGCATTATCGGTGCACTCAGTCTCAAGATCACCGTACAAGCTGTTCGGAGTAAGCTTCTTATTCAGTATCTTTCTCTATAAACAAGGAAAAGGGTCTGCAAAACAGAAGGAGAACTACAATCTCTCTTTGTTTTCCAGTTAAAGAAATGACTGCCGATCAATGAGAAAATCAAATATCTGGTTTCTCATTGTTCCTGCTTCATTTTCCTCTAGATTTCCCGAGATGTGGATTCAGTTTTGGATTTTGATACTTCTTCCATGATGGCGAGAACTGACATCAACCTTCTTTCAGTCACAGTGATGAACCAGGCAGGACAAGGAAAATTCCAGGTCTTGGAAGGTTGCATCCTAAAGATTTTCCGTAGGCTCTATTGGCTCATTTTGTACGTCAGACGAGCCATGATCGCTGCAGACCTCGCACTTTCTCCTGTTCTCTGTGAGTTGATAAGGGGAATCGTGGACTGCACCTTAGATTTTCTCAAATGCAGCATCAGCGAAGGACAACCTCGTGGTGAGTAATTCTACAGATTATGTTTGTATCTATGGAAGCATTGTTTCTGACACAGTTTCTTGATTAAGGGCCTCTAAATGATTGGAAGAGAATCCTCTACATGGCTAGAAATGCGTTAGATGCATTAAAATCCTTCAAGAAAATACCGTACACCATTGCTGAGCGTGTGGTACTGGTGAGGCAGGAAGACCTTGTAGAGGCTGTGAACGACATAAGGAGCGATATTCGTGAGATGAGGGAAAGAGGAAGATTCTCTACTGGCAAATCTAACAGAGAAGAGGCTTCCACGAGCAACCTTGGAGGGGAAGAGGAGGTTCCTCGCAAGAAGTACTCCCCCGAGACGGAGAGAATCATGAGAGAGATGGCGATTCGTGTTGGGACTGACGCTGGCCTGTTCATTGAAAAAATGAAGCATCATTGCAAGGAGAAGATCCATGCCCCTGGCTGGGTCATGGAAGAGCTACTGAAAATGTCCAGCAGGATGGGGGATAGCATCAAAAGGATGAAGGACAGCTTGTCTCCTCTGACAAAAGAAGAAATTCAGGTTATTCTATGGGATATTGACCACATAAAGCTCAGATTAAACCAATTCTGGGAGCGCTTGCGACATGGAATGTTACCTGATAAGAAGGGTATCTGCAATAGAAGAAGACTCCTTTTAGTGAATTCGATACGAGGCCTCAGGTTCGTCTTGGAGGAACTTCTGCATCGGAGACAGAGTTTGTTAGACGTACTGCAAGGCAAAGGTTAGAGCCTTGAAGCAGCTCAGTCCGTGAGCTGGAAAAAAAAAAAACAAGAAAGAAAATAGCTAGACTCCTCTGGGCATTCTTTTTTCCTTGTAATCCACTGCATCAAGCAGCGCCAGAGTCTTCGAATAAGATGGTGAGTTCTACTGTGGTGATTCCTGTTTCTGAAGAAGCTTCCTCTCCTGAAGCCACCTCGTTTTCCCATCATTTCGCATCTTTCTTCTGTTATGCGAAAATCCAACTGTGTATGGGTTAGTAATCTTCTTGCTTTCCTGCCCCCCAAGAAGCAATCTTACCTTGAACTTTAATCTTTGCTTGCATTACAAAGACTTACAGAAGAAGGTTGAAGAATTAAAGAGTGAAACCATGTTCTGCAATCGACTGAATCCCGGACCATTGATTCCTTTATGCAATATTCAAATTCTCATGTTGAACTACAAAGATATCAATAAAATTTAATTACATGGCATTAAAACAAGGTAGATTTGCCTCGAGTTCATCTAAGGGGAAACGGTCTATTAGTTGAGTCTAATTCCATTCAGTCGTTTGTGAGAGAATGACACAGTAGATCCGATTCCATTAGAAATTTTCCTTACCAGAGATGTGATATCATGCATATAAATGAATGCCACATAAATCTAGAGGATGTTTCCTCTGTGGGCGGTTGGACCATGTCAAAAACTATTGTCCATTGCTATCGGGAAGAGATGTAATTTTTTTCCAATGTAGAATGAAGGGACAGTTGCAATGGGATTGTCCTCAGGTTGCATCACCGATGGATATTGCTAGCGCGGGTAGCGAAATCAAATGGAGATCATTCTCAATCAGATGGAGAGCACAAACGAATAGATCTTAGAGCTATCAAGGTCGGGGAGTGGATCAACTACAAGTGATACAAGGAAACCGACTCCTATAATGAATCAAGCTGATAAGCCCATGACACAGAGAAGAGTTTTCACTTTAACAAAGTGTGATGTAGATGCTACCCAACAGTCGTCTTGTTAAACTAAGTAATACATGCCACTATATCCCAAGAGTCATTGAATTATCATATGTCCATAGCAACACTCACCATAGAGAGTGCAGTGATTCACAAAATATATAAAGGGTGTGTCAATCAGTTTGGGGATAATTAACTGCTACTAGATTTGATACTGCTAGATATTCGATACTTCGATATTATGTTAGGTATGGTTATTCGTCACAACTTGTTGCGTATCTGAAACTCCCATTACAAAAAATATCTTTTCCATATCAGCAACCTAGTTTTCTGCTAGCTTAGGTTTTATTGTCCCTTAAAATGAAGGAGAACATGACTTCTTGAAATTCTCATAAGGTATCTTTGTTGTAACACAGAGCTCACTTGTACTGCTATTTGTTGTAGATAGAGGGCTATCTGTTGCTCAATTAACCGAGTTTGCTCCTCAACCAAATATGCCACTGCATCCAAGATACCTTGAACATGTAAACTTCTCTCAGTGGAATCCACAAAGACTTCTTGATAATAAACCTGAGAAATCTGATCTTTTATTGGGACCCTACTGTGCTTTTTAACCCTTCACTCCCTCTTCCTACCAATATATCTACTAAACTTCATGAGTATGCCTAGGTCTCATTGTTAATTCCTCATCCAAATATAAATGGCCCTGATATTTAATTCACAAAATCAATAATAACTCGACTACAGAATTCATAACCTAGTAAAAAGCTATGTGGGGATCATGCATCTATATGAGTAGACAAAATCTTACAATCTAAGGTATGAGATCAAAATTGGCACAACCAAAGTAGAGCTTACTCTTATTTAGATAGTATTCCATACTAAGCAACTTGTTATAATTTCTCATCAAAATAATCTCCATCCAATGTCCTTTTCTTGAACCACAACACATCTTTTATATAGTTTATAAGTAGTCTCAACCAAAAGTTTAGGGTGTAACACTGTATACAAAAACTTTATACTTATACTATACATATCCTTATGGCCTAATTAAAAAAAAAAAAAAGGGCTTAGCACCGAACCCCGTACCAAAATGGCAGTTTTGAGTAGCATATCATTCTTCTACTTATCTAGAAAAGAAAGATTATATATAAAGAGGTGAGTTGTATCTCAGTGAGTACAAAATTTTCAAATAGATTAATATTATAAATAAATTTTCCAAGATTTTTTTCGTATATTACTATATCACAATAATGCAACATGTCGCAACCTCAAAATAAATCGAGCTTACAATATCATGGCTAAAAATAGATAAGGAGTCGCCACTAATCATTTATGGAACTAGTCCTAAGGTCGATTAGAAATCTACAATTCACCTAAGGGAGCATGACACTAACCACATAAGTTTTTATTGGTCGGTCTTAAACCAAAGTTGAATTCGGGGGTTCTATTATGTTCGAAAGGCTCGCGAGCCCATCGACACCCCCTATATCGGTACCCTAACAATGTTTCTAAACTTACCATATTTTATTTAAATTCAACTTTCCTAATCCTATTTTAATTTTTTAAAAAAAAGATAGCATCAATGATAAGAGAAAGTAATCCAAAAGGCACAATATCATAGACATGAAAGAGAGAAATATAATCAAGAAGCTGCAACTTATGATACAAGTAAATCCCCAAATTAGTGAATCGAACCATGTCAACATGTTGTAAACTACATGTAAGAAATATACCAAGATTATCTATTTACCTAGTAATCAGAACACACCACTTACCATACCTTAGTATATCGAAGCATACTAGAAACATGATGAAAATTTTAACTATGGGAATCGAGCAAATGATGTGAAATTTAACGAATATTAATCACTACAAAGTTGTGCCAATTTATCACGAAAGCTAATAGATTTTAGTAGGAATTGCAAGCACAGATGCTAAGTTACTACACTTAATCTTTGAATCATCTTCTGCAATTTGCATCAAGAACAAAAATTACAAAACTTCTGTTAACATCCATAAATTTCTAACCTTCTCATATATAGATGAAATACATTAGGAACCACTCAGACCATTTACGCTAAAACAGAAAGGAAAACAGGGCATCATACCTACAATAACCACTTGGTAGCTTCGAGGCTTTCGAAATCAGATCAAACAACAGCTGGAGAGGATAACTGTGGATGAGATTACAACGGCAACCACATTTCTCTGAAGAACGGTGGTTATCGTGGTCCTTGAGTGGCTGCTCCAGATTTTCCTTAGTAGTGCTTCTGAGTCTTCTCCCCCCATCCCCCTTCAGCTCTTCCTTCTTTTATACACTTCATTCGAGAATTAAATCCGTAAGGAGGGATATATTGAGACTCAAAATTAGTCAAGTATCTTCTAATTTCTGGATTAATGAAGCTGCAGTGATATTTCCTTTCCACTTTTGCTCAATCTTTATAACTGAAATATTATCAATATATATCAGTTCAGGACCTGCCAATTTTTCCTTCTCTTCAGCTCAGCACGAATCTTGCCTTTCCTTTATAATAATTTCCATAGTTTTTAAAACCGGACCGGGCCGGAAACCGGTCAAGGTATGGGTTCTTGGGTTCTTGGGTTCAACCGGGGTTCGATGGGTCTAACCGGGTTTTTACAAATAATACTTATAATAGTATAAAATTAGTAATATGAATGTAAAATTGTTATATTCTATACATTAATTTATAATTTCAACTTTACAAATAAGATTGCTATATTCTATACATTAATTTAGAACTTAGGTTTCCTTTTTTTCTATTTTTGACTCTTGTTTTTTATTTTTTTACTTTTTTTTGTTTTTCTTCATTGACCGGTTTCTTGACCGGTTCGATAGAAACCAGATCAGACCTGCCGGTTCACACTGTCCAACCCGGTCCTTGATGCAAATGGAGCAATTAGCGAAACCGGACCGGGCTGGTGTCCGGTTCCCGGTCCAACCGGTCCGACCGGCCGGTCCGGTCCGGTTTTTAAAACTATGATAATTTCTTATATATATTCATCATATTAGTGACCATTGAAAAGAAGAATCCCCATTGCCAGGCGTGCGATCCGGGGCGACCAACGAATTAGTCAAGTATGGTTGGCTGAAAGATGTCATCTCACCGCTAGTGGGGCCTGCTTGGATACCGTGGCTGGCGACCAAAAAAAAGAAAAGAAAAGAAGAATCCCATGAAAAGGCCTCAGCATTAATGAGAAACGAATTTTTTAATCCAGCTGGCCGGTACAGGCCGGCCCTGCACACTGAGGCTTAGATATCAATTTTTTCAGGCTGATTACGGACCTTTGAATATTTCGCTCTATTTTTATTTTAATCCTTACTGAGTTTGGGTCCAAATGACATAAGCCTTCCTCAAATTGGACCTCCCAATTAATAGATATAATTTCTCCTACGAAATCAGCCACAACCCGATTACTGTTCACAGATTGGGCAATCTTCCTTCAAAAAATTGTATCTCCCTCTCCAAGATGAATTTTGAGTCTAAAATCCACCTAAATCAAAGGTAACTCAATGAGCTTCATGAAGAATTCAAATTTACTCACTTTCAACCTTGTTAAATCCATTTTCCAAGCCTCTGAATCCTGCACTGATAGTCTTGTGCCATGAACGATTGACCATCAAGTATTTCTTCTCGAGCTAAAATGAGGTGTCTACACAACAATCAAGTCATTCATGATATTACTCAACTATCTATGAAATATTTACCTTATATATGCACTCATACACGTATATGCATTTTATTTTTAACATAATTTACTAAATTCAATATATGTATGCATATAAAATGATTTAAAAGTTTATATGAACCAATATAGTCATGCACATATATTTATTCTACAATAAAAAAGTATTCACAACTTCATTATATACAATAGAAAAAAGTACTCACAATCCCATTCAAGTGGCCCTTTACTGCCTGCCCCCCAAGTCTATCTCCGATTTACTCAATTCCTATCATATATATAAAATGATCTCAAAAATTATTTTATGACTATTTACTCTATCATTGTCCACGCCTATCAACCTAAACTCATTATAGAAGCATATTTTTCTATCTAAACACTTACTAGCTAAGATATATAATCGAGTAAAACCATCAACCAGAATCGAAATACCTTAATTGCCTATTTGTTTCTATACATTTTTCTCCGTTCCGATCTCCTTCGTCTCGGTTTCTTCCGCCCTCTCCTCCCTCCGCCTATTTCTCGCTTAATACTCTCACACACACACACACACTCACTCTCTCTCTCTGTTTTCAAGAAGTGTCTGCCTGAAAAAGTGAAATGAAGGAAATGGTGACAGCTATGTATAGGAAAAGCCGAGCGGTGGAAATAGATAAGATTAAGGTATGCTTATTGGGCATAAAAATTATAATGGGCTTTCTAATGGGCTGGGCCCATGGGCTCACAATATCATAGTAGACCTTGCCTCTGATTAGGTCGTGCTCAGCTGCTGTTCCGCACTTCTTTCTTCTGATCCTATAGGAATTATAGTTAAATTCACTGAATTGAATTGGACAGGGTGCTCTTCAAATAAGATGGAAAGTTTCATAATCCCAATTTCGGTTCTGGAAGCCATCTCATCTCACTGTCTTTTGCTTGTTCTTTTGAGTTTGCCAAATTAAACTGTCTATTGCTTATCAGCATTCTAGTATTCTTGCGGTTAACTGCCCCAGAATTGCTAGAAAATACCGCAGACTTAAGTTAGTGCTTGCATTGGTGAAGATTCGATAACTCAAAGAATCAAATTACATGAATCATGTTCTGCACGGATTTATATCAGAATGAACTAATGCTGTCTTCTCCATCAATGAAAACCTTCAACTCATGATCCGCAATTTATATCTTCAGAAGCTTCAAATAATGTATTTTCGGGTAAGTGATGTTTCTAGGCTTCTCAAACAAGTACCGGGTATTAGTTCTTATGGGCATTCAACGCGTATGCCAAGTCTTTTCTTCCAGTTCCAGGCAGTGCCTCAATAATGAAATTATCCATGACTCGTATAACTTTGTTCCAAGAAAATCTAAAAGCGAGGAGAATCCCGTGAAACAAAAGATTTCAAAGTACCTGGACAGTCATGGTTAATGTACTCTAATCTCCCAAGGCACTTCCAGATGATTACAGAATGAGTTTATGGCTTGCTACATCAGTCAGTCAAGACAGATATTTTCTTCCATCCCTTCAAGGAGGCCAACCAGAACGATGCTAGAATCGCATTAGCTTTAAACTAGAACAGGATGAGGTTGTTTTTCCTCATTGAAACACAGTAGCTGCATGTTTTCTCAATTTCTGAAGAAAGGGACGGTGTAAGGGAGATTGATGACATTATCCTTTTGTTCTTCGTTCTTCTCAACTCAAAATTGATGGTCCTGCTGATTTCGACATTTCCAAAAGGTTCTGCATGTAAGACGAAGTGGCCATGTAATATTTCATTCTAAATGTAATCAAACTTGTCAAGTCATTGACTGCAGGAGAGCGCACATGTAAGTCATAGGCTCAGAAACTGCAGAAAGGACTGCAATGCATAATAGATAAAAGAAGCGGGGAACTGATTAAGCAAATGCTTCTGAAACAGACTGAAAGTTTTCAGGCTAAATATAGACAAGAAGCAACTTCAGGGTCCAAATTGAAAACTTCCAACTGTATAACTACTTTCCCTCCAAGGAGCAAAGCCATTAATCCCCACAACTGACAAACGGCTTCTTCTGGTCAATGAGAAGAGTGAGAGAGATGGAGGAAGACGGAGACAAAAACGGCGAGGTGGAGATGCAGGAAGCAGAGAGGCCGCGACAGTGTCTTTACGAAATATACGATCGGGAATATGAAGCGCACAGAAAATCGTTACTGTACGAGGTCCGCCTCTCTCCCAAAGCCATTCTTGCACTCCTGTTTGCACTTGCATGGCTTACAAGATCGAGACGCATTCGGCCCTTTCCTTGGGGGATACTTTTCGTGGAATTTTTGTTATCTTTTACTTCGGTGAATTTCATGCAGTGTATGAATGCCAGCCGCAATCTTGTTAGTGATGGGTGGCTGGACCGAAGCATTACCGATGCATTCAGTCTCAAGATCACCGTACAAGTTGTTCGGAGTAAGCTTCTTATTCATTATCTTTCTCAATAAACAAGGAAAAGGGTCTGCAAAACAGAAGGAGAACTATAGTCTCTTTTGTTTTTCGGTTAAAGAATTGACTGCCGGTCAACGAGAAAATTGAATATCTGGTTTCTCATTGTTCCTGCTTCATTTTCCTCTAGATTTCCCGAGACGTGGATTCAGTTTTGGATTTTGATACTTCTTCCATGATGGCGTGAACTGACATCAACCTTCTTTCAGTCACATTGATGAACCAGGCAGGACAAGGAAAATTCCAGGTCTTGGAAGATTGCATCCTAAAGATTTTCCGTAGGCTCTATTGGCTCATTTTGTACGTCAGACGAGCCATGATCGCTGCAGACCTCGCCCTTTCTCCTGTTCTCTGTGAGTTGATAAGGGGAATCGTGGACTGCACCTTAGATTTTCTCAAATGCAGCATCAGCGAAGGACAACCTCGTGGTGAGTGATTCTAGAGATTATGTTTGTATCTATTGAAGCATTTTTTCTGACACAATTTCTTGATTAAGGGCCTCTAAATGATTGGAAGAGAATCCTCTACATGGCTAGAAATGCGTTAGATGCATTAAAATCCTTCAAGAAAAAACCGTACTCCATTACTGAGCGTGTGGTGAGTCAGGAAGACCTCGCAGAGGCTGTGAACGACATAAGGAGCGATGTTCGTGAGATGAGGGAAAGAGGAGGATTCTCTACTGGCAAATCTAACAGAGAAGAGGCTTCCGCAAGCAGCCTTGGAGGAGGAGGAGGAGAGGTGGTTCCTCGCAAGAGGTACCCCCCCGAAACAGAGAGAATTGTGAGAGAGATGGCAATTCGTGTTGGGACTGATGCTGGCCTGTTCGCTGAGCAAATGAAGCGTCATTGCCAGGGGAAGACCCATGCCCCCGGCTGGATCATGGAAGAGCTACTGAAGATGTCCAGCAGGATGGGGGATAGCATCAACAGGATGAAGGACAGCTTGTCTCCGCTGACAAAAGAAGAAATTCACGTTATTCTACGGGATATTGATCACATAAAGCTCAGATTGAACCAATTCTGGGGGCTCTTGCCACATGAAATGTTACCAGATAAGAAGGGTATGTGTAATAGAAGAAGGCTCCTTTTAGTGAATTCGATACGAGGCCTCAGGTTCGTCTTGGAAGAGCTTCTGCATCGGAGACAGAGTTTGTTAGACGTACTGCAGGGCAAATGTAAAAGCCTTTAAGCAGCTCAGTCAGAGTGCTGGAAAAAATGAGAGAGACAAAATAGCCAGACTCCTTTAGGTATTCTTTTTTCCCTGTAATCCACTACATCAAACTGCGCTACAGTCTTTGAATAAGATGGTGAGTTCTACCGTGGTGATTCCTGTTTCCAAAGAAGCTTCCATTCCTAGAGCCACCTCATTTCCCATCAATCAGCATCTTTCTTCTGTTATGTGGAAATCCAACTGTGTATAGCTTACTGACCTTCTTGCATTCCTGATCCCCGAGAAGAAATCTTACCATGAACCTCAACTCATTGCTTGCACTACGAAGACTTACAGAAGAAGGTTGAAGAGTTAAAGGGTGTGAAACATGTTCTGCAATCGACCAAAGACTGGACCATTGGTCTGGACTAATACAGTTGACTAGCCATCATAATTTGATTGAGACTGGCAATTTACTGATCCTGTATATAATCAAGTACCTCATGCTTGCATCAAGCTCAGAATTCAACTAATACACCCTAATATGATACATAAAAGGCAGAACAATAAGTGGTTCATTAGGTTGGTTCAGAGCTGTTGTTTGAGCAGCTGCAGCAACCATCAAAGAGCAGGTACATGGATTCTGCAACCAATTGTCAGCTGTACTGCTTGCTCAGTCTTCCTACGAGAAGTTTACTACTTGGGGCTCAGATGAACTTTCGGTACATTATCACCACTAAGAAGAAGGGAAAAAGAGACTGTAAATCTCATTGTTAGCTGGTAGTGTTGACTTGTTGGAACTTTGATTACGAGGAAATTCAAAGAGAGTAATAAAATAAACATGTAATTTCACAACTTATAGGTAACACGTATTCAACACGAATTGCAAAATGTACCTTCATTAATGCTTTTGATCACGGGAAAATCAACATCTGATTGATCGATTAACATGATGGTCACTGTAACTTCTGAACTCATTAGTCCCAAATTTTCCCTTGGAGAGGACTGTCACATTCAGAATCAAATATCAAGTAACGTTTCCAAAAGCTACTTGGAATATATGAATTGAAACTCTAACTCAGAATCAATATTGTAATGCTACGCCTTATCGGCGGCATAGCAGCCGACTCGGCATCAGCGGCTCCATGCTGCACTGGAGTAATCATATATGTGGTTCCACACATTCCACCACTTCTCCGTTCATTTCCAATACTGATCGTGAAACACCATGAAGCAGGATGTTGAGGTCCGAAATTCGAAGTTACAGTGACCATCATGTTAATCGATCAATCAGATGTTGATTTTCCCATGATCAAAAGCATTCATGAAGGTAAATTTTGCAATTCATGAAGCATCTGCGTAACAATGGAAGTGAATAATTCAGTGGGAAAAACATTGAAGCCATTGCAAGAAGTTGAAAAGAGACCAAAGGCAATAGAACTTACCGGGCATCACAGAATCAGGCTGCTTGCCCATCGAGAAATTGTCCTTATATGAAACGTTCTCCTTCTTCCTAATTTGCCTTCTTTTAAAGCACAAGCTGGATGAAGATGGAAACTGCACTCCCTGCAGAAGTATGACCACACTAATCCATTCCTGCCACAGCCATCACATTCTTCAGGCACACCTCAGGTCAATGCAAGGTCATGGCCGGGAAGATGGTGATTGAGCTTCTCGGGCCTTTACCCTATCCTCGATGTGAGCGTCCATGGAGGGGCAAGCATCAGCCCCGTGTGCTTCTATAAAACCTTTGCCTTCTTTTGTGACCATTTCTCCCATCGGTCCAAAGGCAACCACAGCTGGTATTGCACCAATCTCAAGTTTGTCAAACAATGATAAGATCCTCATGTTGTTTAGCTCATCTAATATATTTAATGTTGACCATAAAAGTCCAATTATTATATAATGGATAGTTGGATCATAAAAGTCAAATTATTATATAACAGATAGTTGAATATATTTGTCACAGGCTGGTCTGTGTTCTGCAGGAAACGTGTACTAAATTATTAGCAGAAATTCAGGTGCATTTGGCTTGCTGGAACAGCAGAGTCTTTTTATTGGTTAGTCAGCAAGCATTCAATTTCAAACAATACTAAACCTTTTTTTTGTATGCTATGTTTAATTAATGACATTAGACCAAGGCAATGGCACATGCATTCACTATATTTTATAATCTTTTATATACTTATGTATATATATATGAGGAACAAGACTTGTCAATTTCCATTAATTATTAGACCATGTGTTCTATCCACATAAACTCGGAAGTTAAGGAAACATTCATTTGGTCAAGAAAAGGAATTTAGTGCACTTGTACCTATTCATAACTTGAAATCACAAGGTTTCAGTTTCAATTCTTGTTCCTTGCAATTCTTGTACCTGTTCCTTTTCGATCCCCTTTCTTTTTCGGGCCAGAAATCTTCTTTGTAATGAGAGAAAAATCATTTGTCATCCTAGTAGTCAGACACCCATAAGGAATTTGTCCATCTCCATGAAATCTACTCAGGACAAGGACAAGGAGTGGACAAAATTCCTCGAGCTGGAAAGATTTGGCAACAAATACATACCCTGTTCAGCATGCTGAAGAACAGGATGCTGCATTTCAAATGTAATGCTAAAAGGTAATGGACAAAATTTAAAAGCAAAAAAAAAAAAACTCCTTGGAAAAGAATTATCCTCATATGTCAACTTGAGAACAATAGTTAGTCCAAATGCACACATGACACGGAGAGTCTATAACATTGTATAGACAAGATGCATGGTGAATTTGTAATGGTAATCTGTGGAATAAATAAAATATGATATAATCATGGTTTCCTCGATCTATTCACCATGCATCTTTTCTATTCAGAGCTATAGGTACCATCAGGTCCACATGTGCTCTTGGACTAACCGTTGTTTGCATCTTGACATGGGAGGATATTCTTCCCAACAAACCCAAAATGACAAAGGTCGACTCATTCTCCTATTGGAGACAGACCTCAGCGTTACAAATGATATTGAAACCAAAAGGGCATATGAGTGTGCATAGTGCAAATATTCAAACAAAGTGCAACTGAATAGAGAGGATGCTGGCTTGGCACATCTTGATGTGCAACGTGACTGAAGCCATGCTAAGTACCTCTCAAGCATACATATCAACCACATATAACATTACTAAACTAACCAGAAAGCACTCGGCGCAAAAAAAACAAAAAACAGAAAGCAGCTAACCAAATCCTGATGATTCCATGAATGTTTTACTACAATAGAAAATGTGCTTGCCACCTTTAAAGCCAGTGGCAGATGCACAGTCAACATTATTTGCTTGGCTCGGATTCATTAAGATGTTCATCAGTATAAGATTCTCTTCCCCTAAATGGACATTAAAGGCAACAATCTATTCAGCTCTTTGGAGATCTTTATCACAGTCGTAAAATAATTGAATCAATTAAGCAAAAAAGAGAGTTGGTGTGAAGCATACTATTCATCAACACATACACCAGACATAAAGGCAATTGAAATACTATAGAAATTTCAACCAAAGCAGTCTTAATTTTGTGAGTCCAACTGTGATACATATGTTCCCGGTTACTTCAGTATCGCGATAAGCTACAATTTATTTACTACTCAGCAAAAATAATATATATATATATATATATATATATATTTACCTCAGCTGAATGTGTGTCGGTTGATAAACTAGCTAACCTTAAGTTGAGCAAGACCTCCTTCAGTCAAGAGTGGCATCTAGTCGTGTTTCTTGCAAGTACCCACTCAACCATACTTTTCAGGGTTCCAATCTCTCAGCCATAATTTTTAACTTCTAATCCGTTAAAATATCCCATTCTGCATATTTTCTTCAATTTGTCAATATTCTCCATGGATTTACAACCAGAAATCCTTAGATACTTAAGAAACAAGCTGTCGATGCCTTCAATGTCTCTGAGCATTGAGCATTGCTCTATCTTGAGGGAACACAGACTTTTCAGCTCTGACAAACTTCCCACTGATTCCAATGAGTCGCAGTCCTGGATTGTTAAGTCCATCAAGGATTTTAGATCTCCTAGACTGCGTATCTCGGTCAGCTCTTTGCAAAATGTTCTTACCAAACGCTTAAGATTTATTGAGCATGACAAATCAAGCAACGTCACAGAGGAATCAATAGCTGAAATAGCTAGTGAGCTCAAATTCTCCAGCCGGCAGGAGAACTCAACCAGCTTTCGCGTGCAATTAGTCAGCACCATATGTTTCAACCTCTGCAGATCCTGTAGACTTTCTGGCTCGTCTTTTGTGGAGCAATAGATAAATTTAATGCTCCACAAATTCTTCAAGTTGGAAAAATTTGGAAGTTTAGTCTCTGTTGTGACGTAACTGAGCTCCAACTCATTCAATGAGGACGGAAGTTGTGGGATGCATTTTAAGCCTGAGCAACATAGTTGCAAATCATATAGTTGAGTTAAGCCACCCAAATTCGAAGGTAAGGCGGTTAAACCCAAAAGGTTAAGTTCCAATTTCCTTAACTTTGTTAACTTCTCAATTCTCAAAAAGCTGGAGTGACAGATCTGTTTCTGTAATGAAGAACCCTCATGGATGTTGAAACCTTCATGAAGAAAGAACCCATCAGCTCTCGGTGAAAGCTCTGCAATTTGCAAGTCTCTCAAACGTAATGTCCTCAAAGCAGAAAGATTCCCAATTCCTACAGGAATTTCTGTCAAGACATTGCAGCTACTAACATTTAACGTTTCGAGCTTTGTTAACTTCCCAATAGAATTGGGCAACTTTCTTATCTTGCATGCTTGCAGCGATAATTGCTCTAACTGGGCCATATCTCCTACAAAATCTGGTAGAATACTCAGCTGAGATGAGCTTAGATCTAATATTTCCAATGATTTCAAATCCTTAAGAGAGTCGGGAAGCTCCTCTATCTTCGTTGAGGGTAAACGCAGCGAATGTAGTTTAACAAGCTGTCCAACAGAGTTAGGAAGTGCACACACTTTGGTGCAGGACAGATCTAACTCACCTAATGATGTCAAATCTCCAAGCACGTCCGGAAGCTCCTTCATCTCTGTGAATTCTAAACACAACAGCCGAAGTTTAACAAGTCTTCCAATGGAGCTAGGCAATGCACTTAACTTTGTAAAAGCCAGGTCTAATTCAACCAACGATCTCAAATCTCCAAGCACATCCGGAAGTTTCTCAATGCCAGTGCAATAGCGTAGAGAAAGCCGCGTGAGATTCACTAATTGTCCAATAGAGTCTGGAATTCTCGTAATCTCCACTTTATGTAGTGTAATGGTTGATAAAGAGTGTAAATTACCGATTGATTCTGGTAAATGGAAAGTGTTGCCACTCCCGTCCACCAATATCTCTTCCAAACCTTCCAGTGAACTTAATTCTTCCTGAAATCCCCAGAGAGAATAACACCCTCTCAGATCCAGATGCTTCAGTCTGTTCAGCTTGCCAATGGAGATATGCATTTTAGCTAAGTTGCGACAGCCACTCAGAATAAATCTTTCCAAAGTGTTATTGTTGGATAAATCAGGTGTACTTGTTAAGTTACAGCACCTTGTGAGGTCCAGGACCTTCAAACTCTTTGCCATCTATATGAAGATAGGCATCAAAAGGTTAGAGAAATGATCAACACTAAAAATAAGCGACATCGGATAGTAAAAAACTTTCAGTACTCATATCCGTTACCTGTATCAGGCTCCAACCAGCCCAGTTTTCATTGATGAAACTCTGAGAAAGGTCTAGAACCACTAACTTCTTCAAAGATAAGTTGACTGTTGTAAAATGTGAAGGGCAGCGATGCCACGAGAACCACTTCAATTTGGAAAGGAGAAGCTCAAAATTACCTTCCAGGTTTGTATCAACCAATTTGAGTAATCTCAGATTTCGAAAACCTGAAAACTGTTCACGTGTCAGACTGACATCGGTAGGATTCTCTAGAAAGAGCCCCTCGACCTTTTCTTTCCCCTGAAAAGAAATTGCAGAGATTTGCAGTGAAGGTATGAAATAGATTCTGACTGTTTTGGTATATAAAAAGATGGCAAGCTTTATCTTTCGTTACCTGCTTTATCTTCAAAACCTCCAATGCTGTTGTCCCTGACCATATCCTGCTACGCTTAGTAGGATCACTAAAACATTCCTCTCGGACAAGTTCCCTTCCAAGATCTCTAATCAGGTCATGCATCCTTAGTTTGCTCTCCTCTGTAATTTGTACCAAAGACATTGAAACAAGGACTTCAAGTCCATCATCTGGGTAAAAATAACAAGCGTCCCACATATAACTTGCACTAGATTTCTCCTTGTTGACAAAAAAGCATGCAATGTCAAGAAATATTTGTTTTTGTTCATAGTCCAGTTCATTAATACTTATTCTCAGCTTTTCTTGAACATCTCGATTGGGAACTTTCTTCAACTTCTCTATTACTGTTCTCCATCTTTTGCTCTCACATTGACGAAGAAGGGAACCTATGACTTCAAGAGCCAAAGGAAGGCCTCCGGTAAGAGAAAGAACTTCATTTGAAAGAATTTGGTAGTCCCTCGGTGGAGACTCTTCTCCAAAGGCATGCCTACTAAAAAGGTGGAGAGCTTGGTCATGATTCATTTCTTGCATTGCAAAAGCCCATGACTCTTTAGCTAAAACCCTTCTATCTCTAGTCGTTACGATTATCCGACTTCCAGGTCCAAACCAACCCAACATTCCGATTATCATTTCTATTTGTTTCCTTTTGTTGATATCATCAAGGACAATAAGAACCTTCTTTCTGTGAAAATGTTCTTTGAGAATTATCATGGAGTCGATGCTCTGGAAGTATTTCAACTTTGCATTGAGATCTCCTACCAGCTTGTTCTGCAAGTACTCAAGACCATTACATCTTAAAAGTTCTTGGACATTCTCAAGAAAGCTGCAACAATCAAATCTTGTCATTAGTTGGTTGAAAACAACCTTCGCAAGAGTTGTCTTTCCAATGCCGCCCATTCCATGGATGCCAACAAGCCGTACATCACTTGCATCGATGTCTAACAGTTTCATCACAGCATCTTCTTGATCATCTCTTTTAATTAGAAAGTCGGTCACATATTTCATTTTCACCTTCAACTTGATCAGAAGTTCTCTGACAAACAATTTGCTAAATTCTGCATATATGCAATTGATACAGTTGACACTTAGAGGAAAAACTGTCACGCATAGATTGGTTACATCAGCATACATATAGAGAAGCTTTCACTTATTAATGTGAATTTACAGAAAGATTTACGACATCTGTCAAAGTTGTGGTTCTTGACAACATATTTAAAGGAAACAGAAATAGAAATTATTCAAATATAAGGAACTTACCCTGTACTCTTCACTTCCCTCCCTTTGATTCTGGCAACCGCTTTGAGAGCATCCTCCCACTTCTTTACTTGGTCTCTCCCAAGCTTCTTCTCATGCTTCCTTAGATCTTTCTTGAATAATTCCGTGCTCAGCTTAACATCTTGCGGTGAGGCTGTGTAGAAAATTGGCATGATTCTTTTCTTGAGGTCAACCATTCTTTCCACTTCACTGAGGCACCATGTGCTGGCTGCAAATGTCCTCGAGAAGATTGGCACACATATCTTGGAGTTCTTGATGGCCAGCAGAATCTTGTTGATCTCATCACCGATTCCAAGCTCATCACCATCTCTGAAAACACAGATCCCAGCCATACTCATATCGTTGTAGAGGACATCAGCGAGACTTTGTCGAGAATCTGGTCCTCTAAAACTAAGGAATACATGGTAGTCACCAACACCACTTATTGTTTCCTGTAAATCACTCTCTCTTTGAGAGGCCTCCGGTATCTTCAAGCAGCCAGAATGCATCCTTTTCTTCATAGTCTTCAAAGGAAAATTAGTGGCTCAAGCTGTCCTGGTTAAAGAGCATCTGTTTCAATCTTCAACAATTAGCTGAGAACATTTCTAATTGATGGTATGTTGTACTTTTGTTAGCTCTGACAAGCCAATGAAATGATTTTCTGTTCTTTTATCCAATAGATGGCCGCATATGGTCAATTCTCACATCTTCTTGTAAAAAGGGATAAAATTAAAATAAAGACATGTCAATTGTCAGCTATGTCAGCAAGAAAGCAAACTAAGTATACATCACAATCAGCATGCCAAATATATATTTTGGTAATTGTTACCACAAAAAAAATGCTATTTTTCATTATTTGTTACACCTTTATTTTTTACTTTTATTTTTATTTTATGTGGAACATAAAATGATAACATTAATGAAATGTTCTAAAATAGTTTATGTTGATTTCCTTGGTTAAATAACTCATAGTTGAAAATAAATTCTATGCTAATAATGCGCACTATTGCATTATTGATGTCACCTATTCGTTAATTTTAGGGAGTTTAATTTGGAAAGTTTCTTTGAGTCACTAAAAAAGTAATATAAAACAGATTGGCACCAGCAACCACCTTCAGCTAATTGTTGCTGCAAAATTGTCGATGTTAGATTAGAGGTGCTTGCTGCGATAGCCACTGGCCAGCACTGCTAGGCTTCCAATAGCAACCTGGCAGACGATGGTTGTTTTCTACTGATTGCCATTGGTCACCAAAGACAATGATAGCATCTGAAGCCAGCTAACCAATTATTCTATCTATTTGGTTTTTTAACTAATTGGTTTAAATACTAACCAGTTCAATAGACCTACCTAAACCAGAGGACCATTCAGCTGCTCTACAAGAGCTTGTTGCCGAACTTATAGTTACCGAGCATTAAATAGCTAGGGGAAAACAGTAACATATATCTACTACAGAAACATAAATTTCAAGAATTTATTCGTAATAATAGGTCCCAAAAAGAAGAGTTATTGAAACCACAGATTTCCTGTCTGAACTGTCCGCAACAGCTTCAATCAAATAATTTACTAAAGAAAAGGCTTATAAAAAAGGTACTAGAGACAGCGAACAAGCTTCTTTAAGATCAAATGGAGCGACCCAATGTGCTGTAGTGCTAAAGATAACATATACTGCAAACGAACGGAAAGGAAATGAAACAAACTCTACATAGAAGATGCATTTCACATGTCCACTTTGGGATCCTTCCATTTCTCTATGCTAGAAGCAACAAAAAGGCTTAACCAAATTATTTTTTTCATTTTACTTGCCATTCCGTTCAGCATCTCAACAATAAAATTGAATTCAAATAGGAAAAACAATACGTTTCCTTCTCCAAGTTGAGAGCATGCTATTTCTTCTCAAATATATATAAGCCAGAGCATTCTTGATGACTGATCATCATGAAGATGGTAACAAGTTGAAAGAAGAGAGTAAAAAAATATGAATCAATCGTATAAACAAGCTGTAATAACTAATAACTATACACTTTATTACCCAGAAAAGTAAGTCTTTTGACAAACGCAAAAGAGAAGTTACTGCAAACTAACAGGATTTGGTTTTTCATTTCAACAGCAGTCACAGTAACTCTTGAAAGTTGCAGAACATTCTTAACTTCTTATGCATGACAGAACCTGAATACTAAATTTATTGACCCTCCATGCCCATTGCTCCCAGAAACAAGATGACAGTTTCAATCGTCTACATCCACTACTGCTGAAAGGCATATTAATTTTGCTGGCCCTGAATCAAATCAAAACGTAAAAAGTAGAACTTATGACGAGTAGTCAAGAAACTGCTGTGTTATTTACAGGTTTTGTCATAGACATAATGCACAGTGTGCAAGGGTTGACAGTGAAAGGAAATAAACACCTCTGCAATCACTGGTAAGATTGACATGACAGTGGCACATGACTTGAAGAAAGTTCACCTGCAGCCCAATTCAAGTTTCCAAGCAGACTCTTAACCTCCTCAATCTTGGCATGAGACAAGTCCCCCATGGTGAATTTTTCAAATATTCCTTTCACCTCAATAAGGCTATAGCCAGGTTCCTTTTTCAATCCACTGATCTTCAACAATTTTCTCACCTCAACAACACTATCCCATGCCTCATCTAAAGCATACAAGTTGGACAACAACACGTAAGGTGAGGCAGTGACTGGGTTAAGATCCAAAAGCTTTTGCGCCAGATGTTCTCCAGTAGAAACATCACCATAAAGTCGACAAGCAGAAAGCAAACTTCCCAAAATGATGGGATCATTTCCAAAACTGTACTTGCTAGTGTAATCTCCCGCCTCCCGCAATCTCCCAGCTCTGCCCAACATGTCAATTAGGCAAGAGAAATGTTCTGTGCCAGGAGAAATCCTAAATTCCTCTTCCATCCTATAAAAGTAACTAAGACCCTTGTCCACAAGTCCTGCATGATTGCAAGCTACCAGGAGACCAGCAAAGGTGACAGGATCAGGTTCAAATCCCAATTCTAGCATCTGCTCAAAAATCTCAACAGCTCTCTTTGCAAGCCCATGATTGCCAAATCCAGAAATCATTGTGTTCCATGATACAACATTTGGAGAGTGCATTGTATTGAATAAATTGCAAGCATATTTGAGGCAACCACATTTAGCATACATGTTAACAAGGGCATTGCAAATGCCAACATCCCATAACAGGTTAGTCCGAACCAAATGAGCATGAAACTGTTTACCATGAAGTGTTGAGGCAAGCCCAGCACATGCAGCAATTGCACTAGCAAAAGTAAATTCATCTGGGTGGATATTAATGGCACCGAGCATCTTCCTGAAAACTCCCAAGCCCTTCAGATGATCATTGCACTGGGAATATGCAGCAATAAGAGTATTCCAGGAAATGACATCTCTGTCCTCTATTGAGCTGAAAGCTCTGTCCACCCAAGATATCAAGCTGAACTTCGAGTACATAGTCATCACCAAATTTCCAACAAATGGGGAGGAGTCAAGGTTAAGCTTGACTGCTAAGCAGTGCAACACCATTCCACTAGTTAAATTATTCGACTCGGGACAAACTCCTGAAAACACGACAAACGTGAATCTATCGGGCATGATCCCCTGTCCCAGTAGTACCTTAAAGGCCACAAAAGCCTGGTTAGGCAATTCATTTTCTACAAAACCAGATAACAAAGCATTATAAGTCACAAGATTTGGCTCCGACATACTAGTATGAATGGAGACCGCATCGCCAGACAGACCCAACTTCATGTACATTGAAATGAGAGAGTTGGCGACGAAGACCACACATGCATACCCAGACTTGACCGAATGGCCATGAACTTGCTGCCCAAAAGGCAAAAATCGAAGGGCAGCACAAGAGCTGATTGAGCTAGCGTAAATATACTCATTTGGCACAAATGGCATCTGCAAGGAAAGCTCGAGCGCCATTAAATGATGCCCAGACTGGTTGCAGCCGGATATAAGGGCCGACCAAGACACGAGGTTCCGCTCGGGCATTTCGTCGAACAGTTGGCGGGCGTCTCCGACTTTTCCGCATTTGGCATACATATTGAGAGCGTGGTTCGAGATGATGGTGTCGGTCTGTATGCCCACTTTAATGGAGGCAGCGTGGAGAGAGGTTCCATGGCGGTACGACTTGGTCCTTGCACAGTGGTGTAATAGTAAGCCTATGCTCCGTAAGCTCATAAAGCTCGGAAACGACAGCGGAACTTATTACGATTGGAGAAGACAAACAGAGGAATAGGGATTCCGCGGCTCGTCCTTTGCTGTTCCGGAGTTGAAGTTCCACGATGGAGAATTTAAATTCTAACCCCTAAAGTTTCTCAAATTTCCAATTTGCATCCCGAAGTTTGCACTTTGCATAGTTTTCGACTTTGGGTCACTCGTCCCGTTGTTCACACTGTGCCGAAGCTTTTGATTTTAATTCAACCCAACATAGGTCCTCTATGGTCTCCTAAAATCGCATAAAGTTCGTGCATTGTTTGCATAGTGACACATTGATTTGATGCCCTTTAGGCAGGAAAATCTGAATTTTATGAAATGAATTGGTGATATTTTACCAAACGATACCTCGAAAATTCTTGAAATTTGTATACAAACATATTCATAATTAAACGAAAGTTCATGAAAGACCTGTCTCATGCAGGGCTCCGAAGATTAGCTAATTAAGTTAAATTAGTAAGATAAGTTGCCAAGAGATTCATGATTTTTCTCCACAGTTGACCGACCCGAAAAATCGAATTTATATACCACAAGATAAATTTAGAGCGGTTTTTCAAGGTTAAAAAGTTAAAAAGAAAAATTCGGGCTCCAGCCCACCCCGAAGACTCACAATGCCCGAGACCAACACGAAAATTATGTAAAATTATGTAAAGTATAATATGATATATAATTATTTTTCTTATTATTAGATTTTGACAATATAAATAATATGTTTGATATTTTTAAATTTGAATCTTGAATTATACTTATGATTTGGTCTTATTAATACATTAAAATATTTGTACTTAGTATTTCTTATTTATTATAATAAATTTCATATTATTACAATTGTATTTAATATATTATTATATTAAAATTCGGGATTCAAAAACTTGAATTCAAAATGATTAATTTTTATAATCTTTAAACGATTATTAATATATTTTTTTTCTTGAAAAGACATGTCCCTAAAAAGTTTGGCCCCGAAAAATTTTACAAAAAACCCAACCGACCCTACCCGTCTACACCGTAGGGGTAGGTGGTACAAATAAACTGAATCCCGTCTTTCCCCCGACCAGATGAATGTTTCCTCAACTTCAGCGTTGATGGGGACAGATGGTATAATAAACAATGGAAATTGACTTGCGTATCTACGAAAATTCTTAGATAATTCTATTTTATTGTATGACTTAAAAAAATTAATTAAATTATAAAAAGTAATCAAATTATCATTAATCACATGAATAATTTACCTTAGTCATTACTGATTAGAATTTAATTTTTTTTTTCACCGTATAAGTATGAGATGGGACCTTCTAATGTTTTCTCATCGACTTCGGAGTTCGTGGGGACAGTGGTATAATGAACAATGGAAATTGGCAAGGCTTGGTCCTCGTACCCGTGTATAAGAATATAGATGGGGAGGCTGTACGATTGCCATGGTCACGGGTAATCAATTAAACGTACCATAAAAACCAGAAGTTTAGTACTGTTTTGAATTTGAGGGCTTGCTGGCTAGCCAATAGAAAGATTCTGCTGCTCCTGCAAACCGAATGCTCCTGAATTTCTGCTAATAATTCAGTACACGTTTCGTGCATGAGACAGACTGGCCCGTGACAAATACATTTATTTAATAAAACCGCCAAGTGTATATTTTTTTACGAAATTCTTAGGTGAGTCAAATCCGTAGATGATACAGTGAGTTTAACTTGTGAATACTTGACATATGAGTAAATATCTCAAATCATATTTAAAAAATAATAATGATGATTATTAATAAATAAAAATAATATAATATTTAATAATAATATGTTAAATATTCATTAGTAAAGTTATGTAGTAGAGCCGGGCTTAGGCAAAAATCTCTCACATCTTGTCAAGCTATTTGCATTATATAAATCACCATCTTGATCACTGGCAGAAGGTATTTTACACTGCGGCTGCCGGTCACACCAATAAATTAAATTTACATATTTTTAAAATTTTTTATATTTTATTAAAAATTCAAAAAAATAATAAATTTTTATTTATTAGTTTCATTATGTAAACATTAAGTAATAAATAATAAACTACATTATCATTGTAGCTTCCGATTTTATTAGAGTATTTGTGTAAAACTAGTGCTTTGCAGCGATGATATAAATTTTTATAATTTATTAAAATAAAATAACGGTGAAGAGAATATACGACGATATAAAGAGCATATATACTTTTAGCATAGATCATATAGTATGGGAACGTAAATTATTTTTTAGGTTCATGCAGAAAGTAAAAGATCTCATTCGATATTCTTATGCATAAGATAAAAATAAAGAAAAAGAAAGACAGGTAAAAAGAAAAGAACAATGGAGTCCAGAGATATGTGAGCTCCGCTATACAGAAAAATTTTAAAAATAATAAAATAATAAAATTTCAAGAAGTAGCCACATGGTAGCCTAAAATGGTTGTAACTGTCTTTTACTATATTAAGAATATAGATTTGAGCGTATATTCAAGTCATTGAATAAGCATTAGCTTCCATTTAATTAATTCCACGCATAGTGAAAACTAACGCAATTAAATATATGAGAATATTATGTAATAAGTTATACTGTTATCTAATATATTGATCTTTTAAAACAAATAATTATAATATTTTCTAATTCTATTAGTAATCATTGTCACGAAATGATACTACAATATAACATACTTTCCTGGTCGAGCGGTCGAGCGAGTGAGTTTTGCTGGATCTGTATCACCTTTAATCCGAAATTACTAATTTGGGCTTATCCTTGCTGTGTGCCCCTTTATTCTTCCATTCCTCTCCTTTTTTCTTTTTAAGTATATCCACCGCAGTTTTTTTTTTTTTCAAAAAAAAAGTTGAAATCCCGCTTATAAGAGCCGCTCTTCTTCATTCCCCAGAAGCAAATCACACTAAGATCTTCCTCACATTAAGCAAACTACGAACAGGGAACTCGCTCCAATGGAGAACAGTCTCTCCGAGGCGGCATCAGTGGACAGCTACCAAGTTTTCCTAAGATTCCGAGGACCCGATACTCATCAAGGTTTCACCGACGTCCTCCACAGGTACATGAATATGGCTGGGATCCATGTCTTCAGGGACGACGACGGGCTTGATGAGATCCTACAGGCCGTCGAGAACTCCGACGTCTGCATGCTGATCTTCTCCAGGACCTTTGCTGCGAGCGCCTGGTGCCTCTGAGAAGTCGAGAAGATGGTGGAGCTAAGGAAGATGGTCGTGGGGCTGGGCACCGAGATGTACAGGAAGGAGCTGATGAGGGGTCCAGAGAGCAACATGGGGAAGAGCAGGTGAAGAAATGGGAGGAAGCCTTCAAAGAGGTTGCCAAGACCAAGGGACGGGACGCGATGGATATGCGGTCAAGCGGGCTCCTACTTTGATTAGCTCACCACGTTATATTATATTTTTCTATTAATTAATAATATTTATTTTTAAACAAGAATTGAAATACTTACTTATGTATCAAACATTTATTGACCAAATTCATTACGTCATATATAAACTCAACTCATCTAAAAATTTCTCGGCAAAATCTCTAGGATGAGTTTGTCTATATCTGTTTGCTAACAATATCAAGACGAACTCTTTGGTTGTTCTAACTTGCTATCCGGCAATAAGAAACACTAGCAGTCAACTCCTGATAGGCACATGTTTTAATAAAATTGATGAGGAAAGTGAATCTGTAAATGATTTAATTTAATTATAATTAATATTGAAGGTGTGTGATTTTTTGATAAATTAAGTGATGAATTTATGAAAAACATTGTGATTTACGCATAACAAAATTAGTGAGGAGTTCTGATAAAAAAAAATAGTGGGGAGTTGTTAGAGAAAAATTAGTCTAAAATAAGAGAGAAAGTAATAAAAGATAAAGAGTTGGTAATCAACTATTAGCAAATTTATCACCATACCCTTATTTTTTATTAACTTGATGAATATTAAAAAGCAAATTTAATGCATCATTGGATAATTTGAAAAACTAAAAAAGACATCAAAACTCCCACATGTTTATTATATAAATATAGATTGAAAGGATAGTAGTTAATAGATAAATAAGTGTTAATCGCTCATCTAATATGTCATTATTGAAGCTGAGAAAAAGAGTTTGCTCTAGTGGTGCTGTCCCTAACCTGAGACCAAGAGATTATAAATTCAATTCTCGTTGGTGAAATTTCGTATTCCCATTTATTCTCTCTTCCTTCTACTATTATAAGTTATATGCCTCCTTGAAACACCCAAAAAAAAAAAGGGCCTTCATGCTTCAAGCTAATTTTAGTAATTCAATGGATTTTTTTCTTATTGTGCTACTATGAGTGAGAAATTCTTAAGTGATCCTATATCATCACATTGCGTGAAAAAATACTAAATAAATTTTTATAAACGGGTAATTTTATGCAAATCATCCTAGTAGTTATCTTAATTATTGTTAATCGAAGCAATTTAATTAATTATGTATTGCGATATATTTGTGTGGTACAACTATTTAAAAATTTTTTATCATGCGTAGTATCGAAAGTTGATGACACTGGCACCTTTAATAATAGAGAATGGAATTCGAAAGTAAGTAATAATAAGCAAAATAGTTAAGGAAAGAAATTGGAGGAGTCGTCAAATTGAACTTGTGTTATTTATTTAGGAACAATGAATGAATTATAAGGATTTTTTTGGGAAGTGCATCTCGAGACTAATCTGCGATCGGACCGGGATCCCTGGAAAAATTCCCGTCGACCCTCCCAACCTGGGATTCGATCCTGGGATCACCCATTTGGGAGTCTAATGAGGGAACCACTAGAACAATCTTAAGTTGGTAATGTTCTCTTACTTTAACATATAACGTAAAACATATGTTTATAATTATATCTATCTATTTCTATATGTCTCTAGAGGAGAGATATGATATCTTTTTTCTTTTTCAAAAATACTCTTAACCAAAATTATTTGAAAACTAATTGTATATGTCATTTAACACATACACTCTCCAACCTATAGCATTTGTATATCCATCTATAACTATTACTTTATGTAGAGGTGTAAATAAAAAATCAGCAACTTGAAAAACCGACCCAACTCGAACCTAGAAAACTAGACTTAAGGGTTCTAGGATAAATTCAATGCAGTTTTTAGGGTGGAAAAAATTAGATTGAAAAATTCGGACCTAGCCGGAAAATCCGGTGGGGTCCGAGACTAACTGAAAAGTTTTGTTAAGTCTATATTATATGTAATAATTCATATTATTATTAGATTTTGATAATACAAATTATATTTTTTATATTTTTAAATTTGAATATTGATTCGTATTTCTATTTTTGATCTTCCTAATACACTAAAATGTTTATAATTAGTATTTCTCATTTATTATAATGAATTTTATTTTATTATTTTTGTATTTAATTTATTATGATATTAAAAATTAGGACTGAAAAAATAGCACGAAAAAATCGGACCTGAAGTGGTCATTTTTTATACCCCTAAACGGTTATGGGTACAATTTTTTAACTTAAAAAATTGACCTAAAAAATCGAGGCCTGACAATTTTAAGAAAAACCCGCCTGTTTACACCCATAACTATATGGCTCTAGATGAGAGATTTGATGTATTATTCCCCTTCTAAAAATATTCTCAACTAGAATTATTTGAAAACTAATTGTATGTGGCTCACTATCATTTAACCCATTCATTCATCATCTTATAATACTTGTATATGTATCTACATTATATTTGGAAGTACACGTTCATTTTTATATCCTCTTCACTTTCCCAAATTACCTATTAACATATAGATATAATTTTTTTCTGACCATTAGATTAGCAAAGGTAAGAACATGTAAATTTACTAATGTACAACTACACATCAAGTATATCTCCATTCTCATTTTCCTTTTTCTCTCTCTTATTTCACTATAAATTTTCTTCATTTCCCTTTTTATCCTTTTCATATATACAAAATGAGCTAAAGTTTATCTCTTAATAAATATAATTAGGATTTGTGAAGTTATTGGCATGTTTATTTTCACAAAATTTATTAAATAATTAAATGTGTGCACTACATGAGCCGGTCTCTAAGTATGTTTATATCAAGAAAATATCAAAAATTTGATAAGTTTTAGGAGTCAATTTTTATAGTTCAAAATTTGCAGTGCTATTTTCAATATATAAATGAGACACTTATACTTAGAAGATGATAGAAAAAAATTAAATAAATGCGTATTAAAATTTTACTAATAAAATTTAAATTATCATACCGTAATTTTAAGTTGGGAATTATAATATCGCACTGAGCAGCTTTCTCAAAATTTGCGGCGCTTTGCTACTGTTGTCATGTTTGGTCATTCTAAGATGATTCAGCTTTAAATTTCTGACAGATACGTATTATTCTGAAACAGACTTGTTGAAGACGTTGTCACTAACCAAGGGGGTTGGGCCGAGTGGTAAGCAGCTCAGTGCCGCTTAAGGAGGTCTCGAAGTTCGAGACCTCACGTACGCAGACACCCTCTTGGGAGCATCACCCGCCATTGTCAGGCGTGCGACCCGGGACGACAATGGATTAGTCAAGTATGGTTGGCTGAAAGATACCGTCTTACCGCTGGTGGGACCTACTTGGATATCGTGACTGGGGACAAAAAAAAAAAAGACGTTGTCACTAGGCTGAGGCCCGGGAGAAGATTTGATATCGATCCGATTGGAATTGATGGTCAATATGAGTCTGCAATGAAATTGCTGAACGTCCAATCGAATGATGATGTGCGGTATATCGGCATACATGGGATGGGTGATATCGGCAAGACAACTCTTGGCAAGCTCATTTCCAACAGAATCTCCACCGGCTTCGATCATTTCGCCTTCCTCGAGAACGTACGAGAAGAGTCGGCTCGCCGGGTACCGAATATCGACAAGAGGAACTTCTGAAAGAACTCGACCCGAGATCAGCAAGGCAGTTCGATTTATCCAGGAAGAACTTCTGCAAAAAGAAAGTGCTGATCGTTCTCGATGACTGGAAGCAGGTCGATGAGCTTGCCAGAAACCCTAGCTGGTTCGGTCTAGGAAGCAGGATAATTGTTACAACCAGGAGCACGGACGTTCTAGAAGTTGGATGCAAAGAACTTGGAGAAGATATCTGGCGTTTCGAGATGATACGAACCAAATTCATAGGGGCACGATTGATAAAAATAAAAGTTGGGGGATGTCCTTGTAATACTGAGTTTTATAGCTGTTAAAGATTCAGTTGTAAAACGACTCTGTTCGGTAGTTGTTAAACAGAGTGCTGCTATAAAACCCTGTAAAGAATGAATGATCAGAATATATGACGGAATAAGAATTCTGATCTCTCTCTGTGCCCTTCTTCCGTTCTCTCTTCTCCTCAATTCTTCCTTTCTTCTCCATTCGATCCTCTCAATCGGTGAAGCCGTAACATTGGTATCAGAGCGGCGTTCCTGTTGCCATGGCCACCACTCGCGCTCAAGATGCTAGCCGGCTGGAATCATTGCACAGGGAACACGAGCAGCAGATTTCAGAGCTCAAGGCTCAGCAGAACGAGTTTATGCTTCGTACAGATCAGAAGCTCGATCAGAAGTTCGACAGTTTCAAAGATGAACTGAAAGCAATGTTCCAGAATTGGACTCTCCAGCAAGGTCAAGATGCAGCCAAGGGTCCTGAAATGGATCGGAGGCAAGGAGGTTGTAATCATACCTCTCGCATAGGGAAGATGGAGTTTCCAAAATTCAGTGGAGAGAATGTGGAATCCTGGATGTTCCGCTGCCAACAGTTCTTCGAATGTGATGAAACCCCAGAGGAATCCAAAATAAGAATTGTATCGGCCAATTTGGACGACAAAGCCCTCTATTGGCACCAAGCTTACATGAGAGGGAAATTTCTGGACGGGGTATATCCACGATGGATCGATTACGCCAGGGACATAACGGCCCGCTTCAGTGATCGAGCCTATGAACGCCCCTATGCTGATCTAAAGAATCTATATCAGAAGGGGGTGTTGCGGGAGTATGTCGAGGCTTTTGACAGATTGTACCATAAGGTAGAGCTTCGTGAGGAAGTGGCAGTAGAAATGTTTGTTGGAGGCTTGAAGGATGAGATTCGCAATATGGTGCTGTTATTACGACCTAGGAATCTCAGGGAGGCGTATGCAATGGCTCGACTGCAGGAAGACAATTACCAGAGTATGAGCTCTTCCATTCTTTCTGGTAAGTCTTCGACAACCCCGAGTACTCGTTTTCCTGCTCGTTATGAACAGAGAACTGGTGGGGTCAAGCCTATGACTACTACAGCAACAGGGCTGTTACCCCTGCCAACTGCAGCAATCTCCTCAAACCAGGGTAAGGCCTCTACGTCCAAAGGAGCAAGGACTTTTACTAGCACAGAATTCAATGAACGAAGGGCCAAGGGGCTGTGCTATTGGTGTAATGAGAAGTACGATCCATCCCACAAATGCTCCAAGAAGCAAATATATTTGATGGAGATTGAGGATGTCGAAGATGAGGCTGATGACCTTGAGGAGGTAGAATCCTTTGGAACAGAAGCTCAACTCTCGATCCATGCTCTCACAGGTTACGACCACTTCCAGACCATGAGAGTGTTGGGCCGGGTAGGCAAGAAGTTGCTGCATATACTAATTGACTCAGGCAGTACCCATAACTTCCTTGACAAAGAAGCCTGTAAGAAACTGGGTTGTGAAATTACCCAGATCAATGCTCTCAAAGTCTCGGTAGCAAATGGCTCGGAGTTAGAGTGTAGAGGCCATTGCAAGGAATTTCGTTGGGTGATGCAGGGACGAGAATTCACAGCAGATGTGTGGCTGCTCGACTTGGAGAATTACGACATGGTACTGGGAATTGAGTGGTTATCCACTCTGGGAGACATCCAATGGAACTTCAAGAACTTGACCATGAGGTTCTGGAGAGAAGGAAAGGAATGTCGGCTCAAAGGCACTGACAAGAAAGATATGAAGATTGTGGAGAATGGCAAATTACGAAAACTACTAAAGAAGAAAGGCCATCTAGCTTGCTTACAGCTGTGGAGTATGGAGGGCACGTGCAAGCTAATGGTCGATCAAAAAATTTCTCAGGAAGAACCCAACGGAAGTACTGCCATTGAGGACCTCTTGAATGAGTTCTCAGATATATTCGAAGAACCCAAGGGTCTGCCTCCCCAACGAGCACATGATCATCGGATTCCCCTGAAGGAGGGATCATCGCCGATCAATTTACGACCTTACCGACACTCCTCTAGCCAGAAAGACGTCATTGAGAAGATGACCAGGGAGCTATTGGACTCGGGGGTCATTCAACATAGCCATAGCCCCTATGCATCCCCTGTTCTGCTGGTTAAGAAAAAAGATGGATCGTGGAGGATGTGTATCGACTTCAGGGCACTGAACGAGCTAACAATTAAGGATAAGTTCCCTATCCCGGTCATTGAAGAGTTGCTAGATGAGCTCCATGGTGCCTGTGTCTTTTCCAAGATCGACCTGAGATCTGGCTACCATCAAATCAGAATGCATACTGATGATGTGAGCAAAACTGCATTCCAAACACATGAAGGACATTACGAGTTTCTTGTGATGCCATTTGGGCTTACCAATGCACCATCCACCTTCCAAGCCTTAATGAATAAGGTGTTTCGGCCATTTTTGAGGAAGTTTGTGCTCGTCTTCTTTGATGATATTCTCATTTACAGCACTTCCTTGCAGCAGCACCTGCAGCAGCTACGGGAAGTCCTACAACTTCTTCGACAACACTCCTTATGTGCTAAGAAAAGTAAATGTTGTTTTGGCTCCCATCAAGTTGAATACTTAGGCCATGTTATCTCTGCAACTGGGGTGGCCACAGATCCAGTCAAAGTAAAGGCTGTTCGAGATTGGCCAGTACCTCGCAATGTCAAGCAATTGAGGGGATTCTTGGGGTTGGCTGGTTATTATCGCAGATTTATCAAAGATTTTGGCTCGATAAGCAGGCCACTCACTGAGTTACTGAAAACGGATGCCTTTTGCTGGTCCTCAGATGCCATGAAGTCATTTGATCAACTCAAACATTCACTGATCACAGCCCCTGTTCTTGCCTTACCTGATTTCACACAAACATTTGTTGTGGAAACTGATGCCTCTGGCTCTGGCATTGGAGCCGTTTTAATGCAGCACAGCCACCCCATTGCATTCATCAGTAAGTCTCTTTCCCCTCTACATCGAACCAAGTCTGCCTATGAACGGGAATTGTTTGCCATCCTATTTGCAGTAAAGAAGTGGAGGCACTACTTACAAGGGCAAAGGTTAATTATTAAGACTGACCATCGTAGCATGAAATTCTTATTGGAACAGAAATTGCATACTCCTTTGCAACACACATGGTTAGCTCAGCTGATGGCATATGATTTTGATATACAGTACAAGAAGGGAAAAGAAAATGTTGTTGTCGATGCCTTATCTCGTGTCGAGGAGGAATTCCCTGCTTCCTTCATGGCCATCTCTGTCGTATCTTCTGACTTTCTGCAACTCATTAAAAATACCTGGTCAGAAGACCCTCACTGCCAACAGCTGATGGCTCGCCTACCTCAACACCAAGGCGTAGAGGGCAAATACTCTTTTCGAGAAGGTCTCTTACGGCGAAAAGGGAAGTTATTGGTGGGTAATTCACCAGAATTGCAGCACAAACTCATTCAACTTTTCCATGACAGTCCTATGGGGGGACACTCAGGGGTGCATGCCACAATTAAGAGACTAACTTCTGAGCTATATTGGAAGGGCCTTCGCAAACATGTTCGTGAATATGTTCGTAACTGTGCTATATGTCTTCAGCACAAGACAGAAACGGTGGCTTCCCCAGGCCTCCTCCAACCTCTCCCTATTCCAGATTATGCTTTTAAAGAAGTTAGTATGGACTTCATTGAGGGATTGCCACGATCGGAAGGTCGAGAAGTCATATTTGTTGTTGTAGACAGGCTCACGAAGTATGCTCACTTCATGGCTCTTAAGCACCCCTACTCAGCTGCACAGGTGGCTCGACTTTATGTTGACAATGTCTTCAAACTACATGGGATGCCTCAAGTGATTGTCTCTGATCGTGACCCAATTTTCTTGAGCTCCTTTTGGCAAGATCTGTTCCACCTGCAAGGTGTCGAGCTCCACCTCTCTTCGGCATATCATCCCCAATCCGATGGCCAAACAGAGGTTGTCAATCGATGTTTGGAATGTTATTTGCGCTGTATGTGTAGCCACCAACCCAACCAATGGTTCAAATGGCTTTCTTTAGCTGAATGGTGGTATAACACTTCCTTCCATAGTTCCCTGCAAACCACTCCATTTCAAGCTCTTTACGGAATGGGACCACCAGTTCATGTCCCTTATTTCCCTCGAGACTCTGCTGTCAGGGAGGTGGATCAGCTATTAACTTCTCGAGAAGAATTCATTGGTGTTTTGAAAGACAATCTACGTAAAGCTCAGCACCGTATGAAGGTTCAAGCTGATAAGAAGCGATCTGAACGATCATTTCGAGTGGGTGACTGGGTTTTTCTGCGACTACAACCTTATCGACAGTCTTCTGTTCAGAGACGAGTCGCCAACAAGCTTTCCCCCAAATACTATGGCCCCTTCCTTGTACTTGAACGACTCGGACTGGTGGCCTATCGGCTAGATTTGCCGGCTGCAGCAAAAATTCATCCAGTTTTCCATGTTTCCCTCCTCAAAAAAGCTCCGGGTCCCCCTACAGCAGAGGTTCAGCTACCTTCCTTTGTCGCTCCCAGAATTCCAGTGGCTATCTTAGATCGTCAAATGGTCAAACGAGGGCGACGAGCAGCCACCAAGGTCCTGGTTCTCTGGTCAGACTCTCCACCAGAGAATGCTACTTGGGAATTTCTGTTTGATCTGCAACTTCGTTTCCCTCACCTTGAGGACAAGGTTCTCCATGGGGGGGAGACTTGATACGAACCAAATTCATAGGGGCACGATTGATAAAAATAAAAGTTGGGGGATGTCCTTGTAATACTGAGTTTTATAGCTGTTAAAGATTCAGTTGTAAAACGACTCTGTTCGGTAGTTGTTAAACAGAGTGCTGCTATAAAACCCTGTAAAGAATGAATGATCAGAATATATGACAGAATAAGAATTCTGATCTCTCTCTGTGCCCTTCTTCCGTTCTCTCTTCTCCTCAATTCTTCCTTTCTTCTCCATTCGATCCTCTCAATCGGTGAAGCCGTAACACGAGATGGGGGAATTGGAACCTGACCAGGCACTCCAGCTTTTCAGTAGATACGCGTTCAAGAGAGAATCCACACCCATTGATTTCGAAGAACTCTCTGTCGAAGCCGTTTCTACGACTGGCGGACTTCCTTTGACTCTTATAGTCATCGGATCACTTCTCCAGAAATATGGCAGACCAGTTTGGAGAGAAGTCATTAACAGGTCGAAAAGGATAGCTCTACTAGAGTACGATGAGAAGCAAATATTCCTCGACATAGCGTGTTTCTTCGCCAGCCCCGAGAAAACAAATCCAGTCTACATGTGGGAAGCATGTGGATATTATCCCCATCTGGGGCTTTCGGTTCTGTCCTCACTGTCGCTGGTAAAGATATTGGACAACGAGCAGATATGGATGCGCGATCAACTCTGGGACCTCGGAAGACATATCGTTTACAAGGAGAGTATTGAGGATCCCAGAAAGCGGACTCGTTTATGGATTCACCAGGAAGCATTGAGGGTACTGAAGAGCAAACAGGTAACTGAGATCAGATACTATACCTTCCTTTACCCATTGCTGTCGATTGCCGTAGTATTTGTGCTGCATATCGTAGAATTTTCCTTACTATAAGGCAAAATCATGTAGAAATATTTACCTTCTTCTCAGGAAAATGAGAGTGCTGAAGGGTGCGTCTGGATTGCTACAACGCCATTGAGCTGAGGCAAGATCAAATCAGAACCTCTAAAAGGATGAGATTTCTTGATCTGCAGAAGTTCATACTTGGTGGGGACCTCAAGGATCGCTTGCCAAGGTTAAGATGGCTCTCTCGGTGCTGTCCTGCTCGAGATTCATTCGGCTTCAGCGCATCCAGCTTCTCCGTCGAGGATTTGGTTATTCTGGACTTCTCGTATAGTTGCATAGACGAACAATGGAGCGGATGGAGCCAGTGATCGGTACGATGCCTACATATACGTACGATCTACCAAAATAACTTTATGTATCAGCTAAGATCAACTATTCTTTATCACACTTGAATTATATATATGTAAAGTTCACATTATCATATATAGACCAACTACTCTTTATAACAATTGAATCACAAATATTGGTGGCTTGGGCTGATATGCATTCATTGACAAGGAACCTGAAAGTTCTGGATCTTACTGCATGCTCGCTCTTAACAAAAACGCCCTACTTCCCCGGCGCTATGGCATTATAGAGATTGATTCTTAAATTCTGCATGATGTTGATTGCCGTTGACAGCTCCATCGGAAATCTCGAGTGCCTGAAGCACCTGAACCTCGAACGATGTGATTCTCTCCATGGTTTACCAGAAGAATTCGGTCTCCTCTTCAGCCTGGAGGAAGTCATCATAACAAAGACAGTTTCTGGATCTTTCAGCCTTCTGAAGTCGATGTGTAATCTAGAGAGGCTCAAGCACCTCAAGTTAAATGATTCAGAAGCAGAAGAGCTTATTGACTCTCTCGGTGGACTAAGTTCATTGGTGGAGTTGGACCTGAAAGGCACTGACATTACCGTTTTGCTCAGTTCCATTGGAGGACTGGTGGAACTTGAGAAGATGTCTTTGGTAAGCTGAGAAATGCTGCAGAAAATCCCTCACACACTTGGGGCTCTGAAGAAGTTGGTTCTTTTGGATGTTTCTTCCTCGAGGTTGGTCGAATTGCCATCTAATATTGGAGAACTTGCGAGACTTCAGCAAATATGTTTATCGGGTTGTGCCAAGATCAGCCAGCTTCTGGATTCTCTTGGTGACTTAAAATCATTAGTTGAATAGGATTTATCAGGCACTGGAATCTTTAATCTACCCGAGTCTACTGGAGGGCTGGAAAATCTGAAGCTGCTTCTGTTATGCGGTTGTTGCTGGTTGCATGCCCTTCCTGAATCAATTGGAGAATTGAAATCATTAGTCAGATTGGATATAACAGGAACAAGGATAACAGAATTGCCAGGCTCGATTGGAAGCCTAGAGAAGTTAAAGGAGATGAAATTGGCAGTCCATGAACAGCTGTGAGTGCTAGCACCATCTTTTGGTGCATTGAAGATGCTTGAAAAGCTCGATGCTCATGTAGCTGGTCTTTCTGGAAGGCTTCCAGAAGAAATTTCAGGGCTCAGTTTGAAATTCTTGAATCTCTCGAGTTCCATTTCTGACTTAGCTGGGTTTCGGGGCTTATCCAAGCTTGTGAAGCTAGGAATACACCTTCCTCGTGTCACTGCCCTGTCAGATGAATTCGGGAGCTTATCACAGCTCAAGAAGCTCGTATTAGCTTGCCTGAACTTGATTTATGTCCCACAACTTTCGCCTAACTTGGAGGAGCTGGCTCTTGAACGCTCTAATCATGATATCGATATGCCAAATCTTTCCGACGTGAAGTGCTTTTCCAAATTAAAATTCTCTTGGTGGTTGCAGATAACCTCTGGGCTACACTTTGCTGAAAATTTAAGAGATCTATGTATCGCACGCTGTCGGGGGCTCGTCCGGTTGCCGGATTTCTCGTATTTGAAGAATCTAACAAGGTTCAGCATTAGGCAATGCCCATCCCTAACCGAGATTCCGGGCCTTGGGAAGATGGCACACCTACAACATCTGGAGATCGAACTGTGTGGTTCCCTGTCACATTTAGTGAATCTATCCGATCTGAAAGATCTGAAGCGCATCTACATATTCCGCTGCGATAATCTTAGTGGGATCGTCCCTCCAGAAGGCTGTGAGCTAGTCATAAAGCATCAGAACTTGAAGGTAAGATTCTCTGCTTTGGCTCTTCCTCAAAAAACTGCCACTCCTTACTAAATTTGTTTTTCATTTTTGTTAGATTTTGATGGCAAACTAAAAAGTCACCAGTTTTTATCTTTCACGTATAATTTCTCTCATCCGGAACTCGAAGAACTTCTTGATGATTCTTATGAGATTAGTTGACTTTCTTTCTTGTTGTCTGTGTTAAATAATGGATTTGTAGTAAGCTTTCGTCTATGATAAGGCTAATTTTCTTGTTGACTCCATTACCAGTAAGCGACACCAGCTGTTGAATGTTGTGTTATCATCTGAACTTCTTATTCTGTGTAAATGAAGGATAAGGCAGCGATAAATGTGGAAAATGAGGAAGTTGATCTTGATATAGGAACCAAATGTGGTCCCACTGGACCCATCAGGGTATCCGACTTGCATCTTATACCACTCAGAGGGATGGATGCGGGATTCAGAGAAGGTACCTCACGTAAAAGGGTTGGTCCCGCAGATTTAAATCCCCCCAGAAGACCGAATATCTTCTTGCATCCTCTGACAGTGCAGTCAATGCTGGTTTCCAGGGGTCGAGATTTTGCTGTTACAAGGGCAGGCACCCAAGTTCAGATTTCTGATTTACGGGGAAAGAACATCCTTCTCTACTTCTCTGCTCACTGGGACCCTGAGCTGCATGCTTTCCTTCAGATGCTTATCAAAGCCTACCACGAGATCAAGGCGAAAGGTGATGCCTTCGAAGTAATATTCATTTCCGATAAAGGGGACAAAGCTGCTTTTGATGAATCCTTTCAGGGAATGCCATGGCTTGCACTTCCATTCGGTGACATGAGGATCTTATGATTGTATGACAGACTTGAGATCGAGCTTATACCAACTGTAGTTGCTGTTGGACCCACGGGTGAAATTGTCACGAGAGAAGGCAAAGGTTTAATAGAAGCATATGGGGCTGATGCTTATCCCTTCACGGAATCACGCATCGAGGATATGGTAAAGGGCTCGCCCGAGAAGCTCTATCATCATCCTCACGACCAGGACCTTGCGATGACCCGGGGAGTGCCCAAGGAATGTGATGGCTGTGGCAGGGAGGGATTAGAGTGGTCATACTTTTGTGGGGACTGCAATTTCCATCTTCATCCAGCTTGTGCTTTAACAGAAGTCAGAAAAAGGAGAGGTTTTCACATGAGAACAGTATCTCGTGGGGCAACCAGCCTAATTTGGTGATGCTGAGTAAGTTCAACTTATCATAATATTGTCAATATTTTTCCCTCTGCATTAGTCGCTCCCATTGTTACAATATTGATTCTGAGGTAGAGATTCAATTCGTATCTTTTGGTAACTTCACTTAGTAATCTGATAATCACTGTGACAGTCCTCTCCAAGGGAATGGCTGGGATAGTGAGTCCAGAAGTTCCAGCAACCATCGTGTTTGTTAAGGTACAAATTTGCAATCCACTTCGAATATGCACTGCCTATTTCTTGTATTTGTTACTACTCTCTTCAAATTTCTTCTTAAACAAGTATCAGCTGTAGTTCGTCAAGAACTGAACATGGACAGGTAGAACTCAAGAACAGAGCATCTGGTGAAGAAACAGAGTAACGGACGCATTTGAGTACTCAGCTCAATGAAATGCTGAGGCTCATCAATCTTATTTATAGCAGTCAGAGGAGATTATCAGCCAGCTGAAAGTTGTTACATGTCATCAATTCCCTTCACGTGTTCTTAACTAACTCTATAATGCTGACAGCTAAAGATAATGAAAACAATGCTAACGACAACAGCTTGTAAATTCTTGAGCTAATAACAAGTTCCAACAAATCAACACTACCAGCTAACAATGAGACTTACGGTCTCTTTTTCCCCTGTTCCTGGCGGTGATAGAGTACCAAAAGTTCATGAGAGCCCCAAGCAGTGGTAAACTTTTCACAGGAAGATCGAGCAAGCAGCAACACACAGCATCCTCCACCTACTAAGCGCTTGCTTTGCAGATCATTGGTTGCAGAATCCATTGAGCTACTTCTGATGATTGCTGTAACTGCTCAATCAACAGCTCAAACCCCGACGGATCACTTATAATTCTGCATTTCCTTTATCATATTAGCAGTTAAATTCCGAGTTTGAAGTAACCATAAGGTATTTGTACTTCTGCTAGATCATTAAAATAAAGACATATAGTATGCATTGCCCTAGCAAAGTGGTCCGACCGGCTCATTCTCTAGCTCATATGAAAAATTAAAAAAATTTATCCCTTTTCTTCCTATGATCAAATTTCATAATGCAACTTCCTCCTGTAAGTCTTCATAATGCAAGTGATAAGTTAACGTTCATGGTAAGGTTTCTTGTCTGGGGCAGGAACGCAAAAAGGTCAGTAGAGTAAGCTCTATGCTGTTGGATTTGTGCATACCTGAAGAAAGAAGCGAAATTACATGAAAAGACATGGCTCAGGGAAGCTTCCTTAGATCAGGAATCACCCACTCAGGGAAGCTTCCTTAGATCAGGAATCACCCACTCACCATCTTATTCCGGGACATTGTAGCCCAGTTTGGTGCAGTGGGTTACAAATCCATTTTCCAGCACATTGAGCCGATGCTTAAAGTCTTGTACTTGTGCCCTGCAATTTGGCTAACAAACTCTGACCTGGATGGAGGATATGTGCAATCCAGATGAACCGGAGGAGTAGTATGGTATTCTTTAGAATGCTTTTTCTTTCTCGATAATAAAACTCTCCTTTCTGAACAGGTAACATTTCGTGCTAACTCCCAGAATTGATATAATCTGACCTTTCATGTGATCAAGAGCCTTTAGAATAAGGCCAATTTCTACTCCTGTCATGTGAGCCCAGCCCATTGGGCCAAGCCCAATAACGAGCCCAGTGACAAAATTTAAGCCTGATTGACACTTTTGGCTGCCAATTTGTTCCACCGCCACACGTGTCATGTATATATGTTTGTCACCGATTCACTTTATTCATTTTCGGCAAAAGCTTCACAAACAACAGAGAGAGACGGAGAGAATTGAGAAAATAGAAGAACCGCGGCGACGAGAGGAAGAGGCGAGACACGAATAGGTAACTGAGTTCTAATTTGAATCAAATAAATTATATTACTCAATGTTACATACATAGTGTAGTAAGATTTAGTTAGAATTATATGTTTCTACGAGTTTTAACATGATAGGTAAAAGTCGTATAATCAATAAAAGTACAATGAATACTGTCATAGAATAATTTTTGGAATCATTTTCAATATAATTATATATGGTATATCGTAATTTTGTTATGAATGATATGATAGGGACCGAAGAAACTGAAATTAGACGGCTCAAGGACCCGGCTCAATGAAGGAATTACTTGAAAGGGGTTGTGAGTACTCTTTTCCGTTGTGGAATGATTTATAGCATCTATATATAGTCATGCGATTCGGTTCGAGGAGAACATATATATATATATATACACATATACATATATATGCATAACATGAAATGGCTGAGTTGCAAGCAATTATGCATTGCATAGTGCATGACTTCGTCTATGGTGTGTACATATATATTGTATGGCTGATTGATAACTTTGATTGCATGCATGACTTTGATTTGCCGCTGAAAATGTTGTATATTGTATGGACACCTGAATCGGCAATGCAGTAAATAGTGTGTGCATTCTGTGTATCTTTCGCTATTGTATGTGATTGTAAATAGCCATGGTGACCGCTAAGCCGGCGGATTAGAAATGGGCTAGAAAAAAAAAAGAAAAAAGAAAATATAAAGAAAAAGTGGAAAGAGAGAGTTATTTAATTTACCGCTGGTCTCCAGTGATGTATAAAAGTAAGATAATAAAATTTGCTCTTACCGCCAGAGGGTAATGGGCGGCCCCCGCGGAGAGTGGTGTGTAGATGGAGGGCACCGGGAGATGGGAGGAAGAATATATTGATTAAGGCGCGGGGTCACGGTATCGTCGGAGAGAGGTAGTATCGATACCGTCATAACTCTGTCGCAGAGGGAGTGCGACCCCATGGCTATTGTTTGTTATGATTGATTGTATGCATTGCACATATATATATATATATAGAAATTGTGAAATATAATTATTGTTATCCTTGCTGTGATATAATAAATATGAATTGTACTAGTAAATTTTATGTATAATATTATTCTACTTCAGAAATCTGTACTCACTGAGCCCGCAGCTCACCCCCTGCGATATTTCTTTTTCAGATAAATAGAGGAAGTACAAGCCGCTTAACTGCCATTTTGTATCGGGGATCGACGTTAAGCCTTTTTAATAACTAGGATCTCAGAGTATGTATAGTAGAAGTGTGGAGTTTCATATATAATATTACGACCTGAACTTTTGACTGGATTATTGATATAGTATATAAAAGAGGTGTTGTGATTTTGAGTATAATGCTGGATGAGGAATTATATGATATGGAGATTTATAGCAAGTTGGTTTAATATGGAATATTGAGAAAATAAGAGGAAATTCTGTTGAAACTTCGGGTCGTGACATGTCAGTGGAGACGAGCTGTCCTTGATCCTGTTGATGTTATCCACCATTCCAGTGGACATTCTCAGTAGGTCTTCCACGATTGAACCAGTGGCAGGAGACATTAGCCCATGACTCGTCGATTTTCCACCCAAGAGATATGGCATTGACATTGAATTACAATGTGGGACCATCTTCACGTCTACATGGTAGAACGAGTACTAATCAAGGTCTCTATATAATATATTCTCACCCAGTTGAGGTGCTGTCAGCACATGATACACATAATATGCTTTGTCAGTATTGGAAGGAACCCACCAAGTATTTGACTTCCATTCTCATCCTCAATTATTTGTATGAACTTCTGCTCCGTGATACATAAAATATGACTAGGAGGAGCCAAGTTTTTGTCTTCCAGCCTCATCCTCCATTATATGCAGGAAATCAGATTATTTTGAGATCACTTCATTCTTGTTCAGGTACGGGAAAGTGAAAGGTCTTGATATGTCATCAGCTATTGATCACTACGATGTGTTCCTGAGCTTTAGAGGCCCGGACACTCGTCAAGGCTTTGTCAATTGCCTCTATAACTACCTGCTGGATGCCGGTATCCGGGTTTACAATGATGATGATGAGCTCTCCATCGGTCAACCGATCGATGAGATCCTGTCAGCCATCGAGAATTCCAAGATATGCATGCCTGTCTTCTCCCGGAGCTTTGCATCCAGCACCTGGTGCCTCCGTGAGGTTGCCAAGATGGTTGAGCTCGAGAAAGAGATCGCACCCATCTTCTTTGATGTCGTGCCAGATGATGTCAAGCTCCGAACTTCACTTTTCAGCGATGAAATGCAGAAGCACGAGATGAAGCATGGGGCAGATCAAGTGATGCTGTGGGAGGAGGCCCTTAAAGCGGTTGCCAGGTTAAAGGGACGCGAGTTGAAAGAAAAGGGGTAATTTACTCCATAAATAGAACACTGCCTGGCTTTTTGTTCCATTTACTCAGTACTATGTATCATCATGGTCTATACAAATGGATCACAGTGTCTGTTTCTCGAGTCTAATTCTAAATTTAGTTCGAATTTAGAGTAGAAATGGCAATGCTTTGGATCAGGTAGGTTTACCAGGATCTGGCCCCAGCCTGTGCTGCTGCCACTGGCCTCTCCGGCCCTTGCCCTATAAACATTCTCTTGGAGAACTGCAGCAGTTGTAGGTTGTAGTGAAATATCATCGTTCATTTTCCTATTAATTTGCTGTACGGTGTAATACCCTTTGAAGTGAGCATGGGCGAGAGTCGAGGTGGTGAATGCAATTTTTCTCCAGAAACTTTGCTGAAACAGTACTTTCTATGAAAAAAAAAGGAAAACCACAAATCTGTTATAGGGATTATTACGTCTGATGGCATTATTTTAATTTCTAAATCTCTTGGATTGAATTGATCTTCTGTCCTTTTGGCAGCCATTACGAATTCAGTAAAGAGCTTGCGAGAGAGCTTCTCATTAAGCTAAAGCCCAAGAACAAAAATGTTCCCAGCCATTTATTAGGAATGGATGACCAAGTCGAAAAGGTGCTGAAGTTGTTAGATCCGGAGTCCGGTGGCGTCCGCTTTGTTGGGATCTGTGGGATGGGTGGTATTGGAAAGACAACTCTTGCCAAGGTTCTTTTCAACAAACTCTCGGTGTCATTTGATAGTTGCTGCTTTCTTGTAGACATACGAGAATCCTTGAAAGGCCATGGTATGGAGCATTTGCGGAGAGATCTTCTGAGCAATCTTGATCCGAAATTAAAAGCCGCAGCTCATATAATTGATCCAGTTCTGATGATCAGAGAGAAATTTCGGAAGAAGATTTGAGTCATTCTTGACGATGTCGACAAGAAGGAACAGATTGATGGACTTCTGGGAGAGACCAATCGCTTTGCCTCAGGAAGTAGGATCATCGTTACAACGAGGAATGTTGGAATTTTGCAATTCGGACTTAAATCATTTGATGGGATTTTCAAAATGAAGGAAATGACATTCATCCGAGGTCTTCAACTCTTTAGTCACCATGCTTTTGGAAGAGATTCCCCCCCACGCAACTTTGAGTCTCTTTCAGAAGAAGTTGTTCGATCTTGTAAAGGACTCCATTGGCTCTGGAAGTACTGGGCTCATTTCTTTTCGAGAAAGACAAGAGCGTATGGATAGGTACAGTCAAAAAGCTGGCGAAAGTGCCCGACCGAGCAGTCCAGGACAAGCTAAAGATCAGCTATGAAGCACTTGACTATGAGCAACAGCAAATATTTCTTGATATTGCTTGCTTTTTCGTAAATGCTGAGAAATCGTACGTGTCTTATATGTGGGAAGGTTGTGGCTTTTATCCTGCTTTGGGACTAGATGTCCTTGTTTCTATGTCTCTTGTAAAGATTGTTGAAGATGATAAGATCTGGATGCATGACCATCTCCGGGACCTGGGAAGAGAAATCGTCCGAGGAGAAGGACTACAGCATCCTAGGAGTTGCAGCAGGCTGTGCGGACATTGTGAGGAAATGGTGGATGTACTGAAATATAATGAGGTAAGTTAAGAGGAAACAGATGGAGTAAATTTCATTTGACTTTGGCTCTTGAACTATGTTTCCGTTAATGTGACAACTTTTCTCAACCTCCCTTGTCCATCCTGCTATATTCTCACTGCCTTTTTTTGTTAACAGGTCAAGGACGATATTGTAGGGCTCCGTCTAGATGGAACAGACCCCGATTCAACGGGAGAGCTGCTTTCCGGTTTGCACAATCTGAGGTTCCTTTCATTGGAAGACAGAAAATTCAGCAAAAATTTCCAGCGTCCCCTCCCAAACTTGAGATGGTTGTCGTGGCGGCAATGTCCAGGCTTTGATGCTAACCACCTGGACATAAGGAAGTTGGTCATTCTCGAATTGCAGCATAGTTCCGTCAGCGAGAAGTGGAATGGGTGGAAACACATTGAGGTACAATATATCGTAAAATAGATTATTATGATCCTAATACTTACCAAGTTTGCGTAAACTGTTTTCTCCATCTTCTGCAATCCTACAGATGTTGCATTTAAAGGTTCTTGATCTCACAAACTGCAGCAAGCTGAAGTCTACGCCAGATTTCTCTAGGATCCCAAACTTAGAGCGATTGACTCTTTGCCGATGCTCCAATCTTGTTAAGCTCCATGACTCCATTGTCAGTCTGAAGTACCTGACATACCTGAATCTCAATTACCGTTCTTCACTTCGTATGGTGCCCAAAGAAATCGGTTCTTTGCAAAATCTGGAGCAAATGTTTTTGCATGGTTGCACGAGGTTGAGAAACTTCCAAAACTCAATCCGGAAACTCAAGTCTTTAGTTGCATTAGATCTATCAGGTGAAGAAGATTTAGTCGACCAACTCATATCCTTTTTCAACTTGACGGTGTCAGGGAGCATGGGTTCATTGGATGAGGATGTGGATTGGTCGTATCTGTCAAGTTTCTTTGATCAATCCATTTTGGGGGGAATAACAGGTATGGCAAAGCTACTGATAAATTCAGCAGCAGTTTGTTATGGTTGGCGGTACCCAGGAGCAGAGCTTCCCAACATATTCAGTGATCTTAAAGCACTGACAAAGCTGGATATATCATATTTGCTGGTGAGTTCACTGCCAGAAGAAACTGAAAATCTGGAAAACCTTAGAGAACTAAAGGCGAAGCGGTCTTTCTTGGTCAAACTGCCCAAATCGATAGGGCTGTTAAAAAATGTTGAGACGCTTAACTTGGCCGGAAGTTTTTCACTGGAAGAAATCCCTGTAGAAATTGAGGTCTTTCTGGTTTGAGAAGGTTGAACTTATGTGGCACAGCTATCCACCATTTGCCATCAACAATCACTGAGCTTTCTTGTCTCCAGTCTCTAAACTTAGCCTTTTGTTACAACCTCGGAAAACCGGAAAATGGTGCCTCTAGTTTGACCAGTCGACCAGTCGGATCTTCAGAAGAGGTACTGCCAGCTAAATCCTCCAAGGATATCACTGCTCTGCCAACCAGCTTTGATGGTTTATCACAGCTGGAGAAACTTGAATTAGACTGCGAACACTTGGAATGCATCCCCGTGCTCCCTTCCAGTTTGCAACAACTACTACTCGATCAATTTAATCTTGGGGTGAAACTGCCAGATGTATCTAACACCAAGAATTTGACATTTCTGTGCATCTCTTTTTCTGAGGAACAGTCACAACATGAGACTTTGGCATTTTCCAGAAAGTTTGAGGGAGCTGTGCCTCATAGGTGCTGCTGCTTTGCCTGATCTGTCAAATTTGAAGAATCTGCAGAAGTTAGTGGTACAGCAAAGCAAATCCCTGAAAGAGATCCTGGGGCTCGGGAAATTGGAATCATTAAAGGAGCTAGATATTCGCCAATGCGAGTCCTTAGATTCGTTAGAGAATCTGTCAGAGTTGAGTAACCTAAAAGATCTAAGCATAGTATATTGTCCGAAACTGAATGTTATTGAAGGACTTGACGGATTGCCCCTGGTCCATAAAGACGTGCATTTCGGTGAATGTGGATGCACGGAATGTCTGTCGGTAAAAACAAGGCCATCGGCATCGATGACGAGAAAATTCCTATGTTCATTTGCTTCTGGGATGAGGATTTCCCGTTAGGGTACTCCATTGCTGATTGAACACTACAGGGAGTGGAAGGGAACCGATGAAGGTCATGGGAGTGAACAAGAATTCGGTTTTTGAGGAAGGTGAGTGAGACCCCTTCTAAAAGAAATTTTAATTCAAGCCCATCTAGCTTACTGTTTAAATTGCAAACAAAAAGCTTGGCTAAATGTAAGTTATTCTGTACAAACTTTTATACTCGAAAGAGGCACCATATATATAGTGTCACAGAGTGCAACCGCAGGTCTAATATGGCTGAACCAGGAGTGTCTGACAGATGAAACTAAGGATCTTCTCAGAAAGTTTAAAAGGAGAGAGAAAAAAACAGATCAGAACATCTATCTGTTGTTTTGTTTCTGCTATGCTGACCTTTGAGGAAGTTTTTTGGTCTCTTACCATGAAACAGAGCCCAAATTGAGATCTGATTCTTAGTTATTCCTTTCCCTGTCATAGGTGAACTGATGCTTCTTCATATCGGTCCTAATCTGTATGTGTAACCAAGATGCAGGTCAAGGGAGTTGATGTATCGAGTATTCGTCTGTTTTCAGAAATGTATTCTTCACCACGGTCTTGGAAGATTTGAAATCAATCATTCATGAACATGAGGAAAACCGGGCAAAAGCATCCTCCTTTTTCCACGACATGTTGTAACATAACTGCTTATTGCCTTCTGCATTGCTGAACAGCTTTTTGGGTGTTTCATCGGTCCACTACGGGGACCATACTGCCCTCCGATCGGTGACTATAAGAAGATACAGGGTTTACAGGTGCAGCCATGGTGTTTCTTGAAGCAATACCTTTCCTTTTTTGATAAGCAAAGCAATCGACAACTTCTCTTTATGTAGAAGATGTCACGTCCTATCTTCTTTGGGCCATTTCATTGTACAGGACATCCGTCATAGTCGAATGCTTGCGGCTCTTTCTCTGTGCCCATTACAGCAGCTTTTGGGGCTGCGTGAAGGACAGATACTCACTTGAATTACAAAGAACTCTCGGTAGAGACTGTGTATATGATTGCAAGTGATTTTGAGCAGATATGGTTTGCATGAAAAAATAATGCTTGAACTTGCGAATCTAGACTGGCTTTCTTCCAGGAAAGAGTAGAATCATCACCGGAGGCGCGGGTGACTGCGTTCACCGAAACACGAGATTGTGCCAGGTAAGGTGTTCTTAACTTAAAACGGATCCAAAACACCAACTTTCACTTGGAAATTGAGTGCAGTTCTGCAGGCAAGATATAATTCTAATAACAGTTTAGAAGATCAAGGCAAGCTCGAGAGTCACGCTCATGCGCTCTCTGATGATGGATTAATCCTGCGAGCAGCAGCAACAGGCTGTGTGATGTTCTACGCAGCAAGTAAAGGGCCTGACTAACAAACATAAAACTATAGATGTTCTCTTTGCAGCAGCAATCTCCGACAAACCCCTGGCAGCAGAAGCCTCTAACGAAGCAGTCCCAGCCTCCACCGGCATCCGGACCAGAGTCGGTCCCTCCTTGAGCGACAACAGGGCGCCTCGTCGGAACCAGAATCAGTCCCTCCCTTCGCAACGACAGGGCGGCTCACTGAGGCGGGAGGTGGAGTGTGAGCCCATGGACTAGATAAGAAGCCCATTTACATACCCTTAAGCCCATAAATAATTTTTTATTATTTTTCCCTTCTTTCTGCCATTAAAATCCCCTAAGCTTATCCGAAAAAACAAAACAGCACCCTTTCCTCTGTCACCTAACAGACAGCAACGAAAAATAGAGAGGAAAAAGAAGAATGGTGGAGACGGCGACGGAGAGCAAGAGGCAAGGGTAGAAAGAAAAATATGATATAAATTAGATCTATTCCATATTTAATATATTTTATTACTTGATAGTATGTTATAATTAGTATAATTTGGGTATAGAAACATGGATAATAAGAAATGTGGACGTAATAGGATTGATAATTGTAGAACAAATTAAACTATATAAGCGCGTGTGTGTATATATAGAAGACACAGATGGCAAGAGAGACCTGCGGAGACGAAGGAAAATAGAGGAAAAATTAGAGGTAATTGAGGTTCAATTCGAATTAAATAAATTATATTACTTAATGTTCTATATATAGTTTAGTAGGATTTAGTTAGCACGATGTATTTCCATGAGTTTTAACATGATAGGTGAAAGTCATAGAATTAATAAAAATATAATGAATAATGTCCTAGAATAATTTCTGAGATCATTTTCGATATAAATATATACGGGACCAATAAAAGTAGAATGAATTAGAATAATTTTTGGGATTATTTTCTATATAAATATGTATGACATATTTAACTTGCTGTAAATGATATTATAGGAACTAAGGATGACGAAATTAGATATGTTGGAGACTCAGTTTAGCAATAGAAGTGCTCGGAGGGGGTTGTGAGTACTCTTTTCTATTGTAAAATAATATAAAGTATGTTATATATATATATATATGTACACATATATGCTCATACGATCATCTCGTAAAGTGTGTATATATATACAATTTAAATAGTGACTGATTGCATGCAAGGATAATTTGCAAGTTAGTAAATGATATGCATGGCTGGTTGCTTGCATATATATGTATATACATTGTAAATATAGTAGATTATAAGGATTATATTAGAATCGATACGTAGGAATTAGATCATCTTTAATTGTTATGAAATTTGTATGTCATTCCGTGCATTATTATATATATTGTGTATCATTGTATGTGATTGTGAATAATCATGGTGGCCGCTAAGCCGGTGGATTAGAAATGGGTTAAAAAAAAGATGAGAAAAGAAAATATAAATGAAAGTGGAAAGAGAAAGATTTAATTTACCGCGGATGTCTATCGGGATAATTCACCTCTTGTTTCCAGCGAGATATAAAAATAAAATAATTTAAAACTACTCTTACCGCCGGAAATTGGCTGCCCCCACAAGTATGGGGTGTGTAGATGAAGGGTACTGAGAGATGGGAGGAAAATTGATATTGATTATTTTGCGGGATCATGGTATCATCAGAGAGCAAAATATCGATACCGTCATAACTCTGTCGTAGAGGGAGTGCAACCCCATGACTATTGCTTGTTATAATTGTTTTCTTGCATTGCATATATCATGTTTTAACATATTGGTTTGATGTTCTTCGCGTTGTGTGACCACATATACATAATAATTGTTAAGAAATTATATTTATATATTTATAGTATTATTCTACTTTAGATATTTGTACTCACTGAACTCGCAGCTCACTCTTGTGAAATCTTTTTTTCAACTAAGTTACAGATGGACGAGCAGCTTGGGATAACTATTTTTGGTTTTTGGGGATTGACGTGAGGCTTATTGTAGGTAAATATCGAGTATGAAAGTTAGATGTATAATAGTTTTGTATATACTGTTACGACCTAAATTTTTTGTGGAGATAATTTTTGGATGGTGGAATGGTGAGTTATGGTTTGATGGAAGTAGTATTGGATGGATATTATCTTGATGAATGTTAAAATATGTTTATTTTTTGTACGGGATATCAAAAAAAAAGGGAAAACTCTGCCAAATTTTCGGGTCATGACATGAAGAGGATGCTGACTGAGGACGTTGATCTTGATTGGAGGTAGACGTGGAGCGGTAGAGGTAGAGGAGAGAAGATGATGGATGGTTAAGTTTTACGAAATGTTTGGATGAGGTGAATGAAGGGGAAATGAGGGAAAGAGGAGGAGAACGGAAAAATAATACTGAAAGTCCTATATGTTTATCATTTATAGTAATTGAATCTTATAACTTTGAAAATGACTAGTTTAGTTCTATAATATCAATTTTGTTACACTTTTAATCCAAATTGTCACTGTTTCATTAACGAAACTATTGACGACGTGAAATCCATGTAAGTAAAATAATAATGATTCGGACTTAAAGGTTGACATAACTGATATTATATTACTCTCAGTTTCAAATTTATAGGATTCAATTATAAAAAAGAATAAATATATAAGATTTCTCTTATAATTATCTTCAAATTTTTGCAACGAGGACTGGGGAGGCACGTGTCTCAAAAATAATAGTAATAATTTTTTTTTATTAATAAGAAAGGGACCGCACACCTAAATAAGGGCCCTACCAGCTTTGATTATTCATCTACCGCTACAATCAATAATTCAAGTTTTCTCTATGACCCGCTTCCCCCATTATTATCACTGATAGTGAAAGCTTTTTATTTTTAAAATTAATAAATATTTATCTTAATTTAAATTGTTGTTCCAACGTGGATACTCATAAAAGGTTCTTATCATTAGGTTACAGTGGCAATTATTTTTTTAATATAAATAACTAAGATTCTAATAAAAATGTAGTCTTGCAAAAGAAATCTTCAAAGACATAAGTATCGATAAGAAATTACATTACTATTATCAATTGTTTTTTTCCCTATAAAATTGACTTGGCAAAGAAAGTAAAAATAATAATAATAAATTTTATTAGGAAATGTTCATCTTTGGAGATGGGCATTCTCAGTAGGTCTTCCATGACCGAGCCAGGGACAGGGGGCAGTAGCCGATGACATGACTCATCGATTTTCCACCCAAGAGATACGGCATTGACATTGAATTACAATGTGGGACCATCTTCACGTCCCTCTGGTAGAACATGTACTAGTCAAGGTCTCTATATAAATATCTTCTCACCCATTGAGGTTCTGTCAGCACATGATACATAGAAGAGGCTTTGCCAATATTGGAAGGAGCCAACTAGCAGTGTAAATGAGCTGAGCCGAACTCAAATATATAATGTTCAAGATCAGCTCGTTTAGCAATTTGCAAGCTTGGGCTTGAGCTTGATCTTGGCCGAACCCAATATTTTAGGCTTGGGCTTGTCCCATTATAATAAACAAAGGCTTGTCGAGCCTATGCGAGCCAAGTCGAGAAAGAAAATATAACTCGAGCGCGGGATCGTTGTGTCAACTGTATAACTTGTGACTGAGTAAAAAAGAACAAAATTAGGATTTTAAATAAGAATTTGAGACAATAATATTGATTTTTTTATTTTTCTAAAGTTAAATAATAATAGTAATTATTATTATATTAAATAAAAAGTTTGTTTAGACTCACGAGTTTCATGAGTTGAATACTATGAGGATTGGCTTGGCTCGGCTCGGCTCGGCTCGGCTTGGCTCGTTTAATTGATGAACCCGAGCCAAGTCGAGCTTGAGCTCATTAAGATCGAACCAAATTCAAGCTTTCATCGAGTCGAGCCCAAACCGTTCGTGAATCATACCATCTCACTTACACCCCTAGAGCCAACCCAAGTCTTTGTCTTTCATTCTCATATGATGAATTTCTGCCCAATAATACATAAAATATGACTGGAAGGAGCCAAGTCTTTGTCTTTTAGTCTCATCCTCCATTCATTATATACAGGAAATCATATTATTCTGAGATCACTCCATTCTTGTTGAGATACTGCAGGAAAGTGAAAATTCTTTAGATGTCGTCTGCTATTGATCACTACGACGTGTTCCTGAGCTTTAGAGGCCCGGACACTCGTCAAGGCTTTGTCAATTGCCTCTACAACTATCTGCTGGATGCTGGTATCCGGGTTTACAAAGATGACGATGAGCTCTCCATTGGTCAACCGATCGATGAGATCCTGTCGGCCATCCAGATTTCCAAGATATGCATGCCTGTCTTCTCCCGGAGCTTTGCATCCAGCACCTGGTGCCTCCGTGAGGTCGCCAAGATGGTTGAGCTCGAGAAAGAGATTGTACCCATCTTCTTTGATGTCCTGCCCGACGATGTCAAGCTCCGAACTTCACTTTTCAGCGATGAAATGCGGAAGCACGAGACAAAGCACGGGGCAGATCAAGTGATGCTGTGGGAGGAGGCGCTTAAAGCGGTTGCCAGGTTAAAGGGACGCGAGTTGAAACAGAAGGGGTAATTTACACCATAAATAGAACACTGCCTGGCTTTCGTTTCCATTTACTCAGTACTACATCTCATCATGGTCTATTATACGAATGGACCAGAGTCTCTGTTTCTCGAGTCTAATTCTAAATTTAGCTCAAAGTGAGAGTAGAAATGGCAATGCTTTGGATCGGGCTGGTTTACCAGGATCCTGCCCCAAGCCTGTGCCGCTGCCACTGGCCTCTCCGGCCCTTGCCCTATAAACTTTCTTTTGGAGGACTGCAGGAGTTGCAGGTTGTAGTTAAATTTCATCGTTCATTTTCCTGTTAATGTGGTGTTCGGTGTAATACCCATTTAAGTGAGCTTGGGTAAGAGTCAAGGTAGTGAATGTAGGAATCATCGCAGCCTCATCATGGAAATCTCTAGAATTCTAAAGAATTCTTTATTGACAAGCTAATGCTAGAGGGACATAGAAAAGCTGTCAGCATGGGTAGAAATTTCTAGTTTGTCTAAGTCGATGACTCCACCGACATACATGCCTATAAATAGTTGATTGGGTTGGGCGTGCAAGTCAGCCAGGTGAGCTGAGTGGCGTGAGTGATTGGTGAGAGAAAGTGTGAGGGAAGTGTGTGTCGGAGTGTATGATTGGTGAGAGAGAGTGAGTCTGTCTGTTGTGTCAGTGAGTCCGAGTGTGTGTCGGAAAAATCATAGTGAATTGTGTGGTATATATTGTGATCTTGTGTGTGTTTTGGAAATTTAAATCTGAGCGTTATTTGGTATAATTACTTGGATCAATAAAGTAATTACGTTACTTTTCACGTGTTGATTTTGATCCCAACAAAGTGGTATTAGAGTTCCTGGTTGGGAGATTCTACTAGTGTTATCAGAGCGGGTCAATCTTCAAGCCTATTTAAGCTACTGGTGGTTCCGGAACTGTTGGTTAAGCTTCTTGTGTTGTGTGCAATTTAGTATTGCAGAGCTTGATTAAGGAATCAAGCTTGCTTGATGTTGGTAAATTTAGGCCGAGTCACGATGCGTGACCTATAGTTGGTCAATGGGATTACGAAGCTTAACAACCGAAACTACAACATCTGGTCGATATATATGGAGTCGTACCTCCAGGGCCAAGACTTGTGGGAAATAGTGAATGATAATGAGGTAGTACCACTAGAAGATTCCGCAACTCTGAAGAAATGGAAAATCAAACCTGGTAAGGCAATGTTCATCATTAAGACCACGATCAAGGAGGAGTTGCTAGAGCACGTTCGGCAGGCGAAGACACCAAAGGAGGCATGGGACACTTTAGCTACACTATTCTCGAGGAAAGCACAACACAAGATTACAACTTCTCAAGAACAAGCTCCTCTCAGTCACACAGTGCAACATGACCATCGACCGGTACTTCACCAAGGTAAAGTTTCTCTGCCATGAAATTTCTACGTTAGACCCTTCTTCCAGTATATTGGAGCCCAAGATTAGTAGGATAATAATCCATGGACTGAGACTGGAGTATAGAAGTTTTATTAGTGTGATACAAGGTTGGTCTACCCAAGCTTCTCTTGTCGAGCTAGAGAATTTGCTGACTGACCAAGAAGCGTTAGCTAAGCAAACATTTGGAGCCTCATCCAAGAACAATGAAGAAGCACTCTTTACCAATACTAGCAAGCATCAGTTCAATAGAAGTATCCACCAGAGGATGAGAAATGATGGTGGTAAAGGTGACCGACAAGAGAGGCAACAATCAGGGGAAGTGTAAAAGAAAGGCCATAAGGAAGGCCAATCACAGCAAAATAAGAGATTTGAAGGAAGGTGCTATAATTGTTGAAAGAAATGTCACATAAGCAAAAATTGTTGGTCGAAGAAAAGGACGGTAGTGAGCAACGTAGTCACGCATGCTAAATTAATGAGCGAGGATGAATGGGACATCAAAGCCTCTTTTGTTGTGGTGGAAGAGCTTCCAAATGTCAGGGAAGTTGAAGCCAATTTGCAAAAGATGGGTGAGCAAATTGTCCATGTACATCCTATACTAGAAGCAATTGAAGAAGTACAAAGTAAGAAGGATGATGTTGAGGACGAGGCAAGGCAGAGTCCCTGGCATTTGGGACTCCATTGCATAGGAATGGACGATCAATCATTAGCGGTAAGTCCACAGCCTCAGAGATCAGAAAGAGCTGGTAAGTTAGATCCCAAGTACGCTAATACTGCATTAATCCAAGGAGGCGTCAAAGAGCCAGAGGCATGCGAAGAAGCATCTCAGGACACTAAGTGGGTAGATGGGATGAGAGAAGAGATACGTGCTGTGGAGGAGAATCAAACTTGAGAGTTAGTGTTGCAGTCGAAAGTGGTAAGACTCATCTCATGCAAATGGGTTTACAAGGTCAAGACTCGTCCTGACGAATCAATTGAGAGATATAAAGCTTGACTAGTGGCTCAAGGATTCTCTCAAGAGTATGGGCTAGATTACGATGAGACATTTAGCCCAGTTGCAAAGATTATAACGGTACGAGTCTTGCTAGCACTTGCAACAAGCAGAGACTGGAGGTTATCGCGGATGGACGTGAAGAATGCCCTTCTACATGGAGGGTTAGATTGTGAAATATATATGGTCCAGCCAAAGAGGTTCGAAGATAAAGTCCACCTCGACTATGTCTACAAGTTGAAAAAGGCGCCTTGTAGATTGAAGCAAGCTCCTAGAGCATGGTATGGCAAGATTGCGAAGTTTCTAATAGAGAGTGGCTATTCTGTGACACATGCAAATTCAAGCCTATTTGTCAAGGCAAGAGGAGGAAAGGTCGCAATTGTGCTGATATACGTAGATGACCCCATCATCACTGGTAATGATGAATTAGAGATTTGCTAGACAAAGGAGAACTTGTCAGTACGCTTCCAAATGAAGGAGCTTGGAGAGTTGAAGCACTTCCTCGGATTAGAGGTCAATCGAACCGAGGAAAGATTATTTATGTGCCAGCAGAAGTACGCAAAGGATCTGCACCAGAGGTTCGAGATGCTCGAGTGCAAGCCCATCTCAATGCCCATAGAAGTCAATGCCAAGCTATGTGCTCATGAAGGCAAAGACTTGGTGGATAGAACAATGTATCGACAACTGATTGGTAGCTTGATCTACCTAACATTAATCAGATCAGATATCTCGTACGCAGTTGGTGTAGCAAGTTGATACATGCAAAATCCTAAGAAGCCTCACTTGGAAGCAGTGCGACGAATACTCAGGTACGTCAAGGATACTATTGACTTTGGTCTCTTTTATAATAAAAATGATGAGTTGAAGATAGTCGGGTATTGTGATGCTGATTACGTTGGAGACCACGATACTCGATGATCAACAACTGGGTACATATTCAAGCTTGGATCTGGGACAATCTCCTGGTGTAGCAAAAGACAGTTGACCATATCTCTGTCAATGAAGCTAAGTACAGAGTGGCAGCAATGGCAGCTCAAGAAAGTACGTGGCTAATGCAACTGATAAAGGATCTACACCAATCTACAAAATATGCAGTACCACTTTAGTATGATAATCAGTTAGCTATTTGACTAGCAGAAAATCCAGTTCTCCATACTTGAACGAAGCATGTAGATGTGCATTATCATTTTCTAAGGGATAAGGTACTGCAAGAAGACATAACAATGCACCAAGTCAGAAGCGAAGATCAAGTCGCAGACTTAGTCACCAAGGGACTCAGCACTGCAAGATTCCAGAGGCTGCGAGGGCAACTGAGTATGAGACCGAGAGATAATGGATTGATGTTGAGGGGTTGTGTGTAGAAATCATCACCGCCTCATCATGGAAATCTCTAGAATTCTAAAGAATTCTTTATTGACAAGCTAATGCTAGAAGGATCTAGAAATGCTACGTCAGCATGGGTAGAAATTTCTAGTTTGTCTACGTCGGTGACTCCACCGACATACACGCCTATAAATAGTTGATTGGGTTGAGAGTGCATGTCAGCAAAGTGAGCTGAGTGGCATGTGTGATTGGTGAGAGAGAGTGTGAGGCAAATGTGTGTCCATGTGTGTGATACGGTCCAGATGGAATTCGATTTCATCAGTAGATTGGACAACTTGAAGGTTCAAAGGGTGCTCAAGAGACCGGTTTGACCGAACCGGTTTGACTAAACAGTCACCGGTATCCGTTTTCAACGAAAGAGCATAGTTTTTCACATGGAAACAGGCTTCCAAGCAAGACATATGCTTTCCAATGGACTATGGTGATTTTTGGTCATATTCCATTGTTTAGGCCCACATTTTCATGTTTTTTCGGTTTTAGTGGCATTTTTATAATTTCCATTTCTTGTGGGTCCTTTCGTAAATTTTAATTATTCGGCGTTTAGGGTTTCTTCTTCGGTACTAGGCCGTTAGACTGATTGATTATTTATTAAAGTTGAGTTTTTTTCTCCGTTTTTGGTTTTCTCGACATTCACGTGAATCACGAGGTTCGATCTATCCGCGATCGTCGATCCCGCTCGACCTGCTGCATCAGTGTGTGACAATGGGTGTCTCAGTGTGTGATTGGTGAGTGCGTGTCAGTGTGTGTTGTGTTCATGAGTCCGAGTGCGTGTCGGAAAAATTATAGTGAATTGCGTGGTGTCTTGTGGTTCTGTGTGTGTGAGTCTGGGTGATTTAAATTCAAACAGTACTTTGTGTAATTACTTTGATCAATAAAGTAATTACGTTATTTTTCACGTGCTGGTTTTGATCTCAACAAAGTGTTATTAGAGTTTCTGGTTGGGAGATCCTTCAGTGAATGTAATTTTTCTCTTGAAATTTTGCCGAAAAAGTACTTTTCATGAAAAAAAAAAATTTGGAAAACGGCATATTCGTTATAGGGATTATTAAGTCTCATGGCATATGTTTTGGACTGGTTTATCATTTGAATTTCTTTTAAATAAATCTCTTGGATTAAGTCGATCTTCTGTCCTTTTGGCAGCTATTACGAATTCAGTAAAGAGCTTGCAAGGGAGGTTCTCATTAGGCTAAAGCCCAGGAACAAACACGTGCCCAGCCATATGCCTGGAATGGATGACCAAGTTGAAAAAGTGCTGAAGTTGTTAGACACGGAGTCTGGTGGCATCCGCTCTGTTGGGATCCATGGGATGGGTGGTATTGGAAAGACAACTCTTGCCAAGGTTCTTTTCAACAAACTCTCGCTGTCGTTTGATAGTTGCTGCTTTCTTGTCGACATACGAGAATCCTGGAGACGCCATGGTATGGAGCATTTGCAGAGAGATCTGCTGAGCAATCTTGATCCGAAATTAAAAGTCCCAGCTCATATAACTGACCCAGCTCTGATGATCAGAAAGAATTTTCGGAAGAAGGTGTTAGTCGTTCTTGACGATGTCGACAAGAAGGAACAGATTGATGGACTTCTAGGGGAGACTAATCGCTTTGCCTCGGGAAGTAGGATCATCGTTACAACGAGGAACGTCGGAATTTTGCAATTAGAACTTAAATCATTTGATGAGATTTTCGAAATGGAGGGAGTGACTTTCATCCATGGTCTCCAACTCTTTAGTCACCATGCTTTTGGAAGAGATTCCCCCCCATGCAACTTTGAGTCTCTTTCAGAAGAAGTTGTTCGATCTTGTAAAGGACTTCCGTTGGCCCTGGAGGTACTGGGCTCGTTTCTTTGCCAGAAAGACAAGAGCGTATGGATAGATACAGTCAAAAAGCTGGAGAAAGTGCCTGACCGAGCAATCCAGGACAAGCTAAAGATTAGCTATGAAGCACTTGAGTATGAGCAACAGCAAATATTTCTTGATATTGCTTGCTTTTTTGTAAATGCTGAGAAATCGTACGTGTCTTATATGTGGGAAGCTTGTGGCTTTTACCCTGCTTTGGGACTAGATGTCCTTGTTTCTATGTCTCTTATAAAGATTGTTGAAGATGATAAGATCTGGATGCATGACCATCTCCGGGACCTGGGAAGAGAAATCGTCCGAGGAGAAGGACTACAGCATCCTAGGAGGTGCAGCAGATTGTGGGGACATTGTGAGGAAATGATGGATGTACTGAAATATAGAGAGGTAAGTTAAGACAGTTAAGAGGAAACAGATGGAGTAAATTCCATTGACTTTGGCTCTTGAACTAGCTTCTCTACCTCCCTTGTCTATCCTGCTATTCTCACTGTGTCTTTTCTTGTTAACAGGGCAAGGAAGATATTGTAGGGCTCCGTCTAGACGGAACATACCCCGATTCAACAGGAGAGCTGCTTTCCGGTTTACGCAATCTGAGGTTCCTTTCATTGGAAGAGACAAAATTCAGCAAAAATTTCCAGCATCCCCTTCCAAACTTGAGATGGTTGTCATGGCGGCAATGCCCAGGTTTTGATGCTAAGCACCAGAACATAAGGAAGCTGGTCATTCTCGAATTGCAGCATAGTTCCATCAGCACGAAGTGGAATGGGTGGGAATACATTGAGGTACGATATACCATAAAATAGATTATTATGATCCTAGTACTTACCAAGTTTGTGTAAACCACTTTCCCCATCTTCTGCAATCCTACAGATGGTGCATTTGAAGGTTCTTGATCTCACAAACTGCAGCAAGCTGAAGTCTACGCCGGATTTCTCTAGGATCCCAAACTTAGAGCGATTGACTCTTTGCCAATGCTCCAATCTTGTTAAGCTCCATGACTCCATTGTCAGTCTGAAGTACCTGAAATATCTGAATCTCAATTACTGTTCTTCACTCCATACATTGCCCAAAGAAATAGGTTCTTTGCAAAATCTGGAGCAAATGTATTTGCATGGTTGCACGAAGTTGAAGAACTTCGAAAACTCAATCAGGAGACTCAAGTCTTTAGTTGCATTAGATCTATCAGGTAAAGAAGATTTAATCGACCGAATCATACCCATTTTCAACTTGGTGGTCTCAGGGAGCCTGAGTTCATTGGATGAGGATGTGGATTGGTCGTATCTGTCAAGTTTCTTTGATCAATCCTTTTTGGGGCTAATGACAAGTATGGCAAAGCAACTGATAGGTTCAGCATTTTATGGTTTGCGGTATCCAGGAGCAGAGCTTCCCAACATATTCAGTGATCTTAAAGCACTGGCAAAGCTGGATATATCATATTTGTCAGTGGGTTCACTGCCAGAAGAAATTGGAAATCTGGAAAACCTTCGAGAACTAAAGGCGAGGCGGTCTTTCTTGGTCAGACTGCCTAAATCGATAGGGCTGTTAAAAAGAGTTGAGACGCTTGACTTGGCAGGAAGTTTTTCACTGGAAGAAATTCCTGTAGAAATTGGAGGTCTCTCTAGTTTGAGAAGGTTGAACTTATGGGGCACAGCCATCCACCGTTTGCCATCAACAGTCACTGAGCTTTCTTGTCTCCAGTCTCTAAACTTAGCCTTTTGTTACAACCTCGGAAAACCAGAAAATGGTGCCTCTTGTTTGACCAGTCAACCGGTCAGATCTTCAGAAGAGGTACTACCATCTAAATCCTACAAGGATATCACTGCTCTGCCAACCAGCTTTGATGGTTTATCACAGCTGGAGAAACTTGAATTAGACTGCGAACACTTGGAATGCATCCCCGTGCTCCCTTCCAATTTGCAACGACTACTTCTCAATCAGTTTGATCTTGGGGTAAAACTGCCAGATGTATCCAACACCAAGAATTTGACATTTCTGTGCATCTCTTTTTCTGGGGAACAGTCACAACACGAGACTCTGGCATGTTTTCCAGAAAGTTTGAGGGAACTGTGCCTCATAGGTGCTGCTGCTTTGCCTGATCTGTCAAATCTGAAGAATCTGCAGAAGTTAGTGTTACAGCAGAGCAAATCCCTGAAAGGGATTCCAGGGCTCGGGAGATTGGAATCATTGAAGGAGCTAGATATTCGCAAATGCGAGTCCTTAGATTCGTTAGAGAATCTGTCAGAGTTGAGTAACCTAAAAGATCTAAGCATAATATATTGTCCGAAACTGAATGTTGTCGAAGGACTTGATGGATTGCCCCTGGTCCATAAAGATGTGCATTTCGGTGACTGTCAATGCCGGGAATGTCTGTCGGAAAAAAAAGGGTTATCGGCATCGATGATGAAAGAATGCCTATGTTCATTTGCTTATGCAGTGAGGAATTCCTGATTGAACACTACAGGGAGAGGAAGGGAACTGATGAAGGTCATGGGAGTGAACAAGAATTCGATTTTTGATCAAGGTGAGTGAGAACCCTTCTGAAAGAAATTTTAATTCAAGCTCTTCTAGCTTGTTATTTAAATTGCAAACTAAAAACTTAGCTGAATGCAAGTGCCTCTGTACAAACTTTTATACTTGAGACAGGCATCATATAGTGTCACAGATTGAACTCCAGGTCTAGTATGGCTGAACCAGGGCTGTCTCTCAGATGAAACTAAGGATCTGCTCAGAAACTTAAAAAGAAGGGGGGAAAAACAGATCAGAACATCTGTCTGTTGTTTTGTTTTTGCTATGCTGACTTTGAGGAAGTTTTTTGGTTTCTTACCATGAAACAGAGCCCAGATTGAGATCTGATTCTTAGTGATTCCTTTCCCTGTCATAGACAAACTGTTGCTACTGTTGCTTCTTCATATTGGTCCTAATCTGTATGTGTAATCAAGATGCAGGTCAAGGGAGTTGATGTATAGAGTATTTGTCCATTTTCAGAAACGTATTCTTAGATTTGAAATCAAACATTCACGAACATGAGGAAAACTGGACAAAAGCATCCTCCTTTTTCCACGACATGTTGTAACATAACTGCTTATTGCCTTCTGCATCGCTGAACAGCTTTTTGTGTGTTTCATCGGTCCATTACAGGGACCATACTGCCCTCCGATCGGTGACTATAAGAAGATACAGAGTTTACAGGTGCAGCCATGGTGTTTCTTGAAGGAATACCTTTCCTTTTTTGATAAGCACAGCAACCGACAACTTCTCTTTATGTAGAAGATGTCACGTCCTATCTTCTTTGGGCCATTTCATTGTACAGGACATCCGTCATAGTTGAATGCTCGCGGCTCTTTCTCTGTGCCCATTACAGCAGCTTTTGGGGCTGGGTGACGGCTTTTGGGGCTGGGTGAAGGACAGATACTCTCACTTGAATTACAAAGAACTCTCGGTAGAGACTCTGTATATGATTGCAAGTGATTTTGAGCCGATATGGTTTGCTTGAATAAATAATGCTTGAACTTGCGAATCTAGACTGGCTTGCTTCCAGGAAAGAGTAGAATCATCACCGGAGTCGCGGGTGACTGCATTCACCGAAACACGAGATTGTGCCAAGTAAGGTATTCTTGACTTAAAACGGATCCAAAACACCAACTTTCACTTGGAAATTGAACGCAGTTCTGCAGGTAAGATATAATTCTAATAACAGTTTAGAAGATCAAGGCAAGCTCGAGAGTCACGCTCATGCGCTCTCTGATGATGGATTAATCCTGCGAGCAGCAGCAACAGGCTGTGTGATGTTCTACGCAGCAAATAAAGGGCCTGACTAACAAACATAAAACTATAGATGTTCTCTTTGTAGCAGCAATCTCCGACAAACTCCCGGCAGCAGCAGCCTCCGACGAAGCAGCCCCGGCCCCAGTCCCAGCCTCTACCGGCATCCTTAGTTCTCGAGACCACCGAGGACCAGAGTCGATCCCTCCTTGAGTGACAACAGGGCGCCTCGTCGGAACCAGAATCAGTCCCTCCCTTTGCAACGACAGGGCGGCTGACTGAGGCGGGAGGTGGAGAGGATGCTGATTGTGCGGTACGGGCCTTAGGCCCTCGCCCCTGTCAAAGGCCGGCCCATGTCGAAGCCTAGAAAGGGAGCCCATTCGTCTGTTTCAATGCCTAGGCCTAGCTAGGTTTGCTGCTCGAGGCGACGTTCGTACCACCAGCGCTGCTCCTGAACCAGGCGTCAATCCATACGAATGACGCCGCCCTCCTTTTTCGTCTCTAGCGCTCGTTCGTACGTCTGATGTCGCCCAAGCTCTGACATCATCCGTACAACAGAGGTTGCTTGCCCCACAAGCTACATTGACTTGTAATTAATTTGTGTGTTCTCTCATACCTATAAATAGGACCCCTGTAATTGTGTAATGGATATAAGACAACATTCTTGACTAGGAATCATTTAATTTCCTCTCAACTACCATTCCCCGATATTCAAACCTAACATTTGGCACTGTCTATGGGAAACGAATTAGAAGCCATGGTTCGAACTCGCAGCAACCGAAGAACGACCAGTTCCGCTCGTGATCATGCATTGCGCCGTGATCCCCCACCTATGCCTGATATGGCGAAGAATGTGCCCGACGACCCCCCATACGCAAAGCCGGAGCAGGACGAGCTCCTGGAGGAACCCACCAAGCTGTGGAACAGCTCATTGAACGCCATGTCGCTACCTTGGTGGAGGCTGCGCTATCCCGAAACTGGAGCGGACACCAGGAGGGCGTCAGAGACACTGCAAATGCACCTCACACCTCTCCCCCCGTTGCGGCGGCCGTAAGTTCACATTTGGTGCCTACTCCCTCCGAGGACTATGTTTCCCAAGCAGGCACCAGTATGATCGCTGGGGAGGTGCAGAAGCTGGTACAAGACCGTGTGGCCAGGGCCCTCGAGGCCAATAACCGCCGCCGATATGGCCTCCCTGCCGTTGAGGAGGACGTCGCCAGTCCTTTCTTCACTGAAATCCAGGCGGTCACCTTGCCCCCTAAGTTCAAGATCCCGCAGATCGCTGCCTACGACAGTAAGTCCGATCTGCATGATCACCTGCGCACCCACATCAACTCCCTTTTGAGGAGAGGTACCACGGATGAGATCCAATGTCTCCTTTTCCCGGGAATGCTGAAAGGCCTCGCTGTAGACTGGTTCTACTCGCTAGAGCCAGGATCCATTTCCCGCTTCGCCTCGCTAAAAGAAAGGTTTCTGGAGCGGTTCGCGGGCTCCCTTCAGATCAAGCGCACCTCCATGGAACTCTTCGGAATGCAACAATAAGATCTCTACAAGGGGCACGCTTAAAAGGCTTCTAAACTAAAGACCTCGCAGTCCTGAGGCAACAAGACCTCTACAAGAGGCACGCTTAAAAGGCATCTAAACTAAAGACCTCAGCAATCCTGAGGCAACAAGATCTCTACAAGGGGCACATTTAAAAGGTGTCTAAACTAAAGATCTCAGCAGTCTTGAGGCAACAAGATCTCTACAAGGGGCACGCTTAAAAGGCGTCTAAACTAAAGACCTCAGAAATCCTGAGGCAACAAGACCTCTACATGGGGCATGCCCAAGGCGTCTAAACCCAAGACCTCTGCAACCCGGGGGCACGCTCAAGGCGTCTAAACACCCCTGCGATTCAGGAGCACTGGCACGCTTAACGGTGCCAAGACCAAACTAAAATAGAAACAAAGACCCACTCAAGGGCAGTTTCAACGCGTTAAAAATAAGACAAGGGCATGCAGTGATGTTACACGTTGCCTTAGGACAACCATGACCACCTATCACGATTCGATCTGATATTCGATATAAAATGACACGAAACACGACACCATATGGATATTCAAACCTTGTGATAGGCTGCTTGAGTGCACAAAGGCTTATCAAAAAGTGTATGTTATTGGAACAAGCAGAGGCACCATGAGAGCACTGCGATACTTGTAAAAACGTACACTGCCTAGAGGCTCTATAAAGCGCTGCGTTACTTATGAAATTCGGGGACTGAACATCCTACGCGAATTCATTTAACGAAGCGATACGATACTTAAAGAACAAAACTGAACAAATGGAAGTCAAAGACAAAAAGAGATTTCATTAGCTGTCTCTACAAGTCATGTTACAACTTAAGAAACTAAGAGGAGCCGGCGTTGCGGGCCTCATCCAGAAGGCACAGGCAGTCGAGACTGGGAATGTTAGCAAAATTGATATCTGGATGTAAGCACTGGAGGTCATCCCTAACAGATCGAAGGGAGTCCTCTATGGCCTTGCCTCCTCGCGTCGCCAGTTCTTCGATGAAAGCGTCACTAGACTTGAAAGCTTCCACAGTTTCCTCCCTAACGCGCTCTACCTCTCGGGCCCTCTCCGCGGCGACCTGTGACAGGGCCAAAGACGACTCTCGGATTTGCTTTGAAGCTCCTCCTTCTCGGCAGTCCACTGGGCTTGCAGTTGTTCTTTATCTGCTCTCTCCGCTTCAAGCCACTTAACCAGTTCGTTAGAATCCCAGAGCCAGTCTGTGTGGGTTCTTTCCCGCTCGTCCCTCTCAGCACTGAGTTGCCCCTTCAGGTTCTCAATGTCCTCTTCAGTGGCGTCCACCTGTGCTTTCAGGCCCTGGGCGCTGGCCCGCATACTTTGGCGCTGTTTCCGCCAATTGCGTCGCTTCACAGTTAGGCGACAAATTTGCTCCTCCAACTCTGGAATGCGGGAACGCTCTTGCTTCCATGCCTCTATCAGCATTTCGAGGACCATGGCTCCCTGTAAGCACCCAGTCAGTACTGCCTTAATAAAAAGGGGGGCTGAGGTCATAATAAAAAGGGCCTATCATGCACGTCCGCTTACCATCAAGGAATAATAACGCGCCTGGGCGAAGAGGTCCTCCAGCGTCTCAGCCTCGGGAAGCTCCCCTCTAAAGCGTTGAAGGGCGTCGGTGAAGCGCGTCTGCATCTCCAAATCATTCAGGAGACTCGAGATAGGAGGACCCTCCAAGGATAGGGAAACCTGCACACAAGGGCTGGGATTAGACGAGAGCAAAACAGCACCTTAACAGGGGAAGCCACGCCAAGCAATGAATTTACATCCTCAACGCGTTCCTCGCTCCGCTCCTCTATAGAAGGGGGACGCTCAGGACTAATCCTCACCTTGTGCCTAGTTGAAGGGCTGGCTGGTGGCAGGGAATGCGGTGCGGGGGACACCTCTGCTGGCTTCGATGCACTGGGATCGCCCTGCTCCAGGAGCGCCGCTGGAGTTGAAGTGCTGGTGAGATGAGAAGTTTTGATGCGTATCTTTTGGCGCTTCCGAATGAGTCCCCCCTCAGTCGACTCGTGCTCGGAAGGCGCCTCTTTCTCCAACACATCAGCATCGTTGTCCTGAGCCGAGGAGGTGGAGATAACTATCGCCATTTTCTTCGTCAATGCGCTTCCTCTTCTTCAGCTCCCTCAGTGTTTTCTCCTGCACTAACAGTTTGTCAATGATCTTGGCCCATTCACTCCTCTCTAAAATAGCAAAAGAAAGGAGAGTTAGAAAATTACCGAGGTGTCTTTAGGTAGCCCACACATATCCATGTAACGCTCCATCTCCGAGGAGCCTCGGACACGAGACCATACTGTAACAGGTTCTCGTCCGTAATGATACTCTGAGCGTCGCCCCTAAATTTCTCAGCATTGGCGCGCTCTTCCTTCTTCATAGACCCCCAAGGGTCTCCATCGTGGAACTCATCTCGGGGGTCTTGACGCCACTTCCAACCCTCGGCGTCCCTCATGTAAAAAAATGAGTCCTTCCACCCAGAGTTGGTGGACCCATAGTTTGTCACGAGCGCTCCATATATTTTCTTGCAACGCGGTTGGAAGTGAAAATAGCCGCTCTCGGACCTTTGGACTAACAGGTAAAAGAACCTAAACAGAAGTTTACTGTAAGCTGTCATCTATGCCCTACAGTGGAGGTAGAAAGCCGTCCACACGCGCCATGAGGTGGGGGAGAGCTGTCCAGGGGCTAGGCGGTAATACCTTAACATGGCCGCCACCGACTCAGCTAATGGCCAACGGAGGCCAGCCCTAATCTGCTCAGGGAAGATCGTGAACTCCCCTGGCTGAGGCTCGAACGGCTCTTCGCCCTCGATGGGGAAACGAGGAGCGAAATCTGCCCCTATTCTCCCCAGTTTCAGTGAGGTGAGAAATCGAGAAGGGGTGAATTTGTTGATGAAGATCTCATCACCTGTGTTCCCAATGGAGGAAACCGAAGCACTCGAGGAAGCCATGACAGCCAGGATTAAAGGAAGAGGTGTGATCGGATGTTCAAGAACGGGAGGAGGGATAGGATGCCGGAGCAAGGGAGAACGATGGAGGTTTCCAACTGAGAGGAATCGCGAGAGACAAACATGGAAGTCGGCCTACGGACAGACGAGGTGCAGTTAATGCCCTGTGGAAGGCCAAAGGGCGGCGCGTCTCTCCCGTCGCCCCTAACATGGTGGCCCACGACCCCTGACCAAACACGTGTCGCCCTAGGGTTCAACATAGGCTTTTGAATTTCAGAATTAGTTTCCCACGCCTTCTGACGCGTGAAACTCGGGGGCAAGTGTGGGGCACGGGCCTTAGGCCCTCGCCCCTGTCAAAGGCCGGCCCATGTCGAAGCCCAAAAAGGGAGCCCATTCGTCTGTTTCAATGCCTAGGCCTAGCTAGGTTCACTGCTCGAGGCGGCGTCCGTACCACCAGCGCTGCTCCTGAATTGGGCGTTAGTCCGTACGACTGACTCCGCCCTCCTTTTTCGTCTCTAGCGCTCGTCCGTACGTCTAACGCCACCCAAGCTCTGACATCATCCGTACAACAGAGGTTGCTTGCCCCACAAGCCACATTGACTTGTAATTAATTTGTGTGTTATCTCATACCTATAAATAGGACCCCTGTAACTGTGTAATGGATATAAGACAACATTTTTTTACTCGGAATCATTTAATTTCCTCTCAACTACCATTCCCCGATATTCAAACCTAACACTGACTGAGGACATTGGAGGTGGAGGTGGAGGTGGAGGTGGAGGTGGAGGAGAGAAGATGATGGATGGTTAAGTTTTACGGAATGTTTGGATGGGGCGAACGAAAGGGGAAAGGAGGGGAAGGCACGGCAAGAGAAATATTTATTTTACTTGAATTTATTATAATAAAGAGAAATAAGGAAAAAATTAATCTTACTTGTATATAATTTGTTAATTAATAGATAAAAATATTATTATTTTCATCTCAAATTTGGTTAAGACTTTTTTCTTGTATTCACTTCTCAAATATATGTTATACTTGAATTATTATCAAATATCTACTTAAAGTGGGTCAACAGAACATACACACATTCAAGTTAATTTTAACCGAAGTAACTTTCAATTAAATAATTCAATTAATCAAATATTCGTCAGGAGTTAAGAGTAGAGAGATGGCGATCCATTTCTAATTTTACATGAAAAAGTGATATCGGGGTTTTGTATTGATTTTATAAAATGAGTAATTTGATAATTTTATTTTACATAAATTTTAAATATTCGTTTCACCTCCATTTAACCACAAATCGAGAGTGAAAAAAAGGGTTTCAGAGGAGAATCGAAATGAATAATTCCCCTCCATTAAATAGAACAATCCAAACAAGGAAAAAAATTTTCATTCATTCACCCTCTATTCACCTCATCCAAACACAAAGTTGGATTTTTTTTTTGTTGTAAATAATCAAAACATTGAGGGTGTTTTGAGACTTTTCATAATTACTCCCGATGGTTTGATAAGTTGAAAGAGAGAGAGAGAGAGAGAGAGAGAGAGAGAGAGAGAGAGAGAGAGAGAGAGTAACTAAACAATGTTATGTGTTGGGCCTGTTCCCTTAAACCAAACACATTTTTTGAACATATCAGGCTACTAATCTTGGAGTTTTGGGTATGAATGCCGGGGTTTTTTTTTTTTAAATAATTTTGCAAAAAACTTATCAAGTAAAACTAATTATTGAATTACCTAAAATAAACCTTAGGTTAAACATGCGGCTTATTTAGCTTTAATTTCAATCAAAGTCAAAGCGCAGCAACCACAGCTTGAATCTGCGCTTTCCCATCCGAGCCGCAGCTAGAAGCCCAATGGGCAACCGCCCACTATTCAGTAAATGGGTTGTCTTTGATTGAATGAGTCCACAGGCCACCACGTGTGAAAGTTAAAGCTGCCCTTAAACCTTTTTTTTTTTTTTTTTTAATTTCAAATACATATATATCGATAGTGTCTGGCATTGTAACAACCGATCAATTCACTGAACGGTATATTATACGACATGAACCACTAAACCTCAGATATCGACCCCACAAGAGTTGAATCTTGGACCTCACCTACTAGTATTAAAAATATAATTGATATTTCAGGTCATTACTATTCTCTAACTTTCTATTTTAGTTATATGTTTTATTTTCAATTTTTATAATACATTTTATAAAGATTAATAATACTATAAAAAGTAATATTCAATTGTAAAATCATATCAATGTCATTACAAATTGAAAATAATATGTTTTATAGTTAATTATATAATTGATAATTTTGTAGGTAGCATGAATCGGTGCTTAGTTATTATTAATATCATCATGATATTCTTGTACTAAATAATGAGAGCGGAGGAAGGAAAACCTATTAAATTATCTCCAAAGATGAATCTCAAACAAACAATTTATTTTTTATTTAAAAATAATTTCTCTACAATTCATCTCAGTGTGAATTAGCCCACACACGCAGGCCACCATGTATTAAGTTGCTGATTGGGCTGCCGGTTGGGCTTGATGGCCCATAAGGGAAGCCCATCAACCGCATGTTTAAAATTCGGCTCGGGTGGGGAAAGCTGCCGTTGCACTTTGACTTCGATCGAAACACAAATTAGACAATTTTTCCTATTTGCACCATGCAATATTTTAGATAAACTAAAGCAGATCTCGAGAATAATTTACGGTCGAGACTGGAATTCATGAAAATATTCTTGTCGATCCTCCCAAACTGAGGATCGATTTTAAAATTGCCTATTTAAAATCGAGTAAAAGAACCACTAGATCTACCTCGTATTGATTTAAATTAGACATGTGATTTGTTTTCGACATTCGACAAATCAGTTTCACTCGAACAGTTTTTAACAAAACTCTTTTCAAAACCCCGGCCTTTATACCCAAAACTCACTAATCATGTATATTCAGTTTGTTCTATGGAAATAAGTTTAATCTTTTCAATGATCCAGTGGGGGTCGGCTTTGGCTTTTGCTATCATTAGTCCAATTCGATCGCTCCAATCAATTCCCAGGCAACTGGGATTTGATCCCCCGAGTGTGCTGACTGATTCTCCAACAGACTCGGAGACCATTCCCCTGCTTCTCCTCTGTTAATCTTCGTCAAATTCTCAAGCTTCGACAACCCTCTTGCTCTCACCTTCTAATCACTCATCAGCTACCCTCTTTAGCTCCCTTTGAGTTTGCTTGATTGCTTCTGAGAAGCGGGTCCAATGTTTTATTGAATTTTATGCCTGTGTTGTCTGGTTCTGTGTTCTAACTGGGTAAACGCTAGTCACCCTGAATCCGTTTGAATAAATGCCCCAGTGAAGCTGCCGTTTTTAGTCTACGTATGATCCATACGCTCTAACTCCTAGCCTTTTTGAGAAGTGAATGGGACACTTCTCTGCTCAAAAGTATTTTCTGCAGCGTGAAACAATCCTGGTTCTGTGTTGTTAAGTAGAAGGTTGTGGTGCTCTTGCTCTGTTTGCATTGCGGTACTTGTCCTCAATGTTGCTGCAAACATTTCTTTTTGCTGTATCAAACGCTGAACAAACAGAACATATTTCAGGTGATTCATTTTCCACGAAATAGGTGGACCCTTATTGACGCTCACGCCTGTCTTTGTCTCTGTCTCTTTTTCTCATTTATATGCCTACATGTAGTTATCACTGGAAAAGCCAATTGTTGTCTTTGTATCAATGTGGCGTTCATGGCATTTGTTAATAATTGCGTGGTATTATGTGGTGTTACTGCAATGAGAATATGGGTAATTTATAGTTAAATGGTTGGACCATCGCCTTTTTTCTTTTTCTCTATAGAATGATGAGTCATCTCCAAGCAGCCTGCAAGTACAATGATCTCCCCTCAGTTGTTGGCGCCTACACTGGCATATATTTGGCTTTTCTATGAGATAAAATTGAGATTGAGTGCAGCACTTCACGTCTTCTTTTGAGCTGCTGAAGAATCGACATGTCCTCTTGTTAAGCCTCAAACTGAAGGATCTTTGGAAAGTCTGTGCTACAGGGAGGGAGGTCAATCACTAAAAGAAATTCCAATCGCTGAAATGAAATGAAGTCGCTAGAACAGCTACTGTTGCAAATATTAGATTCATCGGAGAATAGGGACACAAAATATTTGCATATTCTTCTATCCTAACCTCGATGTTGTGCTACAGGAGAGAACATCTACAGTTTCACTTTTGTTTTCTGAGCTCCTTATTTTGCTGTGCGCAGAACATCACAACGTCTGTTGCTTGCTGCTGCGTGCAGTACAGGATTGCATCAGTTCAGACGGTACGACTCTTTTGATAGCTAGCTTGGATCTTCTCAGATATTATTGGAATATCTTGCCTGCACTCAATTTCCAAGGAGATAGTCAATACACCTTTTGGATTCGTAAGTTATTCTTCGCGTCATCGGCGAATAATACCTTACTCGGTACAATGTTGCCGTGCGGTAGATGCAACCATCCATGGTTTTGATGATTGTTTCAGCGGGAAATGCCTTGTTACCTTTTTCCTTTTCCTTTTGCGACAAAAGTGTAAAGCTTGGCAGGCATATGAATGAGAATAAGATGCCTTTCTTCTTCCTGCTGCGTTAGATGAATGATTATAACTTTTCGGTTTCCTTGCGCATTACAGAATGGCATCACCCAAGTGATTCTATCCTTTCTACGAATGAAATTCAGTCTAGACTCGTGCATTTGAACGTTATTTAAACGATCAAACCACATCGGCTCCCGCAACTCATATATACAGATAGTCTCCGAGAGGATTGTTTGCAATTGAAGTGAGAATATCTGTCCACTTCTGCCTGTGCCCTAAAAGCTGCCATGGACGGGAAGAAACAGCCACAGGCGGTGTTCAAGCACGACGTCTTCTTGAGCTTCAGAGGGAAAGACACTCGTGAAAATTTCACGGATGTCCTCTACCATAAAATGTCCATTTTTCAAGTATTCATAGACGAGAAAGAGCTCTCGGCCGGTCAGACAATCAACCAGGTTTTGGTGGCCGTCGAGGACTCCAGGATATGCATGCCGATCCTCTCCCCAAGCTTCGCATCCAGCAAGTGGTGCCTCCGCGAGGTGGCAAAAATGGTCGAGCTCAAGAAGGAGATTGTACCGGTCTTCTTTGGTGTGACTCCCGACGACGTCAAGCTGCGGACTTCCGTGTACACAGATGACTTGGAGAAGCTCAAGAAGGAGGGGGAAGATAAGGTGAAGCCCTGGGAAGATGCTCTCAAACAAGTTGCCAGGATCAAGGGGTTCGAATGGAGAAAGGAAGGGTACGTAATTGATCTGTCCCACACCAATATGAGCTCCTTTCCATTAACTTTTTCAATTTTATTATCCATTCTCTGGTTGTTTCCTCGCATCCCAACGTGTTCGTTTGATCCATCACAATTAAATAATAAATTATGGAAAAAAGAAATTTTTATCCAAAGTATCAACGCACATGACTCACACATGAATATTAAAGGTGGATTTATAAATCTTTTTATTTAGTTAAATTGATAAGAAACTAAGCATATAAATGATTAGAAAAAGGCTTAGGTAGAGTTAGCGTTTCGGAATATGAAGTCCCAAGCTTGCAATACGTCGACTTCATGAGGCTCGGCTTATTTCCACTCTTGTGGCATCCGGGTGGCTCGTTAATGCCCATCAACAAGACTTCTATATATTTCCCGAACCCATGGATTCTTGTGCCACACGCTGATCAGGAGTTGTCAGAAGCAATTAGTCAACTTTGATTGATTGATCTTATGAAGAAACTATGAAGGGTACACGAAAAATTCATTATCCACATGAAGCTACTACGATCGTACGTATAGTTGACATTTACGAAACTAATCCTATTAACCAGTGAATTTAACTTGTATCAATAGGTACAAAGATTAAGTATTCCGAAGACTGTTCTTCTCCATGTCCTCTTCTATATATGTTTCTTCCCGTACCTGCTTCTTCATTAATAAACTAAGGTTATTCGAATAAACTTGTCAATTTTTGCAGTTTTTAGCTGTTCTTTGGCTAACTTAACTTTACATCCTACTGCAGCTACACTGAATTCACAGACAAACTCGTCAATGATCTTCAAAAGAAACTCATGCCGAACCGCCAACTCGTGCCTGACTATCTAGTTGGAATTGGCGATAAAGTTAATGAGGCGAAGAAGCTCTTGGATACCAAGTCAAATGATGTTCGGTTCCTAGGAATCCATGGAATGGGCGGTAGCGGCAAAACGACACTTGCCAAGGTTCTATTCAATGAACTATTGTCGACATCGTCGCCCAGCTTTCAGTGTTGCAGCTTTCTCGCAGATGTTCGAGAAACATCAAACCGTCCTGGTCGTATGAGTATTTGCAGGAGAGTCTACTACGCAGTCTCAGCCACGAAGACACTACTAGAATTGCCAACCCAATGCAGATGATACGGAAGAACTTCCGAAAAAAGAAAGTGCTGATTATTCTTGATGATGTCGATCAAAAGGACCAAATTGAGAAACTTGTTGGGAAGGGCGAGTACTTTGGTCCAGGAAGTCGGATAATTGTCACAGCAAGGGATTCGGGAGTTCTGCGAATTTGCTGCAAGTCTGTCACTGTGATGGAAGGCCTAAAAGAGGAGGAAGCGCTCGAACTTTTCAGTTGGCACGCTTTTAGGGGGAGCTCTCCTACTCAAGAGGAGGAGGATCTTGCAAAGAAAGCTGTCTCGGCTTGTGGTGTGCTTCCTTTACCTCTCGAAGTAGTAGGCTCCTTCCTCAATGGCAGAAAGAAAAGCATATGGGATGAAACCATAAAGAGATTAGAGAAAGTGCAAAATCAGAAGGTGAACGAGAAGTTGAGGATCAGCTACGATGCCCTTGAGTACGAGCAACAACAGATGTTTCTCGATATTGCTTTGTTCTTCAATAAGAAGGAAAAGTCGTACCCGATATACATGTGGGAGGCTTGTGATTTTTGTCCAGAGACGGGACTAGATGTCCTCGTTTCTTTATTGTTGGTAAAGGTGGATGAAGATGATAAGTTATCGATGCATGACCATCTAGTAGCCCTTGGCAAGGACATTGTTCATGGAGAAGCATTGCAGTATCCTTTTAAGTGCAGCAGGTACTGGGACCGCGAAGGTGGGAGTCTGCATGTACTCAAAAGCAAAGAGGTAAGGTAACTGTATGTATAATAAGAGGAAAACCAATGGCTTTATTACTTACTAATATGCTAATCTACATATGTGGTAGCATGCCTAGTTTCTCATCTTTGCATTGGCTTGCAATTGGCAGGGTAAGGGAAAGATTGTAGGGCTCCGGCTGGACGGATCATACCCTAATTCAAACGGAAATGACTTGGTCGGCCTGGACAATGTAAGGTTCCTATCGTTGGAGGAGGCGAAATTGGGGGAAATGTTCGATCACTATCTTCCTGAGTTAAGATGGCTATCATGGCATCATTTACCTTCAAGTTTCAAGACTGCCAATCTAAATATTCAGAAGCTGGCCATTCTTGAACTGCCGCATAGTTCCATCAGTGAAAAGTGGAGCGGATGGAACGACATCCGGGTAATGTGTTATGTGACTTGGTATATACAGATGCATCAAATGAAATAATTTATATATATTTTTTTCTATTCCTATATAATTATTTTTGCCTGACTGTTTGCAATTTCCGCAGATGATGCATTTGAAAGTTCTTGATCTGACAGACTGCAGTGGGATGACCACCACGCCGGACTTCTTGGGGATGCCAAGCTTGGAGAGATTGGTTCTTTCCCAGTGTGCCAATCTTGTTGAACTTCATGGTTCCATTGTCTATTTGGAGAACCTAAAGTTTATAGATCTCAGCAGCTGTTCTTCTCTTTCCAAGTTGCCGGAGGAGTTCGGTCGTCTGGGATTGGGAAGCTTGGAGCAAATGTCTTTGCACGATTGCTCGAGTCTCCAAAAACTCCCCGACTCATTTGCAGAATTAAATTCCTTAGCTGTGTTGGATATGTCAAGGAAATTGTTTCCTCTGCTCAAACTGTTCCAATTGCTTGAGTTGCGAGTGAAAGGTGGCGTAGCGTCATGGGATGAAGATATGGATCTATCAGTTATGACCGATTTCTTGGATCAAAACTATATAGTGCAGCTGGGACGTATTGCAAAATTATATATGGATTTGTTACCTCGCCTGCTGAGATCTTTTGGGGAGACAAAGCTTCCTGACAACTTTGGGAATCTTAAAGCACTAACGAAGCTGGATCTGTCGTGTACACGGAACACACACTTGCCGGAGTCCCTTGGAAATCTAGAGAACCTCAGAGAACTAACTGCAAGATGGTCTCGCTTGTTTACGCTTCCTGAATCTATATGAAAGCTGAAGAAGCTTGAAAGTTGAAACACTGGACATGGGTTTAAGTTCTAGCCTAGTAGAACTTCCTGAAGAGATCGGAGACCTCTCCAGCTTGAGAACATTAAACTTGTTGTATGCTTCCATCTACCAATTGCCATCAACGGTAGCTCAGCTCCGTCATCTTAAATCGCTGAACTTATCGGGTTGTCGTTCCCTTGGTGAAGCCATAAAGGCTCCGGCCAGCTCGAAGAATTCATGTTTCGGCAGCTCTTCTGAGAAAGCACCACGCAGACGCCATCGCAAAGGTACCACTCCTCTACCGACCACATTCGTTGATTGTTCTTATCTCGAGGTGCTGGAGATATGTTGTAAGCATCTGAACCATATACCACCACTCCCATCTAGTTTAAGAAGGCTCGCTCTTGACAGCTTTCATCATGAGGTGAGGCTGTCGGCCACATCCAACCTGGAGAAACTGGGATCCTTAAGTGTCTGTTGTGTCATACAAGGATCCAAATGCGAGAATCTGACATGCTTGCCGCCAAGTTTAACGGAACTGCGCATCATATACTGTGCCTCTTTGCCCGATCTATCGCACTTGAACAATCTCCGGAAGTTCGTGTTGGTGGGGCGACATTCATTAAAACAAATCCGAGGTCTGGGGAAGTTGGGCTCATTGCAGGAGCTACGCATCAGCCACTGCGATTCCCTTGAATCGTTGGAGAGCCTCGAAGGGTTGTCAAAGCTGAAGTTCATATCTGTACGCAAATGTCCATCACTCCAAGGACTCAAAGAACTCGACAAACTCTCTCTGGTCGAGAAAGACGTGCACCTTCGTGGTTGTACATGCGAAGAATGTTCTACAGAGTACTGCGGATTCTCAGTGAAGAGAACGCTCACAAATTGGATATCTGAGATGGGGATTCCCCGTTCAGATCTACCGTTGAATGTTCAGCAATATTTAGAAACACCGGATAAGACCACCTCTAGCTGCTTAGCCATCCGGGTTAAGAGATTCATCCCCGCATGTATGGGGAAAAAGTACTCAATTTTCTGTTGACCATCGGATACTCTCTCGGAAACTCCAACATGCAGCAAAGCATCGAGGTAATGCTGGTTCCTTCCTTCCAACATTGTCTTACAACGTATATTCGGTGATTAAAACTGAGATTTTATCGATCGATGATGTCCGTGTTGTAGGTGAACAGAAGTTGGTACGAGGTTGTGGGTGGACACAGCACGTCAAGATTAATCCTTGGGGAGTGCCTCAGATCATCACCATGAGATGTCCCAGGAGTCAGTCCATCATGTAACCCAAGAAACAATATTTGTTTATTTTTCTTTAAATAAGTGTGATTTGTGTGATGACTTAATGGTTATAAAAAAAAACTTTATTTCTATTCCCAAATAGCTAAAAATGAAAGTTCTAAAAAATTTAAGCTTGTACTTTCAGAATTTGTTCGGTTTATCCCCATTCTAATCCATTTATTAAAAATTTTAAAATTAAATCTTGACCATTTAACTAACTGTTTTAGTTCTCCATCTTCTAAGATTAAATTTGAGCAATCAATATAAATCCATGCATTTTAAATAAATGTACAGTATCATTCTGACCAATTTTAGGTTTTGCATTGTTTTTTCATATTTCATCAATTTCTGTTGTGTTTTTACACCATTTCTAGACAATAAATAAAAACAATACAGAAAAAAATGAAAAATGCAATCGGAGAATGGAATCGGAGGAAGGGCGCTCACGGCCATTAGCGGTCTGGTCTCCACCGTCGGCCTCCATTGCCCGTCTCCTTTTTCTTTTTCGAAAAATGAAAATCACAGATTTCTTTTTATTTTCTGAAAATTTGTTTGTAAATAATGTCCTGTGCGTGGAAAAACAAGTTGAAGTTACTATCTAGGTCATAAATAAGACAATTTCTGAGAGTACATACCTAAATTTCCAATTACTTTCACTCTTAGCTGTATTTGGGAAATAGGGATAAAAGGCAGAATTCCTTTAATTTTATATATGTTTAATTAATTAATATATGTTACTGAATGTATGAATGTGTGCAATGCTACTGTAAATGTAATGTATGGTGAACCTTCCTTCTCTCAAGTAAAAGTGATGCATTCTACTATTCTAGTGTGTGCTTTCATTTATTCGATTCTTCGGATCTAAGCACCCTGCAAAGGGACAACCAGGTAAACAACGCGGTAGAGTTTGCCTTCTTTCCAAGTCATAGGCCCAACCAACCGAGAAATTCTTAGGTCATCATATCTTGTCAAAATTGAAGTTCATATCTGTATGCAAATGTCCATCAATCCGAGGACTCGAAGGACTCAACATACGCTTTCTGACCGAGGAAGGTGTGCACCTTTGGGGTTGTGCGTGCCAAGAATGTTCTACAGAGAGCAGCGGATTCTCGGTGAAGAGAGAGTTCACAAATTGGATGTCCGAGATGGGGATTGCGCGTTCAGATCTTCCATTGAAGGTTCAGCAAAATCTAGAAGACACTCCGGATAGGATCAGCTCTAGCTGCTTAGCCATCCGGGTTAAGAGATTCATCCCGGCATGTATGGGGAAAAAGTACTCACTTTTCTATTGACCATCGGATGCTCTCTCGGAAACTCCAACGCGCAGCAAAGGATCCAGCTGATGCTGGTTCCTTCCTTCCTTCCTATCATTGTCTTACAACGTACATTCGGTGATTAAAACCGAGATTTTTTCTATCAATGGTGATTGATGTTCATGTTGTAGGCGAACAGAAGTTTGTACGAGGTTCTGGGTGGACACGGCACGTCAAAATTAATCCTCAGTGAGTGCCGCAGATCACCACCATGAGGTGTCCCAGAAGCAATTCTTTTCTTTTATCAAAAAATATTTTCTTTTCTTTGAACAAGTGTGATTTGTGTGATGATTTAATGGCCTTTTTTTTTAAAAAAAAGCCACATTTCTATTCCTGAATAACTAAAGATGAAAGTTCTGAAAAATTTAGATATGTACTTTCAGAATTATTAGGTTTATGGCCATTCTAATCCATTTATTAAAAATTTTAAAATTAATTCTCAACCATTTAACTATTTTAGTTCTCCATCTTTTAAGATTAAATTTGAGCAGTCAATGTAAGTTCATCCATTTTAAATAAATGTACAATGTCTTTTTTTCCTCAAGAAATGTAGTGTTATTCTCACCAATTTTAGATTTTGCATCAGCTTTTCATATTTCATCAATTTCTGTTGAGTTTACTACTATTTCTAGATTAAAAAAATGACAAAAATGAAAAATGCAATCGAAGAATGGAAGAGGAGAAGGGCACTCACGGCCATTTAGCGGTCCACACTGTTGGCCTCCCTGCGCCTTCTCCTTTTTCATTTCTAAAAAGACAAAAATAAGAGATTTTCTTTTTATTTTTCTGAAAATTTGTTTGTAAGTAATGTCCAAGTTGAAGAATTACTATTTTGGCCATAAATAAGACAATTTCTGAGAGTACATACTTAAACTTCCAATTATTTTCTTTTTTATTTTAATGAGGATCAACGATACTCTATTTAAATAACTAAATAAGAATATAAAAAATATATAAGAATATAAAAAATATACAAGAATATACGAGCCCATCTGTTAGACTCATGAGGCTCTTGCCACAAAAAGCAAGTTACTTATTAGGAGATGTCCCAATTTGCAAGTAGTAATTTATCATCTGTCCTAATTTTCTTAGGTAGACTAGAAAAACTTAGTAGATGAGATTTTACAGTAAGATTAATACAAGGTAAAAGTTTCTCCTGAGAGAAGGGAGCAATGACAAAAATGAAGTCATTTCGAGCCTTCCAGATAAAATAGATACAAGCTTGCTATAACAATCTGACTATGATGGATTGGAGGCCATTGCCCTGATACTTCCTGATGGTCCATAGTAGCTCAGTGTCCAATTATAAATGCTCTTTTGGTTACCATTAAGGCTGAGAATGTGTTCCCATTTGGTCGAGTGGAAGAACAAGCAAAGAATAGATGATTTCTTGTTTCTTGGATCTTATTATAAAAGATGCAATTGGAGTTGGTGCCAGGTTTCCATCTCCAAATCCTATCTAGCATGTTGAGCTTGTTTTTTATGGACAACCATGAGATGAATGTGTGTCTAGGAATGAGTGGTTGCAACCACAATAGCTTGTGCCACAGTACTAGAATTCCTTTAGATATGAGATAATCCCACGTGGTAGTAGTGGTATATGTCCCCTCGGAATTGGGGAGCCATGTGATTCTGTCTTCTCGAAAAAGGGACGGTTGGATGTGTGATACTTGCTGTTGTATGATTTGCATTAAGATTGATCTGCATAGCCTCCAGTTCCATCCATCCTTATTAATCAACTAGGCCACCGTGTCATATAAGAGCAAGTTAGTATCACTTACATCGTTATCAGAAATTCCCAGTTACTTTCACTCTTAGCTGTATTTAGGAAATGGGGATAAGGCAGAATTCCTTTTCTTTTTTTGGTAATTGTGGAATTCCTTTTAAGACTTTATATATGTTTAATTAATTAATATATGTTCCTGAAAGTGGGAATGTGTGCAATGCTCTAGTAAAAGTAATGTTATGTGGACCTTTCTCCTCTCAAGTACAGTGACGCATTCTAGTGGGTGCTTTCATTTCTGCGATTGGACTCTGCAAACGGACAAACAGGTAAATGAGCGGTAGAGTTTGCCTTCTTTCCAAGTCATAGGCCCTACCAACCGAGAAATTCTTGCATAATCCTATCTTATCAAGTAGCGTGAGAGATTATTAATTAGATTGTGATCAACATATAAATTTATATAAATCACTTGAACAGTTATCATAATTATTATTAATAAGATCAATTTAATTAATTTTTTATCATTTAAACATGAATTAGGATCATCTAAAGTTTTCTTCCTTGTTTCTAATCAATGACTCAGCATCTTTGTCGTTGTGCTCTCCGTCATCGATGTACGTTCACAGTGGCAGGGAAAAAGCAAGGTTTCCACTGATGGAAATTTATAATGATTCACAATGTCTCGGTCATTCTGATATCTCATCAATCTATCTGGTATTTCGCTTTCTGATTCTAAATTTTTTTCCCCTTTCCATAAAAATTAAACAAAAATTCGATAAATTATCTTAATTTAAAAAAAAAAAGAAAACTTCATTCTCACTTGTATAAATATTCCTTTGTTTTTTACATTCAATGTACGATGATTGCTCTAGAAATTCTTGGACTTGCTCCCTTATCTCTGTGTGTTTCCGCCTAGATTTCATTAGAGCAGCTTGTTTATTAAGCGAATATCTTGAAGGTTTTATTTATTCTTATTAGGAAATAATATTTTAGATATTAGTATTTTTAATATTAGAGACATTTGGTTTTATTTTAATTTTTCTTCAATTAGTTTGCAATCCATTAGTTGTACCGCATGCTTTCAATTCTTTATTTTCCTCACCACCTGGCTTACAAATAGCTGAATTGACTTATATAGTCATTGAGTCAATCATTAAAGAAATATTCTTTACTAGCATATGTTCGGCCTTTAGGTCACCTCGTTCTCACTACATTTCCTTGTACTTTGATTTACATAGAATTCGACAGTTTTTATTAGTAACATTATAAGTATACCAAAAACACTTTTTTTTAAAAAAATTTAAATAAAATTATTTTTAAATTAGAAAAAAGTCGCCCAAAATGAAAGATATGGTTACTCGGATCACCCGCTCGTTATTAAGCTAAAGTTAGTAAGTCGTACATTATATTGTTTAAGGAGTTTTAGATAGAAATACTGTCGTTTAGGAAACACAATTCTTAAAAAATTGTACATTTAAAAGTATATCCTAAAGTACCGTTGCCGGATCGTAATTTTAAAATGAGATGTATTTAAAGTGACGGATCATAATTTAGACATGTGATCTGTGTCCATAGAATTTGGAACCGCGAACTATATTTCAATGTATACACACACTGTTTACTCTCTCTCTCTCTCTCTCCACGTTTCCTCGTTGTTTCCTTCTGGTTTCCTTGATCCTTCCATCTATGGAGAAAAGAAAATGCCTAAAGTAAAGTTCAAATTGAATTCTAATAAATGATGATGCTGATGATGATGGTGATAATAGTAGTAGTGAAAAAGAAACAAAGAGAGTAAAGCTTAAGCCGATTAGTCAATAGCGTAATGTTATTGTTAATAAAGCATCATAAATTAATAGAATTTAATTATTTTATATTTATTTTTTCATTTTTAAGATTTATTTAAATAATCTTAAAATTACGGGATCTTATTAGCTTATGGCACTGTATCAGCACTGTCACATAATATGTCCGTTATACATAATACCCTCTCCCAACGTGGCCTGTACATTTGTGTACGAGTTTGGTGAGACTTAGAAGGGGAGGAGAGGAGGCAGCACAGGAGAGTTGGAGGCATGAGTGTTCCGTGAAGTGTATATATGTTTACGAGAAGATGTATGACATTGCATACATGTTTCCTTTCCAAATAAAAATCTCCCATCCATTCCCCTGACTTAGGAATTGAATCCGACACGTTAATAATAATGACAATCTAGAAGCAGCATGGAAAAATTAATTTCTCCAAGCTAGGTCGGCAATTCTAGTTCTCCCATGTCGGAGCTAGGTTACTTCCAGCCGCCGACAGGGGCCACTACAAGAAAACGTCTACAGTCTCTCTCTCTCTCTCTCTCTTGTTATTCAGGCCCTTTCATTTGCTGTGTAAGACCAGACATCACGCGGTTGTCTGTTACCGTTATTAGTTTGAGTATTATTAGATTATGAGATAAAGTGATATTATAGGAAAAATAATTATTTTACATGAAAAGTAATTAATAATTTAAAACTATTTTGTTTGATAGATTTTATAAATTTCTAAAAAAGTAAATAAAATATAACACTAAAATGTTCAACATTTACTAAAATACTCGTCTTTTCAAAGATTTTTGTTGAACACTCTCTCTCACGTGGGCTTGCTATAATTTTCACAAAATGCAGTTTTGGGATCCGCTGTAATTGAAGATTCCCTAGCTTTTCTGGGCGGCAAAAGCTTTTTTCTGGAAAGTGCCGTGGCAGGGAAAAATTTCCCTAGCCCGGCAATTTGAAAAAAAAAAAAAGAGAGGATTGCAGCCAAATACAATAAAATAAAATAGAAAATTGAAATTTTTTTATAAAAATAATTACATCATATCGAGCGAAACACAGCCTTAAATATTCTTCAATGTTATTACAAAGGACACACTCGCATTTATACTTCGTACATGGCTGTCAACTTCACAGCTCCCTCTACTCGACCCATCCCTCCTCCCCCCCCCCCCTCAGGTGTCCTTTCCCTCTCTTATGTATATATATAATACATATTTTTTATACTGATAAAAAAAATACATATTTTTTATATTACCTATAGCATTATTATAAACTAATGGATAAATTACCAAGGGGTTGGACTGAGTGGTACGTAACTCGGTACCGTTTAAGGAGATCTCAAGTTCGAGACCTCACGTACGCATACACCCTCCTTGGGAGCCTCACCTGCCGTTGCCAAGCGGGCGACCCGCGGCGACCAACGGATTAGTTAAGTACGGTTGGCTGAAAGATGCCGTTTTACCGCTGGTGGGGCCTACTTGGATACCGTGGCCGGCGATAAAAAAAACTAATGGATAAATCTACAATATATTAAGGGAGTGTTTGTTTTGATATAATCCTTAAAACTTTCTATGAAAAATTCAAAGTCTTACACTCACTTTTCAATGGTTGGGCAAAAAATTGAACTCAGATATCACTTTGTCGGCCACTAAAATTTTTCCAAGCTTGTGTCGACGCCCGATAAAATCTGCATTGATGCTTTTCGATGGTAGTAGTGATCACACTTTAAAACCCCATCTTTTTTTTTTTGGATAACCATATCCTTTAACCCAGCTTTGCCTCCTTTTTTATTTCCACAATTACCCCTAATTTTCTAAATCATGTCCACTTATTATAAAAGATAAGGAATAATTTCATAAAATTAATCAAATATCATAATACTATATTTTGAAAAAATTATACTGTTGATACAAAATTTTTCGTCAATATAATATTTTGGTACAAAATTTTCTTTCTGTAACACCGTGGTACAAAATATTTTTAAAATATAATATTTTAGTACAAATCATTAAATTATCACTAATAATTGAGCTAATGTAGGAATGTGATGTGAACGCTGACATGGAAATTTAGTCGATGTGGTGCTATAAAATAAATTTAAAATATAAAAAATAAAAATAAATAAATAAATAAAAAATTAAATTTAAAATAACAAATAAAAAATTTATTTTAAAACATAAAAAAATTAGGAACTGATATGAAAAACTCGAAATAAGACTGGAGAGGTTTTAAAAAATAGATAAAACATCGTAAATCGATCTAAAACAATATAGAATTTTCATGGACCGGCCCCTCAACTTTACTAACACCTAATGCCATCCTAAAACGCATAAAACACATTATAAAAACGACTGAAAATTTTGGAATAAGTGCAAGATAGATTTCAAAATGTCAAAAAATGAACTAAAATAATATGGAATTTTCAAGAACTAATCCCTAAATCTACCAACACCTAAGATCATCGTAAAATGCTCAAAACACATCAGAAATAGAATTGGAAATTTTGGAATAAATACTGGACAAATTTTAAAAAGTCGATAGATGACGCGAATCAATTCAAAACAGTTTGAAATGATATGAAATTTTCAAGAATCGACCCCTAGACTCTACCTAAACCTTAGACCATCCTAAAATATGCAAAATACATTAGAAGCAGAACTAGAAAATTCAAAATAGAGATTAAACAAATTTTAGAAAGTCGATAAATGACCCCAAATCAATCTGAAACGATTCAAAAATTTTAAGAATCGATCTCTAGACTCTACCAACACTTAAAACCATCCCAAAACACACAAAACACATCTGAAATAGAACTGAAAAATTAGGAATAGAGACTGGACAGATTTTATAAAGTCAATAAATATGAATCGATTCGAAACAATCTAGAATTTTCAAGAACCGATTTCTAGGCTCTACAAACACCTAAGACCATTTTAAAATACACAAAATACTTCAAAAACAGAACTAAAATGCGTCTCCTTAGGATGAAGCAAACTTCATCAAAAATTTAATTTGAACTTCGCTTCTAGAGGTTTAAGTAAATTGCCAGTCACTTTTTTACCATCACAAAAAAGCTTTCAACGAAGTCATTCTATTCTTTCTACGAAAGAAAAGCCGGTCTAGAATTTGCACATTTAAACGTTATTTAAACGAGCAAACCACATCGGCTCGAAATCACTTGCAACTCATGTATACAGATAGCCTCGGAGAGAGTTGTTTGCAATTGAAGTGTGAATATCTGCCCGCTTCTGCCTGTGCCCTAAAATTGAGCTGCCATGGAGGGGAAGAAACAGCCACAGGCGGTGCTCGAGTACGACGTCTTCTTGAGCTTCAGAGGGAAAGACACTCGTGAAAATTTCACGGATGTCCTCTACCATAAAATGGAAGAATGTAGTCTCCGAGTATTTAGAGACAATGATAAGCTCCAGCCTGGCCAGGAGATTGACGAGATTTTGCTGGCCGTCGAGAGGTCCAGGATATGCATGCTGATCCTCTCCCCGAGCTTCGCGTCCAGCAAGTGTTGCCTGCGCGAGGTGGCGAAAATGGTCGAGCTCAAGAAGGAGATTGTGCCGATCTTCTTTGACGTGACTCCCGATGACGTCCAGCTGCGGACTAATTCCGTGTACACAGATGACTTGGAGAAGCTCAAGGAGGAGGAGGGGGAAGAAAAGGTGAAGCCCTGGGAAGAAGCTCTCAAACAAGTTGCCAGGATCAAGGGGTTCGAATGGAGAAAGCAAGGGTAATTGATCTGTCCCATGCCACTGTGAGATCCTTCCATTAACTTTTTCAATTGGATTATCAGTTCTCCGGTTGTTTCCTCGCATCCCAACATGTTTTTTTGATCCATCACAAATAAATAATAAATTATCGGAAAAAGAGGTCTTATACATAATAATATCAACATGACTAGCTCTTTTTTTTTTTTTTTGGTCGCCAGCCACGGTATCCAAGCAGGCCCCACCAGCGGTGAGATGGCATCTTTCAGCCAACCATACTTGACTAATCCGTTGGTCGCCCCGAGTCGCACGCCTGGCAATGGCGGGTGAGGCTCCCAAGAGGGGTGTCTGCGTACGTGAGGTCTCGAACCCGAGACCTCCTTAAGCGGCACCGAGCTGCTTACCACTCGGCCCAACCCCTCTTGGTACATGACTAGCTCATTTGTATACATTAAAGGCGGATCTGCGTCACACCAACGTGTTCCTTTATTTAATAAAATTGGTGAGAAGTATAGGCACTCAAATGATTAGATAAGGTTTTATAGTTAATATTTGGAATATACAATTCCAGCAGTTCAAACATAAAATTAAATAAAAAATTAAGAGAAAAGTTTGACTTAATAACTTGTATGCAGTGAAAATAGTAAAGAGGAAGGTGGATGAAAATAAAATGATAATGAAAAAGAAATGAAAAGGAAGATCTCCTTTCACACTGTATAATATATAGATAATATAGATACACGTTTCGTTAATGGTATTTGGTTTTGAAGGAAAGCTTCTGGTTATAATTTGTAGACCCTAATCCATGCATACTATGTATTAAATTATCAATTATATAGTCTATTGTAAGGAAATTTTTATATCTGAGTATTAGTTTTTTTTTTTAATAACAGTCCTATTTTAGATAATATTATAATCATAATTAAACAAAATAAAATGTATAATTAAGGAAAAAATAACGAGTAATAAGAGAGAATTTTAAGTAAGTAGGTTTATGTTTGATTAAAAATTTAACCCCTGTCTAATCTTTTATATTCCCTTTATTTTATATCTACTGATGGTATTTTTAAAAGTTTAAAAATGAGATTGCTTATCATCCTCCCTTAAAATAATAGTAAATGATGACTGATATTACGTATGAAATTACCAATTATAAAGTTAATTATAAAAAATTCTCAATGTGAATTTTTCAACGTTTCAATTTTTAGATAAGTGTAATTATAATTTTAAAAGAAGACATACATGAGGGAGAATTCTAGAAAACTAAGTTGAAGAATTATAGAAGTACAATAATTGAGAGTAGTATTAATTTCAAAACTAAAGGGTCACTTTGTAAGTGCATTTTGAAGTTATTTGCACAATGAATATGGACAAATTAAGTGTCCTCGAATAGCTCTAGTAGTATAGTTTTCAAGAAATTTTTTTTAGGTGAGTGGAGTGTACGATCGACACGTAAATAAATATATAAAATTATGATTAAAAATAAATATTATTAATAAATAAAAAAGGTGATGTGCATCTTAATGATGACGTGATAAATATTTATTGATAAAGTTTACAGATGATGTGATGAACTGAGTTGATGCCAGAATGTATCAATTTCTACTATAACAAACCATTCATGAATTGAAATCTTCTAGAAAATGTTACCTATAGTTTCCAATGTAACAAACCATTTATGAGATTATTTACGAAATTGGTAAACTGCGTGGTATCGTGTTTAAATGTGTCATATCTAAACATGTTCTAATTAGAAATTCCGACGATCTGGGCATGACACATTTATTTTTTGTGTCTAAACAAGTTTACGTCTAAACAGTCATGTCTAAACCGTGTCTAAATCGAGTTAACTCATTTAATGTGAAAATGTCAACAATATATAATTATATTCTAATAATATATGATATGATTACTAAAATAATAATATTTATTAATAATTAGTATAATAAACAAACAAAATTAATCTATTATTGATCATGTAACATTATTTTTAACAATAATAATAAATGCAATGCATATAATATTTTATATATAATAAAATTTTCATATATAAATATATAAATGAGTCAATATATATAAAAATAGTGAATATATTTAAAAAAACGTGTTTATACATGTCGTGTCATGTTATACAGGTTCAAAACCAGTTAAACATGTTTATTTATCGTGTCTGTACAGGTTCGTGTCCAAATAGAGTCTACCACTATGCAAGAATTTTATTATTGAATAAAATTTGTGTGAAAGATAACACGTTAACTATTAAATAAAGTCTTAATTATAATTAATATAACAAATAAAACATTTATATATCAATTTTAGGATGAGTGTAAATAATATAAAAATAAAAGAAAAAAAATCATATAGTATAACCGAAATTGTTTCATAAAAATTTAAATTATAAAAATACTTTAAAATTGTTATTTAATTATGAAAATCACATATTATTTCATAAATAGTCGGGGAGGTCATGAAAGCTCCCTGGAGTCTCCAATTATCACACCCAGATAATGGAGAGAGGATTATGTAATGGAGATACCACATGATAGCATCACAAATTATTCAATCCTTTTAAATTTTTTTCATAAAACTCTAAAAATAAAAATATAACTCTTAAAATAATTGAATTCTATTAATTTATGATATAATATTAGTATTATTATATGATATACCTATTAAATACAAGACTTTCTCCCAACAATTGTACCCATATCACGGCAACTAACCCTTATAACACGATCCAAAAATTCGGCAGATTTCTCTCTCAATTTCTGATAATCCAAATTAGAAAATATAGCCCGCTCTTAAACATTGGAAAATTTCTAACAAAATTCAAATGTATAATTTTAGAAAAACTCCAAAGGTGACATTAATAAAATTGTATCAAAATTTTTTTATTGCAGTATATATAATTAAAAGATCACAAATATTTAAAACTAATTCCTATAAATTACAATGAATAGCTAACCAAAATCTTTTGTCAATCCCTGCTAAACTATATTTGCTCGTCATGTTGGTCTCCGTGAATATTCAATTATAAAATAAAATAAATTTATATATCATTAGTTATTTAACAAGTTTATCACTATATATAATAACTTAGATATAGCTATACCTGTGTGTACCTCAATAATGCTATTGCAGTCGATATGAGAAATTCACCCTTACAGCTCAACAAAACAATACACTCTACATCTTGATCTCAATCACATACATATTAAATTAGTTCAATTAAATAAGACATGTAACACCAATACACAATTAAAACAAATAAAACATTTCACGGCAAGTGCAACTTCAAACCAAAGACCTCAAATAAAACAATGCATTGGATTTGACAAATAATTAGTATAACGATGAAGTCACATTTTCCTTATGAAAGAACTCTAGCGGTATCAATACTTCGCTCTTCGACCAAACCACAACCCCGCGCCATAATTAATATCAATCTTCTTTTCAATTTCTTAGTGCTCTTCATCTATACAACACGTTCTATAGGGGCCGACTATTACCTTCTGGTGGTAAGAGTAAGTTTAAATTATTATATTTTTATATATTGCTGGAGACCGATGGTGAATTAAATATCTCTAATTCTATTCTTCTTTATCTTTTCTTTTTATCGCTCATTTCTACTTTGTTGGTTAGGGGTTCATCATGACTACACTCAATCAATACACATTATTCATAGTGCAGAGAAATCAGTCAATCAAAATCATAATTGAATCTCACATTCAATCACTCAATATAATACAATCGATATAATGCAATTAGAATATCAATTCATATATTTATATACCGAACTACATCATAATGGAGTTACCCAATCACAGTTGAGTCACATACTCTACTACGTACCGTACCACATGCCATGTAAATCATACCATATATCATATAAATCACTTTGTATTATATATTTATATCATTTTACAATAAAAAAGAATACTCACAATCATCCTTAAATAATTTTTTTCTCTGAGTCGACTCCTTGGGGTACAAGAGATTCAACTATCATCCATCCTGTGACCCTTTTTTTTTTTTTAAATAACCGAGGTATCCGAGCGCCTTTCGGGCCTGATTAGTGGTGGTTGCGACACCTCCTCCTTGGAGCACACGCAATAGCCCGCAAATCACGTGTGCCGGGTAAGTTATGATAAATCTTGATGGGCTCAAGAGGGCTGAAAACCCCTACCCACAAGAAATGCTGCTGGGGGGATTTGAACCTAGGAGGTCCCAGTGCCCCACCACCCCGCTGGCCCCCTCGTGGGCATCCATCTTGTGACCTTAGAACAAAGCATTTAGACTCCACCTTAGAGATATAAACTCTCACATGTGCACGTTAAATTCATTAAGAAACGTAGGAAAAATTCCATAAAATTATTACAAGTAAGACAAACACTCAAGTCAACCCTTTGCTTATGACAGGAAAGCTCATCTCTATAACAAATAAGAATACTTACTAATTGTTCAAGAGATATAGGAGCTTCATTTATTGCAACTACCGATTACTTGATAAGGTAATACACTTATCTCAAGTCCAAAATGGGTTTATTTTCTTCTTAACTAATTTTATAATCAAGGTCAATAAATCAACAAAGTTATTACATTGTTAAAAGCTAGATAATGAATTACGAGCTTGATAATCTAGTAAAAATCAGTTCTTTGTCACTTATAAACCTTCATTTAAGAATTAGGAAATGATTGTGACCTCACTACTCTGATTCAGCGAATTGCATTTTAACTGGACAACTTAATCCAATTAACCATCAATAACTAGACAACTTCGCCAACGAACCAAAAATAAAAATTAAGCTCGATGGAATCAAATGCTCCCTCTTCATTTACCCGTTGGCAAGCACCTTAACCCTACTTATAATCCTAATATCTTTAGCTAAGCAATTCAAGGCCCATACAATTCAATAGAAAGATAAAATCACTTAAAGAAATTCAAGGAATCAACCATACGTGCCTAAGTATAACTATAAGCATATTGAAACTAAATTAGTTTTTCATCCTTCGATCCTTCCAGAGCACCCAAAAAGCCTCAGCTCAATCTGGTTCTCTTCCTCTTTCATTCTCTCTCTCTCTTCATTGGAGCAAATGGCAGCAAATATTTTTATCAGAAAAATATAATGGAAGGAATGGATAAATATGTGGGATTGTAAGATAGGGAAGAGATAAGGATACGATGGTGTTGGGCTAAGTTTATAGACTTGTGGGCTTGCATTAGTGGGTTTAAACCCAAACTAAATTGATGGGCTCAGATCCAGCAAAGAGTGACCATTTCACCTATTTTCTCATGCAGCTGAAACCCGACTGAGCTCATTTACAGGTCTTGCAACATCCGACCAACCCAGTAATGCCCCTCAACACTTCAGTAAACACCCATGCCATGAGGCGCATGGTGAACTTCAGACTTATTAGAAGTTTTCAAGATTCAAAATTGTCAAACAGGTTTTTCTGGGTCTAGCGGTTTTATTCTCAGTTATACGAAAATTTGTTTTTCAGCTTCCTCTATCATCTACGTGGGACATGGTTTAATTTCTCCATCTTCCAAAACTAATGACCACTCATCTTGCTAATTCCTCTACCTAGGAGCCCCTCTACTGACAATTAGTCAACCTTGTCTGATTGATCTTGTGAGGAAACTATGAAGATGCACGAGAAGTTCATTATCCGCATGAAGTTACTGCGATAGTATAATTGACATTTAAAAAACTAATCCTTTTAAATAGTGACTTTAACTTGTATCAATAGGTACATAGTTAGTAGCATATATAAGTTTTCCGCAAACTGTTTTTGTCCATGTCCTCTTCTATATGTTGCTTCCCGTATGCTTTTCTTCATTAGTAACTAAGGTTGTTCCGAAATGAACTTGTCATGTTTTGCAGTTCTTACCTCGTGGCTGTTCTTTGGCTAACTTAACTTTACATACTACTGCAGCTACACTGAATTCTCACATCAACTCGTCAAAGATCTTCTAATCAAGCTCAAGCCAAACCGCCAATTCGTGCCTGGCCATCTAGTTGGAATTGATGATGAAATTAAGGTGGCGAAGGAACTCTTGGATACCAACTCAAGTGATGTTAGGTTCCTAGGAATCCATGGAATGGGCGGGAGTGGCAAAACCACGCTTGCCAAGGTTCTTTTCAACAAACTATTGTCATGGAAGTTTGACTGTTGCAGCTTTGTCGCAGATGTTCGAGAAATGTCAAAAAGACATCGTATCGAGCACTTGCAGAAGAAGCTAATACGCAGTCTCAACCCTAGTGTAGGAGACACCACTAGAATTGTCAGCCCAATGCAGATGATACAGAAGAACTTCAAAAAGAAGAAAGTGTTGATTGTTCTTGATGATGTAGGTCAAAAGGACCAAATTGAGCAACTCATTGGCGAGGGCGAGTACTTTGGTCCAGGAAGTTGTATAATTGTCACCGCAAGGGATTTGAGAGTTCTGGAAATTTGCCGCGACTTTGTCATTGAGACGGAAGGGCTAAAAGCAGAGGAAGCCCTCGAACTTTTCAGTTGGCATGCTTTCAATGGGAGCTCTCCCACTCAAGAGGAGGAGTATCTCGCAAATAAAGCTGTCTCGGCTTGTGGTGTGCTTCCTTTACCTCTCGAAGTAATAGGCTCCTTCCTCAATGGCAAAAAGAAAAGCATGTGGGAGGAAACCATAAAGAGATTAGAGAAAGTGCCCCATCAAAAGGTGATCGAAAAGTTGAGGATCAGCTACGATGCCCTTGAGTACGAGCAACAACAGATGTTTCTTGATATTGCTTTGTTCTTCAATAAGAAGGAGAAGACGTACCCGATATACATGTGGGAGGCCTGTGACTTCTGTCCGAAGATAGGACTGGATGCCCTCATTTCTTTATTATTGGTAAAGGTGGAAGAAGATGATACGTTACGGATGCATGACCATCTAGTAGCCCTTGGCAGGGACATTGTTCATGGAGAAGCATTGCAGTATCCTCTTAAGTGCAGCAGGTACTGGGACCGCGAAGGTGGGAGTTTGCATGTGCTCAAAAGCAAAGAGGTAAGGTAACTGTATATACAATAAGAGGAAAACCAATGGTTTTATTACTTACTAATATGCTAATCTATATATGTGGTAGCATGCCTAGTTTCTCATCTTTGCATTGGCTTGTAATTGGCAGGGTAAGGGAAAGATCGTAGGGCTCCAGCTAGACGGACCATACCCTAATTCAAAAGGAGATGACTTAGTCGGCCTGGACAATGTAAGGTTCCTATCGTTGGAGGAGGCGAAATTCGGCGAAATGTTCGACCACTACCTTCCAGAGTTAAGATGGCTATCATGGCATCATTTACCTTCAAGTTTGAAGACTGCCAACCTAAATATTCAGAAGCTGGCCATCCTTGAACTGCCGCATAGTTCCATCAGTGAAAAGTGGAGCGGATGGAACGACATAGAGGTAATGTGTTCTGAACAAAATAATTTATGTTGTTTTCCTAATCCTATGTAATTACATTGCCTGATTGTTTGCATTTTCCGCAGATGATGCATTTGAAGGTTCTTGATCTAACAGACTGCAGTGGGTTGACCACTACGCCAGACTTCTCAGGGATGCCAAACTTGGAGAGATTGATTCTTTCCCAGTGTGCCAATCTCGTTGAACTTCATAGCTCCATTGTCTCTTTGAAGAACCTAAGGTTTATAGATCTCAGCTGCTGTTCTTCTCTTTCCAAGTTGCCAGAGGGATTCGGTTGCCTGGGAAAGTTGGAGCAAGTATCTTTGCATGGCTGCACGAGTCTGCGAAAGCTCCCCGACTCACTTGGGAATCTAAAGTCTTTACTTGAATTGGATATATCAAGGAAATTAATTCCAGTGTTCAGAATATACCAATTGCTTGAGTTAAGAGTTGCGGGGGGAGTAGCATCATGGGATGAAGATATGGATCTCTTGATGATGACCGATTTCTTTGAGCAGAACTTTTTTATGCAGATGGTAAGCATGGTGAAATTCCTCAAAGATATGATCCTGATCAAGATGACATTTTTCCGGGAAGCAAGTCTTCCCAACACCTTCGAGGGTCTGATAGCACTGACAAAGCTGGATCTATCGTGTGCACAGATCAAGCATTTGCCCGAATCCTTTGGGAATCTTCAAAACCTCAGGAAACTAACTGCAAGGTGGTCTTTCTTGGTTGCACTTCCTAAATCTATAGGAAAGTTGAAGAAGCTTGAAACCATAGACGTGGGTTTAAGCTTGAAACTTGCAGAAATTCCTGAAGAAATCGGGGAACTCTCCAACTTGACAGTATTAAACTTAATACGCACTAAAATCAGCCGGTTGCCATCGACTGTAACCCAGCTTCATCTTCTCAGATCCCTGAATTTGACAGGCTGTAGTAATCTTAAAGAAGCGAGAAAGGCTAAGATTCGTTCGAAGAAACAATGTGCCAGTGCCAGCTCTTCGAAGAACCAACATTCCGGTGCCAGCTCTTCGAAGAACCAACATTCCGGTGCCCGCTCTTCGAAGAATCAGCATTCCGGTGCCGGCTGTTCGAAGAATCAATCTGCCGGTGCTGCCGGCTCCTCGAAGAATCAAGCTGCCAGAGCCAGCTCCTGCAAGAATCGACGTTCCATTGCCAGGTCTTTGAAGAAAGCATGGCCGCCGAGACGGGGTCGTAAAGGTACCACTCTGCCGTCCTCGTTTGATGATTGTTCTCGTCTTGAAGTGCTGGAGCTATGTTGTCGAAACCTGAGCAATATCCCACAACTCCCCTCTGGTTTAAAGCGGCTTGCTCTCGACCAATTTCACCATAAGTTGAAGTTTCCGGATACATCCAAACTGCAGAACCTGACGTCCTTAAGCGTTTGCTGTGTCATACGAGGATCCACATGTGACAATTTGAAATGTTTGCCAGCAAGTTTGAAAGAACTGCGTTTCTTAAATTGTAATTCCCTGCCCGATCTGTGCCACCTGAAGAATCTCCAGAAGCTCGTGGTGCTGGGGCGAGATTCACTGAAACAAATCCGAGGGCTGGCGAAGCTGGGCTCGTTACAAGAACTACGCATCAGCCATTGCAAATCTCTTCAATCCTTGGAGAGCCTCGAAGAGTTGGGGAAACTGAAGTACCTGTACATATGCAAATGTCCATCGCTGCAAGGGCTCGAAGGACTCGACACACTCTCTCTGGTGGAGAAGGACGTGCACCTGCGGGGTTGCAATTGTAGATACTGTTCTATAGAGGAGGGTGGACTCTCGGTGAAGAGAGAGTTCATAAATTGTATATCTGAAATGGGGATTTCCCGTTCGGATCTTCCTGTGAAGGTTCAACAATTCTTAAAAACCCCGGACAAAGCCTCGACCGGCTGCTTAGCCATTCGGGTTAAGAAATTCACCCGAAATGCGTGGAGCATAAATTTACGGAATCCGGATTGGATTGAAAGATATATGCTCGCAAACTCCAGTAGGCAGCAAAGCAGGTAACGTTAGTTCTTTCCTAAAATTCTTCTGCTATGTGTATTCTGTGATTAAAACCGAGATTTTTGAATCGATGAAATTCGTGTTGTAGTTGAACTGAAGCTGGTACGAGGTTGCGGACACAGCAGGTCAAGATCCCAGGAGCCCATCCATTTCTTATCATATAACCAAAGGCACATTTTATTTCTTTTATGAGTAAGTGTGAGCAGTGTGATTACTTAATGGTTGTTTTAAAAAAAAAACTTCATCTCTGTTCCTAAATAACTAAAAATGAAAGTTCTGAAAAATTTAGGTATGTTCTTTCAGAATTATTTGGTTTGTGGCCAGTTTTAGGAATGTACCTTTACATTGTTCCAGTGTTAAAATTTTCAGTTCTCCATGTTTTAAGATTAATATGTGAGCTTAATATAAATCCATCCATTAGGTTTTAGGTTTTTCATTAGCTTTTCCGTTTTTCACCAGTCTCTGTTGAGTTTTCAACTATTTTTGGATTTATAGATTTGGAAAAAAAATACAAAAAAGGATGAAAAAGAAAAAAGCAATCGAGGAGGGGCACTGACGGCCGTTAGTGGCCACATAGCCCCACCGTTAGCCTCTCCCTTAAAAAACGAAACTCATGGATTTTCCCTTTGTTTTCTGAGAATTGTTTCCACAGAAGTATTGAGATGTCCTGTGCATGGAAAAGTCAAATGAAAATTGCTGTTTGTGGCCACGAATAAGACAATTCTGAGACTGCATACTTGAATTTCCAATTACTTTCATTTTTAGCTGTATTTGGGAAAAGGGAATAAGGTGGAATTCCTATAAAATTATACATGTTTAATTAATTAATGTATATGCTGCTGGATTGATCGTGTCGTGTTTTATTTAATCACAATTTTTCTCGGGATGGACATGGGAAGCGCACCGGGTGTGTCCACCGTCTGCTTAATTGGTACGAAATATGGTGTAGATGATGTCTTTATTTTTTTTGTCAATATAAATTCGGTAAAATTTTTCTTAAATTTTTGATAATCCAAATTAGAAAATATTACCTACCATAAAACCATTGAAAATCACTAACAAAATTTAAATGGATAATTTTGAAAAATCTCCAAAAGTAACAACCATAAAATTGTACCAAAATTTTCGGATCGCAATATATATTTAGAAAACCACAAATATTTAACCAAAATCTTACATTTATCCCCGCTAAATCATCATTGCTCTCCACGTCGATCTTGTTGGCCTAAAACCTTGTATATAAAAATAATATGCGAAAAACATGAGTTGCATCTCAGTGAGTAAATCATTGCAAAATAAAATGAACTTATATATATTGAATATTTAATACATTTTACTCATATTGTTCATACCATCACATTATTCCTCGTATTGTTCTCTTCTACATATATGTAAACCTGGTCACAGTTCCAGAATCGGACGGTTTTGACTCGGAACTGCTGATTCCGTTTTGAATGGGCCATGGAACCAGCCCTCAACTTTCCTTTAAACGGTTCGGAATCGGATCCGTCCGGTTCTGTTGGATAAAGGATTTAGATTGTTGGAGGCCACCATGTGGTAGGAAGGCCGGCAGGTATACTATAGCCTTGCAGCTACTTTTTTTGAAGGGAGGGGGGGTGGTGGTAGGGTCGTGGTGGCCACGGCTGGTTTGAGCTTGGAACAGGTTAAATCTAGAACTGAAACCGGGACAGGAACCAAATAGGTCTCAAACCGTGAGGTATAAGATTCAGGGCTGGCTTCTCTAGTCTCACAAACCTGAACCTTTGGTTCCAAATCAGAACCGGCGGGAAACTTACAAAAAAAAAAAAAAAAAGGATCTTGGGTACAGAAGGCTTTAGCATTTGTAGTGTTGTAGTTTGCGAGCCTAAATGGCCTAGCCTTGTCAGGCCCCCCACTCCTTCTCAGCCTGGCAGAGATAGCCTTTTCAAGCCTATGGACCACCCCAACCCCCCCAAGTCGAATGGCAGCCCGCCGATTTATCAATAATACCGAATGGTCATTCAAATTTTGATCGTTCAAATATTTTTTAAAATTAAGAAAAAGAAATTATATTTTTAATACTATAAATACATATCATTATCATAATATTTTTAACCTTTCTTCCTCTATTTTCCAAGAAGATGCGTAGAAAAATTAATTTTTAGTAAGAAAAGTAAGTTCAAATCAATTAATTTAATTTTTCCAATTTAACTTTTGATTTAGTCTGATTTTTAATTATATATTTTTAAAATTATATATTAAATTTTATTTAAATTTAGTAGAAACCCGACCAGTTCGAAACTGTACGGAACCGTGGTTCTGAACCACCATTTGGTTCCAAACTACACCCAAATCGTTCAAAGCAAGGTTCAGGGCCGGTTTCGAGGCCCCTTGGAGCCGGAATCGTGGCCAGGACTAGGGTAGGGTAGGCCATAGGTTAGCACATGGGGCTTGGGGCTTGGGGGAGGTGGGGGGGTGGGGTGGGGTGGGGGATGGGGGCGGGGCTTCAAGTGGCAGCTAGCGGTGGCTGTAATTCAATTTTTTTTTTTGTACATTCGAGTATTTGCAGAAGAAGCTAATACGCAGTCTCAACCCTAGTGTAGGAGACACCACTAGAATTGTCAGCCTAATGCAGATGATACAGAAGAACTTCAAAAAAAAGAAAGTGTTGATTGTTCTTGATGATGTAGATCAAAAGGACCAAATTGAGCAACTCGTTGGTGAGGGCGAGTACTTTGGTCCAGGAAGTTGTATAATTGTCACCGCAAGGGATTTGAGAGTTCTGGAAATTTGCCGCGACTTTGTCATTGAGACGGAAGGGCTAAAAGCAGAGGAAGCCCTCGAACTTTTCAGTTGGCATGCTTTCAATGGGAGCTCTCCCACTCAAGAGGAGGAGTATCGCGCAAATAAAGCTGTCTCGGCTTGTGGTGTGCTTCCTTTACCTCTCGAAGTAATAGGCTCCTTCCTCAATGGCAAAAAGAAAAGCATATGGGAGGAAACCATAAAGAGATTAGAGAAAGTGCCCCATCAAAAGGTGATGGAAAAGTTGAGGATCAGCTACGATGCCCTTGAGTACGAGCAACAACAGATGTTTCTCGATATTGCTTTGTTCTTCAATAAGAAGGAGAAGACGTACCCGATATACATGTGGGAGGCTTGTGACTTCTGTTCGAAGATGGGACTGGATGCCCTCGTTTCTTTATTATTGGTAAGGTTGGAAGAAGATGATACGTTACGGATGCATGACCATCTAGTAGCCCTTGGCAAGGACATTGTCCATGGAGAAGCATTGCAGTATCCTTTTAAGTGCAGCAGGTACTGGGACAGCGAAGGTGGGAGTTTGCATGTACTCAAAAGCAGAGAGGTAAGGTAAATGTATGTATAATAAAAGGAAAACCAATGGCTTTATTACTTACTAATATGCTAATCTACATATGTGGTAGCATGCCTAGTTTCTTATCTTTGCATTGGCTTGTAATTGGCAGGGCAAGGGAAAGATTGTAGGGCTCCGTCTAGATCGACCATATCCTAATTCAAAAGGAGATGACTTAGTCGGCCTGGACAATGTAAGGTTCCTATCATTGGAGGAGGCAAAATTCGGGGAAATGTTTGACCACTACCTTCCTGAGTTAAGGTGGCTATCATGGCATCATTTACCTTCAAGTTTGAAGACTGCCAACCTAAATATTCGGAAGCTGGCCATTCTTGAACTGCCGCATAGTTCCATCAGTGAAAAGTGGAGTGGATGGAATGACATCCGGGTAATGTGTTATGTGCCCCAGTACACATAGATGCACCGAATGAAATAATTTATGTTGTTTTTTCTTCCTATTCATATAAAGTTATTTTTGCCTGATTGTTTGCAATTTCCGCGGATGATGCATTTGAAAGTTCTTGATCTGACAGACTGCAGTGGGTTGACCAACACGCCAGACTTCTCGGGGATGCCAAGCTTGGAGAGATTGGTTCTTTCCCAGTGTGCCAATCTTGTTGAACTTCATGGTTCCATTGTCAATTTGGAGAACCTAAAGTTTGTAGATCTCAGCGGCTGTTCTTCTCTTTCCAAGTTGCCAGAGAAGTTCGGTTGTCTGGGAAGCTTGGAGTAAATGTCATTGCACAATTGCTTGAGTCTCCAGAAACTCCCTGACTCATTTGCAGGATTAAAACCTTAGTTGCGTTGGATATATCAAGATAATTGTTTCCTCTGTTCAAACTGTTCCAATTGCTCGAGTTGCAAGTGAAAGGGGGCGTAGCGTCATGGGATGAAGATATGGATCTATCAGTTCTGACTGATTTCTTGGATAAAAAGTATATAGCACAGCTGGTAAGTATTGCGAAATTATTGTTGGAAAAATGGCATTGAATTGAATGAGAAATTGTTTTCATGGATTGAAAATTATATTTAGGCCTAAGTCCAATTGAATAAGAAATTGAAGGAATTGAAATGGGTTTAAGTCCATGGACTTATTGTTTATAATGGTTATGGGTTGGGTTTATAAAAACCCATGAAGAGACCCAAGCCTATAAGGGCCCAAAGAGCCCATATAGGGAAATGCAGAAACTCAATCCCACATCGATTAGGGATGATAATTTCAAAGGATTTATAAGTTAAGAGTAGTCTTATGATAACCAACACTTCAGTTACAATAAACGACTTTCTCGCGGCTCCCGCCTATGGCCTAGTTTTGCCATTTCTGGAAATTTTCTTCTCCAATAAATTTTCCTTGGATTTCTGACTCTTCAGATTCCGGGCGGTTTAGGGTCTTAAAGGGCGTATTAAGGGACGGCATTAAGGGGCCGACCTTAATAGGGGCACTGAATGACCGGTTCAATCGGATTTATGGCCGGTTAGGTGTAATTAAAGGCTCTTAACATCCGGTTTTACCTTTTTAATGGCCGGTTCAGAGCATTTACGGTCGGTTCAAGCATTCAATTGCCCGGTTCTCTGCCATTAAGCCAGCAGCCCCCCTCCTACACTATAAATAGGACCTTTGGTCCTTAGGATCTACACACCACAAGCTCTACAGCTCTCTCTCTTCTCCCTCTCTGCATCTACATCGATTTTTGGTGGTTTCCGGCTTCGGTTCCACTTCACCTCCAGCTGCGGGTCTCGTGCAACCTCAAGCTCAGTGTCGTTGTATCCTAGGAGATTGAAGTCCACGCTTCCTCAGCACGACCAGAGGGGACGAATCAATCTTAAGGACACTGTGATAGCCACAGGCCTCGACTCAAATCAGTAACAACTTTTTATTTTATAAATTTGTTAGTTTGTATTCTTGTGTTCTTGAATTTGTAATTCATTTTCTTCTACTTCATTTCCCGGTAAGTCTTTCTTGCATAATTTGTGCCTATAGAAAGAATTCGTGAAAAATCAATTTTTATAATATTATTTCTTCAATTGTAACCATTGAGAATATCAATTTCATATATTTCGAACTACAATTATATATGGACTTGTTACCTCGCCTGCTGAGATCTTTTGGGGAGACAAAGCTTCCTGACAACTTTGGGGATCTTAAAGCACTGACGAAGCTGGATCTGTCGTGTACACAGAACATGTACTTGCCGGAGTCCCTTGGAAATCTAGAGAACCTTAGAGAACTAACTGCAAGATGGTCTCGCTTGTTTACGCTTCCTAAATCTATAGGAAAGCTGACGAAGCTTGAAACACTGAACATGGGTTTAAGTTATAGCCTAGAAGAACTTCCTGAAGAGATTGGAGACCTCTCCAGCTTGAGAACATTAAACTTGTTGTATGCATCCATCTACCAATTGCCATCAACGGTAGCTCAGCTCCGTCATCTCAAATCGCTGAACTTATCGGGTTGTCGTTCCCTTGGTGAAGCCATAAAGGCTCCGGAAGGTTGCTTAATTCATGTTTCACCGGCCCTCCCAGGAAAGCACCACCACGCGACACCGTCGCAAAGGTACCGCTCCTCTACCAACCACATTCGTCAATTGTTCTCATCTCGAGGTACTGGAGATATTGATAAGATCGTGACTCCAAAAAGAAACTAATTTCTAAAAAATATTTCCTATTTAATTTAGATATTATTTCCTATTTCGTTCCTAGGGATTTTAGTATTTAATTGGGAGATGCACAGTTTCTTGGACAGACAAGAATTGAGTGAATCTCTAGTATTATCTTTGTATTTGTTTTCTTCTTCGTGGGAGAGATCGGTTGCCTCTCGAACGCACCGAAACATTCAATAAAAATCCATTTGGGTCCTATCAAATTGGTATCAGAGCAGTTCATCCAGGGATGGCAGCTAAGAAGGTCGAAGCATTGGAAGAAAAGTTTGATTTGGAGATCGGGCGACTGAAGACGTCAGTGGAGGAACGCTTTACTGCAGTGCAGGAGAAGCTCTCCCTAGTCGATGACACGATTACATCGCTGGAGGCCAAGCTGGATCGGCTACTGGAGATTCATGCAAGGCCAATCGTGAAGGAGCCATCGTCTGAGCAACAGGAGGAAGCCAGTAAAGGCGGACCGGGTGATGGCGATCCAGGGCAGCAACGGAGTTCAGGGGCCGAAGGGGGAACGATCGTGGAGGGGGCTGGAGACACAATCCGACGCAAACAAGACTTAATCAGCGGAGCCGGGGTTCTCGGAGGAGGAGCTTCTCCGGAAAAGGAGACTGGTGAGGCGTGGATTGATGGCGAGAGTAGTGCTGGTAAGAGAGAGACTTGGGGCAGAAGAATGGAGGTCGAGCTTGAAGGAGTGGACAGAGGGAGAAGCTGGGCAGTATGGTTATGGGCCTGGTCCTGGGCCAATGGGCTTTGGGCTGACCCAACCCAACCCAAATTTAAATGGGCAGAGCAAACTAAGGCCTGGTCCATTACATATTCACGATGGGCTGCCTCAATATGATGTCGGGCCTTTGCATTTGAACCTCAGGCAGGCCTATTCCGAGCTTCCCAGGCCTGAACCAGGGGGAGCTGGGTTCGGCCAAGCTCCATTGGGCTATGGACAGACCCATACCAGTCCTAATTGGGTTGGACAGTCGCGCCAAGACCTAGGGTTGTATCAACACCGAGGAAGGCAGCCCCAATCAGGCACGATTCGGGCAGAGCAGGCCCATTACACCACCGGGCTCGCTCCATCGGGGCCGGAACAGGTCCAATTCAGACAGGGGTCCGACTGGATAGGAGGTGGAGGTCGAATCGGCAATTCAGCGGGAAATTCAGAATTTATAGAAGGAAAGGAATATGTCTATGGAAGACCTACGTCAACACGACTGGGCTCGGGTCTTGCAGACTTAGGATGGGACGCACGGATGAGGAAGTTGAAGATGCCTATTTTCGAAGGAGAAGATGCTCACGGGTGGGTGTACCGAATGGAGCGGTATTTTACCATGAATGGTCTCACTGACCAAGAAAAGTTAGTCGCAGTAGCAGTTTGCCTAGAAGGAAAAGCTCTTGCGTGGTACCAATGGAGGGAACAACGACAACCAATGAAGACATGGACCGAGTTCAAAGACTGCATTTTAGAACGCTTCCGTGACCACAGGGAGGGTAACATCCATGAGCAATTCTATGCTTTGACGCAAGAGGGGTCGGTAATGGAGTATCGGGAGAAGTTTGAGCTGCTATTGGGACGTTTAGACGGCCTACCTAAGGAATTGTTGAAAGGGAATTTCATGAAAGGGAATTTCATGAAAGGGCTCAAATCGGATATTCGAGCAGCTTTGTGTCCTTTGAGGCCAAGGGGTTTGAGCGAGGCTATGGAGCTGGCACAGCTTGTGGAAGATAAGGAAAAGGTGGAGCATTGACACAAGCTGGAGGTGGGCGGAACGGTATTCCACCTTGAGGACAAGGTGTCTCATTGGGAGGGGAGTAATGATAAGATCGTGACTCCAAAAAGAAACTAATTTCTAAAAAATATTTCCTATTTAATTTAGATATTGTTTCCTATTTCGTTCCTAGGGATTTTAGTATTTAATTGGGAGATGCACAGTTTCTTGGACAGACAAGAATTGAGTGAATCTCTAGTATTATCTTTGTATTTGTTTTCTTCTTCGTGGGAGAGATCGGTTGCCTCTCGAACGCACCGAAACATTCAATAAAAATCCATTTGGGTCCTATCAGATATGTTGTAAGCATCTGAGCCATATACCACCACTCCCATCTAGTTTAAAGAGGCTCGCTTTTGACAGCTTTCATCATAAGGTGAGGCTGCCAGACACATCCAACCTGAAGAAACTGGAATCCTTGAGTGTTTGTTGCATGGATTTAAATCGCGGTCGCGGGTCGCGTAACGGTCGCGTCGCGGTTGTAACAGTTTCGGGTTGTCGCGGCGTTACATAACGGTATCGCGGGTGTCGCGGCTCGATTTTTTTTAACGTCCAAAATCGTACCAACATGTTTTTCAACAAAAGAAGATGTCAAATATACGTATTTTCGATAAATTTGAAATAGGAAAACATGTAAATGTGTATAAAAATATGAATAACGGTATAAAAATGAAGGAAAACGGCTGTCGCGGCCGTTACGGCCAATTTTTGGCCCGTTACGCCGTTACGTAACGCCGCGACGGTCAGCGATTTTTTTTCCGGCCGCGATATCGGCCCATAACGGTATCGGAAGGCTCCGATACCGTTACGTAACGGCCGTTACGGCCGCGACGGGCCGTTTTTTAAAACCATGTGTCATAGAAGGATCCACGTGTGAGAATTTGACAAACTTGCCGTCAAACTTGACGGCACTGCGCGTCATATACTGTCTCTCTTTGCCCGATCTATCCCACCTGAACAATCTTCGGAAGCTCGTGCTGGTGGGGCGAGACTCATTGAAACAAATCGGAGGTCTAGGGAAGTTGGGCTCGTTGCAGGAGCTACGCATCAGCCACTGCAATTCCCTTGAATCGATGGAGAGCCTCCAAGGGTTGTCAAAATTGAAGTTCATATCTGAACGCAAATGTCCATCAATCCGAGGACTCGAAGGACTCAACATACGCTTTCTGACCAAGGAAGATGTGCACCTTCGGGGTTGTGCGTGCCAAGAATGTTCTACAGAGAACAGCGGATTCTCGGTGAAGAGAGAGTTCACAAATTGGATGTCCGAGATGGGGATTGCGCGTTCAGATCTTCCATTGAAGGTTCAGCAAATCTGGAAGACACTCCGGATAGGATCAGTTCTAGCTGCTTAGCCATCCGGGTTAAGAGATTCATCCCGGCATGTATGGGGAAAAAGTACTCACTTTTCTATTGACCGTCGTATGCTCTCTCGGAAACTCCGACGCGCAGCAAAGGATCCAGCTGATGCTGGTTCCTTCCTTCCTATCATTGTCTTACAACGTACATTCGGTGATTAAAACCGAGATTTTATCTATCAATGGTGATTGATGTTCATGTTGTAGGCGAACAGAAGTTTGTACGAGGTTCTGGGTGGACACAGCACGTCAAAATTAATCCTCAGTGAGTGCCGCAGATCACCACCATGAGATGTCCCAGGAGTCCATCACGCATTTCTTATCATGTCCCAGAAGCAATTCTTTTCTTTTATCAAAAAATATTTTCTTTTCTTTGAAGAAGTGTGATTTGTGTGATGATTTAATGGCCATTTTTTTTTAAAAAAAAGCCACATTTCTATTCCTAAATAACTAAAAAGATGAAAGTTCTGAAAAATTTACATATGTACTTTCAGAATTGTTAGGTTTATGGCCATTCTAATCCATATATTAAAAATTTTAAAATTAATTCTCAACCATTTAACTATTTTAGTTCTCCATCTTTTAAGATTAAATTTGAGCAGTCAATGTAAATTCATCCATTTTAAATAAATGTGGTGTCTTTTTTTTTTCTCAAGAAATGTAGTGTTATTCTCACCAATTTTAGATTTTGCATCAGCTTTTCATATTTCATCAATTTCTGTTGAGTTTACTACTATTTCTAGATTTAAAAAATGACAAAAATGAAAAATGCAATCGAAGAATGGAAGAGGAGAAGGGCACTCACGGCCATTTAGCGGTCCACACTGTTGGCCTCCCTGCCCCTTCTCCTTTTTCATTTCTAAAAAGACAAAAATAAGAGATTTTCTTTTTATTTTTCTGAAAATTTGTTTGTAAGTAATGGATCCAAGTTGAAGAATTACTATTTTGGCCATAAATAAGACAATTTCTGAGAGTACATACTTAAACTTCCAATTATTATTTTTTTTAATGAGGAACAACGATACTCTATTTAAATAACTAAATAAGAATATACAAAATATACAAGAATATACAAGCCCATCTGTTAGACTCATGAGACTCTTGCCACAAAAAGCAAGTTACTTATTGGGAGATGTCCCAATTTGCAAGTAGTAATTTATCGTCTATCCTAATTTTCTTAGGTAGACTAGAAAAACTTAGTAGATGAGATTTTACAGTAAGTTTAATACAAGGTAAAAGTTTCTCCTGAGAGAAGAGAGCAGCGGCAAAAATGAAGTCATTCCGGACCTTTCAGATAAAATAGATGCAAGCTTGCTATGATAATCTGATTATGATGGATTGGAGGTCATTGCCCTGATGCTTCCTGATGGTCCATAGTAGCTCAGTGTCCAATCATAAATGCTCTTTTGGTTACCATTAAGGCTGAGAATGTGTTCCCATATGGTCGAGTGGAAGAACAAGTAAAGAATAGACGATTTCTTGTTTCTTGGATCTGATTATAAAAGATGCAATTGGAGTTGGTGCCAGGTTTCCATCTCCGAATCCTATCTAGCATGTTGAGCTTGTTTTTAATGGACAACCATGAGATGAATGTGTGTCTAGGAATGAGTGGTTGCAACCACAATAGCTTGTGCCACAGTACTAGAATTCCTTCAGATATGAGATAATCCCACATGCTAGTAGTGGTATATGTCCCCTCGGATTTGGGGAGCCGTGTGATTCTATCTTCTCGAAAAAGGGACGGTTGGATGTGTGATGCCTGCTGTTGTATGATTTGCATTAAGATTGATCTGCATAGCCTCCAGTTCCATCCATCCTTATTAATAAACTGAGCCACCGTGTCATATAAGAGCAAGCTAGTATCACTTACATCGTTATCAGAATTTTCCAGTTACTTTCACTCTTAGCTGTATTTGGGAAATGGGGTTAAGGTAGAATTCCTTTTCTTTTTTTGGTAATTGTAGAATTCCTTTTAAGATTTTATATATGTTTAATTAATTAATATATGTTCCTGAATGTGTGCAATGCTCCGGTAAAAGTACTGTATGTGGACCTTTCTCCTCTCAAGTAAAGTGACGCATTCTAGTGGGTGCTTTCATTTCTGCGATTCGACCCTGCAAACGGACAAACAGGTAAACGACGCGGTAGAGTTTGCCTTCTTTCCAAGTCATAGGCCGACCGACGGAGAAACTCTTACATAATCCTATTTTATCAAGTGACGTAAGGGAATATCAATTAGATTATAATTAACGTATAAATTTATATTAATTATCTGAACAGTTATTATAATTATCACTAATAAGATTAATTTAATTAATTTTTTTATTACATAATTATGAAATAAGATCACGTAAAATTTTTTCGTTGTTTTTTCTAATCAATGGCTCAGCATCGTTGTCGTTGTGCTCTCAGTCATCGATAGATGTTCCCAGTGGCTTTTCGCCTTATCACTGATGGAAATTTGTAATGATTCAAAATGTCTCGGTCATTCCGACGTCTTACCAATCTCTCTCGTATTTCACTTTCAGATTCCAAATTTTTTCTCCTTTTCATATAAGCTAAACAAAAATTCGATAAATTATCTTTTTTTTAAAAAAAAGATTTATAGAAAACTTCATTCTCACTTGCATAAATATTCCCTTTTTTTTTTTACATTCAATGTACGATGATTGCTCCAGAGATTCTTTAACTTGTTACCTCATCTCTGTGTGTTTCCGCCTAGATTTCATTAGAGCAGCTTGTTTATTAAGCGAATATCTTGAAGGTTTTATTTATTCTTATTAGGAAATAATATTTTAGGATTTTTTTAATATTAGTATTTTTAATATTAGAGATATTTACTTTTATTTTAATTTTTCGTCAATTAGTTGCAATCAATTAGGTGTAACGCATGCTTTCAATTCTTTATTTTCCTCGCCACCTTGCTTACAAATAGCTGAATTGACTTATATAGTCATTGAGCCGATCATTAAAGAAATTTTCTTTATTAGCATATGTTCAACCTTCAGGCCACCACGTTCTCTCTACATTCCCCTATCGATTTATATAGAATTTGACAGTTTTTATTAGTAACATTATCAAGCATATCAAACACACTTTTTTTTTAATTTTTTTAAATGAAATTATTTTTAAATTAGAAAAAAGTCGACCAAAATGAAAGATATGGTTTCCCGGATCACCCGCTCATTATTAAGGTAAAGTTAGGAAGTCGTACATTATATCATTTAAGGAGTTTTAGATAGAAATACTGTCGTTTAGGAAACACAATCCTTAAAAAATTGTACATTTGAAAGTATATCATAAAGTACCGTTGCCGGATCGTAATTTTAAAATGAGATGTATTTAAAGTGACGGATCATAAGATTTATTTAAATAATCTTAAAATGACGGGATCTTATTAGCTTATGGTACTATATCAGTACTGTCACATAATATGTCCGTTATACATAATACCTTCTCCCAGCGTGGCCTGTACATTTGGGTACGAGTTTGGTGAGACTTAGAAGGGGAGGAGAGGAGGCAGCACAGGAGAGTTGGAGGCATGAGTGTTCCGTGAAGTGTATATATGTTTATGAGAATATGTATAACATTGCATACATGTTTCCTTTCCAAATAAAAATCTCCCATCCATTCCCCTGACTTAGGAATTGAATCCGACACATTAATAATAATGACAATCTAGAAGCAGCATGCAAAATTTAATTTCTCCAAGCTAGGCCGGCAATTCTAGTTCTTCCATGTCGGAGCTAGGTTACTTCCAGCCGCTGACGGTGGCTGCTACAAGACAACGTCTACAGTATCATTTTTTTTTTTTTTGGTTATTCAGGCTCTTTCATTTGCTGTGCAGGACCAGACATCACGCGGTCGTCTGTTGCTGCTTCAGAGGGCACGCCTTGGCCCAGTAAACAAATACTAGAATGTTCAACATTTACTAAAATACTCTTTTCTTTTCAAAGATTTTGTTGAACTCTCTCTCACCTGGGCTTGTTGTAATTTTCTCAAAATGCAGTTTTGGGATCCACTGTAATTGAAGACTCCCTTGCTTTTTTGGGTGATAAAATCCTTTTCGGGAAAGTGCCGTGGCAGGAAAAAATTTCCTTAACCCGGCAATTTAAAAAAAAAAAGGGGAGGATTGCAGCCAAATATAATAAAATGAAATAAAAAGTTAAAACTTTTTATGAAAAATAATTATATCATATTGAACCAAACATAGCATTAAATGTTCTTCAATGTTGTTAGAGAGGACAGACACACATTTGTCCCTCGTACATTGCTGTCAACTTCACCAACTCCCTCGACTCGTCCAATCCCTCTTTTGCCTTTTTCTTCTCACGTGTCCTTTCCCTCTTTTATATATATATATATATATATAATACATATTTTTTTATATTACCTACAACATCACTATAAACTAAGAGATAAATATAAAATATTTTAAGGGACTGTTTATTTTGATGTGATGTTTCAAACTTTCTATGAAAAATTCAAATTTTCACTCATTTTTCAACGGTCAGGAGAAATATTGAACTCGATATCATTTTGCCGGCCACCAAAATTTTTCCTGTCTTTTCTCGACACCGGATAAAATCTGCATTCATACTTTCTGATGGTAGGGATCACACTTTAAAACCCCATCTTTTTTTTTGGATAAACATACCTGAACGCCTTTAAAATCTCATCTGGTGGGCCCAGCTTTGCCTCTGTTTTATTTCCATAATTTCCCTTAATTTTTTTAAATCATGTCCATTCATTATAAAAGATAAGCAATACTTTTATAAAATTAATCAAATATTATAATATTATATTTTTGAAAAAATTATACTGTTGGTACAAAATTTTTTATCAATATAATATTTTGGTATAAAATTTTCTTTTTGTAATTCCGTGATATAAAATATTTTTAAAATATAACATTTTTATACAAACGGTTAAATTTTCACTAATACAGTTAATTGTGCTGACATGGCAATATGATGTGGACGCTGACATGAAAATTTAGCTGATACGGTACCATAAAATAAATTTAAATTATAAAAACAAAAATAAAATAAAAATAAGAATTTCAAAATAAAAAATTAAATTTAAGATAACAAATAAAAATCTATTTTAAAATATAAAAAATTAGGAATTCATCTATAAAACTCGGAATAAGACTGGAGATGTTTTAAAAAATAGATAAAATATTCCAAATCGATCTAAAATGATTCAAAATTTTCATGGACCGGCCCTTTAACTTTACTAACACCTAATACCATCATGAAACGCACAAAACACATTAGAAAATGGACTGAAAATTTCGGAATAAGTGCTGGACAAATTTTAAAAGGTAAAAAATGAGCTCAAATAATCTGAAATTTTTTAGAACCGATCCCTAAACTCTACCAACACCTAAGACCATCGTAAAACACTCAAAACACATCAGAAATATAATTGAAAATTTTGTAATAAATATTAGACAAACTTTAAAAAGTCGATAAATGACCCGAATCAATCCAAAACGATTTGAGACGATCTGAAATTTTCAAAAACCTACCCCTAAACTCTACCTAAACCTTAGACCATCCTAAAATATATAAAATACATTAGAAGCAAAACTGAAAATTCAGAATAGAAATTGAACAGATTTTAGAAAGTTGATAAATGATCCCGAATCAATTCGAAACGATTCAGAATTTTTAAGAACCAATATCTAAACTCTACCAACACTTAAAACCATCCTGAAACAGACAAAACACATTAGAAACAGAACTGAAAAATTCAAAATAGTGGCTGGACAAATTTTATAAAGTTGATAAATGCGAATCGATTCGAAACAATCTGGAATTTTTATGAACCGATCTCTAAACTCTACCAACATCTAAAACCATTCTATAATATGCAAAATATATGAGAAACAAAACTAAAAAGCGCCTCCTAACAATAAAGTAAACTTCATCAAAAGTTTAATTTGAACTTCACTTCTGGAGGTTTAAGTAAATTGCCAGTCACTTTTTTACCATTACAAAATAGCTTTCAACGAAGTCATTCTATTCTTTCCACGAAAGAAAAGCCGATCTAGAATCGCACATTTGAAACGTTATTCTAAACGAGCAAAGCACATCGGCTCAAAATCACTTGCAACTCATATATACAGATAGCCTCGGAGAGAGTTGTTTGCAATTGAAGTGAGAATATCTGCCCGCTTCTGGCTGTGCCCTAAAATTGAGCTGCCATGGACGGGAAGAAACAGCCACAGGCGGTGTTCGAGTACGACGTCTTCTTGAGCTTCAGAGGGAAAGACACTCGTGAAAATTTCACGGATGTCCTCTACCATAAAATGGAAGAATGCAGTCTCCGAGTATTCAGAGACAATGAGAAGCTCCAGCCTGGTCAGGAGATTGACAAGATTTTGCTGGCCGTCGAGAGCTCCAGGATATGCATGCTGATCCTCTCCCCGAGCTTCGCGTCCAGCAAGTGGTGCCTGCGCGAGGTGGCGAAAATGGTCGAGCTCAAGAAGGAGATTGTGCCGGTCTTCTTTGGCGTGACTCCCGATGACGTCAAGCTGCGGACTAATTCCGTGTACACAGATGACTTGGAGAAGCTCAAGGAGGAGGAGGGGGAAGAAAAGGTGAAGCCCTGGGAAGAAGCTCTCAAACAAGTTGCCAGGATCAAGGGGTTCGAATGGAGAAAGCAAGGGTAATTGATCTGTCCCATGCCACTATATGAGATCCTTCCACTATCGGTTGTTTCCTCGCATCCCAACATGTTTTTTTTGATCCATCACAAATAAATAATAAATTATCGGAAAAAGAGGTTTTATACATAATATCAGCATGACTAGCTCATTTGTATACATTAAAGGCGGATCTGCATCACACCAACGCGTTTCTTTATTCAATAAAATTGGTGAGAAGTATAGGCACTCAAATGATTAGATAAGGTTTTATAGTTAATATTTGGAATATACAATTCCAGCAGTTCAAACATAAAATTAAATAAAAAAATTAAGAGAAAAGTTTGACTTAATAACTTGTATTTAGTGAAAATAGTAAAGAGGAAGGTGGATGAAAATAAAATGATAATGAAAAAGAAACGAAAAGGAAGATCTCCTTTCACACAGTATAATATATAGATAATATAGATACACGTTTCGTTAATGGTATTTGGTTTTGAAGGAAAGCTTCTGGTTATAATTCGTAGAACCTAATCCATGCATACTATGTATGAAATTATCAATTATATAGTCTATTGTAAGGAAATTTTTATATCTGAGTATTAGTTTTTTTTTTATAACAGTCCTATTTTAGATAATATTATAATCATAATTAAGGAAAAAATAACGAGTAATGAGAGAGAATTTTAAGTAAGTAGGTTTATGTTTGATTAAAAATTTAACCCCTGTCTAATATTTTATATCTACTGATGGTATTTTTAAGAGTTTAAAAATGAGACTGCTTATCATCCTCCCTTAAAATAATGGTAAATGATTACTGATATTACGTATGAAATTACCAATTATAAAGTTTATTATAAAAAAATTCTCAATGTGAATTTTTCAACGTTTCAATTTTTAGATAAGTGTAATTATAATTTAAAAAAAAAGACATACATGAGGGAGAATTCTAGAAAACTAAGTTGAAGAATTATAGAAGTACGATAATTGAGAGTAGTATTAATTTCAAAACTAAAGGGTCACTTTGTAAATGCATTTTGAAGTTATTTGTACAATGAATATGGACAAATTAAGTGTCCTCGAATAGCTCTAGTAGTGTAGTTTTCAAGAAAATTTTTTTAGGTGAGTGGAGTGTACGATCGACAGGTAAATAAATATATAAAATTATGATTAAAAATAAATATTATTAATAAATAAATAAGGCGATCTGCCTCTTAATGATGACGTGATAAATATTTATTGATAAAGTTTAGAGTTGATGTGATGAACTGAGTTGATGCCAGAATGTATCAATTTCTACCGTAACAAACCATTCATGAATTGAAATCTTCTAGAAAATGTTACTGTCAATTTCGTGAAAAATGTTACATCTAGTTTCCAATGTGACAAACCATTTATGAGATTAAACTGCGTGGTATCGTGTTTAAATGTGCCATATCTAAACGTGTTCTAATTAGAAATCCCGACGATCTGGGAATGACACATTTATTTTTTGTGTCTAAACGAGTTTACGTCTAAATAGTCATGTCTAAACCGTGTCTAAACTGGGTTGACCCATTTAATGTGAAAATGTCAACAATATATAATTATATTCTAATAATATATGATATGATTACTAAAATAATAATATTTATTAATAATTAGTATAATAAACAAACAAAATTAATCTATTATTGATCATGTAACATTATTTTTAACAATAATAATAAATGAAATGCATATAATATTTTATATATCATAAAATTTTCATATATAAATATATAAATGGGTCAATATATATGGTAGTTACATATTTAAGGCTGATTTTTGGTAATTTTAAAGGTGATTTTACTGTTGAACCCTTTTCTTTTGTTTTCAATATATTTTGTATATATAGGAAGGACATTTTTAAAAGTTCAAAAATAAAACCAATTACTTATCCTCTTTGATTAAAATAATAATAGAGTCGACTGGTATGCAAGAATTTTATTATTGAATAAAATTTGTGTCAAAGATAACATGTTAACTATTAAATAAAGTCTTAATTACAATTAACATCTTGAGTACATAATTGTTAAATATATCCAAAATTAAATAAGACGTTTAAAATAGTTGAGTTATTTTAGGTATAATAAAAATGAAAAAGACTAAGCAGGATTAAAATGTATGTAAAATTAGTGAAGAGAGAGAAATGGAGGTTTGAAGAAAAAAAAAGTAATATTTATTAGTAAATTTACCATCACATCCTTATCTTTTTTTAATTTAATATTTATTAAAAATAAAAATTTACACGACAATGACAATTTGAAATAGTGAAAAAAATTACAATCAATATAAATGTCTATGTAATAATGTAAAATATCAAGATATAGATATAGCATCAATAATGAATTAGGAAATCATATAACAAATAAAATATTTATATATCAATTTTTGGATGAGTGTAAATAATGTAAAAATAAAAGAAAAAAATCATATAGTATAACCGAAATTGTTTCATGAAAATTTAAATTATAAAAATACTTTAAAATTGTTATTTAATTATGAAAATCACATATTATTTCATAAATAGTCGGGGAGGTCATGAAGGCTCTCTGTAGTCTCCAATTATCACACCCAGATACTGGAGAGAGTATTATATAATGGAGATACCACATGATAGCATCACAAATTATTCAATCCTTTTAAATTTTCTTTTATAAAACTCTAAAAATAAAAATATAACTCTTAAAAGAATCAAATTCTATTAATTTATGATATCACATTAGTATTATTATATGATATACCCGTTAAATACAAGACTTTCTCCAAACAATTGTACCCATATCACATCAACTAACCCTTATAACACGATCCAAAAATTCGGCAGAGTTCTCCCTCAATTTCTAATAATCCAAATTAGAAAATTAGCCCACTCTTAAACATTTGAAAATTTCTAACAAAATTCAAATGTATAATTTTAGAAAAACTCCAAAGGTGACATTAATAAAATTGTATCAAAATTTTTTAATCGCAGTATATATATTTAAAAAATCACAAATATTTAAAACTAATTCCTATAAATTACAATGACTAGCTAACTTAAACTATCTTTGCTCGTCGTGTTGGTCTTCGTGAATATTCTATTATAAAATAAAATAAATTTATATATCATTAGTTATTTAACAAGTTTATCACTATATATAATAACGTAGATATAGCTATACTCACGTGTGCCTCAATAATGTTATTGCAGTCGATATGAGAAATTCACCCTTACAGCTCAACAAAACAATACACCTCTACATCTTGATCTCAGTCACATACATATTAAATTAGTTCAATTAAACAAGATATGTAACACCAATACACAATCAAAACAAATAATACATTTCTCGGCAAGTGCAACTTCAAATCAAAGACCTCAAATAAAACAATGCACTGGATTTGACAAATAATTAGTATAACGAGGAAGTCACATTTTCCTTATGAAAGAACTCTAGTGGTATCGATACTTCGCTCTCCGACCAAACCGCGACCCCGCACCATAATTAATATCAATCTTCTTTTCAATTTCTTAGTGCTCTTCATCTATACAACACGTTTTGTAGGGGCCGACTATTACCCTCTGGTGGTAAGAATAATTTTAAATTATTATATTTTTATATATTGCTGGAGACCAATGGTGAATTAGATATCTCTATTTCTATTTTTATTTATCTTTTCTTTTCTTTTTATCGCTCATTTCTACTTTGTTGGTTTAGAGGTTCATTATGGCTACACTCAATCAATACACATTATTCATAGTGCAGAGAAATCAGTCAATCAAAACCATAATTGAATCTCACATTCAATCACTCAATATAATACAATCGATATAATGCAATTAGAATATCAATTCATATATTTATATACCGAACTACATCATAATGGAGTTAGCCAATCACAGTTGAGTCACATACTCTACTACTTACCGTACCACATGCCATGTAAATCATACCATATATCATATAAACCACTTCGTATTATATATTTATATCATTTTATAATAGAAAAGAATACTTACAATCATCCTTAAAACCACTACAAGAGATTCAACTATCATCCATCTTGTGACCCTTTTTTTTTTTATAACAGAGTTATTCGAGTGCCTTCCGAGCCTGACTAGCGGTGATTGCGACACTTCCTCCTCGGGGCACACGCAATAGCTCGTAAATTACGTGTGTCGGGTAAATCAGGATAAATTTTCACGGGCTCAAGAGGGTTAAAAGCCCCCACCCACAAGAAATGCTACTGGGGGTATTTGAACCTAGGAGGTCAAGGATGACTTCTCAATGCCCCATCACCCCACTGCCCCCCTCGTGGGCATCCATCATGTGACCTTAGAACAAAGCATTTAGACTCCATCTTATAGATATAAACTCTCACATGAGCACGTTAAATTCATTAAGAAATGTAGGAAAAATTCTAGAAAATTATTGCAAGACAAACACTCAAGTCAACCCTTTACTTATGACAGGAAAGCTCATCTCTATAACAAATAAGAATACTTACTAATTGTTCGAGAGATATAGGAGCTTCATTTATTACAACTACCGATTACTTGATAAGGTAATACACTTATCTCAAGTCCAAAATGGGATTATTTTCTTCTTAACTAATTTTGTAATCAAGGTTAATAAATCAACAAAGTTATTACATTGTTAAAAAGTTAGATAATGAATTACGAGCTTGATAATCTAGTAAAAATCAATTCTTTGCCACTTATAAACCTTCATTTAAGAATTAGGAAATGATTGTGACCTCACTACTCTGATTCAGTGGATTGCATTCTAACTAGACAACTCTCATCCAATCAACCATCAATAATTAGACAACTTCGCCAACGAACCAAAAATAAAAATTAAGCTCTATGGAATCAAATGCTCCCTCTTCATTTACCCATTGGCAAGCACCTTAACCCTACTTATAATCCTAATATCTTTGGCTAAGCAATTCAAGGCCCATACAATTCAATAGAAAGATAAAATCACTTAAAGAAATTCAAGGAATCAACCATATGTACCTAAGTATTGGTATAAGCATATTGAAACTAAATTAGTTTTTTCATCCTTCGATCCTTCCCGAGCACCCCAAAAACCTCAGCTCAATCTGGTTCTCTTCCTCTTTCGTTCTCTCTCTCTCTTCATTGGAGCAAATGGCAGCAAATATTTTTACTAGAAAAAATATAATGGAAGGAATGGATAAATATGGGGGATTGTAAGATAGGGAAGAGATAAGGATACGAGGGTGTTGGGCCAAGTTTATATATTTGTGGGCTTGCATTAGTGGGGTTTAAACCCAAACTAAATTGATGGGCTCACATCCAGCAAAGAGTCCATTTCACCTATTTTCTCGTGCAGCTGAAACCCGACTGAGCTCATTTGCAGGTCTTGCAACATCCGACCAACCCAGTAATGCCCCTCAACACTTCTGTAAACACCCATGCCATGAGGCGCATGGTGAACTTCAGACTTATTAGAAGTTTTCAAGATTCAAAATTGTCAAACAGGTTTTTCTGGGTCTAGCGGTTTTATTCTCAGTTATACGAAAATTTGTTTTTCAGCTTCCTCTATCATCTACGTGGGACATGGTTTAATTTCTCCATCTTCCAAAACTAATGACCACTCATCTTGCTAATTCCTCTACCTAGGAGCCCCTCTACTGACAATTAGTCAACCTTGTCTGATTGATCATGTGAAGAAACTATGAAGATGCACGAGAAGTTCATTATCCGCATGAAGTTACTGCGATAGTATAATTGACATTTAAAAAACTAATCCTTTTAAATAGTGACTTTAACTTGTATCAATATGTACATAGTTAGTAGCATATATAAGTTTTCCGCAAACTGTTTTTGTCCATGTCCTCTTCTATATGTTGCTTCCCGTATGCTTTTCTTCATTAGTAACTAAGGTTGTTCCGAAATGAACTTGTCATGTTTTGCAGTTCTTACCTCGTGGCTGTTCTTTGGCTAACTTAACTTTACATACTACTGCAGCTACACTGAATTCTCACATCAACTCGTCAAAGATCTTCTAATCAAGCTCAAGCCAAACCGCCAATTCGTGCCTGGCCATCTAGTTGGAATTGATGATGAAATTAAGGTGGCGAAGGAACTCTTGGATACCAACTCAAGTGATGTTCGGTTCCTAGGAATCCATGGAATGGGCGGGAGTGGCAAAACCACGCTTGCCAAGGTTCTTTTCAACAAACTATTGTCATGGAAGTTTGACTGTTGCAGCTTTGTCGCAGATGTTCGAGAAATGTCAAAAAGACATCGTATCGAGCACTTGCAGAAGAAGCTAATACGCAGTCTCAACCCTAGTGTAGGAGACACCACTAGAATTGTCAGCCCAATGCAGATGATACAGAAGAACTTCAAAAAGAAGAAAGTGTTGATTGTTCTTGATGATGTAGGTCAAAAGGACCAAATTGAGCAACTCGTTGGCGAGGGCGAGTACTTTGGTCCAGGAAGTTGTATAATTGTCACCGCAAGGGATTTGAGAGTTCTGGAAATTTGCCGCGACTTTGTCATTGAGACGGAAGGGCTAAAAGCAGAGGAAGCCCTCGAACTTTTCAGTTGGCATGCTTTCAATGGGAGCTCTCCCACTCAAGAGGAGGAGTATCTCGCAAATAAAGCTGTCTCGGCTTGTGGTGTGCTTCCTTTACCTCTCGAAGTAATAGGCTCCTTCCTCAATGGCAAAAAGAAAAGCATGTGGGAGGAAACCATAAAGAGATTAGAGAAAGTGCCCCATCAAAAGGTGATCGAAAAGTTGAGGATCAGCTACGATGCCCTTGAGTACGAGCAACAACAGATGTTTCTTGATATTGCTTTGTTCTTCAATAAGAAGGAGAAGACGTACCCGATATACATGTGGGAGGCCTGTGACTTCTGTCCGAAGATAGGACTGGATGCCCTCGTTTCTTTATTATTGGTAAAGGTGGAAGAAGATGATACGTTACGGATGCATGACCATCTAGTAGCCCTTGGCAAGGACATTGTTCATGGAGAAGCATTGCAGTATCCTCTTAAGTGCAGCAGGTACTGGGACCGCGAAGGTGGGAGTTTGCATGTGCTCAAAAGCAAAGAGGTAAGGTAACTGTATATACAATAAGAGGAAAACCAATGGTTTTATTACTTACTAATATGCTAATCTATATATGTGGTAGCATGCCTAGTTTCTCATCTTTGCATTGGCTTGTAATTGGCAGGGTAAGGGAAAGATCGTAGGGCTCCAGCTAGACGGACCATACCCTAATTCAAAAGGAGATGACTTAGTCGGCCTGGACAATGTAAGGTTCCTATCGTTGGAGGAGGCGAAATTCGGCGAAATGTTCGACCACTACCTTCCAGAGTTAAGATGGCTATCATGGCATCATTTACCTTCAAGTTTGAAGACTGCCAACCTAAATATTCAGAAGCTGGCCATCCTTGAACTGCCGCATAGTTCCATCAGTGAAAAGTGGAGCGGATGGAACGACATAGAGGTAATGTGTTCTGAACAAAATAATTTATGTTGTTTTCCTAATCCTATGTAATTACATTGCCTGATTGTTTGCATTTTCCGCAGATGATGCATTTGAAGGTTCTTGATCTAACAGACTGCAGTGGGTTGACCACTACGCCAGACTTCTCAGGGATGCCAAACTTGGAGAGATTGATTCTTTCCCAGTGTGCCAATCTCGTTGAACTTCATAGCTCCATTGTCTCTTTGAAGAACCTAAGGTTTATAGATCTCAGCTGCTGTTCTTCTCTTTCCAAGTTGCCAGAGGGATTCGGTTGCCTGGGAAAGTTGGAGCAAGTATCTTTGCATGGCTGCACGAGTCTGCGAAAGCTCCCCGACTCACTTGGGAATCTAAAGTCTTTACTCGAATTGGATATATCAAGGAAATTAATTCCAGTGTTCAGAATATACCAATTGCTTGAGTTAAGAGTTGCGGGGGGAGTAGCATCATGGGATGAAGATATGGATCTCTTGATGATGACCGATTTCTTTGAGCAGAACTTTTTTATGCAGATGGTAAGCATGGTGAAATTCCTCAAAGATATGATCCTGATCAAGATGACATTTTTCCGGGAAGCAAGTCTTCCCAACACCTTCGAGGGTCTGATAGCACTGACAAAGCTGGATCTATCGTGTGCACAGATCAAGCATTTGCCCGAATCCTTTGGGAATCTTCAAAACCTCAGGAAACTAACTGCAAGGTGGTCTTTCTTGGTTGCACTTCCTAAATCTATAGGAAAGTTGAAGAAGCTTGAAACCATAGACGTGGGTTTAAGCTTGAAACTTGCAGAAATTCCTGAAGAAATCGGGGAACTCTCCAACTTGACAGTATTAAACTTAATACGCACTAAAATCAGCCGGTTGCCATCGACTGTAACCCAGCTTCATCTTCTCAGATCCCTGAATTTGACAGGCTGTAGTAATCTTAAAGAAGCGAGAAAGGCTAAGATTCGCTCGAAGAAACAATGTGCCAGTGCCAGCTCTTCGAAGAACCAACATTCCAGTGCCAGCTCTTCGAAGAACCAACATTCCGGTGCCCGCTCTTCGAAGAATCAGCATGCCGGTGCCGGCTGTTCGAAGAATCAATCTGCCGGTGCTGCCGGCTCCTCGAAGAATCAAGCTGCCAGAGCCAGCTCCTCCAAGAATCGACGTTCCATTGCCAGGTCTTTGAAGAAAGCATGGCCGCCGAGACGGGGTCGTAAAGGTACCACTCTGCCGTCCTCGTTTGATGATTGTTCTCGTCTTGAAGTGCTGGAGCTATGTTGTCGAAACCTGAGCAATATCCCACAACTCCCCTCTGGTTTAAAGCGGCTTGCTCTCGACCAATTTCACCATAAGTTGAAGTTTCCGGATACATCCAAACTGCAGAACCTGACGTCCTTAAGCGTTTGCTGTGTCATACGAGGATCCACATGTGACAATTTGAAATGTTTGCCAGCAAGTTTGAAAGAACTGCGTTTCTTAAATTGTAATTCCCTGCCCGATCTGTGCCACCTGAAGAATCTCCAGAAGCTCGTGGTGCTGGGGCGAGATTCACTGAAACAAATCCGAGGGCTGGCGAAGCTGGGCTCGTTACAAGAACTACGCATCAGCCATTGCAAATCTCTTCAATCCTTGGAGAGCCTCGAAGAGTTGGGGAAACTGAAGTACCTGTACATATGCAAATGTCCATCGCTGCAAGGGCTCGAAGGACTCGACACACTCTCTCTGGTGGAGAAGGACGTGCACCTACGGGGTTGCAATTGCAGAGACTGTTCTATAGAGGAGGGTGGACTCTCGGTGAAGAGAGAGTTCATAAATTGTATATCTGAAATGGGGATTTCCCGTTCGGATCTTCCTGTGAAGGTTCAACAATTCTTAAAAACCCCGGACAAAGCCTCGACCGGCTGCTTAGCCATTCGGGTTAAGAAATTCACCCGAAATGCGTGGAGCATAAATTTACGGAATCCGGATTGGATTGAAAGATATATGCTCGCAAACTCCAGTAGGCAGCAAAGCAGGTAACGTTAGTTCTTTCCTAAAATTCTTCTGCTATGTGTATTCTGTGATTAAAACCGAGATTTTTGAATCGATGAAATTCGTGTTGTAGTTGAACTGAAGCTGGTACGAGGTTGCGGACACAGCAGGTCAAGATCCCAGGAGCCCATCCATTTCTTATCATATAACCAAAGGCACATTTTATTTCTTTTATGAGTAAGTGTGAGCAGTGTGATTACTTAATGGTTGTTTTAAAAAAACTTCATCTCTGTTCCTAAATAACTAAAAATGAAAGTTCTGAAAAATTTAGGTATGTAGTTTCAGAATTATTTGGTTTATGGCCAGTTTTAGGAATGTACCTTTACATTGTTCCAGTGTTAAAATTTTCAGTTCTCCATGTTTTAAGATTAATATGTGAGCTTAATATAAATCCATCCATTAGGTTTTAGGTTTTTCATTAGCTTTTCCGTTTTTCAGCAGTCTCTGTTGAGTTTTCAACTATTTTTGGATTTATAGATTAGGAAAAAAAAATACAAAAAAGGATGAAAAAGAAAAAAAGCAATCGAGGAGGGGCACTGACGGCCGTTAGTGGCCACGCAGCCCCACCGTTAGCCTCTCCCTTAAAAAAAGAAACTCATGGATTTTCCCTTTGTTTTCTGAGAATTATTTCCACAGAAGTATTGAGATGCCCTGTGCATGGAAAAGTCAAATGAAAACTGCTGTTTGTGGCCACGAATAAGACAATTCTGAGACTGCATACTTGAATTTCCAATTACTTTCATTTTTAGCTGTATTTGGGAAAAGGGAATAAGGTGGAATTCCTATAAAATTATACATGTTTAATTAATTAATGTATATGCTGCTGGATTGATCGTGTCGTGTTTTATTTAATCACAATTTTTCTCGGGATGGACATGGGAAGCGCACCGGGTGTGTCCACCGTCTGCTTAATTGGTAGGAAATATGGTGTAGATGATGTCTTTATTTTTTTTAATCAATATAAATTCGGTAAAATTTTTCTTAAATTTTTGATAATCCAAATTAGAAAATATTACCTACCATAAAACCATTTAAAATCACTAACAAAATTTAAATGGATAATTTCGGAAAATCTCCAAAAGTAACAACTATAAAATTGTACCAAAATTTTCGAATTGCAATATATATTTACAAAAGCCACAAATATTTAACCAAAATCTTACATTTATCCCCGCTAAGTCATCATTGCTCTCCACGTCGATCTTGTTGACCTAAAACCTTGTATATAAAAATAATATGCGAAAAACATGAGTTACATCTCAGTGAGTAATCATTGCAAAATAAAATGAACTTATATATATTGAACATTTAATACATTTTACTCATATTGTTCATACCATCACATTATTCCTCGTATTGTTCTCTTCTACATATATGTAAACCCGGTCACGGTTCTAGAATCAGACGATTCTGGTTCGGAACCGTTGATTCCGTTTTGAAGGGGCCATGGAACCAGCCCTCAACTTTCCTTTAAACGGTTCGGAATCGGATCTGTCCGGTTTCGTTGGATAAAGGATGTAGATAGTTGGAGGCCACCATGTGGTAGGAGGGCCGGCAGCTACACTACAACCTTGCAGCTACATTTTATTTTTTTGGGGGGGGGGGGCGGTTTGGGTGGGGTGGGGTGGTGGTAGGGTCGTGGTGGCCACGGCCGGTTTGAGCTTGGAAAAGGCTAAATCCAGAACCGAAATCGGGACAGGAACCGAACCGGTCTCGAACCATGAGGTATAAGGTTCAGGACTGGCTTCTCTAGTCTCACAAACCTGAACCTTTGGTTCCAAATCAGAACCGGAGGGAAACTTAAAAAAAAAAAAAAAAAAGGAATCTTGGCTACATAAGGCTTTAGCATTTGTAGTGTTGTAGTTTGCGGGCCTAAATGGCCTAGCCTTGTCAGGCCCCCCACTCCTTCTCAGCCTGGCAGAGATAGCCTTTTCAAGCCTATGGACCACCCCAACCCCACCAAGTCGAATGGCAGCCCGCCGATTTATCAATAATACCGAATGGTCATTCAAATTTTGACCGTTCAAATATTTTTAAAATTAGGAAAAAGAAATTATATTTTTAATACTATAAATACATATCATTATCATAATATTTTTAACCTTTATTCCTCTAATTTCCAAGATGAGTAGAAAAATTAATTTTTAGTAAGAAAAGTAAGTTCAAATCAATTAATTTAATTTTTTAAATTTAACTTTTGATTTAGTCTGATTTTTAATTATATATTTTTAAAATTATATATTAAATTTTATTTAAATTTAGTAGAAACCGGACCGGTTGGAAACTGTACGGAACCGTGGTTCTGAAACACCATTTGGTTCCAAACTACATGCAAATCGTTCAAAGCAAGGTTTGGGGCCGGTTTCGAGGCCCGTTGGAGCCGGAATCGTGGCCAGGACTAGGGTAGGGTAGGCCATAGGTTAGCACATGGGGCTTGGGGCTTGGGGCTTGGGGGAGGTGGGGTGGGGGCGGGGGCGGGGGCGGGGGCGGGGCTCCAAGTGGCAGCTGGCAGTGGCTGTAATTCAATTTTTTTTTGTACATTCGAGCCGATTCCAGTTTTGATTTCTGAGGTAAGTGGAACCGGCCTTGAACCTAAGACCTCCTGGTTCTAGTTTTGACTGGACAGATTCTAGGCCCAAACTGACCCGCGGCCGCCACTACATATATACACAGGCACACACACATCCATATACCTCATATTCTTATACTTGACTATACATACCATAATCCAATACAAATAATAAGTAGTTATAGGGCCGCATTTACCTTGTGGAGAGTGATAACGGTACTGTGAGCCTACAAATCTCAATCAACTTTATCTTTAACGTGGGGTCGTCTATACTCTATATATTATCCTCCGATAATAGGGGTTTAATGGCTATTGAATCTCTAATGGGCTTAATTAACTAAGTGGGCTCAAGATCATTAAAATTATTGGGCTTACAACGCAAATGCCCATCACTCCAAGGACTAAAAGAACTCGACAAACTCTCTCTGGTAGAGAAAGACGCGCACGTTCGGGGTTGTACGTGTGAAGAATGTTCTACAGAGTACAGCGGATTCTCGGTGAAGAGAGAGCTCACAAATTGGATATTTGAGATGGGGATTCCCCGTTCAAATCTTCCATTGAATGTGCAGCAATATTTAGACACCCCGGATAAGACCACCTCTAGCTGCTTACGCGTCATGGCCATCCGGGTTAAGAGATTCATCCCAGAATGTATGGGGAAAGAGTACTCACTTTTCTGTTGACCATCGGATGCTCTCTCGGAAACTCCAACATGCAGCAAAGGATCGAGGTAATGCTAGTTCCTTCCTTCCTAACATTGTCTTTCCTGATTCCTTCCTTCCTAACATTGTCTTACAACATACATTTGGTGATTAAAACCAATATTTTATCGATTGATGATGTCCGTGTTGTAGGCGAACAGAAGTATTGGTACGAGGTTGTGGGCGGACACAGCACGTCATGGTCAATCCTTGGTGAGTGCCGCAGATCATCACCATGAGATGGCCCAGGAGGTCATCATGTATTTCTTATCATATGTTACCTAAGAAATGATAGAAATGATACCTATTTATTTTCTTTAAATAAGTGTGATTTGTGTGACCACTTAATGGTTATCAAAAAAAAAGCTTTATTTCTGTTCCTAAATAACTAAAGATGAAAGTTCTGAAAAATTTAGGTATGTACTTTCAGAATTGTTTGGTTTAAGACCATTCTAATCCATTTATTAAAGATTTAAAATTAAATCTTAACCATTTAACTTTTTTGGGTCTCCATCTTTTAAGATTAAATTTGAGCAGTCAATATAAATCCATGCATTTTAAATAAATGTACAGTGTCATTCTCACCAAGTTTAGGCTTTCCATTGTTACAGAGTTTTTTTCTATTTCTGGGCGAAAAAATAAAAAAAAAATGAAAAATGTAATAAGAGGATGGAAGAGTAGAAGGGCGCTCACGGCCATTAGCGGTCTCCACCGTTGGCCTCAATTGCCTCTCTCCCTTTTCTTTTCTTAAAAAAAATTACAGATTTCTTTTTATTTTCTGAAGATTTGTTTGTAAATAATGTCATGCGTGGAAAATTAAGTTGAAATTACTATTTTGGCCACAAATAAGACAAATTCTGAGAATACATACTTAAATTTCCAATTTCTTTCACTCTTAGCTGTATTTGGGAAATAAGGATAAAAGGCAGAGTTTCTTTAATTTATATGTGTTTAATTAGTTAATATATGTTACTGAATGTATAAATGTGTGTAATGCTCCTGTAAATGTATGTGGATCTTACTTATCTCAAGTACAAGTGATGCATTTTAGTGTGTGCTTTCATCTCTGCGACTCTTCGGATCTGGAAGTCGCATACCTTACCTCATCTCTCTGTGTTTTCACCTTGATTCCATTAGGGCTTCTGTTGATTCAGTGAATACCCAATGGTTTTTGCTGAAGGTTTGATTTATTCTTATTAGGAAATAACATTTTAGATATTGGTATTTTTAAATATTAGAGATATTTGCTTTCTTTTTTGATCGTAAATCAAATTGCAATCAATTAGGTGTATCTGTCAATGTTTTCGACTGTTCATTTCCATCCTCACTTAGTCTACATATAGCTAAGTTGCGTTTTGTAATCATAAAGTCGATCAATAAAGAAATACTCTTTTGTCGAATGTGTTTGATCTTTGAGCCTTCACTTTCTCTCTACCTTCCCGTATACTCATTCGATTTATATAAAATTTGACTGTTTTATTTGTAACATTATCAAGTACATCAAACATACTTTTTTTTTTATTTTTTTAAAATACAATTATTTTTAAATTAGATAAGTTAACCAAAATGAAAGATATGGTTAGTGAAGAAGAGAGAGAGCAACGAGGCTTAACCCGGATCGTCTGCTCGTTATTAAGCTAAAGCTAGTAAGTCAGTACATTTTATCATCTAAGGACTTTTATGTAGATATACTGCCTTTTGGAAAACAAAATTTTAAAAAATCGTGTATTTGGAAGTATTTCCTGAAATATCGGTCGTTGTCAGATCGCAGTTTTAAAATGCAGTGTACTTCAAGTAATGGATTGTAGCTTGGACATGTGATCTATGGCAATAGGATTTGGAACCTCGATCTATACCTCTATGTATACACACACTCCATTTTTGCTTGTTGTTTCTTGATTATTCCATCTATGTTAAAAAGAAAATGCTTAGCTGAATTATGTTACTACTCCGGATCAAACTTCCATACTCCGAGGAGGAGTCATATACAATACCATCTGTGAAAAAAATAAGGAAGAGAATTCCAAATTGACTTCAACAAATTTGAATCCTAATAGATTAAAATAATAATAATAATAGGACAAAAAAGAAGGAAGCTTAAGCTGGTTAGTGACTAGCCTAATGTGTCCTATATATGTGTGTGTGTTTGGTGAGACCTAGAATTGGAGGAAGGGAGGCAACGAAATGAGAGTTGGAGAGATGAGTGTTCTGTCTGAGGTGTATTATGAGGATATATTGCTTGTGTGTTTCCATTCAAATAAAAATCCACTCCCCATTCCATTCCATCCCTTGGAAATTCAATCCAACACATTGACAATGTTCAATCTAGCAACATGGAAAATTTCTTCAACGTCGGCAATTCTAGTTCTCCGGTGTAGGAGGTTACTTCCAGTGGCTGCTACAAGGAGAACATCTACAGTCTCACTTTTTGTTTTTTTTTTTTTAATATATAATTAGAGTAACTTTCATAGACTAAGTAAATATACAAAAGAGTATGATCAGAGTTACAACTGCAAGACCTCATATGGAGGATATCTCATTAAAAAATGGCCTAACTTGGGGAAAGAAGTTATTCTAGGTTTCAACATGTACATAATGGTAGAAGAGATATCAAGAGTAGGTCTGAGGCATGGCTGGAAAATCCATTGATTTATCTCCTTCCAAACAGTGTATATGTAGCAGGTGAAAGTCAGCTTATAGGTTGTGGAGTGACGTGATCTTCCTTTTTTATGTCTGTTCGACCCGTTGAGCTCAGAAAACCGAGCCCCAACATTCCTTGATTCATTTAAGCCCACCAAAATGGTGGACCAGATTTGCGTGATTACTGGGCAAAAGAAGAATATGCGGTCTCTAGTTTTACTTTTCAGCCCGCAAAATCCACAAAGAAGATGAGGCAAATGCTTCTGGTGAGAGGTAATAGCTTTAGTTGCTAGTCTGCAACTAACCAACAGATAAAAGAAACCTGACGAATATGGCCTTGAAACCAAAGGAGACTATGTCAGGAAACCTTAGGATTTTTGCGACAAATATCCTCCAAAATATCTGAGATTCTATTTGCTGTGTAAGAGCAGATATCACACATTCTGCTACTGCTGTCTTGACCTTACAGTTTAATCTTCTTAGATGTTATTAGAATATCTTGCCTGCACTCAATCTCCATGGGAAAGTTGGTACCTATCTTGGATCAATCCGGAAGTTATACTTTGTAGCAGTAGCACCGGCGAAGGATACCTTACTTAGCACAATGTTGTGATGTGGTGGTGAATACATTCCGATGATTGCTTCAACTGGGGATGCGTTGTACCCTTTTTTCTTTTTGTGACAAAAGTATGAAGCTAGGCATATAAATGAGAATAAGATATCTTTCTTCTTCTTCTTCTGCGTCTGATGAATGATCATACGCACCACTTTTTTGGCTTCCTTGCGCATTACAAAATAGCTTCACGGAAAGTGATTCTATTCTTTCTCCGGTAGAAAGCAGGTCTAGATTCGCACGTTAATTCAAACATTCGTTATTTAAACGAGCAAAACACATCGGCTCAAAATCACTCGCAACTCATTTGTACGGATAGTCTCCGAGAGAGTTATTGGCAATTGAAGTGAGAATATCTGTCCACTTCTGCCTGTGCCCTGAAAGCTGCCATGGACGGGAAGAAACAGCCACAGCCGGTGTACGACTACGAAGTCTTCCTGAGCTTCAGAGGGAAAGACACTCGTGCAGGCTTCACGGATGTCCTCTCCAACAGAATCAACGAGTGCACTATTCGAGTATTCATGGACGACAAAGAGATCGAGGCTGGTCGGACAATCGACCAGGTTTTGGTGGCAATCGAGGACTCCAGGATATGCATGCCGATCCTCTCCCCGAGCTTTGCATCCAGCAAGTGGTGCCTCCGCGAGGTGGCAAAAATGGTCGAGTGCAAGAAGGAGATCGTGCCAGTCTTTTTCGGCGTGACTCCCGACGACGTCAAGCTGCGGGCTAATTCCGTGTACAACAATGACTTGGAGAAGCTCAAGAAGGCGGAGGGGGAAGATAAGGTGAAACCCTGGGAAGATGCTCTCAAACAAGTTGCCAAGATCAAGGGGTTCGAATGGAGAAATCAAGGGTAGTTGATCACCACTAACTTTTTCAATTGGATTATTCATTCTCTGGTTGTTTCCTCGCATCCCAGTATGCTTTTTAATCCATCGGAATTAAATAATAAATTATTGAAAAAAGAATTTTTAACCAAAATATCAACATACATGACTCGCGTGTGGATATTAAGGGTGGGCTCGTGCCACATATGGATTTTGTTATTTTAGTGAAATTATAAAAAATAAGCGAGTAAATGGTTAAATGAAGGCTTAGTTGTAATTATTGTTTCAGATATGTAATTTTTCGGTAATTCAAGTATAATAATTTTAATAATAAACTAAGAGAAAAGTTTGACTTAATATGGAAACAATGAAAAGAACAGAAAGGAAAAGGGAGAAATAAGGGAGAGAAGAGAAAGAGAGTGGTACTGGAAAATAGAGAAAGAGAGCGAAATTTAATTTATATATCGATAGGAAACATGAGAAAGTGAAAACGACACTAACAAAAAGGGCCATCCAATATAATTATACCAGATGGGGAGCTGTTCATGGATTTTTTTTAGTAATTTAATGAAATGGCCTTTAATAAATTATAGATGATTATCATTTAGTCGGAAAGAAATAAGAAAATCTTTCAAGAAATTACACAGCTAGAAAATCAAATTGTATGTATAATTTTTGAATCAATTCGATTTAAAGGAGTCACTCTACCGAGATTAGAGTATAGGATGGCACACCCCTCCTTAACAACTCCTCTTAGTCTACAAGACCTTTTGCAATTTGATGTACATTCCGCTTGATCACATCAATGAAACAATTACGTATAAAAAAAATTATTATAGATGGTCAAATAAAGTTTTCATTAAAATTAATGTTTTCACCGTATGATTATAGTGTAATTCAAATGTATTGATTGGTTTTACACATGACGATGAGAGAGAGAGAGAGAATGGATGGTTAATTTACAGAGAGGAGAGTAAGAGAGAGCAAAAGTAGCCAATATTTAATTATAAATTAATGAATTTATTATCATACCTTATTTTTTTTTTCTTAATTTTACAATTATAAGAGAGCGAACTTTATCCATAATTGATAATTGTTGAAAGTGAAAAAGAGATCAAAAGGAAGATCTCCTTTCATTTAGTAATCTATAGATATATAACATAGATACACGTATTTCCAATGCTCTTTGGTTTTGAAGGAAATTTTCGGGTTATAATTTACAAACTCTAATTCGTACTATGCATAGAGTTATCAATTACATAAAAGTTCTGTATTTGAGGGTTAATTTGTTTCATTGCTATTGCTAATTTTTATAGGAATGTAATTATGGTTAAATAAAAATAAAATGTATAGTTATAGGACATTAGAGAAAAAGTTAGAGAGAATTTTAAGTATTGGCTATATTTTTTTAACGACAATTTTATAATGTAACCCATATTTAACATTTTCTTAACTAATTTATTTTATATTTATAAATGGTATTTTTGAAAGTTTAAAAATAAGATTAATTATTCATCCTCCAATCAAGAGGCTTTTGGGATTCATGGAAATAATGAGGGATATTAGCTTAAAAAGACACGATCTTTTACCGAACGATCAAATTATATTATGAACTTTAAAAATGGCCTATAAAATCACAAACTTTGCTTATATTACCACAATTCGTCACTTGACTAGCTTGACAAGCGACAAAGCTGGTGTGGCGTTACACATGAAACTAATGGTGATGACATGGCATCTGCCCTTTTTAAAATTACAAAAATAACCTATTAATCATATTATTTCCTTTAATATGAAAAAGGCATGAAAGTCATTTAGTTTTGGAATATAAAAATCCTCTAATTATTTCAAAAGTGCGGATTTTATCTAATCGTCTTCAAAGTCGTCTCTGCGCCAAGCTTGATTATCTCCTTTGCCTCTTCAACTTCCTGATTTTGACAGAAGAGAAAGATAATTTTTCTTCTCCCTTCTCTGAGCAATGTTATCACCAACAGAGTTTGTGCGATTTTTGCTTGGAAGCCCACTGGTAGAGTAAAACCTAATCGTTTACTCTACCAATGGGCTTCCAACCAAAAAAGCACAAACTCTACAGATGATGACATTGATTAGAGAAGGAAGAAGAAAAATTATCTTTGTCTGGTGCCAAAATGGTGAAGTTGAAGAGGTGGAGAATATGATCAAGTTTACTGTAGAGGAGATGATTTTGAAGACAATCGATGAAATCTCGCTTCTGACATAAGTATAAAATTTTTTAATCCCAAAAATAAAATGACTTTGATGCTTTTACTTACATTAAAGGAAATAATATAATTAATAGATTATTTTTGTAATTTCAAAACGGCAAATACCAAGCCACCACTTTAGTGTCATGTCATCACATTAGTGTTATGTGCAATGTCACGTCAACCTATCCTCTGTGAATTCACCTAAGTGACGAATTGTGGTAACATAAGTAAAATTTGTAATTTTACAGACCATTTTTAAAGTTTATAATATAATTTAGTCATTAGCTAAAAATTCATATCTTTTTAGGCTAATATCCCAAACAATATAAGGTAAATTACATGAAAAAAAAATGATGCTTGTTCCTTTTCTAAAAAAAGTCAAACATTTTAAATTCAAAAAATAAAATTATGTAATTTCATTTTATTTCCAAATTAAAATCAAACATTTCATATTTTTAATATAAAATTATAAGGTTTCTTTTTAATCCCAATTTAAGGCCAACATTTCATGTTTAAAAGTTAAAATTGTATTATTTTATTTTATTATTGAATTAGACTAACTTAATTAACCTAAAGTTAAATGCTTAAATAACTAATTCTTTATAATATTTTTCTTCATTATAAGATAAAAGTACGTATATTAGAAATTTTATTCAAATTTACACCAATTCTTATATAAAACTATATTAGAAATTTTATTCAAATTTACACTAATTCTTATATAAAAAGTTTTCTTAATATTTTCTCATAACTAATATTAATCTTAATTTAAAAAAAATTATTAAATTAATTTAAATGAAAATATGCTAATTTTATCGATTCATCGGTAGATAATAAGAAAAGATTAAGTGAAATATATCTTGCAAGCATGTAACCTTATATTTTGATATAGTAGCCGAACTTATCAATAAATATAATATGATTTTTATTTTATAAATTAAAAATGCGACATAATTTGGAAAAAATTATTAAATTATATTTAAATGAAAAAATGCTAATTTTATCGATTCATCGGTAGATGATAAGAAAAGATTAAATAAAATATATCATGCACGCATGTAACCTTATATTTTGATATAGTAGCCTAACTTATCAATAAATATAATATGATTTTTATTTTATAAATTAAAAATTTGACATAATTTGGAAATAAAACAAAACTGCATGATTTATGTTTTAAACTTAAAATTTTTTGCTTTATTTGGAAATACAACAAAATTACATGATTTTTTTTAAAAATTGAAATTCTTGGGTTTTTCTTAAAAAATGAGTAAATCATGTGCGTCTCTGTGTAATTTACTCAATAACAAAAATGTTGAATTATGAAATTATATAACAAATAAAAAAATACCATATCAATTTTAGGATGAATATAGATAGTAGAAAAAATTATATAGTATAACGAAATGGTTTCCTAAATATTTAAATTAGAAAAGTACTTTAATATTCTTTTTTTAATTATGAAAAATCACATATTGTTTCATATCTGTGGTTTTGACCGAGATGGTTCCAATTTGGAACCGCCTCGTGGCCAGGAAAACCACGCCTGGCCCGTTAATGCCCATGAGCAAGGCTTCCCATATATAGACACCCAGGCCATGAGTCACGGGGTGAATTTCTCGAACCTATGGATTTTTGTGCCACAGGCTAACCAGAAGTTGTCAAGAGCAATTAGTCAACTTTGTAATTGGTTGATCTTATGAAGAAACTAAGAAGGGTGCACGAAAAATTTATTATCCTCATGAAGCTACTACAATCATACGTACAGCTGACATTTACGAAATTAATCCTATTAACTAGTGAATTTAACTTGTATCAATAGGTAACAAGATTAAATATTCCGGAGACTGTTCTTTTACATGTCCTCTTCTATATATGTTTCTTCCCATACCCGCTTCTTCATGAATAAACTAAGGTTATTGAAATTAACTTGTCATTTTTTGCGGTTCTTACCTTGTGGCTGTTCTTTCGCTAACTTGATTTTGCATACTACTGCAGCTACACTGAGTTCTCAAATAAGCTCGTCGATGATCTTCTGAAGAAGCTCATGCCGAACCGCCAACCCGAGCCTGAGTATCTAGTTGGAATTGATGACAAAATTACTGAGGCGAAGAAACTCTTGGATACCGAGACAAGTGATGTTCGGTTCTTAGGAATCCATGGACTGGACGGTACTGGCAAAACGACCCTTGCCAAGGTTCTATTCAACGAACTATTGTCGACGTCATCACCGAGCTTCCAGTGTTGCAGCTTTCTCAAAGATGTACGAGGAACACCAAACCGTCCTGCTCGTATCGAGGATTTGCAGGAGAAGCTAATACGCGATCTTGCAGGACATGCTCCAAGAAATGCCAACCTGATGCAGATGATACAGAAGAACTTTCGAAGAAAGAAAGTGTTGATTGTTCTCGACGACATCAATCAAAAAGAACAAATAGTTGATCTCGTGGGGAAGGGCGAGTACTTCGGTCTAGGAAGTCGAATAATTGTCACAACAACAGATTCAAGGGTTCTGCAAACTGGCCATGGGCCATTTTGGGGTGTAATTAAGATGGAAGCGCTAAAAGCACAGGATGCCCTCGAACTTCTCAGTTGGCATGCTTTTAGTGAGACCTCTCCTCCTCAAGAGTACGAGCTTCTTGCAAAAAAAGTTGCTTCGGCTTGTGAGAATCTTCCCTTGTCTCTCACAGTAATAGGCTCCTTCCTCGAAGGCAAAAGGAAAATCAGATGGGATGAAACTGCAAATAATTTAGAGAAAGTGCCCCATCAAAAGGTGTACGATAAGTTGAGGATCAGCTATGATGCCCTTGAGGACGATCAAAAAGAGATGTTTCTCGATATAGCTATATTCTTCAACAAGAAGAGCGAGTTGTATCCAACGTACATGTGGCAAGCTTGTGACTTTCATGTAGCCTCGGGGCTGGAAGCCCTTATTTCCTTAGATCTGGTGGAGGTTGAAAAAGGCAAGTTATCGATGCATGGCCATCTAGCAGCCCTTGGAAGGGAAATTGTTCGTGCTGAAGAATCGCAATATCCTTTGAAGTGCAGCAGGTACTGGGACCACGATGGCGGGAGTTTGGATGTACTAAAAACCCCAAAGGTAACTACAAAAGAGGAAAACTTAAACAATAGCTTTATTTCTTGCTAATACTCTTTACATTTGTGGCAGCATGCATAGTTTCCCATCTTTGCATTGGCTTGTTGGCAGGGTAAGGAGAAAATTGTAGGGCTCCGACTAGACGGACAATACCCTAGGTCAACAGGAGATGACTTAGTCGGTCTGGACAGTGTAAGGTTCCTATCGTTGGAGGAGGAGAAATTCGGGGAAATGTTCGACCATCCTCTTCCTCGGTTAAGATGGCTGTCATGGCGTAAGTTTCCTTCAAGTTTAAAGACTGGGAATCTATATATTAGGAAGCTGGCCATCCTTGAACTGCCGCATAGTTCCATCAGTGAAAAGTGGAGCGGATGGAAGGACATTGAGGTAATGTTTACCGAACGAAATATATATGTTGTTTTCTGATGGTTTGTGTTGAGAGTTGTAGGATAGTTTAAAATATGAGGAAGATGAATGGAGGTCTGTAGGATGATATTTGCAATGTGTTTTAGAATGATTAGGAATTGAGAATTGATGGGATGAGTTTGAGAAGAGTAGATTCTTGAGAGTAGAATGGGAATTGTATTTCTCGGGGCTTGCTTACATAGTGAGATGTATCACCTAGTTATACTATATTTTTAGAAACCTACATGCAAATCATCTAAATGTTCTAGAGTTGGGAACTTCTAGAAAATTTATGCCTTTTACTACCCAACAAAGTTTTAGAGAATTAATGTTCTAGAGAACCAAACTTCTAGAATTGTCACCACATATTCTAATGATTTCTAAAAGAATTGTGCACCACAATAATCTAATATTTTCCCATTACTATATAATCATTTTGTCTGACAGTTTGCATTTTCCGCAGATGATGCATTTGAAAGTTCTTGATCTGACAAACTGCAGTGGGTTAACCACTACTCCAGACTTCTCAAGGATGCCAAACTTGGAGAGATTGATTCTTTCCCACTGTGCCAATCTTGTTGAACTTCATGGCTCCATTGTCTCTTTGAAGAACCTATGGCTAATAGATCTCAGAAGCTGTTCTTCTCTTTCCAAGTTGCCGGAGGGATTGGGTCACCTGGGAAAGTTGAAGCAAGTATCTTTGCACGACTGCACGAGTCTGCAAAAACTCCCCGACTCACTTGGGAATCTTAAGTCTTTACTTGACTTGGATATTTCAAGGAAATTAAATCCGCTGCTCAGAATATACCAATTGGTTGAGTTGAGAAAGGAGGGGGCAGTAGCGTCATGGGATGAGGATATGGATTTGTCAATTATGACTGATTTCTTTGATCAACACTTTTTGTGGCAGATGGTAACCTTGGTGAAACTCCTCAAAGATATGATCCTGATCAAGATGACATTTCTCCGGGACGCAGGCCTTCCCAACAACTTCGGTGGTCTGAAAGCATTGACCAAGCTGGATTTGTCGTGCACACAGATTGAGCATTTGCCCGAGTCCTTTGGGAATCTTCAGAACCTCAGGAAACTAACTGCAAGATGGTCTTCCTTGGTTGCACTTCCTAAATCCATAGGAAAGCTGAAGAAGCTTCAAACCATAAACGTGGGTTTAAGTTCGAACCTTGCAGAAATTCCTGACGAAATCGGGGAACTCTCCAACTTGACCGTATTAAACTTGATACGCACTAAAATCAGCCGGTTGCCATCGACTGTAACCCAGCTTCATCTTCTCAGATCACTGAATTTGACGGGCTGTATCAATCTTAAAGAAGCGAAGAAGGCAATGATTCGCGTGAAAAAACAACGCGCCAGTGCCGGCTCTTCAAAGAGCCAACATTCCGGTGCCAGTGCTTCGAAGAACCAACGTGCTGGGGTCGGCTTTTCGAAGAATCAACCTACCAGCTCTGCCAGCTCTTCGAAGAATCAACCTTCCGGTGCCAGCTCCTCAAGGAATCGGCGTACCAGTGCTGGCTCTTTGAAGAAAGCATGGCCGATGAGACACGGTCACAAAGGTACCACTCTGCCGTCCTCGTTTGATGATTGTTCTCGTCTTCAAGTGCTGGAGCTGTGCTGTCTGCACCTGAGTAATGTCCCACAACTCCCCTCTGGTTTAAGGCGCCTTGCTCTCGACCAATTTCACCATAAGTTGAAGCTGCCAGACACATCCAAACTGCAGAACCTGAGATATTTAAGCGTTTGCTGCGTCATACGAGGATCCACATGTGAGAATTTGACATGTTTGCCTGCAAGTTTGATAGAACTGCGTGTCTTATACTGTAATTCCTTGCCCGATCTAAGCCACCTGAAGTATCTCCGGAAGCTCGTGGTGGTGGGGCGAGATTCACTCCAACAGATCCGAGGGCTGGGGAAGCTGGGCTCGTTACAAGAGCTACGCATCAGCCATTGCAAATTAATTCAATCCTTGGAGAGCCTCGCAGAGTTGGGAAAGCTGAAGTACCTGTCCATACGCAAATGTCCATCGCTCGGAGGACTCAAAGGGCTCGACAAGCTCTCTCTGGTGGATAAGGACGTGCACCTTCGGGGTTGTAAGTGCCCAGACTGTTCTGTTAAGGAGGGTGGATTCTCGGTGAAGAGAGAGCTCAAAAATTGGATATCTGAAATGGGGATTTCCCGTTCAGATCTTCCGGTGAGGGTTCAGCAATACTTAGACACCCCGGACAAAGCCTCAACCGGCTGCTTAGCCATTCGGGTTAAGAAAGTTCTCCCGAAATGCATGGAGCATAAATTTGCAGATTCCGATTGACAGATTCATGCTCACAAACTCTAGTATGCAGCAAAGCAGGTAATGTTTTTTCTTTCCGAACATTCTTCTACAATGTGTATTCGTTGACTAAAACCGAGATCTATCGATTGATGAAGTTCGTCTGTAGGTGAGCAGAAGTTGGGGCGAGGCTGCGGACACAGCAGGTCAAGATCCCAGGAGTCCATCCCATTTCTCATCATATAACCAAAGGCACATTTTATTTCTTTTATTAATAAGTGCGAGCAGTGTGATCACTTAATGGTTATTAAAAAAAAAAAGAAGAAGACTTTCTTTCAGTTCCTAAATAACTAAAAATGAAAGCTCTGAAAAATTTAGGCATGTAATTTCAGAATTGTTTGCTCTATGGCCAGTTTTAGGGACGTACTTTCAAATTGTTCCATTATTAAAAATTTCAAAAAAAAATGTAAACCATTTAGGTTTTGAATTAGCTTTTCCGTTTTTCACCGATTTCTGTTGAGTTTTCTACTATTTTTGATTTTATAGATTAGGAAAAAATGACAAAAATACAAAAAAAAGAGAAAAAAAGAAGGCAATTAAAGAATGGAAGTGGAGAGGGTTACTGACGGGTGGCCACAAAGCCCCAACGTTAGCCTCTCCCTTCCCAAAAAAAAAAAAAAAAACTCAGGGATTTTCTTTTTATTTTCTGAAATTTATTTACACATAAGTATTGAGATGTCCTGTGCATGGAGAAGTCAATAAAAATGACTGTTTTTGGCCATCAATAAGACAATTCTGAGAGTACATGCTTGAATTTTCCATTACTTTCATTTTCTGCTGTATTTGGGAAAAGGGAATAAGTTAGAATTCCTCTAAAAGTATACATGTTTAATTACTACATATATGTTACTGAATGTATATATGTGTGTTGCTCCTGTAAATGTGTATAAGTCATATGTGGGATGCTCTCCCAAGTAACAGTAATGCATTTTAGTTTGCGCGTTTTCATCTCTGCGATTCTTCTCCGGTAAGATTGTCCAATGTATAATATTCTTTTCTTCACATTTCAGCTAGCTTAAGCTCAGCACTCGACGCAACGTAGGCAACACTCTCCATTTCCTTTTCCTGCAACTCTTTTCTTTTACACTTTCGATAATTTTTGAGTGGACTGTGTCCAGTTTTATTTAATCACAAAAATTTTGCTCGGGATAGACACGGGGAAGCGCACCTGCTGTGTGTACTGTCTACATTGGAATTTAAGACCTCTTGGAAGAGGTCCCAGTTTCCCACCAGTGGTGCTGCGCCCTGTGGGCGTGTGTACTGTCTACTTAATTGGTGGAAACTATGATGCAGATGATGTCTACATTTTTCTTTCCTTATGTCTGTCCTAATTCTAATAAATGACAGTAATTTTATCCAGGGAAAAAAAATCACCATTTTGCTTGTAGTTTTTCTTAATTTTTTTAATTGTAAAAAAATAACTTCCTCATTTTTTTAATGTTAACAAACAATTAGCACTTCAAATTCCTCGAGAATAACTTTTACACCTCTACTTGTAATGATCAATCCAATCATCCAATTAAGTATGGATCAATCCAATTGTTAAGTAAGTAGTTACTCTTCAAAAATTTAATTATGTAGTTTTTGTCCGATGATTAGGGAGACCAATGAGCATAGTATAAGGAGATGAAATAAAGAGAAATAAATGGGGATATAACTCTTACGGTGAAGATCGAATTACAAACCCCTAACTTGTGAGATGGAATTTTGTGTCATTGCACAAGGAGATCAAATTCAAATTATTTGATTTTTATTGTTATAATCGAGATTGATGGCCGAAAGTGATAGAGTAAAGAGGGCACAGCGGGTACAAAAATACCGAAAAATTCAATCCAGTTGTATTAATTGTATTAAGAACTCCAAATAATTGGAGATTTTCTTCTTTCTGCTTGTACTCTTCAAAATCTTCCCCTATTTCAATGCCAAAAAAAGAACAAAGAGAAAAATTTCCTCTGGAAATATCTCAATCTTATATCTTTCTCGTGCCCTAATCTTATACATCAATTAAAGACAGAATGGAAATTTCCATTGTTACTGAATATGAGAGCTATCAATTCCCTATCATATTTGACGAAATCAATGTATGGAATCTAACATTTTTCTTCAAAAAGTTATTGCCAAGACATCCATGGAGCACAGGAAATTTAATTTACGGCTTAACAATTGAACCGTTTAATAAGGACAAAGTTAATAATACAATCAACAGTATAATTTATATTATATTGCAAAATTTTTACGAAACAGCTCAGTTGTTGGACCATATACTTTGCTCGAAATATAAAGGAAATAATTGCTCTAGATATGATTTATGTTGCTGCACAGACGCACGGAAGCCAAAACCTCTACCCTCGAAGAAAGTCTCGTTCTTCTTCTGCTTTATCTGAAGTCAGTGCTCTCAATGTCCATTCACATAAGTTACCCAATTGCTTCTTCTTTCTACTAATCGCTGCCAGGATCTTCACCCAATCATCCTCGAGAATCAGCCCTAGCGATACCCATGATAGTTCACTGCTCATCCACCTCAACTCCGTCTCATCGCCATGGATTCCATTGAGACCACCATAGATCGTGCCCAGTATTTCAACAAAAGAATCATGGCAAAGAAGGAGAGTGGATATGCTATAAACCAGGACGGTGGCACCACTCTCGTCCCTGACTTCCTTGCCCTGGCCTTCCTGGCCAGAGTATCGATCGGGGATCCTCTGCTCGAACAACTCATGAGCGTCAACACTGCCAGCACGCTACCGTGGGTCCACTGCGCACCATGCCTTCGATGCCCAAGTGTCTGCGTTATTCACTCTTGCAAACTTGAAGACCTATTCTGGGATACCTTGCACCCGGGACAGAACCCGACCGTTTGACGATGCTGGGGGGAAGTACGACAATCCCCAGAATCGCTGCTTCTTTAATGAATCGTACTACTATGGGTCCTTGGTGTTGGGGGAGCTAGCCTCTAAGACACTCGTCTTTGGGTCCGAAGACGATGCAAAAATAGACGTAATGGTTAAGGTCTTTGGTTGCGCCCATGAATACAGCGGGGAGACTGATTTCCAGCATAGTGGGGTACTAGGGTTAGGGTTCAATAGTATCTCGCTAGCCAACCAGCTCGGGGGCAAGTTCTCCTTCTGCTTCGGTGACATTCGCGACCTGCAGTACCCATACAACAAGTATTATTCGGATAAAATCTAAGTAACAGTAGTGGTGATCTAGCAACGTCTGCTATGCAATATTTGGATTTTTCTTTATTTAATCGTGGATATATCAGAAGTATTAAACAATCAACACTTAACATTGATCCCGTCTACAGATGTTTGGCATAAATACGTAGAGTGGATTCATATGCAAAACTTTAAACTCAACAATTTGCATGGAAATAGGCTTCAAACCACTAAACCATCGTTCTTGAAGGTGTCTTGCTGTGTTTTTTTAAATTTAAACTACTGGCATCCAGAAGTCCGACGGATCTTGAATTAATTTAATTCGAGTTGAATGGAACCAAAAAATAAAGGTCCTTCTATCAGTAGATGCACTTTTCAAATATTAACAGCCTAATTAAATATTTTTTACCCAATAACACCTTAATTAGTTTCCCAGAGCCACCCTTTCTTTCTTTCCCGTCGCCGGCTAATTTCACTCTCTCCATAATAAATTTTCTTTGTCTTGATCACTCCCCATTAATCGCCATCAGTCAATTTTATTTGAGATTTAAATTTGTATGCTTACGCGAACAAAAGGAACAAATAAATATTTATGATCAATGTGGGAAATACATGAGGCAAAATAAGGACTAAAAAGGGTAATTTTCTTTTTAAATTAAGTTGTTCTATTCAAATAAAAATGCATAACATGTGCAAATAAAAAACTAATTAAAAGGAATTTTAGTTTAAAATGCAACGAAAAAAATTGATCATATACATGAACGAGTAGAATAAGATTTTCAAAAGAAAATTTAAAGGAAATTAGAAGTCCTTATTTATTGAAGGTTAAAATATTAATGTAAAATGGAGAAGAATGTGTGAGTTTGACACTATATATGTTGTCGTATATAATTATAAGGTCTTCCCTCATTCCATTACTGGTAAAAGGAAGCTTTTTTCCTTACCTATTTCATGAGTTTTGGGAGAAAATCTATATCGTTATATTTTATAATAATATGGTGATAAAATTAAATAAATATAATTTAATTAACAATATTTAGAGTATTTATTCAAATTTTAACATCCATTTACTTATTTATTATAATTTAGTTATTTTTCCCTCGTCTCATAGTGTAAAATAGGATCGTTGAAGAATTTGTCAAAGAGTTTGAGAGCAGTTGGAGTACAACTGTAGTTTGGCATAAGTCTCAGTTTTTGTCAAATTTGACAATTGCTAAAATAAGTCTCCCCAGATGATTTAAATCGCTAGCATTAATTTCAATTTGACAATTTTTAAATGACTACATGTTTTTTATTAATCCATTTATGTCAGCAACAGTTCTCAATGCCAGGACTTGAGACCACCCAGGAAATGTCACCTAAAACAAGCAATTCGATTCTAATGTCAAGAACAGGTGATCAAAGTGATGAATATTGCGAGGAAGATGAAAAACGGAACAGGCAGACAATACTAGGCAATTCAAAAGTAGGTTATCTTTTCTGTCAACTTATTATATCTTTGGTTGACAATTGTAAAGTTGACTTTCTCTAGCAGATTTCTGTCAACTTATATTTTCTGTCAATTTAGTGACAATTTTTCATTTTGATGAAATGGTGAAGTGTAGGAAAATAACCATGAAAATAATAGGAAGAGAAAATTGTATTTGGGATTATCTTGACTTGGAGTCGGGAGATCCTTTGATCATTTCTCTGATCAAACCAGTGCACTTCTCTTGCCCATTCATTTCCTTTTTACACAAAATTAAGGAAGAAATATCCATATAATTGGTTGCTTCATTAAAATGGTCTGATACCTTACTTATTAAAAATAAGATCTCTTATGAACGATTGATTTAATGATTGATACATGAATTATAGTAGAAATCTGGGCATTTGCTAATAATACGACTTTTTACTTACATTGTGACAATCCCTCTTGTTGAGTGACTTGGATCAAAATATTTGACTAATTTGCCTCGTTATCTGTATATTTAATAGTTCCATTACTTATAAATATTGGCAAGAAGACGCTAGGAAACTTTGATGAAAAAGAAAGGGTCTCTTCGCAAAAAAAATTTCATTTTTTCAGAATTTAATTATTTTTTTCTGACTCATGCTTAGAACTTGAGTATTGCTAGAAGAAAATCTTCTCAGATAAAATTCTACTTTCGTTTCCTGCAAGTTTGCAAAGTCTTGGCTTTTCATTTCTATCTTGGGAAATGAAACAAAAGGTAAAAAGTGGATGTGCAGGTGTGTTATATTTTTTAATTAATAAAAAAATGAGTTGTACTTTTGTGGATACTTACTTAAAAAAAAAAAAGTAGCAGATCTTACTTTTATAAAAGACATGACTCTTTTAAGTAATAACTTATAAAGAAAACTGACATGTCGGTTTATTATTGAATCAATGCATATGTGACGCAATACACGGGATCACACAAGAATCTCTCATGAGATATGTATCTGGTATGTGTGTGCTAACATAGCTGCACAAAGTTCAGACATTTCAACCTTGAAACTTCTCTTCTTCATGGGATTCACTTGATGGTAGAAATTTCTATCAATGTCGATTCCAACGAATTTACCGCAAGGCCTCTTCCTTCTACTAATCCTCCTTGCCAAGACCGCGCCTCATCGTCCCCGGGAACAGGTTGAGGTAATGATTCTCCTCATCTTGCCGCTCAACCCTGACCCCTCGATGTGAAGCTCATCTATCGTAATTCCATCTCATCCCCGTATTACATCCCCAATGCATCCCCCTGGGACCTCGCAAGAGATGCAGTTTGACACTTCGATTGAGCGTGCCTGGTATTTGAACAAAAGATTAAGCATGGCTAGGAAAAACAACGGGTCTGCCGCAAACGAGGATGGCGGTGCCACTCTTCTCCCCGAGTATAAAGCTTTCCTTTTCCTTGCCAACGTAACAATCGGGGAACCACAAACTGTACAACTTGTGTTCGTTGACACAGCTTAGCTACCTCTTATGGATCCAATGTGTGCCGTGCACAAGATGCCAGAGGCAATCCCTTCAGTTGTTCAATCCTCGGAGATCATCGACCAACACCAAAATCACCTGCAAACCAACCAGCCCGAGGATGTGTGCTTACGCTGGGGCAAAGTCATGTGATTCTCAGAACAGCTGCTCGCTTAGCATCTTGTACGCAGATGGGACAGAGGCGTCAGGGACCTCGCCTCTGAAGAACTCATATTCGGGACATCGGATGAAGTAACACGTAAGGATCAAGTTGTTCGCTGCGCCCATGAGAATACGGTCTCGAACTATGAACAGGATAGCGGAATACTAGGTATAGGGTTCGATGATGGCTCTCTGGCCAGACAACGTCGTGGCAAGTTCTCCCTGTGCTTTGGCGACATTCACGACTTGGACTACCAATACAACAAGTTTGAGCACCCTTCACAATTTACTCTCCACCCAACAACCTAATTTATTAAGTGGTGTTACCAGTTCTCCTATAAATTTAAAATTATTTTGCTCAATATATTATAACGGAAAGTATTTTATGAAATGAATTATTATTTTTTTCTATTTTTTAGGTTTTACTAAAAAATATTAAAAATAAATTAATTTTATTGGTTTGTACTTAGTTCTGATATAGTGTCAAATGTTTGTGAGTGGATCATTGGCGAGCCCTCAGTTGGGTCATCCAAGCTCATGTCAGGCAATCGGGACTAAGGTATTAAAATATTATATAATCATTAGTAGACCTTATAAAAGTTTACCCCCTTTTTCATCCAAAAGTGTAAGTTGTTAGGTATTTATGCCTGGTTTTCTTCATAAATACCTAATTATTGTTTCGTCTAATTGATATTGAATTTAACAGGTACAACTTTACATAGTGTTCCTTAGAATTAGCAATGCTATTCCTTGCCTTGTCTTAACAGGTTGTTCTTCTGTGAAGGGGCCAATCTCGACGGGGTCGTGACGCCCATCATAAGCACACTCGACGGGTTTTATTACATAAGCTTAGAGGGGATGAGCTTCAGGGAAGAGAAGCTGAAGATCGAACCGGACACGTTTAAGCTGCATCCGCAGTAACATCATCGACACAAGCTGGACGCTGATGATCCTCGCTACCGATGCATACAACTTGTTGCACGATAAGGTTCAGGCCCGGCTCGATCTGTCCCATCAGAGGACCTGCTACAGGAGGAAAGGTGTGGAGATACTGTGCTACAAGGGAAAGGTGGCCAAGGACATAAGGAGTTTCCCGGCGGTCACATTCCATCTCACCGGAGGGGCTGAGATCGTGCTGTGCACACAAAGCATGTTCTTGCAGCTGTCCGAAAATGAGTTCTGCATGGCCGTTTTCCCGTTAGATTCCCCGGATGATCGGAGCATGATCGGAATCTATGCACAGCAGTTTTACAATTTCAGTTATGATGTCCCAGGTAGGAAGATTTATTACGCGCTGAAGATCGATTGTCGACTCGTTGAAAGTTAACTAGTGTTCTTGCTATGGAGGCATCTATTAAACCTTGCCGGTACCAAACCTTGGACCGGGACAGTCACGGCCCTGTGGCGCGCAAATCACATCGCGCTGTGGCGCCGTGATTGTACCAGTCCAAGGGACGGTACCGGCAAGGTTTTTTAAAATTTTCCTCTTGCTGTAGGGAGAAGAACAAAGATGGTTGAGAAAGTGTTGGTTGGTGTTAATGCATGAAGTGGTATGTATAACCTTCAATTGTAGTGAAACATTAAGTTCGAGTAATTTTTTCTTGTCCGTACTATCGGTATCCAAAATTCTAATAGACCATAACTGATCCAGTTCGAGTAATTTTTTAAACCTCCATGGATTACCAGTATGTCAAACTAACAGCACTACATGTATTAAAGTCATCTTACACATTTCGTATTTGGAACATTTCATGACAGTAGTTACTATGTGTATTTTTCACGTACATATATAATGATTGTCATTGGTTAGTTCATCCAGCACGAATTCTTTGTCTAGTATATGTATCTATATATCTTCTTCTATTACTACATAGTTCTAAAGTGTAATTTTTGCATTTTTTTTGTAATTCGAAATATATATAAAATTGACAACAATCTCGATGGCCCCAATACAAAATATTATAATAGATAAAATGATTTTCTTGATTTCTTTCTATAAGTACAAATTCTTGACCTTACCAGAAAATGGAGAAGAAGGTGAATTGACTAAAATTCAGAAGTACAAAATTAATTAAATACAAGGAAATTCTTTATTTATCGTTGAGGCCTGTGGCAGTCACTTAAAGTTGATTCGTTCCCTCTAGTCGTGCTGAAGAAGCATGGACTGCAGTCTCCTAGGATACAACGACGGTTGAGCTTGAGGTTGCACGAGACTTGAAGTTGGAGGCGAATTGAAACTGAAGTTGGAAACCACCGGAAAACGATGCAGGATGCAGAGAGTGTAGGAGGGGGCTGTTGGCTTTAATGGTAGGCCACCGGAAAACGATGCAGAATGCAGAGGGGAGAAGTGAGAGCTCGAAAGCTTGTGCAAGTGTGCAGAACCTATGGAGTAGCCCTCTATTTATAGTGTTGGTGGCTTTAATGGTAGAGAATCAGGAATTAAATGCCCGAATCGGCCCTTAATTGCATTAAACCGGCCATTGAAAGGGCAAAATCGAACATTAAGAGCCCTTAATTGCGTTGAACCGACCATCAATTCGATCGAACCGGGCATTCAGTGCCCTTATTAGGGTCGACCCTTAATACCATGCCTTAATATGCCCTTTAACACCCTAAATCGTCAGGAATCTGAAGAGTCAGGAATCCTAGGCAGATTTATTAAAGGAGAAAAAAATCTCTAGAAATGGCAAAACTCAACTAGCACTTTCGGCCAACGCCGAGAGCCACGAGAAAGCTGTTATTGTAACTGGATTAGTTACTTATCATAAGATCACTCTTAACTTGTAAACTATTTGAAATCGTCATCCTTAATCGATGTGGGATTGAGCTTTCATCATTCCCTATATGGGCTCTTTGGACCCTTATAGGCCTGGGCCCTTCGTGGGTTTTTCTAAACTCAATCCATAAATATTCAGTCCATGGACTTAATCTTAATCCGAAATTCCTTCAATTTCTCATTCAATTGGACTTAAACCCAAATGTAATTTTTCTTCAATTCATGAGAACAATTTCTCATTCAATTCAATGTCATTTTTCCAACAATTTTCTCTTTTAAAATTACTATCACTTTTAGACATTTAAAAATACCTTTAGTTAATAATTTTAACTAATACAAAGAGATAAACAGAGTAAAATTTTAAAATTAATGTTAAAATTATAACAACCATCTAAAATTATAATTATAAGTATGAATGGATACGAGAAATCTCATGGATGATATTAAACCCATGACTTCTATGTTATATGGTCAAAAGAATATCAATTATGTCAAGTTATCTTTCTTAAATATTATATTATTTAGTAAATATTAATATATCAATTGGTAGTATTAATTATGTCATATCTATTTGCACTATTAATATACGAGGGTTTAGAGTTTAGTCATTAAGTTTGGCATAATTCATACTTTTTTTGTCAAATTTGACAATTGCAATAATAATTTCTCCCAAGATGATTTACAGGTTATTATGGAAATCTTATACTGCTACTTACTATATATTGAAAGCATTAACTTAAATTTGAACTATTTTAAGTGACTACTTATTAAGGGAGGGGTCCTTATGCAGTGTTACACAACTTTGACTTACAACGAAAATGTTGTGATTCGTTAAATCTCATATTAACTAGATGAAATAAACCTGTTTGAAGTTGATATAGGTCAAATCTCTTGCCAGCCCGAATTAGAGTAAAGGTTGAGCACCTTAACACGCCATATGCAAAAATGAATCTTAAATCTCACATCGATTACATGAAAAATAATATGGACTTATAAAAAAAAATGGATATTATCACTAATAGTGTTTAAATCTTAAATTTGAATATTAACCCGACTTCTTATGTGTCCGCTCAATACTTTACAAGATATGAACTTGGATTTAGTAGAGTTCATTATATATCCGGATACATGCAAAAAAAATAAATGGGGATATAATAGCCCTTATCTATTATTATATAAAACAAGTGTGGTTTCTTAGTCTCATTTTCGAACTTTTTAAAATACATAACTATATTTTGAATCAATTAAAAAAATATAACAAGGAATGAAATAGTAAAATCATGCATATAATTATAACTACCAAATAATGTTATAACTACTATCTAATTTTTATTTCAAATATATATCTTATTTATTATATACACTCTTTATAATTAATTATCCATAAAAAATTAATAATCAATTATTAAAAATAATAATTTATAATCAATTATATAACAGACAATTCCGTGCGTAATACAGGTCGACATATAGTGAGTGCGTGCCTGCGTGCGTGTCTAGTATGTGTCTGCAAATATATCATAAGCACAAAGGCCTGACTCTTCAACCTAGCAAGCTTTTCTTCATCATGAGTTTTACTCGAATGAACTTATCCCAATGCCTCTTCCTTCTACTCCTCCTCACCGGGATAGTCCCATTGTCCCCGACAACCAGCGGCAATGGATCTCCTTACATGTCTCTTGCTGCTAAGCCCCGAACTCTCAGCGTCAAGCTCATCCATCGCAATTCCGACTCATCCCCGTATTACATACCTAATGCATCCCCTTATGACCTCGCAAGAGATGCCATCGACACCTCGATCGAACGTGCCCGGTATCTCAACAAAAGAATCGTGGCTAGGAAAAACAATGGGTCTGCTTCAAATGAGGATGGCGGTGCCACTCTTCTACCCGATTATAAAGCTACCCTTTTCCTTGCCAATATAACCAATTGGGGAACCACAAACCGTACAGCTGTGTTTGTTGACACTGCCAGCAATCTCTTATGGATCCGATGTGCACCGTGCTTAAGATGCCCGAGGCAATCTCTTCAGTTGTTCAATCCCCTCAGATCATCGACCTACTCCAAAATCAGCTGCACACCGACCGGGCCAATGACGTGTCCTTATGATGGGGCAAAGTGTGATTCTCAGAACAGCTGCTCATTTAGTATATCCTACGTTGATGGGACAAAGGCGTCGGGAAACCTTGCGTCGGAGAAGCTCGTGCTCGGGACATCGGACGATGGAATAATCAACATAACGATTAAGGTCTTCGGCTGCGCCCATGAGAATACGGCCCCAAACTATAAACAGGATAGCGGGATACTAGGTATAGGGTTCGGTGAGGACACTCTGGCCAGACAACTTGGTGGCAGGTTCTCCCTATGCTTTGGGGACATTCACGATATGGACTACCAATACAACAAGTTAAGCAGCCTTCAGACTCTGGTCTTTTCACAAGGAATG